>JAOTOL010001660.1:0-600000 GCA_034440575.1 Imbricaverruca yamaguchii
GAGCGCCTTAAACCTCCACCAGTCCCGACGCAAATTTGCACCGGGTTCGCCAATATCTTGGACTACCAAACGCCTCGACAACTCCGCGGCGATATCCACAAATATCACGTACCGGACCCAGAACTTGGTGGTAAACAAAAAAATAGGGTCGTGGCATACCAATTCTCTGTGCACGCACAGCATGGCCCCAAAACCACACCCGAACTCCATAAATAGCTGATACATTCTAAAAATAAGGAGAGATTTCGACAAATATATGTCAGAATCAGAACATCTCCAGAGCTCCAAACGTACCTCCAGATGCCTTGAAAATTTGCGTACGGTCCCGAAATAATGGCGTACCGAGCGCGAAATATCGCGGTGAGATACAAAATATAGCATCTGCGCCCAACAAATCAGGCCGGGGACTCGATTTTTAAATAATTCAGAAGTCACGAAAATTTGTATCGAACCTAGAAAACTGTTCGGGTCCTCCGAAACACACACCTGGCCAAAAAAAGTCGCGCTGGTATCGTGATGAATTATATGGAGGAGCCATTTGGTTGTGCTGTGGTTTCAGCACATGTGCGCAAAATAAACGCCTCATTTGAATATACCGAACCCTAAGAGAAGAACGGAGGCCGAAAATACAACAGGACATCCAAAGTTTACCGAGTTTCGCAAAAGCGGCAGGGCCGAGGCCCCACCCATATGCCTTAACATATGGCTGGGGTCCCAAAAAGCGAATTTGTCGAAAAAATAAACCTACGGGTGCAGGGACCATACCAGTTCCGGCGATCTGAAAGTCGTTTTGATTTCTCCCATTATTCCCACTTTCGAAAATTTTCCACATATTTATTTCCGACTGTAGCAAAGAAACCAGTCCAGCTGACATCAATTTTAAGACCATCGGATGGCCTTTTGGCATCCACCTAGTGTGTCTTATTCTTGGTTTTGGCTGCGCCATTGGGTACGGTCGGAGTCTTTAGACTGTTGTTGAAAAAGCACATAGTAGAACGGTTGCGCTGATTAATGCCTGTAATCCGGTATGCATTTAGTTTGCTTGGTGTCGTGTGTGGTGACTGACTGGACACGGTGATCATGATGAATACACCAATCAGCTTTAAAATAATGGTTTTTCGCTTGGTGAGAAGTCGAAACGAGCACGGTGGGATTTCGAAATTTGTCATGGAATTAGTGTCCTTTAATATGTTTTTTTTTAATGTCTCAGACTCCAAAGTTCAGCTAATGGTTTAGTTACTTATGACTGTACAATTATCGTTTGTCTTGATATACATGATTTAAGAGCTATATACTAAATAGACAGAATAATGACTATGTAATGCACTGGTATTGTATGCCAGATCACACTATAGGTAATCCTTTCAATTGAAATTGCACATGAAATGTTCGTATATCACCATTCCTTATCGAAAACATACACATGCTACATATAAACGAGATGCTGTTAGAAAGGGAGACGCGAAGATTTCATAAGCATGCATCAAGGGAGCGGGATGTCGATACTTATTGGAGAAGGATGTCGATTGAGTATTCAGAAAATTATGTTTCCACCCTATTTCACGAATATTTTGTCCCTGACACGAACGCACATCGATTAATCAGAGGACATTGCTTGCGGTGTCTCTGTTTTTGTGGCGGCTGAATCCATTCCCGATATTGAACTCACCCTATCACAACTTCGGCTTGGCCCCTCCGTGATGTTAAGCAACAAGGAAATACTTTCACCCATCGTCACCACCGTTCAGGTCTGCTGTGCTCCGATACTCCATCAAGGCCGGTGTGTTTTAGCCGGCATCTGATCACTCAAGTATTTTTATTTAAGCCGGTGTGTGCTTGGTGTGTAGAGTGAGGGGAGGAGGGCGACGGTGACGGTGACCGTGACGGTGACGGTGACGATGACGATGACGATGATGATAGATCCGAGCCCACTGTATGACACCGCAGTTGCATGCTATTACTCCGAGCTGTTATGCTGACATGTACTGTGCACTGCTCTTTTAATTATGTGACTTGACCAGTTATGGGAGGATTTTCACCGTTGGTGAGGATGCTGAATAACAGAATCATACACATCGTGGAATAGAACTCAGAATTTCTGGGACCTGAAAATATAGTGGGCGAAATCCGATTAGTTTTTATGGGGGGGGGGTTATAGTGCGTTCATACTTCGCCCCCCCCAATGTTTTTCTAAAATCGACACCCTGGTAGCAGCACATTGAACATCGTTAAAAACAGCATCGACAAGCATTATAAGAATAGAGAGCATGCTTTTCAGTATTCCAGGGACGGCTGATCGACGGATTTGGTGGGCAACCGGTTGAGTGTACAGAGTGCAGTCAAGAAGGGCTCTTGTGGCTCATAGTTGCAATAATATCTTATGTCACTATGTGTCTTTATATACATATATATTGATATATATATACATATATATATATATATATATATATATGTATATGTATATAAATATATATATATATAAATATATATGTATATACATATTTATATATATATGTATATATATATATATATATATATATATATATATATATATATATATATATATATATGTATATCCATACATACATGTAAAAACATAGAAATACATATCCATACATGCATATATATATATATAAACGACTTGCTGCTCCGACCCCCACCCACCCCCACTCACCCCCACCTAACTTCATCCACTCACAGGCAACACCACCACTCGCGGAAAAGTTTTCAGCAATGCTTCCCGTCCTCCTTTGCTTAAAAAGAAACTGGACATGACGTCTTCGCCTCTGTCGTAGACTGGCGAGTGGACCAAGTTGACCCGTCAATGCGTCGCTGTACACAATGCTCCAGTACGTCGTGTAATAATGCCAGCCTTACTTGGACACAAACGAGTATGTACATGTTTAGGTATATATATATTGTTCAACGAATGAATACATCGCCTGCCTCGCACGTCTGGATGCCGTTCTATAATGCAGAGGTTGTGACCCGGTCCACACACGAGCAGGTCAGAAACATGAAACACACCACATGGTGGGAGCAAGAATCATTTTGAAGCTCCGCGCTTGACATGATGATTATTAGAGGAGATATTTAGTAGTTGAGTCCACTGAGTCCATAGCCGCGTCCGTATCCAAGACCGTGGCCGGAGTAACCGGAGTAGCCACGTCCGTATCCAAGACCGTGGCCGGAGTAACCGGAGTAGCCACGTCCGTATCCAAGACCGTAGCCGGAGTAACCGGAGTAGCCAAGACCGTAGCCAGAGGAGCCGAGTCCGTGGCCAGCGTAGCCCAGGCCATAGCCTGAGTAGCCAAGTCCGCGTCCAGCATAGCCCAGGCCATAGCCGGAGTAGCCGAGACCGTGTCCAGCATAACCCAGGCCATGACCTGAGTAGCCAAGTCCGCTTCCAGCATAGCCCAGGCCATGGCCGGAGTAGCCGAGACCGTAGCCAATGCCGACACCACCGTAGCCGTAGCCGGTGGAGTAGCCGTAGCCTGGGGCGGCGTATGATGCCACGGCAATGGTCTCATCCTGGGCCAGGTCAGCGTCGGAGGCGGCCACCGAGGCCACCACGGCCAGTGCGACGACGACGAAAAACTGCAGAAGTACAACGAATTATAATCACAGTTTATCGCGTGTTCACGTTTGGGTCGGAATTTGGATAGTGCATAGGATCGAACGACTATACTACTATCCTGCATATAAGGATGATAATCTGTAGCCACGTCAAAGGACTCCTGGATTGCTTAGGATAGGACGGAGAAAAGCGGGTTCGTTTTCAGTAGCGACAAGTCACATGGAAGCGATTCCCACGTGTTCCTGCTCATGAAGAACTGGCAATTGTGCCTCTTGTCACAGCGTGGCGATATTTACTGATGCATTGCATAACATCTACGACATGGTTACCTCCTATCTCTTTAACGTTCCTAAAATTCATGCTGGACGTATCTATAGTTACTTATGTGACACACACACACGTCGAATACTCTGACAATGGCACATTAGGTGAACAAACCTCGCAAGAAATCACCACTCAAAGGCCTGCCAGAACAAAAAAATCGCCACCGCCTGTTCTGTTGTAAAGGAGTTGAACATAATGCATCGTCGAATATTGTAGCAACACCTGGGAAGCTCTATATTGAGCAAATGGAAAGCATACAGGATACAATTGCCCTTAGGAAATGTATTCAACCATCGCTGCAAAGCTTATTACTGTCCGTGGGACCTTTAAGTTTATCTCCTATAATGTTTGTCCAGTTGTTTTAAGCTATTCAATACTATCTCGGCAGTCTTGACATCAGCCGCCTTGCTTTCTCTTTCTCTCTCTCACCTTGTTCATGGTTCGGTATGATGTGAGAGGCAGTGGAGAACTGTGCCCAGAGTAGCCAGCACCTGGCTTATATACTGCAAGGCAACCATTGGCATTGATAAAACGACCACTTCCTGGCCACGCAAGGTAGCAGTACGCATTTGACCACCTGGGGGTCCGCGTGCAACCACTCTGTCTAGGTCAAGTGACGTGGCACTTTTAGCTAGCTCTACCAACCGAGAATACAGAGAAAGAGAACGAGAAAATGCCGACGAGCTCGTGACGTTGTAGTTTGGAATCCGCGGACCCGCTTTGTCTTCGGCTGCAGTGTCGCAATTAACAACGTTAAATGTCTTCACAGCTCGAGCAGCTCGGACAGCCAGTGTCGGGCAGCTTCTGATTCACATTACAGTACCAAAGGGGTGAGTGTGCCAAAACCCGGTCACTAATAAAGCATGTTCTGTTTCCCAGGGACTGCCGGACGAGAGCGCCCGGCCAACGAAAGGAGGGAGGAGTATAAACAGTCTGTATCATGCCTGCCTCCGCTCGTGCTCGGTGGTGCGCGACGACGCGGGTTCGCTGTTCCGGCATATGTATATCCCGGAAACGCCGGCGTTCTGGCGGCGGTAACGTGAACTGCACCTGCGCTGTGGCAAGCGTGCTCGTGCGCGCGTACGAGTTCCTGAGTTTGCCTCTGTGACTGGTCGCCCGGGGCCATCCGGAGGTGACGTCGGGTCATCTTGGCGGTGCCGCGGGCTCTGTCCGACTCGTGACACGATGGCGTACGTTTGTGGGATGCGACGCTGTCTGGTAGTAACCGCGCTCTTCTGCGTCGTATGCAGGAATTGAAGTATGAGAGGCGTGCAGCAAGCGAACAGTAACTGAGTGCCCGTATATATATATATATATATATATATATATATATATATATATATATTTGTACCCATTAGGATATAATTACAAATTGTAGGAGCACAGAGCGATGGGAGTATATCTTTCTCACATTTCGGCCCAGGCCTTTCTGAAGCTATGGGCAATTTACAGGCATGGAAATATTTCACATTTCTTTTTTGGTCTTTTTTCCCCACTTCAAACAAAGGTCACGATACAAATCGTACCGCACAGCCAGAAATGAACTTCAGTAAATTGGAAGCGACCGAATAAGTGCGACAGTGATGTTCAGCCTATGCTTTTTCAACATGTTCCACAGGCAGTTCTGCTATAACACTGGCAATTTTGAGGCTGCCAGAGACACCATTGACATTCTCACGTGAGGCAATATACGAGCATTTCAGTCTTCTGACACCCCTTCCCATGTCCACCGCTGAGAACAGATGCTCCTTTCCAATTTGGGAGATGTTCTTCTTCATCGGCATGCACCACCATAGTATCAGGAAGCCTGTGGTATCTGAGGTATGAACGATGCTCCCAAATTCTAGACACTATCCCCTGCCCCATTTCCCCAGTCACTTTTTCCCGCATCCGTCTGCGCAAGAAATTTTGTAAAATATGCTTTTTCGTTTACGTTGCGGACCCCTTTCTTGACTATGTCTTTAATTTTGACCATTGCTTTGAGACTGTTGTTAACTCGTTGAGGACCGGGTACATAATTCGCCGAGGAATTTTTGCAATATTTTTGCAACCGTTTTCGAGATACGGCCCGGTACCAAAAGGTCCCAATGGCCCTGAGCGCTGCGCTCGGTTCCAACGCCGCGCGCGCTCGACCCGGCACGGCGGCCGCCGTTTGGCGAGTGGGGAGGGGCAAACAAATGATCGCTGGTTCGAGGTAATGCAGCGAATATGATCATTGATCATTGTTCCGCTTAATATCTGCTTAAAATCAGTCAAGCGGGATTTCCGTTAGAAAATTTGACCGAATTGCCACCTGGCATGCTCATCTAGTACATTACGCTGGCAACTTTGGTCTCGTTTTCGAAGACTGCCAGAATGTCTTCCATCGTTTCAAACCGGCAATCAAACGCACCTCGTTTCTCTTTTTGGAAGTTGGTTTGGTGGGGCATTTTTTCCATCCGGTTTTCCCTCCCAATACTGTTAGCATGGATGCCACGATTCCTGAGTTCCACGAGCAGCGCTCAAGACGTGAATAAATTGTCAAAGTAGGCCTCGTGACCTCTTGGATTCGAAATGACACTTATCATGTCGAACACCACTCTCGTGCCAGTGGCATTGCTGCATTTCACTGGCATTTGCAGTATTGCATTGCACAGTGTCATACCGAATGGTGGAGATCATCGTGGGCAGTTGCCCCCCTCCCTTCTGATATGTTGTGGGGCCCCGAATAATCCGCCGAGCTCAGGAAAAAATGCGGCATGCTCCCTAAAAATCCCGATTGGTCTCTGAAAGTCACTTTAGGTGGCCCCAAAAGTCGCGCAGGGCCTCTGACAATAACGCTGGGGCCTCAAATGCTTCCATCTGGGCTCCTGAAAATCACACTGTGGCTCCCCGAAAAAGTCCTGCCGGGTTCCAGAAAATCACAACTGGGCCACAAACGGTCGGGCCGGGAACCCTTGAAAATCACGCTGATCCTGGAATGCCAATAATTCTCTCCTGGGGCCCTGTAAATCACTCTAGAGGAATGACAGGTCGCACTGGGGCTCTAAAAGTCTCGTTGGGGTCACCCAAAAATTAAGCCGGGAAAATAAAAAAACAGACCAGACACGAAAATTAACTCTGGGATCCCAACAATGGGTTCAAAAGCGGACAAAACGTCTTGGGCCCCCCGAAACGTGTCGTAGTCACTAAAACTCGCGTAAGGGATCCAAACAAGTGACCAAGGGGCCAAAAATCGCACTTAAACCAAAATAAATTCACGCCGCTTCCTTTGAAAATCTCACTGGGGCCAAAACACCGCGCCGGAGCCCCACAAGTCGCAGCTGGCTTCCCAAGAGCCAATGTCTCCCCAGAATATTACCCTGAGGACACACAAATTGCGTCAACGATCCACAAATTAGGAAGGCGTCATTCCCCGAAGAAATAATAATGTTGGGGCACCGAAAAAAACCAATGCACCGAGAACCCAAAGGTTCGTACTGGGATGCAAAAATATATTGGAGGAGGCTTACAAGAATAGGCTTGACCCAAAAAATCACAAGGGGACCATCGAGTTGACCCGAGCACCGGACAATTCAGAATGTCCCGAAATAAAATCATCCGACGGGCCTTTCTACTCTCGATGGTGCCATCTGCGAAGAAAACAAAAACACGTCGAGCAGCCGCAGTGGCGTACCAAAGGAAAAAATGACACCCCGCCCACCCCATACTGAAAGGGTAGGCTCCCAAGAATCGGGCCGGTTCCAAAAAAATCGCGCTGAGCCAGATACATTCGAGTCGGGGCCCCAGAATTCGCGTAGCGGGTTGTAAGTGAATACACTGAGCGCCTTAAAACTTACACCAGGTCCACGAAAATTTGCACCGGGGTTCACCGAAATCGTGCTAATTACCACACGCCTCGAGAACTGGCGGCGATATCCACAAATATCACGTACCGAACCCAGAACTCTGGTGGTGGTACAAAAAATAGGGTCGGGGCATCACACATTCTCCTCTGCAAGCACAGCATGGCCCCAAAGACCACACCTGAATTCCATAAAAAGTTAGCCGATGCCTTCTAAAATAAGGAGAGATTCCGAAAAATATATGTCAGAGTCAGGAACATCTCTCCAGAGTTCCAGACGTACCCCCAGATGCCTTGAAAATTTGCGTATGGTCCCGAAATAATGGCGTACCGGAGCTCGAAAAATCGCGGTGAGACGCAAATATATAGCATCTGGTGCCCGAAAAATCAGGCCGGGACTCGGATTTTAAATTATTCAGAAGTCACGAAAATTTGCATCGAACTTAGAAAACTGCTCCGGGTCCTCCGAAACTACACACCTGGCCAGAAAAGTCGCGCCGGTATCCTGATGAAGTATACCGGAGGAGCCAAGGTTGTGTTGTGGTTTCAACACATGTGCGAAAAATAAACGCCTCATTTAAATATAGTGGAACCCTAAGAGCACAACGGGAGGCCGAAAATACAACAGGACATCCAAAGTTTACCGAGTTTTGCAAAAAGCGGAGGGTCGAGGCCCCAGCCATGTGCCTTAACATATGGCCGGGGCCCCCAAAAGGCGAATTTGTCGAAAAAATAGACCTACGGAGGCGGGGGCCATACCAGTTCCGCCGACTACCTTTATTCCCACTTTCCAAAATTTTGCACATATTTATTTCCGATTGTAGCAAAGAAATCAGTCCAGCTGACATATCCATTTTAAAACCATCGCATGGCCCTTCCGGCATGCACCTAGTTACCTTATTCCTTCGTTTTGGCTGCGCCATTGGGTACGGACGGAGTCTTCAGACTGTTGTTGAAAAAGCACATAGTAGAACGATTGCGCTGATTAATGCCTCTAATCCGGTATGCATTTTAGTTTGCTTGGTGTCGTGTGTGGTGACTGACTGGACTCGGTGATCACGATGACTACACCAATCAGGTTTAAAATGATGGTTTTTCGTTAGGTGTGAGATGTCGAAACGTGCACGGTGGGATGTCGAAATTTGTCATGGAATTAGTGTCCTTTAATATGTTTTTGATGTCTCAGACTCAAAGTTGAGCTAATGGTTTAGTTACTTATGACTGTACATTTATCGTTTGTTTTGATATACATAATTTAAGAGCTATATACTAAATAGACATAATAATAACTATGTTATGCACTGGTATTATATGCCAGATCACACTATAGGTAATCCTTTCAATTGAAATTGCACTGCGAAATGTTTGTATATCACCATTCCTTATCGAGAACATACACATGCTACATATAAACGAGATACTGTTAGAAAGGAGACGCGAATATTTCATAAGCATGCATCAAGGAGCAGGATGTCGATACTTATTGGAGAAGGATGTCGATTGAGTATTCAGAAAAGTGATGTTTCCACCCTATTTCACGAATATTTTGTCCCTGACACGAACGCACATGATTAATCAGAGGACATTGTTTGCGATGTCTCTGTTTTTGTGGCGGCTGAATCCATTCCCCGATATTGAACTCGCCCTATCACAACTTCGGCTTGGCCCCTCCGTGATGTTAAGCAACAAGGAAATACTTTCTCCCATCGTCACCACCGTTCAGGTCTGCTGTGCTCCGATACTCCATCAACGCCGGTGTGTTTTAGCCGGCATCTGATCAATGAAGTATTTTTATTTAAGCCGGTGTGTGCTTGGTGTGTAGAGTGAGGGGAGGAGGGCGACGGTGACGGTGAAGTGACGGTGACGGTGACGATGACGATGACGATGACGATAGATCCGAGCCCACTGTATGACACTGCAGTTGCATGCTATTACTCAGAGCTGTTATACTGACATGTACTGTGCACTGCTCTTTTAATTATGTGACTTGATCAGTTATGGGACGATTTTCACCGTTGGTGAGGATGCTGAATAACAGAATCATACACATCGTGGAATAAATACTCAGAATTTCTGAGACCTGAAAATATAGTGGGCGAAATCCGATTAGTTTTGTATGGGGAGGGGGTTATAGTGCGTTGGTACTTCGGCCCCCCCCCAATGTTTTTCGAAAATCGATACCCTGGTAGCAGCACATTGAACATCGTTAAAAACAGCATCGACAAGCATTATAAGAATAGAGAGCATGCTTTTCAGTATTCCAGGGAGGGCTGATCGACGGATTTGGTGGGCAACCGGTTGAGTGTACAGAGTGCAGTCAAGAAGGGCTCTTGTGGCTCATAGTTGCAATAATATCTTATGTCACTATGTGTCTTTATATACATATAGATTGATATATATATATATATATATATATATATATATATATATATATATATATATATATATATATATATATATATATATATATATGTATATATATAATATATATATATATATATATATATATAAACGATTTGCTGCTCCGACCCCCCACCCACCCCCCACTCACCCCCACCTAACTTCATCCACTCACAGGCAACACCACAACTCGCGGAAAAGTTTTCAGCAATGCTTCCCATTCTCCCTCGCATAAAAAGAAACTGGACATGACGCCTTCGTCTCTGTCGTAGCCTGGCGAGTGAACCAAGTGGACCCGTCAATGCGCCGCTGTACCCATCGCTTCAGTACGTCGTGTAATAATGCCGGCCTTATTCGAACAAAAACGAGTATGTACATGGTTAGGTATATATATATTGTTCAACGAATGGATACATCGCCTGCCTCGCGCGTCTGGATGCCGTTCTATAATGCAGAGGTTGTGACCCGGTCCACACACGAGCAGGTCAGAAACATGAAACACACCACATGGTGGGAGCAAGAATCACTTTCAAGCTCCGCGCTTGACATGATGATTATTAGAGGACATATTTAGTAGTTGAGTCCACTGAGTCCATAGCCGCGTCCGTATCCAAGACCGTGGCCGGAGTAACCGGAGTAGCCACGTCCGTATCCAAGACCGTAGCCGGAGTAACCGGAGTAGCCACGTCCGTATCCAAGACCGTAGCCGGAGTAACCGGAGTAGCCAAGACCGTAGCCAGAGGAGCCGAGTCCGTGGCCAGCGTAGCCCAAGCCATAGCCTGAGTAGCCAAGTCCGCGTCCAGCATAGCCCAGGCCATAGCCAGAATAGCCAAGTCCGCGTCCAGCATAACCCAGGCCATGACCTGAGTAGCCAAGTCCGCGTCCACCATAGCCCAGGCCATGGCCGGAGTAGCCGAGACCGTAGCCAATGCCGACACCACCGTAGCCGTAGCCGGTGGAGTAGCCGTAGCCTGGGGCGGCATATGATCCCACGGCAATGGTCTCATCCTGGGCCAGATCAGCGTCGGAGGCGGCCACCGAGGCCACCACGGCCAGTGCGACGACGACGAAAAACTGCAGAAGTACAACATATTATAATCACAGTTTATCGCGTGTTCACGTTTGGGTCGGAATATGGATAGTGCATAGGATCGAACGATTATACTACTATCCTGCATATAAGGATGATAATCTGTAGCCACGTCAAAGGACTCCTGGATTGCTTAGGATAGGACGGAGAAAAGCGGGTTGGTTTTCAGTAGCGACAAGTCACATGGAAGCGATTCCCACGTGTTCCTGCTCATGAAGAACTGGCAATTGTTCCTCTTGTCACAGCGTGGCGATATTTACTGATGCATTGCATAACATCTACGACACGGTTACCTCCTATCTCTTTAACGTTCCTAAAATTCATGCTGGACGTATCTATAGTTACTTATGTGACACACACACACGTCGAATACTCTGACAATGGCACATTAGGTGAACAAACCTCGCAAGAAATCACCACTCAAAGGCCTGCCAGAACAGAAAAATCGCCACCGCCTGTTCTGTTGTAAAGGAGTTGAACATATTGCATCGTCGAATATTGTAGCAACACCTGTGAAGCTCTATATTGAGTAAATAGAAAGCATACAGGATAAAATTGCCCTTAGGAAATGTATTCAACCATCGATGCAAAGCTTATTACTGTCCTTGGGACCTTTAAGTTTATCTCCTATAATGTTTGTCCAGTTGTTTTAAGCTATTCAATACTATCTCAGCAGTCTTGACATCAGCCGCCTTGCTTTCTCTTTCTCTCTCTCACCTTGTTCATGGTTCGGTGTGATGTGAGAGGCAGTGGAGAACTGTGCCCAGAGTAGCCAGCACCTGGCTTATATACTGCAAGGCAACCATTGGCATTGATAAAACGACCACTTCCTGGCCACGCAAGGTAGCAGTACGCATTTGACCACCTGGGGGTCCGTGTGCAACTACTCTGTCTAGGTCAAGTGACGTGGCGATTTTAGCTAGCTGTACCAACAGAGAATACAGATAAAGAGAACGAGAAAATGCCGATGACCTTGTGACGTAGTTTGGAGTCCTCGGACCCGGTTTGTCTTCGACTGCAGTGTCGCGATTAGAAAATTTAAATGCCTTCACAGCTCGAGCAGCTCGGACAACCAGTATCGGGCAGCTTCTGATTCACATTACGTACTAATGGGGTGAGTGTGCCAAAACCCGGTCACTAATAAAGCATATTCTGTTTTCCAGGGACTGCCGGATGAGGGCGCCCGGCCAACGAAAGGAGGGAGGAGTATAAACAGTCTGTATCATGCCTGCCTCCGCTCGTGCTCGGTGGTGCGCGACGACGCGGGCTCGCTGTTCCGGCATATGTATATCCCGGAAACGCCGGCGTTCTGGCGGCGGCAACGTGAACTGCGCCTGCGCTGTGGCAAGCGTGCTTGTGCGCGCGTACGAGTTCCTGAGTTTGCCTCTGTGGCTGGTCGCCCGGGGCCATCCGGAGGTGACGTCGGGTCATCTTGGCGGTGCCGCGGGCTCTGTCTGACTCGTGACACGATGTCGTACGTTTGTGGGGCGCGATGCTGTCTAGTAGTAACCACGCTCTTCTGCGTCGTATGCAGGAATGAAAGTATGAGATGTGTGGAGCAAGCGAACAGTAACTGAGTGCCTATATATATATGTATATATATACATATATATATATATATATATATATATATATATATATATATATATATATATATATATATATATATATATATATATATATGTATATATATATGTATATATATATATATATGTATCTATACATATATATATATATATATATATATATATATATATATATATATATATATATATATATATATATATATATATATATATATATATAAACATATATATATGTTTGTACCTCTTAGGATGGAATGACAAGTTGTAAGAGCACAGAGCGATGGGAGTATATCTTTCTCACATTTCGGCCCAAGCCTTTTTGAAGCTATGGGCAATTTACAGGCATGGAAATATTTCACACTTCTTTTTTGGTCTTTTTTCCAACTTCAAACAAATACAAATCGTTCAACATTTCGTATGCGTTGACACAGAATGAGCCAGAAATGAACTTCAGTAAATTGGGAGCGACCGAATAAGTACGACAGTGATGTTTAGCCTATGCCTTTTCAACATGTTCCACAGTCAGTTCCGCTATAACACTGGCAATTTTTAGGCTACCAGCGACACCATTGACATTCTCACGTGTGGCAATGTACGAGTATTTCACAGTCTTCTGACACCCCTTCCCAAGTCCACCACTGAGAACAGATGCCCCTTTCCAATGTGGGAGATGTTCTTCTTCATCGGCATGCACCGTCATAGCATCAGGAAGCCTGTGGTATCTGAGGTCTGAACGATGCTCTCAAGTTCTAGGCACTATCCCCTGGCCCATTTCCCCATAGTCACTTTTTCCGCATCCTTCTGCGCAAGGAATTTTGTAGACTATGCTTTTTCGTTCACGTTGCGGACCCCTTTCTTGACTATGTCTTTAATTTTGACCATTGCTTGGAGACTGTTGTTAACCCGTTAAGGACCGTGTACATAATTCGCCGAGGAATTTTGACAATTTTTTGTCAGCAGTCATTTAATCGGACGGGTACAAAGTTGCGAAGAATATCGGTTGTAGACAATAGGAAGTTGTCTACAACCGTTTTCGAGATACGGCCCGGTACAAAAAGGTCCCAATAGAACTGAGCGCTGCGCGCGGTTCCCACGCCGCGCGCGCTCGACCCGGCACAGCGGCCGCCGTTTGGCGAGTGGGGAGGGGCAAGCAAATAATCGCTGGTTCGAGGTAATGCAGCGAATATGATCCTTGATCATTGATTCGGTTAATATCTGTGTTATATCAGTCAAGCGGGATTGCCGTTAGAAAATTTGACTGACTTGCCATCGTGCATGCTCTCTAGTACATTACGCTGGCAACTTTGGTCTCATTTTCGCAGACTGCCAGAATGTCTTCCATAGTTTCAAACCGGCAATCAAACGCACCTCGTTTCTCCTTTTGGAAGTTGGTCTGGTGGGACATTTTTCCATTCGGCTTTCCCTCACAATACTGTTAGCATGGATGCCACGATTCCTGAGCTCCGCGAGTAGCGCTCAAGACGTGAATAAATTGTCAAAGGAGGCCTCGTGACCTCTTGGATCTGAAATGACACATATCATGTCGAACACCACTCTCGTGCCAGTGACATTGCTGCATTGCACTGCCATTGCTGCATTGCACTGGCATTGCTGCATTGCACTGGCATTGCTGCATTGCATTGGCATTGCTGCATTGCACTGGCATTGCTGCATTGCACTGGCATTGCTGCATTGCATTGGCATTGCTGCATTGCACTGGCATTGCTGCATTGCACTGGCATTGCTGCATTGCATTGGCATTGCTGCATTGCATTGCACAGTGGCAGACCGGATTGTGGAAAGCATTGTGTGCAGTTGCCCCCACCCTTCTGATGTGTTGTGGGGCCCCGAATAATCTGCCGAGCTCAGGAAAAAATGCGGCATGCTCCCTAAATATCCCGCTTGGTCTCTGAAAATTCACATTAGGTGTCCCCAAAAGTCGCGCAGGGCCTCTGACAATAACGCTCGGGCCCAAAATGCTTCCATCTGGGCTCCTGAAAATCATACTATGGCCCCCAAAAGCTCGTGCCGGGTTCCAGAAAATCACAACTGGGCCACAAACCGTCGGGCTGGGACCCCTGAAAATCACGCTGAGCCTGGAATACCAATAATTCTCGCCCAGGCCCCTGTAAATCACTCTAGAGGCATGACAGGTCGCACTGGGGCTCTAAAGTCTCGTTGGGCTCACCCAAAAATTATACCGGTGAAAATAAGAAACAGACCAGACACGAAAATTAACTCTGAGATCCAAATAATGGCTCCAAAATCAGACAAAACGTGTTGGGCCCCCAAAACGTGTCGTAGTCACTAAAACTCGCGTAAGGGATCCAAACAAGTGACCAAGGGGCCAAAAATCGTACTTAGACCAAACGACATTCACGCCGCTTCTTTGAAAATCTCACTGGGGGCCAAAACACCGCGCCGGACCCCCACAAGTCGCAGCTGGCTTCCCATGAGCCAATATCTCCCCAGAATGTCACCCTGAGGACACAAAAATTGCGTCAACGATCCACAAATTAGGAAGGCGTCAGTCCCAGAAGAAATAATAATGTTGGGGTACCGAGAAAAAAAACCAACGCGTCGAGAGCTCGAAGGATCGTACTGGGATACGAAAATAACTTGGAGGGGGCTTACAAGATTAGGCTTGACCCCAAAAAATCACAATGGGGCACAATGGAACTCGCGGCGATATCCACAAATATCACGTACCGGACCCAGAACTCTGGTGGTAGTACAAAAAATATGGTCGGGGCATCACAAATCCCCCTCTGCAAGCACAGCATGGCCCAAAAAACCACACCTGAACACCATAAAAAGTTAGCCGATGCCTTCTAAAATGAGGAGAGATTCCGAAAAATATATGTCAGAGTCAGGAACATCTCTCCAGTGCTCCAAACGTACCCCCAGATGCCTTCAGAATTTGCGTACGGTCCCGAAGGAATGGCGTACCGGAGCTCGAAAAATAGCGGTGAGACACTAATATATAGCGCCTGGTGCCCGACAAATCAGGCGGGGATTCAGATTTCAAATAATTCAAAAGTCACGAAAATTTGCATCGAACCTAGAAACTGCTCCGGGCCCTCCGAAACTACACACCTGGCCAGAAAAGTCGCGCTGGTATCCTGATGAATTATACCGGAGGAGCCAAGGTTGTGCTGTGGTTTCAAGACATGTGCAAAAAATATACGCCTCATTTAAATATAGCGCAACCCTAAGAGTGCAACGGGAGGCTGAAAATACAACAGGACATCCAAAGTTTACCGAGTTTCGCAAAAAGCGGCAGGGCCGAGGCCCCAGCCATATGCCTTAACATATGGCTGGGACCCCAAAAAACGAATTTGCCGAAAAAATAGACCTACGGGTGGAGGGGCCATACCAGTTCCGGCGATCTGAAAGTCGTTTTGATTTCTGCCATTATTCCCACTTTCGAAAACTTTGCACATATTTATTTCCGACTGTAGCAAAGAAACCAGTCCAGCTGACATCAATTTTAAGACCATCGGATGGCCCTTTTGGCATCCACCTAGTGTGTCTCATTCTTGGTTTTGGCTGCGCCATTGGGTACGGTCGGAGTCTTTAGACTGTTGTTGAAAAAGCACATAGTAGAACGGTTGCGCTGATTAATGCCTGTAATCCGGTATGCATTTTAGATTGCTTTGTGTCGTGTGTGGTGACTGACTGCACTCGGTGATCACGATGACTACACCAATCAGGTTTAAAATAATGGTTTTTCGTTAGGTGTGAGATGTCGAAACGAGCACGGTGGGATGTCGATATTTGCCATGGAATTAGTGTCATTTAATATGTTTTTGATGTTTCAGACTCAAAGTTGAGCTAATGATTTAGCTACTTATGACTACATTTATCGTTTGTTCTGATATACATAATTTAAGAGCTATATACTAAATAGACGGAATAATAACTATGTTATGCACTGGTATTGTATGCCAGTTCACACTATAGGTAATCCTTTCAATTGAAATTGCACTGCGAAATGTTTGTATACCACCATTCCTTATCGAGAACCTACACATGCTACATATAAACGAGATACAGTTAGAAAGGAGACGCGAAGATTTCATAAGCATGCATCAAGGAGCAGGATGTCCATACTTATTGGAGAAGGATGTCGATTGAGTATTCAGAAAATGATGTTTCCACCCTATATCACGAATATTTTGTCCCTGACACGTATGCACATGATTTATCAGAGGACATTGTTTGCGATGTCTCTGTTTTTGTGGCGGCTGAATCCATTCCCCGATATTGAACTCGCCCTATCACAACTTCGGCTTCGCCCCTCCGTGATGTCAAGCAACAAGGAAATACTTTCACCCATCGTCACCACTGTTCAGGTCTGCTGTGCTCCGATGCTCCATCAAGGCCGGTGTGTTTTAGCCGGCATCTGATCACTGAAGTATTTTTATTAAAGCCGGTGTGTGCATTGTGTGTAGAGTGAGGGGAGGAGGGCGATGGTGACGGTGACAGTGACGGTGACGATGACGATGACGATGACGATAGATCCGAGCCCACTGTATGTCACTGCAGTTGCATGCTATTACTTAGAGCTGTTATGCTGACATGTACTGTGCACTGCTCTTTTAATTATGTGACTTGACCAGTTATGGGACGATTTTCCCCGTTGGTGAGGATGCTGAATAACATAAACATACACATCGTGGAATAAAAACTCAGAATTTCTGAGACCTGAAAATACAGTGGCGAAATCCGATGAGTTTCTTGCGTGGGGGGCAAGTGCGTTGGTACTTCGGCCCCACCAATGCTTTTCGAAAATCGACACCCCTGGTAGCAGCACATTGAACATCTTTAAAAACAGCATCGACAAGCATTATAAGAATAAAGAGCATGCTTTTCAGTATTCCAGGGAGGGCTGATCGACGGATTTGGTGGGGAACCGGTTGAGTGTACAGAGTGCAATCAAGAAGGGATCTTGTGGCTCATAGTTGCACTAATCTGTTATGTCACTATGTGTCTTTATATATATATATATATATATATATATATATATATATATATATATATATATATATATATATATATATATATATATATATATATATATATATATATATATATATATATATATATACATATATATATATATACATATATATATATATATATATATATATATATATATATATATATATATATATATATATATATATATATATATATATATATATATATATATATATATACATATATATATACACGACTTGCTGCTCCGACCCCCCCCGCCTCCCCCAACTTCATCCCCTCACAGGCCACACCACCACTCGTGGAAAAGTTTTCGGCAATGCTCCCCATCCTCCTTCGCTTAAAAAAAGGGACATGACGTCTTCGCCTCTGTCGTACTCTGACGAAAGCAGACCAAGTGGACCCGTCAATGCGCCGCTGTACACAATGCTTCAGTACGCCGTGTAATAACGCCATCCTTACTTGGACACAAACGAGTATGTACATGGTTAGGTATATATATATTGTTCAACGAATGGATACAGCGCCTGCCTCGCACGTCTGGATGCCGTTATATAATGCAGAGGTTGTGACCCGGTCCACACACGAGCAGGTCAGAAACATGAAACACACCACATGGTGGGAGCAAGAATCACTTTCAAGCTCCGCGCTTGACATGATGATTATTAGAGGAAATATTTAGTAGTTGAGTCCACTGAGTCCATAGCCGCGTCCGTATCCAAGACCGTGGCCGGAGTAACCGGAGTAGCCACGTCCGTATCCAAGACCGTAGCCGGAGTAACCGGAGTAGCCACGTCCGTATCCAAGACCGTAGCCGGAGTAACCGGAGTAGCCAAGACCGTAGCCAGAGGAGCCGAGTCCGTGGCCAGCGTAGCCCAGGCCATAGCCTGAGTAGCCAAGTCCGCGTCCAGCATAGCCCAGGCCATAGCCAGAATAGCCAAGTCCGCGTCCAGCATAACCCAGGCCATGACCTGAGTAGCCAAGTCCGCGTCCAGCATAGCCCAGGCCATGGCCGGAGTAGCCGAGACCGTAGCCAATGCCGACACCACCGTAGCCGTAGCCGGTGGAGTAGCCGTAGCCTGGGGCGGCATATGATCCCACGGCAATGGTCTCATCCTGGGCCAGGTCAGCGTCGGAGGCGGCCACCGAGGCCACCACGGCCAGTGCGACGACGACGAAAAACTGCAGAAGTACAACGAATTATAATCACAGTTTATCGCGTGTTCACGTTTGGGTCGGAATATGGATAGTGCATAGGATCGAACGATTATACTACTATCCTGCATATAAGGA
This sequence comes from Imbricaverruca yamaguchii, assembly GCA_034440575.1. NCBI lineage: Eukaryota > Metazoa > Arthropoda > Thecostraca > Neoverrucidae > Imbricaverruca > Imbricaverruca yamaguchii. The sequence goes on from JAOTOL010001660.1 coordinate 19,095, forward strand.
TGATAATCTGTAGCCACGTCAAAGGACTCCTGGATTGCTTAGGATAGGACGGAAAAAAGCGGGTTCGTTTTCAGTAGCGACAAGTCACATGGAAGCGATTCCCACGTGTTCCTGCTCATGAAGAACTGGCAATTGTTCCTCTTGTCACAGCGTGGCGATATTTACTGATGCATTGCATAACATCTACGACACGGTTACTTCCTATCTCTTTAACGTTCCTAAAATTCATGCTGGACGTATCTATAGTTACTTATGTGACACACACACACGTCGAATACTCTGACAATGGCACATTAGGTAAACAAACCTCGCAAGAAATCACCACTCAAAGGCCTGCCAGAACAGAAAAATCGCCACCGCCTGTTCTGTTGTAAAGGAGTTGAACATAATGCATCGTCGAATATTGTAGCAACACCTGGGAAGCTCTATATTGAGCAAATAGGAAGCATACAGGATAAAATTGCCCTTAGGAAATGTATTCAACTATCGCTGCAAAGCTTATTACTGTCCTTGGGACCTTTAAGTTTATCTCCTATAATGTTTGTCCAGTTGTTTTAAGCTATTCAATACTATCTCAGCAGTCTTGACATCAGCCGCCTTGCTTTCTCTTTCTCTCTCTCACCTTGTTCATGGTTCGGTGTGATGTGAGAGGCAGTGGAGAACTGTGCCCAGAGTAGCCAGCACCTGGCTTATATACTGCAAGGCAACCATTGGCATTGATAAAACGACCACTTCCTGGCCACGCAAGGTAGCAGTACGCATTTGACCACCTGGGGGTCCGCGTGCAACCACTCTGTCTAGGTCAAGTGACGTGGCACTTTTAGCTAGCTGTACCAACAGAGAATACAGAGAAAGAGAACGAGAAAATGCCGACGAGCTCGTGACGTTGTAGTTTGGAGTCCGCGGACCCGCTTTGTCTTCGGCTGCAGTGTCGCAATTAACAACGTTAAATGTCTTCACAGCTTGAGCAGCTCGGACAGCCAGTGTCGGGCAGCTTCTGATTAACATTACAGTACTAATCGGGTGATTGTGCCAAAACCCGGTCACTAATAAAGCATATTCTGTTTCCCAGGGACTGCCGGACGAGGGCGCCCGGCCAACGAAAGGAGGGAGGAGTATAAACAGTCTGTATCATGCCTGCCTCCGCTCGTGCTCGGTGGTGCGCGACGACGCGGGCTCGCTGTTCCGGCATATGTATATACCGGAAACGCCGGCGTTCTGGCGGCGGCAACGTGAACTGCACCTGCGCTGTGGCAAGCGTGCTTGTGCGCGCGTACGAGTTCCTGAGTTTGCCTCTGTGGCTGGTCGCCCGGAGCCATCCGGAGGTGACGTCGGGTCATCTTGGTGGTGCCGCGGGCTCTGTCTGACTCGGGACACGACGGCGTACGTTTGTGGGATGCGACGCTGTCCGGTAGTAACCACGCTCTTCAGTGTCGTGTGCAGGAATTAAAGTACGAGACGTGCGCAGTAAGCGAACAGTAACTGAGTCCCTATATACATATATATATATATATATATATATATATATATATATATATATATATATATATATATATATATATATATATATATATATATATATATATTTGTACCTATTAGGATGGCATTACAAGTTGTAGGAGCACAGAGTAATGGGAATATATCTTTATCACATTTCGGCCCAAGCCTTTATGAAGCTATGGGCAATTTACAGGCATGGAAATATTTCACACTTCTTTTTTTTCTTTTTTCCACTTCAAACAAAGGTCACGATACAAATCGTATAGCATTTCGTATGCATTGACACTGAATGAGCCAGAAATGAACTTCAGTAAATTGGAAGCGACCGAATAAGTACGACAGTGATGTTTAGCCTATGCATTTTGAACATGTTCCACAGTCAGTTCCGCTATAACACTGCCAATTTTGAGGCTACGGGCGACACCATTGACATTCGCACGTGTGGCAACATACGAGTATTTCACAGTCTTCTGACACCCCTTCCCAAGTCCACCACTGAGAACAGATGCTCCTTTTCAATTTGGGAGATGTTCTTCTTCATCGGCATGCACCACCATAGCATCAGGAAGCCTGTGGTATCTGAGGTGTGAACGATGCTCCCAAATTATAGGCACTATCCCCTGCCCCGTTTCCCAAAAGTAACTTTTCCGCATCCTTCTGCACATGGAATTTTGTAGACTATGCTTTTTTGTTCACCTTGCGGACCCCTTTCTTGACTGTCTTTAATTTTGACCATTGCTTGGAGACTGTTGTTAACCCGTTAAGGACCGGGTACATAATTCGCCGAGGGATTTTGACAATATTTTGTCAACGGTCATCTAATCAAACGGGTACAAAGTCGCGAAAAAAATAGGAAGTTATCTACAACCATTTTCGAGATACGGCCCGGTACAAAAAGGTCCCAACGGTCCTGAGCGCTGCGCGCGGTTCCCACGCCGCGCGCGCTCGACCCGGCACGGCGGCCGCCGTTTGGCGAGTGGGGAGGGGCAAACAAAGATCGCTGGTTCGAGGTAATGCATCGAATATGATCATTGATCATTGTTTCGGCTAATATCTGTTTAAAATCAGTCAGGCGGGATTGCCGTTAGAAAATTTGACTGAATTGCCATCCTGCATGCTCATCTAGTACATTACGCTGGCAACTTTGGTCTCATTTTCGCAGACTGCCAGAATGTCTTCCATCGTTTCAAACCGGCAATCAAACGCACCTCGTTTCTCTTTTTTTAAGTTTGGTTTGGTGGGGCATTTTTTCATCCGGTTTTCCCTCACAATACTGTTAGCATGGATGCCACGATTCCTGAGCTCCACGAGCAGCGCTCAAGACGTGAATAAATGACGCCATTTTTTCTGCCAATTTAGGCTCCACCAAATACCACACCACCCTTCTCACAAACTCATGAGGGGCTGACACAGTACGGCTAGAGCCTTGCCAACCTATGAATGCTATTAAACCGGTTCTCACCATAGGAACACTACCTCATAATCCGCTCTGAACACATGGTACCAAAAGGTCCCACTGGTCTTTAAAGAGTTAATGTTTTTTTTTGTGAATCGGGAGATGGTGACTGCTCTTTATAATTCCGGTACTGATATGTATCTCTTTCTCAAAACTCGTGCTTGGCATTTTGCATGGACATCACCTTTTCCGCTTTTTGGTGCAACTTCACTGTCAGACCTGGATATTTCAGAAACTTGAAGGACACCATGATGAAGGAAAATTTTTATCCAAGGGGCTCAGGACTGCAGTCCTTAAGAAAAAAACATTAAGACCCCTGTAAGAAGATGAATGAAGAAGGGGAAAAAAGAAAAGAAAAAAGGCAAGTGTTGAATATTCCATCCCTGTAAATTGTCCATAGCTTGAGAAAGGCGTGAGCCCAAACGTTGTTACTGAAACTATGCTCCCATTGTTCTGTGTTCTTCCACACATACCCACCCACACACACACACAAAATGCATGCATATATATTTATATACATATATAAATTTAAGCAGACTTGTTGCTGGGGTGGCTTGAGGAACCAGGGTTCTATTGCTAAACAGAGCTTGTTGCGTGAAGCCTGGCCCCACCACCCGATCCATGAACTGCAGCTCAACGGCCGCCCCGTGGCTCGACCTCGGCCTTGTCGGGCCAGCTGCCAACTGACACTCCCGGCCGGTGGCTAAATGCGAGCGCGCGAAGCGACTCAAACCCTACATTGCCAGTACAGGGGAGACCGGTGCAGGCCAGCGCTCTAACCAACTGAGCTACCTGGGCGGCCATATATATATATATATATATATATATATATATATATATATATATATATATATATATATATATGTGTGTGTGTGTGTGTGTGTGTGTGTGTGTATATATGTGATATATATGTATATATACATATATTCATGTATATTTATATAGATATGTATAATATATACATATATGCATATATATGTTATATATATATATATATATATATATATATATATATATATATATATATATATATATATATATCTATATCTATATATATATATGGCTTGAGCTACAGATAGAGCGAGAGAGAGAGAGGGAGAGAGATTGACAGAGAGAGTTAGTTAGTTAGTTATTAGGGCTTTAGGGCGCATCGACTACATTGGTCATGTAGCGCCCATATTGACAGAGAGACAGAGCTACAAAGATCAAGAGAGATAGCGACGCAAAGATAAAGAGAGACAGAGACACAGAGAGACATACAGACAGAGGGATTACAGAGCGGGAGAGAGACAGAGCTACAGAGGCTGAAACAGAGTTATAGATAACCGGAGTTTTAGAAGTACAAAGACACAGATACACAAAGACGGGGCAGGAGTGGGGAGACCAGCACTTGTCCATGTTCCTTGTAGTGGCGGCCAGTTGGAAGTGCGTCGTCACGTGAACTAGACAAGGTGGCTGCACCCGCACCCCCAGGCGGCCAAATGCGTTCCGTTACCTTGCGTGGCCAGGTAATGGTCGCTGTAACAATAGCATTACTTGGTTCTCCGTATATAGGCCAGGTACTTGTTATTCCGGGCACAGTTCTCCACTGTCTACCACGTCACACCCAGCTATGAACAAGGTGAGAGAGAGAGAGAAAGAGAGAGAGAGATAGTGAGATAGTGTGAGAGAGAGAGAGAGAGAGAGAGAGAGAGAGAGAGAGAGAGAGAGCACGATGCTTGGTGTCAACGCTGCTGGGATAGTCTTGGATGGCTTTGAATAACTTGGCAAGCATTGTGGGACGTAGACTTCGCAAGACAAGTCAAGAGAATTGCAGTATTTTTCAACGCATTTGTTCACATGCGATTTAATCCCACATAATTTTGTGTTGCTCATGAACCTTCTGTGATACTGCTGAACTATTTGAAGATTTATTAACGTTCTAGCTCCCTACGACCAGAAAATATGAGTGCTATTGCTTGTGCTGGCTGTTCATGATTGTTAGTACCCCCTAATCTTCTCTATAGCATCTGCCTTTGTTACAGCATCCAACGTATTTTGTCATGCGGCAACAGCTGGTGTGTAGGGTGATTGATATAGGATTGTGCTGGGTCTGACACGGTTTTTGGTTCAGGATGGTGTTTTACGAAGACAAACACAAATATGAGAAAGGACCGTGTAGTGAGTGTTGTTCAGTGCAACATTAAGCATCACATAGGGATGATCAGAAAATCCTTTTGTAAGTTCTGGTCGATTAGTTTTAGTCGCAAATGTCGAAAACATGAGTAGTGACGACAAAATGTAAGAACAGCTTCCTTAAAGCTCTCGTCGGGTCACGGTGCAAATTTGGAAACCGTGCGAAGCTTTTGCGAGTTTGTTTTGTCGCTTCCGATATCTAGCCTGCTCTTACTTTCCATGATCTCAAGAAAACATGATTCCTTCGACGGAGTTATTATCATCCCTAGATGCCGGATAGCCGGATGATTTTTGTGCACCTATGCATCACACAGGCTCCACACCACCTTGTAAGTGCGGTGAGATGTGATCCTAACTGGTTGTACTTCTTCAGTTTTTCGTCGTCGTCGCACTGGCCGCGGTGGCCTCGGTGGCCTCCTCCGACGCTGACCTGGCCAAGGACGAGTCCATTATCGTGAATTCATACGCCGGCCCCGGCTACGGCTACGGTGGCGTCGGCCTTGGTTACGGCCTCGGCTACTCCGGCTATGGCCTGGGCTATGCTGGACGCGGACTTGGCTACTCCGGCTATGGCCTGGGCTATGCTGGACGCGGACTTGGCTACTCAGGCTATGGCCTGGAATACGCTGGCCATGGACTCGGCTACTCTGGCTACAGTCTTGGCTACTCCGGTTACTCCGGCTACGGTCTTGGATACGGTCGTGGCTATGGACTATACTAAATATTTCCTCGGGGTACGGTCTTGAATACGGGCGTGGCTATGGACTCTACTATTGAATGATTCCACTCATAATCATCCCATTAAGTGCAGCGAATGAAGGTGAAACTTGTTCCCACTATGTGGTGTGCGGCATATTCCTAACGTGCACGTGTCTGCACAGAGTAGCGACCTCTGTATTGCGGAAAATATTCACACGTGCAAAGCAGAGCATGCAACCATTTCATCAACAATATAATTACCCGAACACAGGTCATGTTTGGCATTGCTAGAGCCGAAAGGAATACAAGGTATCAGTAGCATATGCAAGAAGCAAGGAGTATACGCATCACCGAAAGTGTCCTGAAATAGAGTTAGTTAGTTATTATGGTTCTAGGGCGTATCAACGGTAATGGTTATACAGCGCCCATAACTTGAAATAGAGATGCAATCTCCAAATGCGCCTCTGGCGGTAGCATTATCAATACGAGATGCAATTATAAACAACATAGGTGCTGCTGGCGATGGTGACATTGACCTTGAGCATAGCACTACTGAGGAGGCCGTCCCCGGACGTGATTTCACACACAAACAATCTCGACAACAAAACCTAGCCATGCCGAGTCATTTTCGTGTGTGCTAGCCATGTGAGGTCGCCAAGAAGATGCAGCCGTTGAGTCGTGTTGGTAGCAATGCGTTCAGTTACCCATTTCGTGATAGATAAAGCACTGTGTCAGCGAACAAGAAGATCGATCGTTTTCTTGTTTCATGAGATGACACAGACGTAAACATTGCAGTTATCCTAGTTGATATGCGTTTGACGTCATCAAACATACATACGCAGAGGTGAAAAGGTATGTAGCCTGTCACATGCAGAATATCGAACACCACCAGGCTGTCGTATGCTGATGGCTCACAATACGACCCCGTACGCATGTGCGCGAGCGCGAAATATTGCCGATAATGCTGCAATGGAACCAAAAAATGTTTTAGGGGGCTTTTGGCGCCATTGTTGGAAGCCCTGATTGATCTTCCATGTCCAGACTCTTTTTAGCTGCCCCGCATTAATTTTTTGGTGGTCCTGATGGGACTTTTGGGGCCCCTGCTCCTAGGCTAAGCGCGACTTTCAAGAGCCCCTGCGTTTTGGGGGGCGGAGCCCAGCGGTATTTCGAAGGTCCCTGTCCCATTGTTTTGGCCAAGCGTCATATGGGGATCCCAGGAACGCTTTGGGCCACGAAGGTCATTTCCGGTGCCTTTGTGCGACTTTGGGCCACCAGTGCAAATTTTAGGGCCGCGCGACTTTATTGGCCACAATGCGTTGTTTAGGGGCCCTGATACGGTACTTGGGGCTACAGTGGGAATTTAGGGGGCTTGATACAATATTGTTGAACTCCAGTACGATTTTTGGGTCACCTCTCAGGGGATGGGGTAACTGCCCCCTTCGCCCATCCTCAACACGCCACTGGTTGTAAGCACTGTCAAATTGTAATCTTGTGGAAAGCTTCAAGCTTTCAAGAAATTTACACGTTTGTGATCCTTAAAAAAAGATCTTGGAATTATAATATGAAAATGCCTTAAAATGACATTGACCTGGATTATGATTGAGAGCTTGGTGCCGTTTGGTAATTTCGGTCATGCAAAACAACTATAATACTATTTGGACCGATCGAACTTGAAAGGATTGCATAAAGCAGGATTGAATGAATAGGTTTTGCCTCTTAGCGCATATTATCTTCACCTGGCCTTAGGTCGCTCGACGGAGATCATTCAACTTGGAAGAGGACCTTACCGGATGTCTACATGTGTACCACGTGGATAAATCAGGTTAGAATAACATGCAGCATACGAAAACAGTAGGATTGGTCCCAAATTTCCTATGATCTCCGGCTACTGATCTGACCTCAAACAGAAGTCCGAGATATGCGTTTTGTACGCACTGCCCAATTTTACTCACGAACCAAGTTTCATTTCCATATCTGTTAACTAAGATGAGTTATCGATCCTGAAACATTGTTGGAGCTGGTCCTCTTTGACTTGATAGACTAGGGACCTTCATGACCAACTTCTACATCAGATATTCTGGAACCATTTTTTTAAAAACACCATTGGTCAACATGAGTCCTACTGTCATAGCATATGCAACGATCAAGTTAAATGATAAAAGAGCCCTAAAAATGACGCCACACACTCACAGAAATCGGGAAGATACCCATTCGCAGCGTGTTCTCGTCATGTTGACCGGCTATAATGGCGAATGCCCGCCGACAATCTCAGTGTGCTACTCCTTCGAAAAGGAATTAATGCGACGCCTCTCAAAAGGCATCACATCAATGGCCGTCAATTATGTACGTAGAAGCACTAATCACACTATGACTGCAGACACAAGGGCTCGACACTTGCCAGCACGATGGCCGCTCGTGTATTATCAGCTCGCATCACGACCCCCCCCCCCCTCCTCCGACCGTCACCACAAAACAAACAGTAACTCCTCGCCATTAACTTACATAATCGCACCTGCATGGGAGACGGCTCGTGGCCGCCAGTAATGCAGTCGCCAGATGACCACAGAGAACACTTCACCCCGCCCCACTTCCGCCACCAATTGTCGACACCAGCCGTCTACTTTGTACTGTATGTCACAGAAGGAGCCGAATCTTTGTCCCAGCCTCGGTGTTCCGACATGCACGGGCGCCTGCTGAACTGGCCCTTCGAACACTATAATACAGAGCGCCAGCAGCAGATGAAGCCACCGGCGCATCATCTCAAGCAGCTCGGGACAGGTGCACGCTGGATCCTGCCGCACGGATATCGTCGGCACATGCTTACGCGTCTCCTGCTTCTCCATGGCGTGTATATCCGCTTTCTAACAAATCACATCCACACGTTACATTCAGAGACAGTTGGTGAAAGCTTTCGCCGATACATTGAGTATAGGAGAGGTTACGGAAGCCGTCGCTTCCAGGGTGACTATTGGAGGGAGAGGGGGCGGCGAAAGTCCAATACTGACTCCATGGTCTAGTGCAGAAATGTGCACGAGCACACAGCGATCACATGCAATAGGCCTCACTTCTAATATCGCGACTGAGTTGGGCGGGAAGGGAGGGGAGTATACTGTGCCTGGTAATCATTCTAGAAAAACGACGAAAAAAATGTGCATTGAGCCAAAGGTCCCATTACCAACAAAGTAATTATCCAGCGGGAGCCGACATGCGGCACCAGTGCCATCTGCTATTGACAGGCAGCACTAGTAGTATTCCTCCTCGGCGCATCCGTAATCGTCGCCACCGTGTTGGCTGAGTAGCTGAGCCGCAGACATGTGCTCGTCCTCTTCGTCGTATTCGGGCTCCTCGTCGTCTGCCAAATCAGATCACCATATCAGTCTGACTCCAGATTAAGCTTTGCGCTCGAACGTAGGCGAAGCATCTGGATGCCCGTGGTACTGACCAGAGCATGGGATGTGCCCCTCTTTCAACGATAACCGCGAGCAGTTAACATTTTTTGCTTCAATCCAGCACACCTTCAATCCGAACGAGCCCCACTAGTGGCGTCTGCAGGCTCCGGTAACTGCTTAACTGGAAAAGTTGCGGGCCGATTACGTTGCTTTTGGCGGCAAGCGACAACGCTGAACATAATGAGCTGAAAAAGACTAAGTATATCGCCCTAAGTGTTACATAGGACGTCACAGGTCACTCCGAGCAATAAGACGTAACCTACTTGGCGAAGTTTCGACTTTATTCGAGCATCACAAAATACAGCAGGGCAGCGGGTAAAATCGGGTGTAGTCATGCGCATTACATCCTAAGATAGCTAAGAAAAAGATCCATGAGCAAAGAAAATAACGAGGTCAATGTGACTTACATGGTATTCTGAGGTCAAATATTAAATCTAGCCTAGAACCCATGCAGTGCATGTTCCTACCGATAAGTTTGTCAGGAGCCCACCAGAAGCAATGCAAACTTTTTTGAGCACATGAGGACATATGCACCTTTTTTCTTTGGGCATTTTCCACAGATTTTCCTTTGGCAAAAAAAAACAAGGTGGAAAAATGATTACCCAATGTCTGCGTCATTATGGAAGTAGACCTGAAATTTGCCATGGATATTCACAATCTGAGTGACTCATACATGTTACGATTTCTGGAAAGTTAAACACATTTGAAACAATTGAAGAATATACTTTTTCTTCGCTTTTACACAATTTCACAATCATGTTGCACAAAAATCAGGATTCTGATATGGCAACATCTTTAACGATTAAATTCGCCGTCAATTGGCGAAAGAGGATCGTTCCTATCTATATTGTTTCATCATATCGTGTTTTCCTACACACCCTTGATTTATGTGCACCCTTCAGGCAAGACTGCAGATCTCTCACGAAGCCAGGGGTCCAGGTCCGTATTTGCAAGACATACTTTAAGATCCCCCTCCCCACGACTCACTCGGGCTGCAGCTATGCCTTGAGGTGACGTCATCATGACATCACATACTCCGGACCCACTGCGAGCTATAATTAAAATTTTGGCCATAGCTGTGGAATTGATGTGCGAACAAGTGCTGGACGTTTGAAATTGATGTCGCTGCGCGTCCTTGAGTTATTATAAAATTCCCAGGGTGGGAGCAAATTCTGCCCTCCCCCGCCCCCAGCGGGGCGATGGTTAAGCGTGGCACAGTGCTCAGACACGTTGGTCGCGCTATCGCGCAACCGATCTTACCCAGTCACTTTCTAGCTTGCCAACTGTCCACTTCTGACCGTAAACAACTCACGAATCACTAAAATCGAGCCAATTTAGGTACCATATCCCTTTACTGTAAAGACAGGAAGTAAAGTTATAACCGCACCCCATCAACTGAGCACTTGAGAGTACAGAGCTTATATGTTGCGAATGAATAGCAATAATCGTATATCGGTACCTTGTCATGACCCCTCGGACAAGACAGCGAGTCGACCTACCCTCCTCGTGCTGCACCGGGCCCGACTCGAACACCACCGGCCCCGACTCCACCACCGGCTCTGGCTCCGCCACCGGCTCTGTCCCCGGCGCCGGCTCGGTCTCCGTCTCCGGCACCGGCTCCGGCTCCGGCTCCGGCTGCGGGGCGGCCACGGTGGCCGAGGCTCGCGACGAGCTCTGCCCGGCCAGCGCCGGCGCCGGCCGCGGACGCTTCGCGCGCGCGCCGGCCAGGTCGTCGGTGGCGATGCGCTTCCTGCGGGCGGGCCGTGACGTCAGCGACTGGCGGGGCGGTGGCCGTGGTGGGCGAGCGGCGCGGTCAGTGCGAGTGGCAGACGATACGCGAGACCCCTGCCGGTACGTGACGCCAGCGCAGCAGCGCACCACCACCTGTCTGACCGAGTCTCAAGAGGCGCCGGCAGCTCAGTGGTTAAGCTGACCATCTGGCAAGCCGGAGGTTCAGGGTTCGACTCCCCGCCACGCCCACCCTTCCTGCCAGGGTGAGAGGCAGGCGACGCCACATGACCTCAGTTTATGGGTGCGTCGTAAAGCCACATTCACGGAGTCTGAAGGCGCTCCAAAGGTAGCAGCGATGCCTCACGCGAGCGCAGTCGCTAGTGACACGACGCAACAGTATCGACCTGCCGCGTATCTGGGAGCATGGCATGCGGCACAGTTATACATTTGCCAGGTGATAGGAGCACTGTTCTCGACGTGGGATACGAGTGGCTCTCGGTAGCATGGACGCCCAGGCTGAGCACCGGCGGGGCTAGACGTTGCTCCCACACCGCACACTAACCACCGGGGGGTGTCGCGGCGCATGCGTGGTCTACGGCGCCACGGTCCGTGCACCGCAGCCGGCAGTGATGCTGGACGGAATACCGTGCCACCGCTGCAACTGCAGCAGCCGACACGAAGAAAAGTCAGCACAGTAGCGGACGTTAGATTCGATGGGCCTGACTCGGCCAGCCTGTGCGCGTGTTGCGCGCAGTTGGCACGCAGCCATGTCTGACGGTTCGAGCGGGCGACAGCAGTCAAACACGAGACGGTCTCGCGTGCACTCACCGAGCCGACGAGCGGACCAGCTCGCTGGCCAGCTCCGACTTCACCTCCAGCTTCAGCCCCGGCTTGGTGTCAATCGCAGCCTTGGAGTCGGGCTCGGCCTTGGATTCGGGCTCGGCCTTGGATTCAACGGCCCCGGTCAGCTCGCGCAACACGTCATAGTTGATCTTGTTGGAGATCTTTTTCTCGTGTAGCATCTTCTCGATGGCCTCCTCGGTGGTGCTCGAGGCGCCGATAGCCTTTTTCCGGCGCAATGTCCGCTTCTTCTTGTCCGGTTTGCCGTCCTTCTCGCGTTGCTGCCTCTCCTCCTCTTCGCGCTTCTTTTTCTCTGCCGGCGAACGTGACGGAGGTATGATGCAACGAAATGTACGATAGCAGGTACGTCGCAGATGTAAGCCGGGATAAGATTCAAGCGACCAACCCTGACTACATTACCACTCGCCCGGCACTTGAGCCACACACGGCCACGAAGGCCGAGAGAGCCTTCGTGAGACACGAAGGCCGAGAGCCTTCGTCGAAGCTCCCTGAGACATAGGGAAGGGGACAGGAGTGCGATAACGGTATGCTCCAACCAGTATGGTAGTCATTTTCAGTTAGGCATGAATCTGTTGTAAACAAAAAAATCAGATGCTTGCCATCGACGGTGTAAATAATATGCTTTAATGACTACAATGTAGAACTAGGTGTAAATTATATTAGCATGAAAAACACCATGTTAATTCTAGTTAGAAGTGAACAGCGATACAAGCCTGAAACCCAGACTATTTCATAACGTCGGCCCACTAGCCGCCAGCATAACCTAAGCTTGACCTTCATGAAATTAGCTCGAGTCGGCCTGGTGACGCGACAAAAAGAAGTCAGCGCCATTATCAATCGCTTAAAAAGCGGAGTACATTTTCTTGCAAACACGTTAGGGTTTGTATGCCATTGAGCAATACTTCGTAGATAATTACTATAGCGTTAAGCAAACAAAATAAGAGCAAACTTAACAGATTTGTTTTCATCATAAAATACGGGACGCCCAATTCAGGTCCTTAAATAAAGCTATTCGGCATCGATTGTACGTCGGAACATATATTCCTACCCAGGGCCTGAAAATTGAGCATAATTTACCGATATTTTCTTCAACGGACCATCGAAGACTGGTAGGTCTGAGAAACGGAGATGAAGAAAAAAACGAGTTAAATTATGCTTGATTGACAGTATAAGGGCTCAGATATATCCCGCACATGCCGTACGAATTGCGCTGCTCAATTTTTAAATCAGGGTCATTTTGATATCTTATTTATGTCCGAAAACCTCACAGCTGATAAACATGAGATATTTTAGGCGATGACAGCAGCCCTGATGGGGAAACTGAGAGCGAAGCGGAGAAAATACAAAAAAAAATATTGCAGAGGCCGAGGCAAGAAATCGCGGCCAACATAAATGAAGAAACAAAACAGAAAACAGGATTGTGTGCGGATGATATGAGAAGAGGCAACTAAAATGAGACTACACACAAAAAGCTAGAAGAAATGGAGACCACTGCTGTAAACTCCATATAGGTTTAGAAACAGGGGGAGGCAGCGGGGCCATGCCCCCACTACCACTTTTCATGGAAGCTTAACATTAATGTTATGGTGATGCATGGCAATAATCAACTTCAAAAGGTGTTTCCACTCCCAACTTTTTGAGACATTTCTACGTCTCTGGTAAACGCCGAGCTTAGCAGCTTTGTGCCCAACATGAAAACACAAGACGGAGGCGATTTTTAAAAACCCTCTCTTCACAGGATGTTCTCCACCATCTCGAAATGCATGAAAAGGGATGAGTTGTACAGGGGTAAGTTTTCCGTCTCACAATCGAAAAATTGTGGGTTCGAGTCTCACCTGTAGCTACTTTTCGCCAGAGACCAATCGGCGTAAGAGATTGACGACGCTACATAACTCAACGGTCGACGTCTCGTAAAGCCAGTGACCACCACCACCACCAGAGATTCTTAAAAGACAACGGGTATCCTGGTAATAGAGACGCATGGTAATGTCAAAACGCTTGGAACGGCAAAGATCACGGAAGTGGAAAAGCTCAAGGCGGCATGCTTAGGAAACTGTCTCAACCGAGTGATGCCAATAACTTTGGACAACGAGATCGAGATGTGGGAGGGAAGCCAATTCGGCTTTTAAAAACCCTCTCACTCTGACTCGAACTGTGTGGTGTCTCCTCAGCCTACCATTTGCCCATATACGCCACGAACCTCGGCATTCATGGCATAAGCTCTTCCTCTGCATATATAATCTTGCGACATTACACTTTGCATCCAACTCGCCATGAAGCTCCTCAACTGCCATAGGAAGACGTGTCTCTCAAGATGAACAGCGACGATACAGAGCACTTGGAGTTCAACAAGCGGCTCACGAAAACATGGATGACGGGGATGGGATTGTGGCAGGGAGTTCATCGGGGAGGACATTCAACAGGGATGGCAGTGTGAGCAGTAGGCTGCAGGGCATTCGTACCCAAAGCCTTCGCTAGCAAGGATAGCCTCCGGTGTCAAGTTCATCATTATAAGGAGCACGCAAAGCGCCGTTCACCTGCCATATGCACCGACCGAGACCGTTCTTCGTGTACATCAACCATAGACAAAAAGGTGACAGATAATGTTTTCGAGTGGAACGATTTTGAAAAATCCGCTCGGAACGCTACTGAAAACGGACTGCTAGAAGACTAATAGAAGATATTACAGTGTAATATCGGTCACAAAGCAATAGGTGACTTACAAGTATCCACTCACAAAATCCATGGATGCCCAAATAATAGAACCTGAAAAGAAAAAAAACAGAAAAACACAAATGTGTGCTATACTTACTTCATTCCCGCTCAGTCGTCTGGCTACACCAGAAAAGGACAGCAAGTAGAACTAAAGATTGACAAGAGTGAACCCAGATCGCGTATCTAGTAACGAGTAATTGAGAAATCCTATTTTGAGTCGCTACGCTCTATTGCTCCCCGTTCCATGACGGTAACTTTTCAACAGCTGCCAATACCGGGTATACCTGATGGGCACAGCATCGCTCCATGCTTGTCGCCATCCTAAGCTGCAAATGTTTAAATGTAACGTTGAGAGGGCGCGATTTCTTCGGAAGGGCGCTTCTTTGAATATAATTTCAATGGGGAAATGGATTCACCCGTAGTAGGGATACTACGTCTCTTTGGTCAGAGGGCGCCTCTCTAAAATCGATGGCTGTGGTACACGCGGATCTCTCAAGGGCGCCTTTTGACTCCTGGAGGGGGAAGTCTGCTATGTGCCCCTTTGGATGCGTCTCTGCCCAAATACTTCCATCCCGGCGACGCCGCCGCACTCCATCTCGCTTCGTATTCGGCTGACCTTGTTCCTCCTTAAGGAAGTCGGCATTCAGCTTCAGCCACAGCTTGGTCTTGAATCGGATCTCCTTGGGCGACATGATGTACGAGTCGATCTCGTCGTCGTCGATGCCCGAGGTGTCGAGCTCCTGACTGCCCGAGTCGGCTGAGACCACGCCGTCGTCTATAGCGCCCGGCGTCAGGCCCAGCATGGCCTTGCTCACTCCCAGTCCGCTCTCGGCGCGACGTGGTGTCAGAGGATCCACTGCGGGTGACACATAAAGACATAAAGAGCCACAAGCCACAAGGGCCCTTCTTGGTTGCACTCTGTACACCGAACCAGTTGCCCCCCAACTATGTCAATCAGCCCTCCCTATAATACCGAAAAGCAAGCCTTCTATTCTTATAATGATTGTCTATGCTGTTTGATGATGCTGTTTTTAAAGATGTTCAATGTGCTGCTACTGACAATGTTTTCTGGCAGCTGGTTCCAGTGTTCTACTACCCTGTTGGTGAAGAAAGTCTGCCTTAACTTTGTTCTGCTGTGGTTAACTTTAATTTTGAATTTATGACCTCTAATTGCATCATTTCTGTTCAATTCAAACATTTCCCCAAGATATCCACTCTCCAGACCATGGACAATTTTAAAGCTACTGGCACGAGCTACGTCAGGGTCTCCACCGCAGACACACCCGCCGTGTCAGTGGATTCACCGAGGGACACACCTCAGTGGAACCATGTCACAGGTTCCACTGAGGGGGAGACCATGTCCGGGGCTTCACTGAGGGGTACGGGAACCAAGTTAAGGGCTTCACCACACCAGTGTCCTGAAAATCTGAAGTTTGGATGCAGACTAACATTTGATGACTATTGTTCTGACATCACATTTTGGCATCATTATTTTCTTGTAACATCAGTTTGGTGCTTTTGTCCAGACTATGAGTTGGTTTAAAAAAAAAAAACATTATGTCCTCTGTCAGCACCACTACCTACTGGCAAAGACAGCAGGTATACTACTGACATCATCACCGCGATCAGACAATCAACAATGGCCATACAAAATCACTCCGTAACAAGCATTAACCATACATGCATGCACTTTCTTCAACATCAGCCGCCTTTTTTGGCATTGCCCCTCTCCCCGTCCACTCTACAAACAGTAAATTGCATTGCACAAGACATTGCACCACCCACCCGCCACGTCAGAGGGACGACTACAGACACGCCCACCGCGTTAGGGACCCCACTGAGTAACACACCCACCACATTGTGGGCCCCACTGAGTGACACACTCACCACATTGTGGACCCCACTGAGTGACACGCCCACCAAATTGTGGACTCCACTGAGTGACACGCCCACCACATTGTGGACCCCACTGAGTGACACGCCCAATACATTGTGGACCCCACTGAGTGACACACCCACCACATTGTGGACCCCACTGAGTGACACGCCCACCACATTGTGGACCCCACTGAGTGACACGCCCAATACATTGTGGACCCCACTGAGTGACACACCCACCACATTGTGGACCCCACTGAGTGACACGCCCACCACATTGTGGACCCCACTGAGTGACACACCCACCACATTGTGGACCCCACTGAGTGACACGCCCACCACATTGTGGACCCCACTGAGTGACACACCCACTACATTGTGGACCCCACTGAGTGACACGCCCACTACATTGTGGACCCCACTGAGTGGCACGCCCACTACATTGTGGACCCCACTGAGTGACATGCCCACCACATTGTGGACCCCACCGATTGACACACCCACCACGTCATGAACTCCACTGAGGAACAGCATACTTAGTGAGTCTGGGTTACACCACGCCAACCACGCTCCCACATCATTGGTTCCTTCACGAATTACATCCTTCCACCACCAGCTCCAAAGCCGGGGTCACACACATACTGTGAATATTACCTAGGTACCCACACCTCAGTGTTGTTCTAACAATATTGCAGTATACACTAACGCGTTATGGTGAGACGAGAACGAGTTTTACTTTCTGACTTGGGTGGCGTCCGGGCACTTGGTTAGAACTGTCTGGTATTTACAGACATTGGCCAGGCTGATGCCATAAAGCGGCTGAACCCACCAGTGAAGAAACTAGCCGCACGCTCCGAGTGTCATATCGACGGACATCAAGCCACATCCGGGTGTTATGTCGACGGCATCGAGTCACGTCCGAGAGTCATATCGACGGAGGCGACCCTCACCTCGCCAGAAGTTCACGCCCATCGTTCGAAGGCAAACGAAATATATACGACTGCTGTCAGCTTGCCGAGTCTGGTGGTGGATTTCGTACCGGAGTATGTGCTGGCACGGACAGACACACTGACCACCACTGCACCCGCATCAGCTGGCGTGGACGGCGTCGGTCAGATGAGCTGCCTACCACAGATCCACCACACAGCGCATACGTACTACCAGCCAAATGACCCGCAAGACTTAGTACAACACTCACAGACCAGACGCAACCCTACAGGGCAGCCACGGGCCTAACGCAGACCACCACATTCAGACCAGCAGAGCCCACGGACCACAACAGACGAAACACGCGCCACGCTGTGGCGCATCTTTGATCTGTTGTGGGTTCTGCCGGTTTGTGAATCTGCCGGTCTGCATTCAGTAGGCGGTTGGTCTGTGTGTTTGTGGCGACCGCAAAGCCCCCTGGTCATGGGCGCTATATGCCCTATGAAATCGCTGCGCCCCTAAACTGCAATAACCAACTGACCAAAGCCCGCTGGCCGGCACACGGGCGACCGCCGCTGACCTGGCTTGGGCGAGAGCACGGCCGGCGGCGGCATCAGCGCCACGTCCGAGGCCGACGCCGTGTCCGAGCCGACGCAGTCGCGCAGCAGCTCCAGCGTCTGCTCCTGCACGAACAGCGACGCGTCCAGCGACTCGCGTCCGTCGGCCGGCTGGGGCGACGACAGCGCCGCCAGCGCCGGCGACTCGGGCTGCTCCTCTGCGGAAGCGGCCAGAGCACGTGGGTCTGGTGAGGTCTCTGGTGAGATACTCTGGTGAGGTCGGCACATATGTTGCCGCCGCCAGCTGCGGGGACTGGCTGCTCGTCTGAGGAACATGTGGGTCCGGTGAGGTCGGCATATGTCGACACCGAAGCTGTCAGTTAGGGATGTGGTTGTTCTAAATGGCCGACCCCATGGTCCAAAAAATGAAACACAAGAGCTATCGGCAACGAAAGACAAGGCACGGGCGCAGGAAAAGAGAACATGATACGGCAGAGAAGAAAAACACACGAACACGGACACGACGACAGAAACCAACATCAACTTGCGTATTAGCACATGCACAGGAGGAACAGGTGCAAATTATATGATGACCGTTGTTACCCTTAGGACCACAGTATTGAGTCACACACGGCAACGAACAAACGGCCTTGGCAGAGACAATATATTCTTCTGTAGATAGTCAGCCAAAAATTGTCATTGATGATATTTCTCCAAAACGGCCCTATACTAGTTTTCAAGTCGCCCAGGTCTTACACGATGCAAAAAAAAACATTGGTTCACTATTGAAATTAGTACCTCTTCGGTTTTGTTTCCTGTGTCTTGCATTCCAACTGACAAACTCTTCAGTCGAATGGAGCCAACGACTGGATACGAGGACCATAAGTGTAGTCAGTGAGAGCGAAAGTGCACACCGACATTGACTATATACATAGAAGTGAAGGCACTCACCGACAGGCTTATCCCACGTGCCTCGTAATCGTTTTTTTCGGTCTTCCAGCTGTTTATCGATTTCATCTTGTAACGTTTTCATTTCTAGAGCCACCTCTCCCTCGTGCTGCAGAAGCTGAGAGAACGCACGGACACAACACATTTAGCCACCACACAACTCTGTATTGAATGGCATCAGTTTTAAATTCAGGCAGGAGTGTATCCGACTGTCTGATACCCAGAACTCTAGTTGCGCAGAGCGCACAACGCAGAGTGCAGAACACAGTGTAGAATGCAAAGAGACGGAACCATTGCTACTGGGATGGAGTTCTGAATAAAAGCTGTGATGAATACCGATCGGTATGTTGTGGTAGACTAAAACAGCAACAATATATTACATTGCACGCAGTGCCATGACATTGCTGAATACTCCAGACGGCTGCACGATAACGGTGGTGAGGAGGAGGCGACAACCCAAGTTGTTGAACGCGTTCTGACGTTACACAAACGGCTTGCGATGGAGCTCGCCTTTGCAACCACATACACGGTATGACTACGGAGACCTAACGACGTGATACTATGGACACCTAACGTGATACTAAAGACCCAACGACGTGATTATACGGAGACCCAACGACGTGATACTATGGAGACCTAACGATGTGATACGACGGAGACCTAACGGCGTGATACTACGGAGACCTAACGTGATACTACAGAGACCCAATGGCGTGATACTACGGAGACCTAACGTGATACTATGGAGGCCTAGCGTCATAGTACAAAGACGTAACGTGATACTACGGAGACCAAACGTGATACTACGGAGACCTAACGACGTGATACTATGGAAACCTAGCGTCATACTACCAAGACCTTACGTGATACTACGGAGACCAAACGTGAAACTACGGAGACCTAGGGTCATATTACCAAGACCTAACGTAATACTACGGAGACCAAGCGTGCTACTGTGAAGACTTAACGTGATCAAGATTACATTTCACAAGAAGCGTCCTCCAAAGGTGAGAGCACTAAGAGGACATATGGGTGGGGCGCTACTCACCGATGATAACCGCTCCTTGTCCTTTTTTCGGGACTTCGTGAAGGCTGGCGGGTCCATTTCGTCCTCTAGATCGACCGTGAGGAACTCCTCCACCGTTAACGAAGACGACGCCGTCTGCTTAAACTCTGACAACCTGCACTTCGAGGAACAATGTGTTAATATGCGCACGCAACACACGCAGCATGCGCGGCACAGCTTCGCATGTGGCGAAAATATTGGCAGTCAAGACATGCATACAGCACACATAGCACATGTCATAGCAGTTCAAATGCAGAAACCGGGGATCAGGAGGAAGCTACAGTTTTCATGAAAAGCATCGCGGTCTTACATCGAACTGTGGCTGGGGTTCCGCAAAACGTGGTACACAGCCCCCACACCTCGGCACAGATACACACATGGTCAACACCCGTCCAAGCCCGTCACCCCACATATTCCACCACCCGTAAACCCTCGGGGCACTGCATTGTATTTGATCGCGGCTTTACGACGCACTCAGCAGGTGGGGCCATATGGCGTCGCCTGCCTCTCACTCTGGCATGAAGGGCGGGCACCGAAGGGAATCGAACCCCGCACCTCTGGCTTTCCAGACGCCCAGCTTAACCACTCGCGCGAGTCGTACCGCTTCTTGACGGTGCTGTGGTGCACGCGCACGATCTTGATGATGTCGTCGACGGTGCGGTTGAAGCCGTGCAGGCGGGCGGCCATGAGGAGGGCGGCGCCGCACAGGCCGGACGGCCGCCGGCCCATGTGCAGCCAGTCGCGCTTCATGCGCTGCATCAGCCGCGCCGCCGTCACCGACACCTCGTGCGTGCGCTCGCCTAGCTCCAGCTTGTTGGCGTAGCGCAGCACGTACACGCACGGGTCTGTCGGACACGCAGCGCAGCACGTCAGCACCCGCACGAAGCACCCGGAAGTCCTGGCGACGAAACGCGAAGACTTCGAAAAATTAAAACATTGACCTGAAGCTTGACCCCACTGGTCCCGGGTTTAGATGTTCGGCGGTTGTTCACGGGCTATGTCTCGATATCAAGCATGGGTAGCTTTGGGAGAAAATGCAGAAACGCGGGGTGACCGAAGAAATAAGCTCGACCCTTGACTTTGAATGGCACTGTGATTTCTGAACAGTTTGCCAGAGTACCTCACGGCACGTCGAATGTCGAATGATGCAAATTGAAGACATAGCGGCGGGACGCGAAGACTTCGAGCAATTTAGCAATCATTCGATCTTGTGGTTCGACGTTGACATGTTCCGGTTTGAAATGCTACTCGATGTGCACCACGGGCTGTTGCTTGATGCCAGATGTGGACAGGTCTTGGCGAAGAAAAGCACGAGGCGACCAAAGAAATGACCTTTGACCTTTGACCTTGAAGAAAGAAAATACAATATTTTTTTTTTAAACTCGAATCAGCTAAAACTGCGGATAATAAAACAAACGCCCTCTGAACGTGTCAATTGGGACTGGGCGTTGGCATTACCGAACAGAAATGGTATACGCGACTGTTTCCAATGGCTGGCGCTGACTGGGACAAACGGGCTATACCCACCAAGCTTCTAAACTTCGACCATCTGGAAACCAGGAGAGGTAGCGGAGGCATGACCCCGTATCACCGCACTGCCTGGATTACACAAAAGCACAGCACATGAGTGTGGTATTTTTAGGGGACTCATGCCGTCCCATGTTTAATTGTTTTCCTCCAATGCTAAATTGCGCCGCCACACTTCATCGACGGTGGGAGAGAGAAAAAGTTTCTCATCTTTTGGAGAAACATGAGCCTCTCCATTGGTATATCTCCCCAACAATAACTTAAGATTCTAAAATAGTAGCCTATGATGACCTCGAGGTACTCCTCGAGGGTTTTGTTAGGTAGGCAGCATTGCTCACTCCAATATCTTTCAGAATTTCCCTGTGGGAAGGCTAGGTAACGACGGTTAAAATTATACTTACCGACAGTGCTGTAGCTTTGCGTGCTTTTGGGAGGACATCTCCCAATTATTTAAACTTTTGACATGGAACGATGTGATAATCCCCCCCCCCACATTCAATTGGGCTCGCTTTATTGCCTTCATGTATTGTGCTCTCATAACAAATTCCGAAACATACACCCATTCTTACTGATTTGCAAGTGTGTCTCACTGTCACGAAATATATTCCTAAAGCATCGCAATATCACGAGTTCGGCAAACCTTCAAAGCCTTCAGAATTAGCAGGGGCATTTGAGTACTTGGCTTAATATGGATTACCTTGGCGGATATCTTGGCAATCTGGCAACAGTGGAACCAATGGAAGACAGCTTAACGATGCGCAGTTGCGATGTGCTGGCAGCGGGATGCGCGTCTGTGCCGTGCTGGATCGCTTGCGAACATTGTGGATTGATGGGAACCACAAATGACACCTTAGGTTAGGGTTAAAAATGGCTAGCAAACCAGTAAAGCAGCAAATTATGGAAAACGTTCAAATAACCCAAGCTGTGTCTTGGGAGAATGGTAAGTAGGCGAGAGCTCGCCGCATATGCCACATTTTTGGTAGTTGTATATATAGCACATAATTGGAGACTAGTAACAATTATATGCAAACTCACTCGTTTGGTCCTAAACTTGATGTTATACAAATGTGATGCTGATTAATAAGATTGTACGTAAATATTTCAAATATTGAAACATCCCCAGTCTGAGTTGTATGGTACTGGAGCATTACACAATGTTCACAAATAATGTGAACATGACACCAACATTTAAGTGCCATGGCAAGAACATACCACACAACCACCAAGAGCATCAATTGGAATTTCATGTGCAGGAATGAAAGTTCCCCAAAATAATCTGGTCTGAACAGAAAGAGATTAAAACATGATTTGCTGTTGTAATGGAAAAACATGATTTGCTGTCCATACACTTAAGGGAGCATGAAACAAGTAGCTCTGCTGCTGCTTTTGTATGGCTGAAACAGTAATTGTAATGTGTTTACTAAACACAAAAATGAACAAGCTATCCATATTCAAACAGTTCCTTCAATGAAAATCCCCTAACCACTTCTAATGAGCAACTTCAGAACAATTATTTTGTAGTGGTGTGCCATATTGTGAACATGAAAATGTTGTTCAGCATTAACTCACTGTATCTGTTGTGGTACAAGTTATTAGTAGCCACCAAAAATATTATGGTGTAACTGCAAAAGATATTAAGTCATCTCCTTATGTCTTCCTTAAGCTCTTGGAAACCTAAAATGGTGCCTGTGAACTTCACTAGCTCCATACACAAATAATTGGTATAACTATGCAATCAGACCTTATCATTTTGGTAGTGACAGGTCCATCATTTATGAATATCATCATCTATCACTTTGTTATTTATGTGCAAAACATGATGCGGGAGGCATCAAAGGATAAGTGTTCAGGGAACAGAATGTGCTCAGATACATCCCCTCTTCCCATATGGTTCTTTACCTTCAATAGGGTTATTGGTGCCAAATATTTTAAAGATGATGCTCCATACTACATGGAAAATTTTTACCCATGTTCAGGCATGTGTATAATAAAGTGTATAATAAAGCTAAGCTGAAGAGCACCAGGTTTGTACTTTTACCCACATTTAAGTAGGTAGGTGGACCAGTACCATGAACGAGGGTTGAGATCCTGGTAATTATTGGATGCCTGCTCCAGATCAGTGTCCTAAAATTACTTCACCATTAACTGTGTGGATGAAAAAAGAAGTTGCTTCGGAATAGTGAAAGATTGGAAGAAAATAAAGGATCACCACTTAAGGATTAAAAAAGCAGAATGACTTTCACTTCAGTCAGATGCATTTTACAGTATTTTGCAGCCGTGTGCATGATGACTGCCCACAGTCGATGTGCCCCTAAGCCCAAATAACCAACCATGATGACTGCCCATAAATCATGTGGCAAACTTGTAAAAACCTAAGACAAGGATGAAATAGCACAATTCCATTAACTGTGAATTTCCAGGTCACACAGTCAATTATTTTACACTGCTCCCGATAATTAATACAGCTGGGTACTCTGTTCTTCCATGCTACTGTGATCAGCCTGCTAACCAGGGCACCTGATCAAGTTCACTTCATCTTGGTAATGAAATATATGCATTGCCCATGTAGTATAACCATTTGTATGCAATGATATTGAAGCCCTGTCCTGGAATCCCAACATTTTTTTGTTTTAAATGGCACATCAGAAACCTGCATTTCCCCGGTTAACAGGATTTTTACTTTCTGAATTGATTTTCAGGAAATATAAGCATGCACTGTGACTATTTTCACTATACTTCACTCTGGGCGCTGTATGACCGAAGCAGTCGATGCACCCCTAAGCCCAAATAACCAACCGCTATACTCCATTCCTGGCATCTATATCATCACAATCTTCCAGCAGATGTGGTGTTCACCTGTCAATATCACCTCCAGCCTATGCATTTTCCATACATTTTCCTATCATGTTGCCAAATTGATTTGAAAGCACAGGGTGTCTGTTGCTATTCACTCCAAAACAAAAATCCAGGATCCTGCATTGACTGGTCACACAAGACATGAAATTCAAAGCAAGTGCAAAAGCCAAATCGGACATTCTGGGCATGAAGCAAAAGTGCTGTCCACTGGTGTTTATGAAAATTTCAGTTTTGAGTTACACTATCCAATCGCAGTTGGCATGATGCTAACATACCAACTGACCAATACCAGGGACCTGGAACAAAGAATTTGTTGTACAGGCATATTAACCTCATGCTGGGGACCATCACAGGTTTATAATCCATTAATAAAGGGTTCTACAGATTCCAGAGATATACACCATGATGATCTGAAGAACACTGTCTAAATTAAGAAATACTGGAACTGACACACTGCAAGTTTTTACGTCTGATGTCAGACGTTTCGTTTTATTTGCATCTTCTAAGGTTCATAACAGTTCCATCTTATGCCACTGAATGATCAAACATTGTTGGTGTGCCCTAAAATGCAAGTATACAGCCAAAGAAAGTTCAATACTACATGCAGGTGCAGTGTGTTGAAGTAACTAAAGGGATTAACAGTAATTTATTTTATTACCCATTATAAGTAATGGTAATCAAGAGTCACATGAAAAAGGAGAGCAGTGGTAGTGACAGAGGTGGAAGCAGTGTGACAGAGGTAGTGGAGGGTGACAGGAACATTAGGATAGTTTTGAGGAGGGTGGACCCAATTCTGGAGGAACATAATAGGCAAGAACATGATAACTGTGAGTGAGGTGATTAGAACTACTGAGATGAAGGTTATGTTTGTAGGGAATCCAATAGTTAAATGCATAGATCATACACTGCAGTAAGAACCCAGAGAGATGAACATGAGTGTTTCCTGGAGTCCAAGTAAAGGATGTTAGGGATAGGCTGGGTATGGTTGTGCAAGGAAGTAGTGAGAATGCAAGAATATTTATATGCAAGAATTATGCATGTAAGTGTTAATGATGTAAAATATAATTAATATGGATAAAATGACAGATGATTATAATAAATAGTATGATAGGAATGTTAGCAGAAAGTGGGATAAGAGTGATTATAGCCATTTTCCAAGGGTGTATGAGTGGTATTCTAGGCCCATATCATTAAATAATAGTGTGACCAAGCTTTGTATACAATATTGTATGAGGTATTTGGATCCCTGGGGTGAGTTGGGGCTGGGCAGACATGTGTACGTCAGATAGGGTTATAGGCTCCATCTGAGCATGAAGTGTGTTGAATTGCCAAGTGGCAAGTATGAGGAGGTTCTGTATAGTTGTGCAGCAGAAGGAAACTGGTCAAATCATGGTGAGTTAAGGCTTATAAAGTATGAAGTATTCCATGGAAAGAAAAGAGTAGCGTGTCATGCTTTTATGTAAATGGCAAAAGTGGCAGGAACACGATTGGGGTGCTTTATGCTTATATGTTCTTGATAAAAAAACTAGATGAGACGCTTTTTGCGATTCCACTTTTGTTTGTTTGTTATTTATTGCAATTTCTACTTGAGGTCGCCAGTCATTGCCAATTGCGGTGTCGGCCATCAGCCATAGGATCCTTCAAGAAATGTTCAGGCAATGGGGAGTGGCTGTTAACGGAGCGGGGGAGGTGAACAGCTACTATGAGTGCTTCTAGGATGGGCTATTCACATAGTCAGAGAAGCTCAAGGATTCCTTAAACACACGCCACGATAGTTTACTATTATTTCAAATGTAGCTTAATGAGCAGACGCACCCGGGCTTGCAGTGGTTGGAGGTGGTTATTTATTTATTGGTTTTACGACATGCCGACCAATGAGTCACGTAATATCGCCAGTCTCTCACTCGCGAGCGAAGAGTAGCGATAGGTGAGACTCGAGCCAACAATCTTTCGATTGCGAGACGGGAAACTTAACCCTATGGTTAAGTTTCCCGTCCCGTTTTCCGTCCCCTGTCAATAGAGCCAAAACCCCTCCCGCTTTGAAGCCCCGAGGAGATGTACACACCGTTCATCGTCAAACTTCTCTCCCTCCCTTTTTCTTCACATCAGTGGCCACATTCTTCAATTCACTGACACCGACATTGTCGCAAAAACTGTGCCGATGAGCTGGAAGGATGTTCTGGTAATACCATTGCACAGAAGGAACGACTCTGTCTACCTCATTCAATTTCAGGCCATTTACGAATATTCCCACTATCCTTCAGATTTTCGGAAAATGTTCACCGTTAGTTGATCCTTATCTCTGTCATCAGTCCCTCTTCTCTGTGATCAGCAGCTTAACAAATGTTGCGCTCCTCGGTCATTGCGATAATGCAAGATATTGATGGGTCGGAAATAACATTACTTCCTCTGGGTTAATTGGCCGTTTTACGATCTGGAATGCACTTTTCCCAAAGTATCTTCCTCAAGTTTCCCAAGGGGAAAATGTGAGAATTCGGGTGCCCCAGCATATATACGTTCAACACCACTCAAGGGCGGAAACAAAATCTAGCGATGAATTGCAGAGGCGCGGGGGAAACTTATATACCTTGGGAGATGCACATGCATTCGCAATATGAAAGGGTACATCCGCAACGGCTGTGGCACATATCCAAATTTGTACATCCCCGCTCAAGAAAATGTGATATTACTCAAGAATATGTGCCATTGCAAATTATGCTTAGCACACTGCTGTCCACCTCGAAACAAAACCGTAGTTCTGCTCCTGTAGAGAGGAGCTATTAATATGTTGCAACCGTGTCAGCCAATCGGCGTATCAGCAAAGCTCTGGGAGTGGATTCGTGGTGGTAGTCGTGGCGTAGTGTTCTAGGACGCATTAACTACATGCCGTAAACACAAACCATCGCAGCACCGCTCCTCTTGCATACGGAATATGCTCATAAGTCGACTGAATGGTACTGCTGCACCAAATCAATGGGTGCTGTGTAGCCAGGACATCGCCACTTTTCGGAGCAGTCTTACAGCGGGCCTATGAGCCTGTACAACGCGTTCCGATTGAGCCACGTCTAACTCGTCCGTAATTTCCAGGATACGGGAACGTCGGCGGCAACCTGTCGCCGCCGCCGCCGCCGCCGGCTCCTGCCGACAACCAGGCGCTAGTGCAGGTGCAGCAGCCGCTGAGCGCGCCCAGCACCCCGACGGCGCCGCCGGCGGCGCGCACCCAGTGCCAGTCGCCGGCGCCGGTCGCCTCCACCGACGACCCCAACTGGCAGGCGAGCCGCGCCGGCCTGCGCCAGCGCAACGCCGCCATGTTCAACAACGAGCTGATGGCCGACGTGCACTTCGTCGCCGGGGCGCCCGGTGAGCACCGCGCGGCGGGAGTCACGGCGACGTCACGGCTTTGTCAACTGTGATGCCCGTACAGGCTGACACCGGGCCAGGAGAGGGCGGGCGTGGGGAACTGGTCGGCAGGTCTTGTGTATCGGATAGCCACAGCAGGCGAATGGAGGGGACGAGTAGTCTAGGAGTAAGTTGCTCGTCTCACAATCGAAAGGTTGTGGGTTCGAGTCTGACCTGTCGCTACTCATCGCCCGCGACCAATCGGCGTGAGAGATTGGCGACGCTGCATGACTCAACGGTCGATGTGTCGTAAAACCAATAACCAACCAAGCAGGCGAATGGACGAGACGGATGCTTGATTTAGAACAATCATTGAGTCTTCGTGGGATATACATGGCCATATCGGTTCGTTTGCCAAAATTATAAACAGCTACCTCTTGAGCTCTCGCCTGCAAATGGGACCAGTGTGTGAGTGAGGTCCTGTCACGTGGATCCAAAATAGCCAGGAGTTGCCATGGTGGTGGTGGTAAAGGCCGGCACAAACCACTGACGTGCTGATGTATCGCCTACATGTGCGGATTGGATTGGATTGGATTGTGGGCTTCACGACGCACTCAGCAGCGAGGCCATATGGCGTCGCCTGCCTCTCACCCTGGCAGGAAGGGCGGGCATCGCGGGGAATCGAACCCCGTACCTCTGGCTTGCCATACCCTCAGCTTAACCACTGAGCTACCGACGCCCTTCGCCTACATGTGCATAGTGGCGGCCGTGACGGTGGGATTCGGTACACGATCTGACAGAGCTCTCCGACCAGGCGCCACCCAGCGAATCCCCGCCCACAAGTACGTGCTCGCCACTGGCAGCTCCGTGTTCTACGCCATGTTCTACGGCGGGCTGGCTGACGAACAGGACGAGATCGCTGTGCCCGACGTCGAGCCGGTCGCCTTCCTCGTCATGCTCCGGTGAGCCATGGGGGCGCATGATTTGCGCGGGGTGATCCCAAGCTCATCGCTGATCGATAAGTTGGCGTGACAACCAATCTACACTGAATGTGGGGGACGAGTAGCATAGGGGTAAGTTGCTCGTCTCACAATCGAAATGTTGTGGGTTCGAGTCTCACCTGTCGCTACTCTTCGCCCGCGACCAATCGGCGTGAGAGATTGGCGACGCTACATGACTCAACGGTCGATGTGTCGTAAAACCAATAACCAACCAACGACACTGAATGTTATTTTTACTTTGGAACCAACTCCTTTGCTTCTCGGTCCGACACGGCGCCGTCGGACCATCCTATTGCTGATCTTTCACTTGCGGCAGGTACCTGTACACGGACGAGTTCCTTCCGGAGGCCGACACCGTGCTGGCGACGCTGTATGCGGCCAAGAAGTACATAGTGCCGTTCCTGGCTCGAGCCTGCGTCAGCTACCTGGAGACCAGCTTGACGGCCAGCAACGCCTGCTTGCTGCTGAGCCAGAGCCGGCTGTTCGAGGAGCCTGAGCTGATGCAGCGCTGCTGGGAAATCATCGACGCGCAGGTACTAACAGATGTGTGTGGCACTGACCCAAGTGCGGTGAAGGACTGATCTGATGCCGACGTCAGGGCGTAGGATGAACTTTGATTGGGCTGGTAGCTTTTGAAGGCCGCTGCACCGAGTGTTTTGCTATTGATACGTGAGAGAACAACACTCACAAGTGAATAGCTTGCAAGTAGGACGTCCGCTGGTACGGATACGCGATGTCTGTGAGAAAGCTGACCAGAAAGAGTGACGTAAGCGTATGGTGAACTGTGATTGAACACCTGGACCACATGAGGCCATGTGGAGTCCCAAATTTGCCGATCACGTTCAACTGTTCCCTCTCGCGGACACCACGGCTTACGCTGCGAATTCACGAGGCCTGTCATATGACCAGCCGAGACATACTTAGCTGAAATTTTAGTTACCTGAAAATTCCCGCAGGCGGAAGTGGCGCTACGCTCGGAGGGCTTCACGGAGATCGACCACAACACGCTGAAATCGGTGCTCTCGCGGGAAACGCTCAACTGCAAGGAGGTGGTGGTGTTCGAGGCAGCGGTCAACTGGGCGCGCGAAGAGTGTCGCCGTCGTGGGGAGGAACAGCTCTCGCCAGAGAAGATGCGCGAGGTGAGGCACGAATGTCCGATTGACCGTAACGATATTACATGGGCATCGCTTGTGTCACTAATGTGGGCGCTGCATGACCAACGTAGTCCACGGGCCCGAAAGCCATAATAACTAACTAAATTGTCACTAACGTATCAACGCTTGGGGCGTGGGTGGCCGAGTGGTTAAGGTGTTGGGCTCTGGGTACCGAAGGTCCCGGGTTCGACACCCGCACCGATCAGAACATTTCTCAATCCCGCGGTCCACCGGCGAAAGTGTGGAAGTGTGGGCGGCGCCATTAGCCGTAACTGTGCATAAAGTGTGTCGTGAACCACCCAATAAACAAACAAACAACGTATTAACGTTTATGAGATAATTATAATATGGTTGCGCCCAGTTAACTTGGTTCCGAAAAAGTGCATGCTTTTAATAACTAATTAGACCTGGCATCTTTGTGTTGTCGCGGACGAGATATTGTTCGCGATCTTAAATTCCAGTGATATATGTGATATTCCGGTATGATATATTCCAGTGATGTTTATATATGTTGGACTGTCCATTGCGCTGTGGCGATGCAAGGTGAGATCCACACGCCACCACCCCCTTCCCATACCGCTTTGCACCCTGGTAGCATTTGATGTTTCTGCCACGTGGTTGGTGACGTCACGCGGCCGCCAGGCGCTGGGCGACGTGCTGTACCTGGTGCGGATACCGGCAATGTCGCTGGAGGAGTACGCCGACACCGCCGCCCAGTCGGGCATTCTCACGCTGAAGGAGACCACCGACATCTTCCTGCACTACACGGCCACGCAGAAGCCGGCCATCGAACTGTCGCCCGTGCCCAGGACCGGCCTCAAGGCACAGGTAGGCGGTGCGGTGGCGGCCACTGGCGTCGATTCCGACGCCGCTCCGTCGTCCGTGAATGACAACCGCGGGGATCCCGGGTCGGTATGGCGGCACGGACAGGCCCACGCAGGGACAAATGGCAACAATCCGGGTGTTCGTCATGATTGGCTCGGCCTCTCGGCCTTTCCGGATCGCTCGTCTCCCGCACTGGTGGAGTACAGGTCAGACGCTGCATGCCTCCTCTGCGCGTCATTATTAAGGCAAACTGCGCGCCGTGGAATGCATTACCCGGCGTCGTACAGCTGCAGACACGATGGCGAGTGTTCGAATGGTCAGGCTCTGACCTGGCGGTTACCGCCGGCAGATCTGCCACCGGTTCCAGTCGTCGGCGTACCGCGGCAACCAGTGGCGCTACCGCGGCCGCTGCGACAGCATCCAGTTCTGCGTCGACAAGCGCATCTTCATCGTCGGCTTCGGCCTGTACGGCTCCTCCAACGGCGCCGCCGGCTATCGCGTGCGCATGGAGCTCAAGCGGTTCGGCCGCGTGCTGGCCGAAAACGTGGCGCATTTCTTCTCGGACGGCAGCAGCAGCACGTTCAACGTGCACTTCAGACACCCGATGCAGGTGAGGCTCGACGGCGGCGCGGCCGATGCGAACTGGGCCGGCGAGGCGTCGGCAGCAGTGCAGTCGCGATGCGGATGTGCCGAGATTGGTGCAAATGACATGACAAATGGTCACACAACAGCTGTTTTATCAACCCTCCGGTTGTAATTGTCGATAGCGTTGTGCAAGGCCTGACCAGTAGCACCTGATCACTGGCAGGGGCGGTCGGACCAGTGCGGTGCAGCGCCGTGTTTGGCGATCACTAGCGCACGGCACTGACCGCGCGCCCGGTGTCGCCTCAGGTGGAGCCGGACACGTACTACACGGCGTCGGCGGTGCTGGACGGCGCCGAGCTGAGCTACTTCGGCCAGGAGGGCATGAGCGAGGTGACCGTGGGCCGCGTCACCTTCCAGTTCCAGTGCTCGTCCGACTCGACCAACGGCACCGGCGTCCAGGGCGGCCAGATCCCCGAGCTGAGCTTCTACGGGCCGGCCGACGACGACGCGTAGGAGCGCTGCGGCCTGCCCGCCGCCCTGCGGCCGGGTCTCGAGCGGAACATTGGGTGTGGCCGCGCATGCAAACTGGGCAGTGGCCGGACCTCGGATGCAGACTGGACGGTCGGGCAAGTTTCCAGTCCATCTGGCGACCGCTGCGGCTGTCTGGGTGTAGTCCACGCCAGATGAGACGAACGCGACAGTAGGCGTCTCGGCTGGGGATACGGCACACCGCGTGGCCAGGTCTGGCCACTCCAGGCGGGATCGGCTCTCATTATTCTGGTCAGTGGTGGCGGACTTCTCATAGCTAGTACGCCCGACCACTAGTTGCTCCACGTCAGGGTGAATTGACTGTCGACACTCAGGAGACCCGTATCACCAGCATTGAGGATGGATACATGATTTGTCTCTTTCGGCAAGCAGTGTCATGACTTGAACGGAAGGGTAGTGTTCTTTTTACCCTGTGAGGGCTCATGTGGCGATGGCCCGCGTGTGACAGCAACTAGGTAGCGATTGTCTTGTGACATGAGCAGATAGTGACTGACACGACTGAGCAGTAATACTGGCCAGTGTGACGAGGGGAGGGCGTTTTCGGATCCGATATTACCATTGTGCGCGGTGCGCCGGACCGGGATCTTGATGTATTCCGCGCACAAGCCGCAGTCTGTGTCCAATGCAATCGCAGTTTTCCATAACTGAGGCGTCTTGATTCGCCGTTACGTTCCTCCATAGCGATCAGTGCTCGACTTAGCGTTCGTCTGCGACGCAGCACGCGGCCACGCATTAAGGCCGCTTCTGTTGTGCACATAGCATAGTGTCTCAGAGGCGTCACGGCGCGTTGTCACGGATACGGATGTGTGGCTTCGCAGGCTCTGCGACGCGGGGCGCGTTTGTATATCGGCCGTCGAGTGGTGGCGTTTGTACCTTTACGGCAAGGATGGATTGGCGACTGACTCCATAATACCACGACCTCCCCCGTGAGCTGTACGATTCCGCTCACGGCACTAGTGTGACCACTGTTGATGCAAGCGTCTCGTGATTACATGAGCAACTCGTTCCGCTCTTTACTTTGAATGCAGTCGGTGCATGGTCTCGAAGTGCCAGCGGGAGGCCTAGACGAACAGCTGTCTGACATTACGGATCACGAGGCATCCGTGACTATCGTGATTGTCGTTCCGCCAAAAATTGGAGCCGAAATGGTGTACGGTACGATGTGGACATACTCTGCTGGCCAGTCTGAGATTGGCTGAAATGTGTTGCTCCCTGGAGGCGTTTGAACACTACTTGACATGGAACCTCAAAAGTTCACTGGTGCTGATCAATGGGTTATTGAGCCCACTAAATCCATCGGGAACGAGTAGCCAAGGGGTAGATTGCTCGTATCATGATCGAAAGATTGTGGGTTCGAGTCTCACCCGTCGCTGTTCTTCACCCGCGACCAATCGGCGTGAGATTGGCGACGCTACGTGGCTCAACGGTCGACATGTAAAACGAAGAACCAACCACCCGCTAATTGCATGGTGTTATCCAAGTACCATACTATACTATAACAGCGGGGCGGGGATGGCCGAGTGGTTAAGGTGATGGGCTCTGGGTACCAAAGGTCCCGGGTTCGGCACTCGCACCGCTCGGAACACTTCCCATTCCCACGGCCCACCGGCGAGACAGTGCGGGCGGCGCCATTAGCCGCGAATGTCCAAAAAGGGCGTTGCGAACCACCAAAAAACAAACAAGCAGCAATACCACAACAGTACCCGGACATCATGGCGATACTCGAAATATCATAGGTTCAGCGCCCAGCCGCCTTCCAGCATGTACATGTCGACGTCCAGAGGCCTTCATCTGGTGGAATACCCGTGGTGGCGTAATGCCACGGCACTGAGCCAACCCCGTGGCGCGTAAGGGTCGAATCCCAAATCAGATCAGGACTTCAGATTTGGATCTTATTTGGACTTACGTTTAAAATCCTGGATTTGAAGAGTACAATTTTGGGCTAGGAAGTGTGTGTGGGGGGGGGGATTTCTGCTACCGACATCAAGCTACCTTTTACACTGTTCAGTAAGCGTAGGGCGTTTGTATCGGAGCTATAAGTTAGTGATTATTGTCCAACAGTGCCATTCATTTTTTTAAACAATGGTTGGCAGATTAGTTATCGAGTCATACAGTGCGTCGACTGCCGTACTGGTATGGCTTCGCCAATCTCACGCCAATCGGTCGCATGCGAGGAGTGGCGGCAGGCGGCATTTCAACCCACGTCCTGCTATTCAGCTGACAGGCGAGCATTACATCATCAGCCACTAAACTGCAGTCTCCAGAACCGAGGGCCACCGCCGACCGAGAGCGCGAGCCCGAGGTCGCCGCTCGAGCCGAGACCCCTCCGATGTACCAGTACCACAGAGGTGTGTTGGTCTCCGACCACAGCTGGCACCAGGTGGCCGAGAACCTGAACATTTAAGACTCCGTCAGCCCCGGGGATGGGCCGAGGTGTCGCGATTACGCCGGTAGAACTGAGCGAACGGGTGGAGACGGGAAGGCTGTTCTACTTACTCATGTATGGGAGGGTTGGTGTTGCAGGACTTGGTGAGAAACAGGAACGTTGGCACGGACAGATATTTGAATGGAAACGGAGGGGGGAAAGAGGCAGTCGTAGTCTGACTTCTCATTGGACACACAATCTGCCGGATCTTTAGAGCACACTAACAGTTGTTTGGGCACCAAGGCCGTTGCAGACTGGAGAGCCATCAAAGGGGCAGCCCCGAGGCTGAGCGAAAAACAGCTCTCCAGATGCCATATGGGTACTCTTGCAACATGAATGTCCATCACTGCAGAGAAGAACACCCAAATCATTGCAGGGTTAGCACTGACGCCTGTAGAGGGTATCCCCAGCCGCTATAGGGTTACCCCAGCCTCAGTGGGGGCATACCTGTAGTCTAGAGGGTCACCCAGCCGCTGAAGGGTTACCCCGCAGCCTAGAGGGGCACCCCATCTGGTATAGATGCAGCCTGCATGCTGAGGAAATGGGCGGCTGGTTGGTCATTGGTTTTTACGACACATCGACCGTTGAGTCATGTAGCGTCGCCAATCCCTCACGCCGATTGGTCGCTGGCGAAGAGTAGCGACAGGTGGGACTGGAACCCATAACCTTTCGATTGTGAGACGAGCAACTTACCCCTAAGCTACTCGTCCCCGAAATGGGCGGCCATTGTAGTGGAACGGCTGCAGTCTACAGAACCCAGCCGTTGTAGGGGCATCCCTGCGGTCTGAGGAGATGTCTTCCCAGCAGTTTTAGAGGCCGCTCAAGCAGTGGCATGTGTACCTCAGCAGTTGTTGGGACACTTCTGAAGATGACTATCAACCGTTGCGGGGGTATCCTGGTCCTGTAAGAGCACCCTTGTGCAGCACAGGAGCACCCCAACCAAACAGCTCCACAGGGGCCTCAGCCGGGCACCTCTGCAATACGGACACAGGCCAGTAATCACAGAGGTATCTCGTACCTATCGGGCCACGAGCACGGCTGTAGGGAAGAGCACAACAGCTGTCATACAGCTGTCATCCCGGAACATAGGGTCACAGCCAGTATTAATGTATTTTGGCCTTGAAGGAGTACCCCGTGTGATAGAACAACAAACTGTTCCAGGAGTCCGGGAAACTCGGCAGTAGACCGCAATTTCAGAGTGACGACACTATGTACCGTGGTTGCGCGCCATAAACTGTACGAGTGTCTGTGATGCGCATGAGCGCGGGAATCCCTTTTAAAGCGCACTGCAGGAGTTGCACGGACACCCTTGCGCAGTAGGGAAGGGGCATCACAGGAGTGATGGGGTCATCGGTCCTGTGGTAGACAGAAGGGTAAACCACCTGTGGGTAGAACTTTTGCAAATCGAACGTTTCGTAATCGAATGCATCGTAATCGAACGTATCGTAATCGTCATCGTATCTTAATCGAATGTACCGTAATCGAATCGATTACCAAGCAGCACACGCTCAACTTTCGTATGGTGTGTCGTTTTCTGAACATTCCGAGCCCTTCCAACGAAGCGTGACTGAAAATAAACATGTGTAGGATGTCAAAGGAAACTGGAAAGGGGTATTTTAAAATAAAATGACTAAGGGGCATTTATACAGCAATATTTTATCCATGTGTATTATTGGGAATAGACTGCACTACTGCACATAATGGTATCCAATTGATCTCGTAATTTGAAAGGTTACATGTGAGCATAAAGAAAGGCACACGTTAGACTTACCGTCCAAAAAATATCCATAGATGTGCCCTATGCGCTGGGGATGCAGCTTTGCTCTTCGCGGGTACACATGCAAGCACAAGCATTGTTGGCCTTCCCACAAAATGCTCTTAAATGTTTAAGGCGTGGGGACTGCGAAGCGTACAACCACCCAACATAATTACTTGTCAGTTTGCCACTCTCCCTAGGTAGGGGACACCTCGACAGAAACAAAGCGCCATCCCAAGGGGAAGAAGCACCACGAAAACAAATAACTTTTCTGCGTCACTTCTTCTCGGGATGAAATGACCCGTGCCTAACTCGAGTAAATCCATGCGAATTTGTCTGTTTCGCCTTCTTCAGGAAGGCAACACTTGAGGAAAACTTCATTCCGTGACAACGGGGACTTCTTCCTAAAAAAACACGCTGCAATAAATATTTATAGAGAGGGAAGGAACACCAAGGCCTTCAGACAACGTGCACTGATTACTTGGTATTTGCCACAAATCACAGTGGAACCACTTGTTCAGGGTACCTTCAGAGTCGAAATCTGCACAGTCAATAGCATAGGCAATGGCACCTGTGGTTTCACTACCCACAAACTGTAACTAATATTAAAGGATCAGTGCCGACAATCGGCATCAGTTATTAAAGCCACTGTAATCATATAAAAAGCACGCAGGTGGAAGGTGAACCGACAACACTTCCACGCCACTGCGTCTGCTGCCCTGACATTAAACGATTCGACTCCTGCACTATCTTGATATGCATGCAAGATACCACGCCTGATTAGTGGCACAGTTTCGGCTGACATTCACGGCCACGCGCTTGGTGCCGTGTGTGGTCAGTGTCCAATATACAGGATTGGAGGACGTGTCGGCGCTCACCCATGATGGGCGGAATTTGGGCACAGTGCTAAGCATGCAGGATCGGATGACGTATCGGTACTCTGTTTGTTTATTGGTTGGTTTACGACACACTTTATGCACATTCACGGCTAATGCGCTGCCCACACTGTTTCGCCGGTGGGCCGCGGGATTGGGAAATGTCCTGAGTGGCGCTAGAGTCGAACCCGGGACCTTCGGTACCCACAGCCCGACACCTTAACCACTCGGCCATCGCCGCCCCACGTATCGGTACTCACCCATGATGGGTATGTTGATGCAGAGCGCATTGGCCAGCGCCATGTAGGTGCGGCCCAGCTCGCACACGTCCACCAGCAGGATGTCGCTGAAGTCGATCAGCATGTGCGGAGTGCCCTCTGTGCGGCAGGTGATGTAGAGGCAGGCGCCGATCACCTGGTTACTGCGGCGACCGCGCGTCAGGCCGCGCGACAGCGCCATCTTGAAGAAGTTGTGCGCCGTGTCGACGCAGTGCTGGTTCAAGCTGGCCACACGGAGGACGCGTGAGAGCGGTCGCTCGTCGGGTCGAGTAGCGGTTTATCGGCCCACGACTGGTCTGACCTGGTTGCATGAGATTGCCAAGCGATAGGACCGTGTACATCTGCCATTAGGTGATGCCATCTGACATATTCCTACCCGCGCATTTATGAATAATAGTTATTGTTTACTGGTTGGTTCACGACACACTTTATGCACATTCACGGCTAATGGCGCCGCCCACACTGTTTCGCCGGTGGGCCGCGGGATTGGGAAATGTCCTGAGTGGCGCTAGAGTCGAAACCGGGACCTATGGTACCCATATAATAACCCAATAATAGCCCGACACCTTAACCACTTGGCCATCCCCGCCCCTATGAATAATAGTTAACATACTGACCAATTTAAACACATATTAAGCAGGCCAAAGTAGTCGGTAAGAGATAGCAAAATACTAGCACCTTGGGGAGCTGCAGGGCCAAAGCATCCATTTGTATTGATATGTATTCTATTAAATGCGGTTATGCTACGTTATCGAGATCTTAGCTCCGCAGCACATGTGACTTGGAACTTCCACCGAAGTCATGGTCAATCATCGAAAGTGCAGTGCTTTGTGTCACGCCTTCATCGGCACTTCTTCTCGTCCTTCCTTTGCTGAATCATCCGACTGGGAAGACTTATGTTGGCCTAAGGTTATATTATTGGAAGCTTTCATTAACGGCTTTAAATTCCATGGAATGTGTTCTATTCACTCTGCCCAGCACGTTAAGGATTGCCCTATAAATATGCTGCGCTGTGGCCGTAGGCCATCTCCAAGTTTACATACACAGTAATTTCGTGTCTATATTGCGATGCAATACATGGGGAATATATAAATA
This sequence comes from Imbricaverruca yamaguchii, assembly GCA_034440575.1. Taxonomy (NCBI): domain Eukaryota; kingdom Metazoa; phylum Arthropoda; class Thecostraca; family Neoverrucidae; genus Imbricaverruca; species Imbricaverruca yamaguchii. Next base: position 57,322 of record JAOTOL010001660.1, read on the forward strand.
GGAAAATTTGTGGATCTTGTCGAAATCGTGCCGTGATCTCAGGTTCTCGATCTGCACACAAACCGAAACCCGTGATAAACCTTTTGTGGGTACAATCGAATCGTGCTCACGTTGCCAGATTCATTTCCATATTCTTTCATTTAGATGAGTTATTGATCCGGATACATTTTTGCCGGTGGTCCTCTGAGCTCAGGTAGGTCAAGAACCTTTCACAACCTGGAGTGGAAGCTTTCACATCAAACGCACAAAAAGATGGAGGAAATGGTACTGAAAGTTTCGCGGCGTTGCACGCCGCAGTTTTTCCTTATTGAGCAAACACATTAAGGGGATAAAAAGATCCCTAAAACGGGGCGGATTAAGGGGAGTCAACTACTCATTCTTCTGCATATGATTGCATAATACATATTTGCCATGATGTTTATGAGCTATAGACAAAAAGTAATGAAATGCAGTCTATAGTAGTGCATACATTTCGCGGACGAAGTACAATCGCATCTACTGAAAATAAAATGCCGAAGCCTACAGCCTTTCGGTATACTTATGGCTACACTTCAACAGAAATAGGAATGCTCCATCCAATGAATATTTCTTGCTTCCCTGGATATTTTCAGCATAATTTTCAATTCCATGAGGAATGGGCAGAAGAAGTCGCATACACAGATGCTTTTGTCCGAGTTGCAAATAGTAATATCCAGATGTTATCAAACATGCATTTCCATAACATACCACGGAAAAGAACGAATTTTCTTCCATCTGTAATGCATGCATCTGCATTCCAATCGCTAGTGGTGGTTTTCAACGCCAAGGAGGTCGGCAAGTTAACATTGCTTACAAATGCGTGAAAGCACCAACATGCCTAACAAACATTTTTGCAACGAAGATGACTTCAATCATACCTTAAATATACAAAACCTTGGAACAAAATTTATCATCTTTTAGCCTCATTCAAATCCACTTCCATACACACAAATGATGGGTACCGTAAGACGACAAAGTTGTCCATGGACTCGATACTTCATGCCTCATTAGCACTACCTGTTGGCAATATTGAGGGAGTAGAACAGTCATGACACTTTGTGATTGTGTTGTAGATAAGGCGCGGTGCTTGTGGCATCGGCGGTAGAATATGACGTTGCTTCCAGTTCCGTGAAGACCTTGGGAGGTGCAAACGAGACGGATCTTACCGCAGCTGCTGGGCTAGCCAGTTGATCTTCTTCTTGGCGTTCCTCAGCGTCACCTCGCGAGACTCCTTGCCGACGCCTGTGTGAAACCCTGCCGAGCAAGAGTACATTGCAACGCATGTCTGGAGAAGCGACAAGGCACAGGGCCTGGTGCTAGGCATGGGTCAAATGGACCGTGACGAACTGGGTAATTACTGTTAGGGGCTGTGAGAGGGAAGCTGATGCAGAGCCAATTTGGCTTGTTCAATTAAATAATAAAGCAGAAGTACCATTGCATGCGCCACAACACATCATGATGAAAAACAAATGACAACATATATAGAACACGAATTATTCAATAACTCAAAACAAACAAACGAGATACAAGCATGGAAAGGACGATCAAGGACACTGTCGCTCACTTTATTATGAAAATAATTTGAATGATAGCTTCTAGAGACAACAACTTGATCATTAACAATGTAATGGCTGGAATCTAAGTAACCTGAACTGCTTAAACGACACTCTCATCGTGCGATTTCAGTTGATCATGAAGAACACACAACACGCTGCGTTCACCTAGCGTTCCCTTGAGCCACCACAGTCCGTCCCGAGCGTACGCCGGTCGCCAGTGTGTCGCACTCACCGGCCGCCAGCCCCTTGCTGCCCTTGCCGTCGGCGCCGACGAACTGTCCGATGGCGTTGCTGCCGCCGTGCGCGTTCTCCTCGAACTGCACCTCCGACACGATGATGTGCTCCTCGAGCACGGAGCCGCAGCCGGTGCAGACGGCGTCGCCGCGGCCGGCGTCCACGTCGATCTCGCTGCAGCCGCAGTGCTGGCACGTGCCCGAAGACATGGCGCTCCTCTGCGGCCGGGAGCGCGCTGGCCGACACGACACGCGACGCAGACGATCGTTAGTTGGCGATAGTTGATGCGCACTCACATAGTTGGCGATGGAGGCGGCCCGTTCAGGTGGGACACAGCAAACTTGCCGCCCCGGTGCTCAGTTGGTTAGAGCGCTGGCGTGCACTGGTCTCCCCTATCCTGGCAACACAGGGTTCGAGTCGCTTCGCGCGCTCGCGTTTAGTCCCCGGCCGGGAGTGTCAGTTGGCAGCTGGCCCGATAAGGCCGGGGACTAGCTACCGGGCGGCCGTGTCTGTGCATTGACGGCACGTTAAACTTTCGGTCTAAATTATGCCGTTGAACTGGAATACATGGTTCGGGTGGTGGGGCCAGGGTTCACGCAACAAGCTCTGCTTAGCAATAGAACCCTGGTTCCTTAAGCCACCCCAGCAACTCGGATTAACTTTTTTATAATTTGTTTTTAACTAATAGATTGCAGTCTATGGCATTGGAGTATTGCATTAACCCTCACATGGTCTGTGGCTCTTGAGAGCCCCTCTCGATCAGCGAACGCAGATATCCTACATTTGCAGTATCCTCTTTTGCATCTTTTATGTATATTGCATAAAATTATGTCTGAGATCACCATAAAAATATGACATATTTTAGACCCAGTTCAGGTCGTCAAATACTAACCAAAGTAAACACACTACAATGGTGTGTTTTTACCAATTTTGTCATAGAAGAGAAATACACAGAAGGAGCACACCCATCTACCATCCATGGTAACTTTGGATGTGCTGACCTGGGATGCATATTGTTAATTCTTAAAACTAAGGCATGCTGCCATATGCCTTTGGACTACTTCTAGGTTGAAGTCACACACATTTTATAACATTTCATAAATTATCTGACAAACACCACTGGGGTACTACGTTCTCACATATCTCACCACATAGCTGGTAGTATAGAACTATCCGATAATTAGGACCTGCACCAATGTGAGCCAGCCAACCTGCTCTGATCTGGCTGGCAGAGCAGCTACGCTCCTGAAGTTCATGAAGGCTCACAATAGATCAACCACAACAAGATGCACAGCTGCATAAACATCTATGGATGGCCGAAAGCAGGGAGTGCTGTAGCATTACTCACTCATAAGATATCTGAAGAAAAAAGACCAAATTAGTAGCAAATTCTGCCTATTCCTAATGTTTTCCAATTGTGTCTGGAACTAATTTTACGATTTGCCATCAGATTTACATATAGGTCTGATTTTGTCCAACCATCAACGGTGCCATTAATTTTCAAAATATTATATTTTTTCACATTTCAATCGACCAAAAATGTATACAAAAAACCATACATAGATGTTGTGGGGTCCATGTTGTGATTTTCACGAGACTTTGTGCGGTCCACAGTGTGATTTTGGCCCCTAACTTGACAAATTTTCAGCAGTTTTTCATTTTTCTTGTTTTCAGCAATGCGCCGGTCATTTCTAAGCAGGTACGGATAAATGGCGTATATTGCCCGGCACAACATCGAGTTACGTAGGAAAATTCGGAGGGTGGGCGGATTTCGTCCTCCATCCCTCCAGGGCGTGTGTTAGCCTGTCATGAACTTAACCTGACTTGACATCGGTGACCTGACCTGACTTTGAAACAATGTAGCATAACAATATACATCAAACAAATCGCAAAGGTTGCCAAGAACACTTCCTTTTTGCCAATATACGGGAAGCGCATCAGCGCCCATATTTGTGATCTGGCGCTGGTAATTTTTTATACTTTAACGAAAAAAAATTAACTTATACTCGAAAAACTTTCGGTCGATTTTCGTTTTTCTTACTTTAAACAAGTCGGTCATTTTTAAGTAGGTACACAAACAATGGCCTATATTGGCCGGTAAAATCTGGAGTTACCTACGAAAAACCGGAGGGGTGGGCGGTTTTTGCCCCATCCCCATCCAGGGCTCGTGTTAAAGCCTTAACATGATTTTCTGGGACCCTGGTGCGACTTAGCGCGGTCTCGGCATGACTTTTTCGGGCCCATCGGTATTTTCAGGGGACTCGCCCAGCCTTTTTTGGGCCCTCAGCCTCATTTTATGGCACCGGAATGATTTTCTATGTCCCCAATTTGATTTTCATGGGCATTATAAAGCCGCCCCGTTATCTCAGTTGGTTGGAGTGCTGGCCTGCACTGGTCTCTCCCGTCCTGATAACACAGTGTTCGAGTCGCTTCAAGCGCTCGTGTTTAGTCCCCGGCTGGGAGGATCAGTTGACAGCTGGGTGGGGCGATAAGCCCGGGGACGAGCTACCAGGCGGCCGTGTATTAGCGGCACGTTAAACTTTCGGTCAAAATTATGCCGTTGAACTGGAATTTATGGGTCCGGTCGTGGGTCCAGGGTTCACACAAGCTCTGGTTAGCAATATAAACCTGGTTCATAAAGCCACCCGAGCAATAACTCGGATTATTTTTTATGGTGGGATTTTGGGGCTCCTAGCGTCATTTTTATGGGCCCCGGCGCGGCATTTTGGTGGAACCGATGGGATTTTATTGGCTCCGATGCGAGTGTTGGGGACACCAGGAACATTTTGGGGGAACCTGGAGCTATTTTTCCGTTCCCGGGGTGATTATTGGAGGCCAACAACGTCTCAGGGGAGACTGCTCCAATGCCCCCACGCCCCTCCCACCTCCGGTGCGCCACTGTGTACGTCACAATGATTGTATAGCTTAACAATGACATTTAAGGAGTACATCGCACACAATCGACTTTCACATGCCCATTGAACTAAATGCATCGCAAGTAGTGTTCAGAAACATACACCCTGCAATTGGCATAAATTCATCCCCTTTTCATCTGGTTCTTCAATTTCAGTCCGCACGTACGCATCAACGCAGTGTAAAATAATTAACCATGTGGCCTGGAAATACACAGTTAATGGACTTGTGGTATTTCATCCTAGTCTTCGGTTTTTACCATTTTGCCACATGATGTATGTGCAGCCATGCACACAACTGCTAAATGATCTAAAATGCATGTGACTGAAGCGAAAGGCATTCTGCTTTTCAATCCTTAAGTGGCAATTCTTTATTTTCTTCCAATCTTTCACTATTCCCAAGCAACTTCTTCCTTTATCCACACAGTTAATGGTGAAGTAACTTTAGGACACTGCATCAACGGATGATGAAAAGCCTCGACAGTAGTCTCAACTGTAATTCCGTGTTTTAGTACCTTTAATTCAAATGTCTTCATTTAATATATTATGGGATCAGGTTCCTTGTAAGCAGAGATGATTACACATATCATGAGTCGACCATCTGACTGAACCATTTCTGCTGAATGACATAATTTGAATTAAATGTTTAACATGCTGTCAATACCACCATGCTGAAGATCCACTTGGTTCAGTTGCCTGCTCGTCAAGTGCCTTCTCAGGCCACATGACAAGCATTATAAGTCACTGGTGACATCACTCTTATATCATTCCTCACTTCACCTAATCCTCTCAGGGATTCTGAAATCTTGAGCGACGTTGTTCGCACCTGAGGTTGATATAATAGGGTGCTGACTTCTTGTTTATTGGTTGGTTCACGACACATTTTATGCACATTCACGGCTAATGGCGCCGCCCACACTGTTTCGCCGGTGGGCCGCGGGATTGGGAAATGTCCTGAGTGGCGCTAGAGTCGAACCCGGGACCTTTGGTACCCATAGCCCGACACCTTAACCATTCGGCCATCCCCGCCCCAGGGTGCTGACTTCATTATTGTATCGATGCTACCATAGAAAATGATGGAAATAAGTATTTTGTTATGTTGGATGCCACCACCGAGAATACCCAGACATCTCATTGAAATAGTTGGATATCCGTATGCTGTGTGTCTAACTGTGAAAATTCAATGAAATGTGGAAACTTTTAAGTTTCATCTCACACTACAGTCACACAGTAGGTGTATCAGCCAGTAACATGTATGCTTTAATAATTAAAATACATATAAATGTTGAAGTGTTTGGCAGCCAGAACCAGGGGCATGTATAATATATTGCTATGTAATATCAAGGCAATTAACTTGTGCTTGCAAATCATATATCTTGCATTGATTGTGTTATGTTACTGCCTTTTCAACTTTTATAATTTTTTACTGGGGAAATTTTTTTAATGAAATCAATGTTAAATATGGTACCAGTCAAAGAACCGGTGTTACTCTAGTATAAATGTATATTGGTACTTGCTGCCACCTTATCTGATTTATAGTATTTTCATAGCATGATATAAGGTGTAAATACCCATACACCTATTGCATTACACCAATTACTGAATTAGTTCCATTGTTGTAAGGTCATGACCAAGTGTGCATGATTTTAAACATTAAGTGATATGATGTGATATGTACAGACTCTGCTTAGTTATAGATTACAGGAGGTTTTTCCTGTAATTAAATATATGCATTCTGCCTTTTGGGAAGTTTAAATGACTCAAAAGTGGGTGGGCCAGAGACCATTGTCCCCCCTCCCACACACACACACTTCAAAAATTGTGTGGGCCATGGTTCCCCCCCCCCCTCTATTCCTATGCACATGATTTAAATTGACAGAAAAAGTGGGTAGAAAAATATACATAGGGGCTCTGGAGGGGCAGGGATAAAGCCAGGCTTTAGTCTTCTCATGCTGCAGGTACAGGGTTAAGCAGTATATTATGACTATGAAATAAAATGGAACATAATTGGGCATAAATGCCATAGCAAAGAATGTTTGGAATTTTTTATTAAGACAATACTTGAAATGTTGCAGCAACAAAAATATATGCAGGTTTTAAAACCATACTCATCAGATCAGACCAGATTGGGCTGGATCACTCATGTGGACTTCATCCTTGTCTGCAATCATCTCCAGGATGCAAATAAATTGGTGTGTGTCCATAATTTGTGTATACAGTTCATGAGGGGCTACCTAAGCATCAATATAAAACAAAACAAGCTTATAAAAGTCATGAGGTAAGGCCCTGATATTAGAAGTTGATCTTGGGACCAAGGTAATAACATTGCTTCCTTATATTAAGTTACATTCATCCATTATTATCCTTGGATTGTTCTCACAAAGTGAGGAAAACATCAAATCACCATTCCATTACAATTACAATAAAGTGAGGAATACAGATATCTTGAACTCATTGTAATGACACTACAAAAATGTCCAAATGAATCCTTCACCATCTGAAGATTGCTATGCAGAATATTGCTTCCTTATGCCTTATGCTTTATTAACCTTAGTTTCTTTTCATGAAGCTGGGAGTGAAATACTCCACCAATGATGCATTGTATAAGAAGATATATATGTTGAGGATTAGCTTAGTTAGTTTAGTCAGAATGCTGTGCTGCATTGGTCTCCCATGTACTGGCAAGACAGGTTTTGAGTCTGGGTATGCCAGCACAGCACTCTCAGTAAAATTTGGGAGTTAAACTGGAATTAATGGATCAGGTGGTGGGCCAGGGCTCACCCAACAAGCTTTGTCTAGCTATAGAATCATGGTTCATAAACCACCCAGGATAGATTTTAATAATTAAATATAAGGTAGATCACTCATGTTTTTTCAGTTTGCCATAATGACATTGCAATATTTTCTGAAATACCTTCAATCACTACAGACTTCCTGTCACAATGGTCACATTATCTCAATGATGTTCAAAAACATGTTTTTATAATATTTTTATCAAAAGGACATATTGGCCAAAAGAAAATGTATTTAATACATATTGTGATAGAAGATAAATTGTACACTATTGTAATGTCATTAGGAACCATGGTTGAATTTGCTTTCTAGCCCTCAAGATGGCAAGGAAATGTTTTGAGAAACAAAATCAGAGAGCATATATTTCCTTTCTAGCATGTGACAATAGATCCCAAAGTTGCACTTTTCAGTGAGTCTTGATCACTTCACCACCAATCAGTTCATTGTCAAACAGCAACATTTAACCCTTAAAGAGAAAAATTGGAAGATAACTTTCTGGGGAAGACAATGCTCTGTATGACAACAACCCAGGAACACCCACCCCATTTGTCCAACCATGCTATGAACTAAAGAGCAGTAATCATCACTATTCAATATTGCTCAAGCCTAATGAGATTAAAACAAATTTCACCATCAAGACTTCTATGCATTGCCAAATGCTTCTTCAGGATGGATAGTTTCTAATAGAAAAGTTGCCCAAATCTAGCTGCAAAATTGTTCACTTGGTGACTTTTCATGCATGCTGACTCCATTACAGAATGAGTGCTTAGTGTTGTTGCTGTTTGATAACTGCACCTAAACAGCATACTGCTTACAGCACATGGAGCATCTGAATTGAAAGTTAAAATGGAAAGTTGAAATGGATGGTATTACAATTGCTAAATTTGTGCAATAATGTGTTTATGAGTCTTCCAATTTATCTTTCCAAAACAATGTTCATGAAGGTGACTAAGATGATGACAACACTTGTTTTATGTGCAAATTCTGACCTTTCAGCTAGCTTGTGAGCAATACACAAAAATGTTTTTCGAGTTAAGGAACAGCATAAAAAGCAATATCAAGTTTCATGCACATTTTACCTCCCCAAAGCAAACAAAGATATCAAGTTTGGTGATGATGGGTTAAGTTAGGCTCAACTTTATAAAGGCATCAAAACAAATTCTGAAAAGCTATTATTCTGTTAGCTTAAGTTAAAAATTTTAAAAGTGGAAATATTCCATTCTTAAAAAGAATTTGCCTTCATGCATGGGAGGTTATGCTAGGCTGGGTTAGGTTATGCTGTCTTTTTTATAAATTTTCATCATAACTTTTATGCTAGGTAGGTATATTAACAAACTGCAATCTACTTTTGGGGTATTTGCTTTCCAATTAAAGTGTGCATTTGCACAGGAAATAATTGGTGACATCATGTATTAAACATCTAATGCAAATTCATAAATATTGCACACAAAATTTCAAGAAATCAGAAATTGTATCAAGCTTCAAACTTACCAGGATGAGTGGAGCATCAGCATAATGACATCCATAAACAATATATTGAAGAAAAATCCAAACACTTGAACATGCAATTAAAGACAAAGCACAAATACACTAAGGTGCAAATTTAGACCTGGCATAACTATATGTTCAAGAAAAATATGTCTCAATTGTTCATGTTTATTTTCTAAGTTTTAAGAAATAAAAAAGATCAACTTAAAAACATCATCTAACAAAAGCCTTTGTTTGCTACAAGGCATGCAAATGTCCATCAACATCTTGTGAACACCATGAAGCACAATAATGTCTTATGGTCTAGGTATGCATATCACTACTCAGCATTCAAAAACATGCAAGCCTGCGAGGACACGTAAGATCACTATCTTGATTATGTGTACATAGATGAACCAAATTATTCACCTTCAGAAGACTTAAAAATATATGTAGGTATACGGCTATATGTCAACCAGTCTGAATCCGACGTGGTGGTGAAACAGACCAAATTACTACCACCGACCTACAAGGTATTCCTCACAAATGACTCTTCGGATTCATTTTTGTGATCGTTGTAGCATGCTACCAAATTTTTGATGTTCTAAAGTTTTCGCCACTGTATTAGGGATTTGGACCAGACAGCAGGCAAATGATACCTTCACTTTGAGGGCACACCGAAGTTCGCCTTCATTCTTCGATGACGTCACAGGTTTTTTCCCCCCCGACAGCAGTTGGTAAGACTTACGGTTCTTCTTGATATGTTACGCCATGCCAACGCCATGCATAGTTCAATGGATAGTTCCAGCAGAACTGCCGCTATACCGGCGGTTCTGCTGGGTGTTCTTTGCCTTTGATATTCTTTTTTCTACTTTTTCTTATTTTTTCCTTCTGGGTATTCATATTCATTGCATATTCTTTTTTGATCATTTGATGTAGCGTCAAATTATCCCGAGCTCGACATTACACTCTAAAAAATGTCCCGATCCCTTAATACAAATTGGCTGGAGCCCTAAAGCCCATTCCAACACCAAGACAAATGCACTGAGTACAAAAAAGTACATCTAGGTAGGAACTCGGTTATGTAGCCAATCTGGCAGGGCCTCCTCGAAGGGACTTTCACTCAGGGGCGTCGCCACCGGGGGGGGCAGATGGGGCAATTTCCCCCCTGCCGTGAGACTGGGGGGGCGCCGCCCCTCCTGAAATTTGAGGAGGCCCCAGGACGAAAAGGAGGCCCCCAGGACGAAAAGGAGGCCCTCCAGGACTAAAAGGAGGCCCCCAGGACGAAAACGAAACCCCCAGGACTAAAAGGAGGCCCTCAGGACGAAAAAGAGGCCCACCGGACAAAAAGAAGGTAAGTCAGGACGAAAAGGAGGCCCCCAGGACGAAAAGGAGGCCCTCCAGGACTAAAAGGAGGCCCCCAGGACGAAAAGGAGGCCCCCATGATGGAAAGGAGGCCCTGCAGGACGAAAAAGAGGCCCTCCAGGACAAAAGAGGCCCTGGGAAGGCCCCAAGACGAAAAAGGGATTATGCAAATTAGGGGCCTCAAGGCCCCTAATTTGTAAAAAGAGTCACCTAGGAGAGGGAGGAGGCCCCAAAAAAAAGTGCAAAATATTGACACAGAGGCACCAGGACGAAAAGGCCACCAGGACGAAAAGGTAGGTCCCCATGATGAAAAGGAGGTCCCCAGGACGAAAAGGATGCCCTCTAGGACGAGAAGGAGGCCCTCCAGGACGAAAAGGAGGCCCTCCAGGACGAAAATGAGGCCCTCCAGCCCTCAGTTTCCCATTCCCGAACCATACTAAGGGCTTAAAAACAATAGGAGGCCCTAACACAATGGAGGCCCCTTTTCGGGGAGCAGGAGGCCCCCTTTCGATCTCCCCCCCCCTGGAAGAATTTCGTGGCGACGCCACTGTTTTCACTAAGTGGGATTTCTTGCTCGTACCTAATCAGTACAGCATGGCGTCGCGGGCGGATCTAGCCTACCGGTTGCGGAATGGAGGGGCATCTTCAGCCCCCTCCTCGCAGTAGCATATACATGGCCTGCGTCATGGGAAGGGGTAATTTCCTATTTGGGAAGTTTACCCCTTCCATGACGTAGGGTGGCGCCTTAAATCCCCGTGTGGGATTTGGATGGCGCCCAACCCACCACTATTTGTTGTTTAAGAACACTAGATTTCGACACTATTTTTAAAAGGGGCTCTCTTACTTATTTGATATAGCAATAAGTGACCAACTTAATTTTCCTGTGGAGTGGCCCAATCATCACCATCGTTTCTGCCTTACCGGATTTCAGCCTGTACCCCTCCCATCCTGTTCGAATGTTTTTTTTTTCATGACATCACCTCGGACTGCTGAAATAGCAACTCAACAAATCACTTGAAAATTAAACGTTTTCCAATTTCGAGCATCCCAGTTCATAACGCACGGTCGCCACCACGCCAACGTTCGTGTACCTTTACGCCCGCCTTTCGCATTCGGCGCATTAGCCACAATTCATGTGATTCTGCGGTTTCAGTTAGACATCCTATTTTTTGCTAATGGCTAGCACATGATAGTCTTGCGCCATATTTGACATGATGGAGCGCTTCGTATGGGGGTTTGGTGGGAAAATTCGATTTATTAAATTCGGTAATTAGTTATCTTTTTCCCACATTTTCTGGTGGTTAAGAAATCCGGCTACCCACTGAGTTTTGACGCACTTCATCTGGCTAGATATGCACCTAGATTGGCTACCGAACCGGCTCTCTGGTCGGTGTTCATTTGTTTAACCTACTGGATTTTCCTTCATCTACATGTAACGCGTGGGGACGAGTAGCCTAGGGGTAGGTTGCTCGTCTCACAATCGAACGGATGTAGGTTCGAGTCTCACTTGTCGCTACTCTTCGCCCGTGACCAACCGGCGTGAGAGATTAGCGACGTTACATGACTCAACGATCGATGGGTCGTAAAACCAATAACCAACCAACATATAATGCGTCTAAATGACCAATCAAAGTTTGTGTCTGACATCCAGAACATTTTTGAGACACTGACTCTTGTTAGAGTTTTGTCGCCTTTTTGTGCACCTCATTTTATTAGATTATGACAAGTTTCGGTATACCCCAATGTGGTAATTTTATGCCGGCCTTTAAAAAAATGACCATGTCGCTTCCTGCGAACTCAGCCTGTTTTTGAAGTCCTCATGGAGTGTCATGGCCGCGGTGTGACTTGGGACCAGCGGCGTTTTATTTTTATAGCTCGCAGTGTGTTTATTTAGGGATGCAACACATGCTTGAAGACCCCGCCACTTATTGCGAGACTCGGTGCGCTTTGGAAGACCTGCCTCTCCTTGAGAAACTCGGTGTGCTTTTGAGGGCCTGATGGCTTTTCGGCCTCCCGTTGTGCCCTTAGAGTACTGCTGTGTTTCTTTGGGGCTCCTAACGTACATGTGTGGGGCCCCAGCACGATCTCGGGACCCCGGCACGATTGTTTGGTCCCAGTTGAGGAGCCAATGGGAATCGTTATCGGGATCCAACATCAGTTTTCTGCGCGCAAGGCGATTATTGGGGTCAAAATATCGACCTGATGCTATATTTGTGTCCCGCCGCGATTTTCCTAGCTCCGCGACGTTTTTTTTTTCGAGGCCGTACGTGATGTCTAAAAATCTGGTGCGGTGTCTGAGGCTTTACAGCCTTTTTACTGGCTCGAACATTCTCTTTGTAATTCCTCCTGGTTTTAGTGCTCCAGCATTGTATTTTTCGAGTTTCGATGCGACTTTTTCGGCTACGCCGCCCTTATCTTGGGCCTTCGACGCCAATTTTTGGGAACCCCGATAGGAACAGTTGATGACTAACCCGAATTTTTGCGAAGTACCGACGGAACTTTTTGGTCCAGAGAGCGATATTTTGGGGGGAGGGGTCTCGCCGAAAGTTCGTGGAGCTCTTTGTTGGGTCCTAGCACGATTTTGGCGAACCCCGGTGGAAATTTCCCGGCCCTGGCACGTGTTATCTGGGGTCAGCTTAATTTATTTGTAACCCCGTACGCAAATTCAGGAACATGATGCGATTTTGGGGCCCCAGCGCGATTTTTGGGGACCCGGCACGATTCGTGGGAACCCATCCCTCCCAGGATCTAGGGGGGCATTTTCTCATTTAGTACGCTACTGCGGCTGTTTAACGATATTTTTCAGCCCATGACGCCATTCAGAGTAGAAAGACCTTTCGGAGAACTCGTTGCGGGATCTATGTTTAACACGCGACCTGGAGGCAGTCTGAAAATTACGCGCACTGGAAGAGGGAAAGGATTCTGTCCTCCTAAGATCCCGGCTCCTATTATAGTTGGAACAACTAAATTCGCAGAGTGGATGGGTACTGTAGTGAACTCTATTTTGTGCAAATTTCATGACCCTAGGTCAATATCTTCGCGGTCAAATGAAGTCAAAAATGTCAAAATTGTTTGGTTTTGCGTGGCTTGGCTTGTCATTGTTTTGGATCGCTGTGATCGTGTTTAAATGCTCCAAAATGGACAGCAATGATGTTTTGGACATTACTAATGATGCAATACAGATGTTGAACCCGGAATTTGACCTCAGGTCACCTATATAACAGCACTTTATCAGGTCATTACCTGCTCCAGCTACCGAAACCGGGCCGCCCGCCCGACTACAACAATGACAAACGGTAGTTTTCAGAATGTGTAGGGAATAACATGCAAGGTGACATCAATCGCATGACAATCATTTGCATTTATGACAGCATTCCAGTTGACCAAGTTTGGTTCCATTAACTTGCCATGAACTTGACCTGACTTGATATCGGTGACCTAACATGACTTTGAAACTATAAAGCATAACAATATGCATCAAAGAAGTCGCTAGTGTTGCCAAGAACACTTTCCTTTTGCCAATATACGGGAAGCGCATCAGCGCCGATTTTTGTGGTCTGGCGCTTATAATTTTTTCCTTTTACTTTAACGACCCCTAACTGGGCAGATTTTCACTGTTTCTTGCTTTAAGCAACGCGCCGATCATTTCTAAGCAGGTACGCAAACAATGGCGTATATCTCCCGATTAAATCTGGAGTTATGTACGAAAAACCGGAGAGGCGGGCAGATTTCGCCCCCCCTCCAAGGCGCATGTTAATGTTTCAGTCCTCGCGTCAGTTCGATTGAGTCGCCGTGATTTTCGGGCGTAGTGTTTTATATTTTTAAGCCCTTTGCGCGGTTACTTGAGTTTAAAGGCGCTTCGACCAAAGCGTGATCATTTCACCCCCCCCCCACTGCGTTTTGATGTTCGGCACCAGTACTCTTTTGGCTCCCGGTGCAATTTTTTGGTGGCTTGGCGCGTTCCTTTCCCTGGCCCGACTGTTTTTTTCTGGGTCATTGACTCGATTTGCGATGTCACAGTGACATTAACGGTAATAATTGGTTTTTGGGAGGAAGGTGCGAATTTTCTGGACCCCATGCGCCATTTGGGTTTTCCAGCGTGGTTCTCAAGGGTTATGACGCGAAATTTTTAGGGTCCCAGTGCGGTTCTTTGGGCCCGGCGTCGTTTGTTGGCATCTCCAGTGCGAGATTTAGCGGCCCCGACTCGACACCCAACGTGATTTCCATGGGCCAATGTCAGACTTTTCATGTTCTGAACGCTATTTCCGGGGCGCTGACCTGACCTCTTGAGGCCCCCAGTGTGACTTTCAAGGACACCGGCGAGACATTTTCGGGGGCCTTGGTCACATTTTTGAGCCTCCACCGTCCTTACGTCATTATTTGGCGATTTTCGTGGTTCGCAACGTCATCTTCAGGGATTTCAGTGCGGTATTGGCGTCCCCGGGGACATTTGCAGGATCCCCATGCGATCTTTTTGGCCCTAATTGTGATTCTCAAGGGCCCAGTGCGAATCTTATGGGTCCATGTGGTACTAGTGAATATGACGGTTGCTACAGGGGTCATGTCCTCATGAGGCAGTTTTTGCTGTCTAATTTTGCTCTGAATTATTAAAAAGAAGAAAAAGCATTGAAGAGATACGTGCTGCTTTCAGTAGACCCGAATAACTTCGACTGTTTGCATGCGATTTTTCTTTCCCAGAAATGTGATACATTTTGGTCTTCACACTACTCCACATGGTCAGTCCTTCCGGATGCACCCCTCCACAGTGAGAACACTTAACCCGTCCCGTCTCGGGTGGGGGGTTCCTCAACCGCCTCCTCAGGTTTTTCGCAGATAGCGGACGAACGGCGCGCGGCAGCGCACCCGAACTTGGCATACCTCTTCCCACATCAATTTGACATGCTAATTAAAAATGTTAGGTCAGGTCATCTAGGGTCAACGTATTAGTCAAGGTCAAGTGAGGTCGCCTCCAAAAAAGTTAAACCAGTCGTCACGCTTTAACGGGTAGATATTTTGATGAAACTTTCAGCGATTGCTTTTCTTTACGGATGCAACAAAACGTGGAATTTTCCTCCTCTTTTTTCGTTTTTGGCTAAATATAGCTTTTGCGTATTTGATGAATTGCAGTTCAAATACAGGATTCTGGCTGAAGTAAGCAATTTTTGTTAGGACAAGTTGACTTCCAACGTTTCTCGGTCTGCTCTACCCATTGGGAAAAGAAAATTAAAGAAAAATGTAACTCAAAATTTTGTTTTGAAAAGAATTGTGGCGACTAAAAAAAGTTATAGCCCTGGTCGATTTCGCTGTCCTTTTTCTCATTCCTAATAAATTATTTTTTTCATATATACCCAAAATGAACTCCCCAGAGACAAAAACATAATGTAAGCCGTGAAAAGTGGAAATCTAGCCCCCCTGGTGACGTCAATCTGACCCGGACGGCACGGGTTAATAGCCTGTTAACTAAAAAGTGACGCACTTCGGCACAATACATGGTACATGGCATCCACTGCACACCATCGATTGTAGGGCATGCTTGCTCAAGTGCCGACAACGATGAAGGAAGACGAGTCAATGTATAGTGTTAGTCAGGGTATCGTTAAACGAAAGTCCATATGCATTACGACCAAATGTATTCATAGAACGTGTGCTACACATTTGATGCTACATATAAAGGACCACTACACAACGCAATGGACCGGAGGACCGAATAAAAGCAAGGGGTGGCCCTCAGACACTACACTTGGACTGAAAACCAGATACATATCATATTAGCATGTTAACACAACACGAAGAACAGTGCCATAATCAAAGCAGACGCGCACAACAAAACCTTACCGAACCCTACTCAGCATTTCCAGAGGGTCATATTTGTCGACTTTGAAATATGACGCGACTCCAACTGCATACAAGGTACCGTCGGTCTATGTTGAAATAAGTGCCGCATATTGAGAGAGAATGCTACATTAGACAGACTGCCATATATTCTGATAGCCTTTTGTCGACATTTTGCCCCGCATATTTTCACACTTCTTCGGGAACGCACTTCAACAACCTGCGTGCAACACAAACCAGTCTGAGACGATGTTTCGCGTGTTGCAACAGGCTGAACGTCGGGTGTCCGGGTACGTAAAAGTCGGGGCCACATTTCTGGGCGTAAACACAAGCTAGACCACGGGCTACCCTCATCCTCGCCTCTGAAGTAACACACATACCTCCCTTCTCCTTGTCAACTCCGGCGGTCCGCAAGGCGCTCTCCTTCCCACGCACACGCACGGCGCTTGGCCCGTCGAAACAACACACAATTTCCGTCGCCACAACACAACTCGTCCGTCGAAACCGATCTCTGAGTGGGCAGCAACCTCCGTTACTCTTCTGCCGATGATACTGTCTGGCCCCGGCCGGCCATCTCGATAGACCTGCCACCAAAAATGTTTGTATTCTAGATGGTGAGATCGCGCTTTCAAAAAAATATCGTCTAGAATACTTTTTGTTTTGTATGTGTCCAAACTGATGACGGCAGGTTATGGTCTCCAAACCGATGGCGGCAGGTTGACCCGGTCCAGCGGACTGTGACAACAGGTGGGCCCGGCCCGGCGGATCAGTTGAGGGCTGTGGCAGCAGGTGGGCCAGGCCCGGTAACCAGTTGAGGGCTGTAGCGGCAGGCGGGTGCGGCGGTCCTGTAGACCAGTTGAGGGCTGTAGCGGGAGGTGGGTCCGGTGGTCCACTAGATCAGTTGGTGGCTGTGGCGGCAGGCGGGTCCGGTCCAGTAGACCAGCCAAGGGCTGTGGCGGCAGGCGGGTCCGGTCCAGTAGACCAGCTAAGGGCTGTGGCGGCAGGCGGGTCCGGTCCAGTAGACCAGTTGTAAACTGTAGAGGCGGGCGGACCCAGTCCAACGGACCAGCTGTGGGATGCGGTGGCAGACGGGTCCGGCCCGGTGGACCAGTGGGGAGCTACGTTGGCTGCAGACAGGTCCGGTCCGGCGGACCAGTGGGGAGCCGTGGCTGCAGACAGGTCCGGTCGGTGGCGCCGCGCCCACCCATGCGGCGTCGGTGGCGACACTGCCCGCGGTCGGCGACCGAGCGACGTCTGACGTCACTGGGCCGCCGACTGCGGGCCCGAGTGGAACTCACGCACGCACAGGTGGCAGCTCCACGAGCCCTCGGGCGGCTCGTTGAGCGGCGGCGACAGACAGTACATGTGGTAGCCGCGGTCGCAGTCGTCGCAGAACAGCAGCTGGTCCTGCGGCAGCGGAAGGGGCAGCTCGTAAACATGGTACGGTGACAGCGGCAAAAGCAGCTGGTATACACGACACGGTGGTAGCGGCAAAAGCAGTTCGTATACACGACAACGTCGCCAGGTGGCAAATTGTGCCCATTATGGCAGACATTTAGACAGCACTTCTCCTGAGCTGGCTTTCATGAACCACAAGAACTCTTCGTTCACTAAATGTACAGCGGTTGTGCACAAATCATGAAATATCAGCTACCAGTACTGCTAAAAATAAATCCACCAAGGACATCATATGTGAAATTGCACTTCTCTACCATCAGCTCTGCTCGAGTCAAAGTACTCAGGCAAGCAGTCGCACTTTTCATAAACAGCACGCCCACATGCCAAAAAGTGACCACCAACTACTTCTCCACTGGTCTGTACACAACGCCGGCACACTCACGTCATTGTCGGACGTTCCACAGAGTGAGCAGCACTTGCACTCTATGCACTGCCAGCGATACTTCTTCACGGAGATGACCATGTTGTCGGTGAACTGCAGACATGTCGGATGACCTGTCGAGGTGGGTCACGATCGTGAGTGCTGCCAAACTGGTGTTGTCGAGGTGTGCCACGGTCATGAGTGCTGCCAAACTGGTGTTATCGAGATCATGAGTGCCACGACCATGAGTGCTGCCAAACTGGTGTTGTCGAGGTGTGTCACGGTCATGAGTGCTGCCAAACTGGTGTTATCGAGGTGTGTTAGGATCATGAATGCTGCCAAACTGGTGTTACCAACGTGTCACAGCCATGAGTGCTGCCAAACTTGCGCTACTCAAGTGTCCGGCTCGAGTCCATGGGCGCGAGCGCCGCCAATCCCACGACACAGGCTTCCCCAGCACGGCAAATCAACGCGATGCAAACTGTCGAGACGGATACAAGACGTAGCTACGCAATGCAGCCTGATTCACCGAGCAGCTGATTACACTCAGACCCGCCGGCCGCCCGGCCGTCTGGCCAACTGACCGACCTGAGCGTCCGCAGTCCGAGCAGGAGACGAGCTCCTCTGCGACACCCGACTTCTTGTTGAGCGACGCGTCACCCAGGCAAAAGTCGCAATAGAGCGACGGCGCCGTTCCCTTCTTTTCCGGCGGCTGTCGGTCCCAATGGTCAGGTCAGGTCAAATCAGGAGAGCTGCATCAAATACATAACTTCGGGGGCGTAACGAAGCATGAAACGAACGGTGCAAGTGAGACGTGATACTACGAGGTCCCCAACGTCAGCATAATAAGCTCTTGGGCACACGGGTGTCGCTTTCCGTACTTTTGGGATGGGACCCTCGAACTTTCTATTGCACCATCTCAGTAAGGATTTAAGCCATCCCAATGTACACTGTGACAACTGAATGCAAAATGACCAAACATAACTTTCTCAACCATTTTAAAGGATTCCATTAAGGTTATCATGGGTTGTCATCCACCATATACGCACACTGTTTAAAAACATCACCTCACCACTCTGGTATGACTGAGTGCCACGGCCACCTCCTCCGTGTCTCCCATACGTGTTGCGATTGGCTTGTCCTTGGTTCAATCATGGTATGTAGGAAGTGTCCGGAGGCGCTGCTTGGAATTTCCAAACTCAACCAAGGAGGTGTGCAGTAGGCAGTTTCGTCCTCGGGTAGGTGTGATGACTATTTGACGTTCAGACAGGGATATCAGCTGATATGTGTGGTGGGCTTCAGGCCCTTCATGTTGATGGACTCGACAGAGGGTGTGCACCTCTTTGTTCCTATTGCAGCTGTATTTGACTTTGTCTTTATTTCTCAGTGACCAACCAACAGAAGCAGAGCTTTCAGTCCTGGAAAAGATTTCATTTTATACCAGGAAAGAAGCCGTTACCATCGTTAATCATAGCCGAACTACAAGACTGGCAAAAACAAAGTTCTGTGGAAATTATGAAAACACAGCCAGATAGCAGGGACACCGTAGACGTCATGCGTGATGACAAAGCCTAGCCATCCTGGGCTTCTTCTAGGCTTTGTAGGCTTCCTCGGGATGGTCCTGACCCGTCTGAACCCGTATCTGGAGGACGTTTCGTTCTCGCTGTGCTTTCTAGTTCATGACATTTCGGCGTGAAAATACAGACCATAGTCATCATTCGACAGACACGTAATTTGATCACTCTTTGCGCATTAGTGAACTCGATCTAAGACTCCTTTGTACCTAGGCCCGGGATAAATAAGCGCAGGTGTCCCACACATCCCAGAACACATGATGCGTTCTTAGAATGGTTGTGAACACAAGCTGAGGACAAAACAGTCACCTGAAGCCGGCGATATCTTTGCCCGCAGTGACCAACGGCGGTAAAGGTCACATTTCTGTTTAATGCTCCTGCATTGCCAGGGTCATCCAATCCTACTGCACATCGTCGAACCTAAACGATCATGCCCTTCGTCGTTTTCCCCGTGGTAAACAGCTACCAACTTCTCATGATACGAGGAAGTTTCTGAAGCCCACTTGTACCAGTGAGCCCAAAGTGGCAAATATCCCAGCAATTGGCGCGTGGAACACGTGGCCTTAGGTAAATGCGTCTTAACCACCCCGCTTTATATTCTCCTCATGGCTGGGCACCAACCAATTCGCACTTCGCTGTCCACTAGGTACCGGGCGATCGGGTCAGAGTCAAGAGGCCAGCACACTCACTGGCATTCCTCCAACCGCGACGGCAGCGTGGACAAGTTCGGGCTTCTGCAAGAAACAGTCGGCGGGTACAGCACCACGACGCAGCCGACACCACACTCAGCACGCGCCCAACTCGTGCTAACCCGCACAACACTGGAGTTGTGCACGCGCCCAACACTCCCGCACACCGCTGGAGCACTCCACACACTCCGTCACACCCACGTCACAGATCTCCCGGATTTTAGCGCCAAGATACCGGAGGGAAGAACCTAGAGTTTTCTTGTATGATGTGAACAGATATGATGAGGTTATCCGACATCACCGGATCCCAAGGTGTTGACTAAAATCTTTAGAACACATTTTTGGGCTCCCATGGGTACATCCTATCACTCCAAGTATCTCGTCATACCACGAAGGTGCGGACAGGGCTTTTCTTCTTTGGCTGAATATCGTCATGCAACATTTTATTGGCATAGTGTGATATAAAATGAGTAGGGTAGGATACATTGCTTTTCTTTTCGTACAGGGCCTCTTGAAAAAAAATACCGGGAAGCAAATTTCGCCTGCGGGCGGGCCACCATTGAAAGCAGCTGGACTTCCGCTGCATGTCCCCCCCTCCCCCTTCCAAAAAACCTACACAGCCCCTAGCACCCCTGAACAGTGTGAAAATATTGGTTTTTCGTTAGGTGTGAGATGTCGAAACGAGCACAGTAGGATGTCGAAATTTGTCATGAAATTAGTATCATTCCAAGTGCCTTTGATGTTTTTCAGACTTAAATTTGAGCCAATGTTTGTACCCTCGTCATTTGTTTTGATATTCAAATGTTAGGAAGAGTTATATTTCGGACAGCGAGATGAAAAATAATATATAACCTGGTGATGTTCGCATTATGAATAATTCATTTACCTGAAATTGCATTGCCGAATATTCATCTACCACCACCCCTTATCAAGAGCATGATCATGCTACTTAACAAACGAGGTAATGTTAGAAAGCACTTCATAAGCACGCATCAAGAAGCAGGATGTCTATACTTCTTGGAGCAGGATGTCGATTGAGTGTTCAGAAAGTGGTAAATTCCACCCTATTTTGCGAATAATTTAACACAGCCCCTGAAGCATCCTGGAATAGACACTGACTGCGGGGGAGGGGTACGAGCATGACCGCTGATAGTGGTAAACTCCCGCAGTTATGCTGCAGGTCATACTGCCGTTTCGGCGTACATACCGTCCTTAGTTGTGGCGGACCGCCGACCACAGGCGTATCTGTGCTGGATACATACAAACAAAAGAGTGTGCATCCCAGTTCAACTGGTCTTCAATTCACCCAATCGTACGACTTATTCCGGTACGCGTTCTCCAATTCATTTGTGACGGGGCTG
Source organism: Imbricaverruca yamaguchii (assembly GCA_034440575.1). Lineage (NCBI taxonomy): Eukaryota > Metazoa > Arthropoda > Thecostraca > Neoverrucidae > Imbricaverruca > Imbricaverruca yamaguchii. The sequence continues at coordinate 78,942 of JAOTOL010001660.1, forward strand.
ACTTTGGGCAGGGCTTGGTGGTCCAGGTTCTTCCGACAGCAAGTTTCCGCCAAGCAGGGATAATGGTCAAAAACGCGTCTTGATGTACCAGCGCAAGGTTGTACCGAGACTGTGGAATGGCGAAGCCGTCGCTGTCTGCTTGGTTCTTTTTACGACGCATTCAACCGTTAGGTCGTATAGCGTCGCCAACCTCTCACGCCGATTGGTCGCGGGTGGACTCGGTAATGGCGTCGGTTGTGAGATTCGAACCCACAATCTTGCGATGAGGAGTCCGACGCTCTATCAACTGAGCTACCGCGAAAAAGGAAGAGGAAAAGAGAAATAGGAAGAGAAATAGAAAGCGAGAAAGCGAAAGGAGAAAAAGAGAAAAAGAAAAAGGAAAATAAAGACAAAAGAAAGAGAAAAGGAGAAATAGAAAAAGTAAGAGGAAAAGGGACAGAGAAAAAGAGAAATATAAAGAGAAAAGGAGACAAGAAGAAAAATAGAAAGAGAAAGCGAAAGAGACATGACAAGGAGAATGAGAGAAAAAGAGAAAGAGAGGAGGTTGGTTAGTTGTTTGGGCTTTAGGGCGCATCGACTGCTTCGGTCATACAGCGGCCAGAGAGAGGAGAGGAGACCGAGAGAGGGAGATAGGAAGGGGAGAGGGAAAGGGAAAGAGGAAGAAAGATGGGAGAGGGAGAGGCAGAGACGATAGAGACCAGAACGCGACAGCACGCCTCTCACCTCGACGGCGACCGGGCCAGCCTTGACGACGGGCGGCGCCAGCGGCTGCGGCGGTGCCACCTTGGCCAGCTTGTCCATGTCGGCCTGGGCGGCCAGCGCGGCGCTGGCGACGGTGGCCGCCTGACGCGACGCGCGGCTGCGCGAGCCTACCCACAGGTGACTGTCAGTACAGACGGCGCGACACGGCCGGCGGAGAGGTGCTCGCCGCTAGCTGGGCGAGCGCCTCTCCCGCCGACGGTCGTCAGGAGGCGGCTGGCGAGACGCCGGGCATCGCCGAGATGCCGCCGTCGCCTGCGTATAGGCACTGAGATGTCCGCTGGGCGCACTGCACCAGGATAGGTCAGAGGACAGCTGGCAGAGCGGACTACACCAGGATAGGTCAGAGGACAGCTGGATGAGCGGACTGCACCAGAGTAGGGCAGAGGACAGCTGATGGAGCGGACTCCACCAGGGCAGGTCAGAGGACAGCTGGCGGAGCGGACTGCACCAGAGTAGGTCAGGGGACGGCTGGGGGAGCGGACAGACATTGTTGGATGGGTGGACTGCACCAGAGTAGGTCAGAGGATGGCTGGCGGAGCGGACAGACATTGCTGGGTGGGCGCACTGCACCAGGATAGGTCAGAGGACAGCTGACGGAGCGGACTACACCAGGGCAGGTCAGAGGACAGCTGGGGGAGCGGACAGACATTGCTGGGAGGGCGGACTGCACCAGGGTAGGTCAGAGGACAGCTGGCGGAGCGGACTACCCCAGGGCTGGTCAGAGGACAGCTGGTGGAGCGGACTGCACCAGGGTAGGTCAGAGGACAGCTGGCGGAGCGGAGACATTGTTGGGTGGGCGGATTGCACCAGGGCAGGTCAGAGGACACCTGACAGAGCGGACATGCATTGCTGGATGAGTCGCCGTCATTGAACCCGCACAATTGCAGACACAAAAGAGCGATAGAGAAACGCCCACAATGGAAATATAGAGTCAACATGGGTGAGTGCAGGACTCACCGGGTGGCACTCGGCACAGCTCAGACAACTGCTACCCGGCGGACGTTACGGACCGTTCCGGTCACAGACTGACCAATCGCACAGCTAGGGATATGACTGGAGGTCGCATAGCCAATGACCAGCATTTGGCTGACGACAAGGCAGGAAACATGTCGAGGACACATTGATGAGCTTAGCGCTAGCCACGCTACGGATAGGTATGCGTCATGGAACAGTGTCAATGCACGCGCTACATGACGGTAGAAGCGTGCGGGTCGAACAGGTTCAAATGCCGACGGGGACGCTTCACGTCGATGTCATGGCATCAGCCTAAACGTCTAAACGTGGTCATGGGTAGCTCAGTATCAGCTACTGATGTGTGGGTATGTGGGGGTGAGGGTGGGGGTGGCATAGCGGCAGTCTGCTGGGATATACGGAGCCCGATGGTCGAGGTAGAGAGCAGGCCGTGATTGGACATTGGATGCGACAGGGTGTGACAGACAACGGTCTGTGTACGTGGCAGATATCTGGCAGTACATCGACAATTGACATGGTGCGGCTCTCGTCGTGAATGAACGGCTGACGTGGTACGGCCTAACTGAATGAACGATGCACTTGCCAGTGGTCTAAGCATGCACTTGCCTTTGCTTTCTTTCCCTCTCGGCTTTTCTGGGAGACATGAAAAGATAACGATGAGCACTTCAAAGTATCACACTAAGCCAACAGAAAACGACATGTCATCAACGATCACATCACGTGTCAGCAAACATGTTAAGTTCAAGCTCACATCACACCAAAGGCGACTGAGGAGCTATCGTAGGAGTTCCTCATCTAGCCAGTTAATGGAATCCTACTGCTCGCACCCTTCCACCGTCATTGTCGCCTCTACACTACTGTCATGCGAGCCACCAGGACTGGCTCTACCGCTGGCAGCACCGTACGGGCACGCAAGTCCCGACAGACACTACCGGCGCCATCTCTCGACCACACTAGTCACTAGCGGTTGCGGAGCCAGTGAAACCGGTCGGGCCGGCCCCGCGGCCGCGGAGAACGAGGCCGGCGGAGGCGCCGTCCCCGGAGGGCGGAGTCGGTGCGACAACGTCCCCGCAGCCGGCACGGCAACGCCTCCGGAGCCGGCTCGGCGACGTCCAGCCCGTCGCCAAACAAATCAAAGTCGGAGCGCGCCGGGCTCGTCCGGCGCGCAACAAAAACGCCCCAGCTAACCCAAGCCAAGCCAAGCGAGCCATTCGGCGGGGAACGGTAGCGGACGAAGCGGCAAGCAGCGGCAAGCGGCACGCAGTGGGCTCGGGTCGGGTCGGCGGGCGGCACGTGCAGCCAACCTGGCGGCGCTGACGCGTCTCCGTCGGCGTCGACGGCGGCTGCAGCGTCGGGCGCCGTCGGCGGCGGCTCGTACGCCGGCTCGGCGCGCTCGGCGTTGCGCCGTTCCTCCTTGTGCGAGTGTGCGTAGTGATAGGTGAGACCAGGCCGCGTCTTATAGCGAGCGGCGCACACTGAAACACACACACAGCGGCCGCCGGCGCAAGCTTAGCTTCACACTGTGGCCGTTGGGCGGCGCTGGCGACGGCCAAGCGACGGGCACCGTGTCGGGCGGGGAGGCGGCGGCCGCTCCCGAGTGCGCGTACACACGGCAGCGGTGGACGCGTCCGCCGACATTCCACGCAGAGCAAACGCATGCCAGCGGCCGCGCCGGGCGGCACGTGACCGGAGCAGCCGGCCGCGCAAGCCAACCCTCCGCACTGCACGGTCACCGCCGCCTTGGAGTATACACACAGCGTAGCGGTGGATGCCCGGGTGGCGTGGTGTCGCAGGCGGCGGGCCTCTGCCCACCTCCCCGCCCGCACCGCGCCGTCCCAGGTGTATGGATAGCAGAGAGCACCGCGCCAGCACTGGGGCCGGGTCTCGAGGCAGCCGTGGTTAGTGCGAGCTGCCAGTGTGAGTGCAGCGGTGACGGCGTCCACCATCCACACGTACCATCCACACGCGCACACAGACACTGCACACACGCCCCTCACACAGACGGACCACGCAGACAGTGCACGGCGTGGCGCAGTTAGTGGCGGCAATGGCTACCGGTCAGCGGTGGTGGCGAAGCCCCCAGCACGTGCCACACCCCCATCTCCCGCTCACACTCTTCCCGTACTCACGCTCACACGCCCACGGCTTCTTGGCTTCCTCCTCGGGGTCAACGGTGCGCCGGCGGCTGCTGCTACTGCGACCCTGTGGGTATGGCACGCTGTCAGCGATCAGCTAGTTAGTTATTTTGGCTTTAGGGCACATCGACCATGTCGATCATATAGCGCCCATCAGCGATCAGCTGGTACAGGTCGAGTGCAAGATACGGCGCATGAGTCAACACTGACTTCCACCGCTGTGCTTGCCTTGTGCACCATTCCAACGGAGATAGATGAAAGCTACACCACAGCTAATGTATGACATATTCATCATTCTAATGACATGAGCATAACTCACATAAAAATGGCATTATGAGCAACAAAGCAAGAATAGTGAAGAATGATTCACGAAATCCTCACGACCTGAAGTCAGGATTACGCTCACCGAGCTGCGTTTCGAGGATGACGCTGGCTTCTTTTTCTTGCGGTAGCGATCGTCAAAGTCATAGTCTGATGCGTCTGAATTATCCTCGAAGTCTTCGCGGTCTATTTCAGCGTCTTCGTAGAACCAGCCGTCCTGCAACCAGACAAAGAACAAGATTCACAAATAGTTCAGCATAGGACATGCATGAATAAATTTCCACGAAATCAAACATCAGTAAGCAAAATGTGGTCAATATTCGGAATACTCAGCAAGGTGAGCAGGATCTCACCGCGCCTGTACCAAACATTATCACCTTCGAGGCGTCGTTAATGCTGGTGTTGATCTCCTCCGTGAAGGTAGGATTCTGCACGGCGGCGATCGCCAGCTCGCATTCCTCCAGGCCGAACTTTTTGGGCTGCATGAAGAAGTTGAGGTACTGGCGGCGACGCTTGATCCAGCGTTTGGCCGGGTAAGTGTAGACCTGGCCTTGTCGGACGCCTGGCATCCGGTGGCGTTGCTGCATCCATAGTCGGCAGTCGGACTGCGCCAGACCTAGGTCACACATGCAAGACCGTCACAAGTGCCACCAAGCCCAAGCCTGGAGCGACACGAAAGTCTCCCCAGGCCCCACCAAACCCGTGGGCACACACCAGTTCGCCCAGAGGCGCATTAAACCTGGGACCACACACACGAGTCCGCCACAAGCCGCACGGGACATGAGTTCACACAAATATGTCACAAGTTCTATCAGATACGAGTCCTCACACCCGTCAGCCGAACGTTCCGAGAGATCTGGGTGGCATACACATCAGTCAGACCTTGGGTCAGATGCAAATCCGCCCGTGCCTGGCGTAAAAAAGGCCATCACAAATCGGACATTGCAATTTATGGATGCAATGACTACGTCAGTCATACTGGACCGTAACAGGTGCACATGGGAGACAGGTGAGACTCAAATGCACAATCTTTTGATTGCGAAATAGGAAACTTACCCCTAGACCACTCGTCCCCTTTGAACTATCAAGAAAGAACACAAGAAATTACCTGAAATCGATTAAAAAGCTACAAATACTAACTCAACATTTGATATTGAATGTCCAAATGCAGTCCTCTCCGCTGTCTCGGTCCGTGTAATGCATGTTGGTATGACTGTATCCCTGAGTCCTAACTTGGGCGCGTTTCTACATGTTTTGACAATGCATACTAATATTAATATATATATATATATATATATATATATATATATATATATATATATATATATATATATATATATATATATATACATATATATACATATACATTTATCTTGAGCATTACATATATATATATATAGTTCGTCATCACGTGTGCGGTGGGCTCCCAGATTGTAAGGCAGCTTTGCTCCTTGATTCATGAGCAATGGAGAAAACGTGGCTGGTGAGTTCTTGTACACAGATAGAGGGAAACATTTTGAAACTTGCATTCACTATTCTTTTGTCTGGCTTTTAATTGAGTCAGACAATTTCCTATCCCTTAAGTGATGCCATAGTGTCCTAGCCATACAGTTTGTATTTTTACATTTATCTTGAGCATTACATCAATTTCGAATTCTTGCTATCAGGAGGCTGATTGGCCTAAAACTAGCATACAAACATAATTATGAACAGGGTTGAAAAATACCAGAGCTGGAGGGTCTCTCACACCCTGCACACAGTTCAAGGTTGGGGGTAGAGGATTCAGACTCTGACAATACAATTTCGGAGACTACTGATGCTGTGAACGCAAGATTTGGAGGGTGGATTATGGATGTTGTGAACTCACTTCAGTACAACTTTTTCGTGACCCTAGAGTAATGCTTTCAGGGATAAATGAGGTCGAGATCGTCCGCCACAGGGCGCCATCTATCCCACACCAAGGAAGCCCATGACCTTGAACGTTCGGTGGCCTTAGCCTGGTCGATTGCTTTGTCACCCATTCAGTTCCTATATTTACTAATGGATTTTAATTGTTGCTGAAGTGATGTACTGATCGATTTTTAACAGTCACAAAATTGCATAACAACATTGCCACCAGTTTATTAGATCCTGCCCCCCCCCCCCGAAAAAAAAGAAAGAGTAAAAAGGTAGATTACCCCTCCAATCACCCAAATAATATTCATAAAACAATACCTATGGCCAAAATGGCATCCCAGGAGACCTGTCACTTCTTGAAGAGGCCCTTAATTTGTAGATATCAGTAATACAACTCCATATGTGATGGAAATTCTCCAATCCCATTCCATGAGGGTCATAAGACCACTTGCAAAAGCAAATGTCCATCAAGAAAAACTGCACATTGAATTCATCATACTTTTTATAAAGCCAAGAACCAGCACAAATGGTGTGCATAGTGAGGCACTAATTATTGAAAAGCCCAAAGAATGATATAAAAAGCAAGCCATTATAAAGAGTACATTTTTGTTGTGGATACATAGTTGCAGGCCAGACAACATCACATTTGTGTAGGACTATTGGTATACTAATATTTATGGTCATACAGGTCCACAAAGGCTGGGTGTAACTAAACAAGATAAGGATTTATGTTGGCATCTAGATACCTATTTCTCTCAACACCCATGGTAGATGACATTGGCAGTTTTGCATGCAAGATTACCAGACTTGCAAAATTAAACATCACAGATATTTATATTCAGAAGTGCATCTTTTTCTGATATTGGAATGATATTGGAATTGATATGATACTGAACCTAACTGAACCCAACCCAACTAGATATATCTATCTAGATACCTGTTTGTCACAACACACATGATAAGATGACATTGGGCATGTTTCAATGCAGGATTGGCTGCTTTGAAGAAAAAGAACTAAATCAAATGTCACCATTTGCTTAAGCTTGCAATGGATGGGTGAGGGTGCACCCTGGATGCAACATGAAATTATCTTAAAAACATTATCTTATCATTATCTTATCTTCTTTGAAAGACATTATCTTCTTTGAAATGAGTATGGTAACCTGCAATGAACTTGTGCAATGTGGTACCACAATCTTCACATGGCATAAATGTTAAAACCTACATACAAGGATGCTGGATGATGTAAACATATAGTCACCAGAAAGCTAGCAATACTTAGATCTAATTGTGTGTAGAAATGGACTATTCCCTTGTATACCATGATTAAAAGAGAAATGAGATGAAATGGTTTGGGCCACACTGCCAATGTGGGCTGAACTATTTCATCATATTTTACATACAATAATGCATAGTTTGGCATCATGTCTCATGAAAATATAGATTGGAATATGAAAAAATTGCATCCTTGTTCACTGACTCCATGTTTCTTACGTTTCATGAAATGGGTAACTGAATGCACCTCTATCAAAATGACTCAATGACAATCTACCCAGCAACATGGTCCTCAACAGAAATAAAATAATTTATGGTTCTACAGCAGGCATTACAAAAAATAAACCACCATAAGAATCTTTCATGTTTTGAAACCACCAATTAGTATTAAACACATAGCAAAGGAAACCACCTAAAAGTGTGCAATTATAAGGATAATATAACTTCCATACATTAAACAAGTATTTTGTCAGTGTTGTGGGGGGGGGGGGGCTTAGGGGCACATCAACTGCAGTGGTCATGCAGCTATTTTTTCAGTGTGACATTATTTCTCTGTTGTACTTTTCATCTGGGGAAAAACCTGTCATTTTGCACAACACATTATGTTTGGCTGGCCATAGGTGCCTTTGAAACCAGAGATATAGCACTGCATATTTTCCATGGTGATAATTTTACTTTCCGTCAGTGAGTTAGTAATCAACCAAAACTTGCCTCTGACCACATATATCATTGACAATCATTTAGAAAACATGACTATGTATTGTAGCAACAATGTCAAATCAACTACAGAATATTGATTGGAAATCCCTATTCTATTACATATTTTGCTGACTAATCTCCCTTTAAAGAGTACACAAACATGTCCCCAAGGCAGCACTGACTTCACGTTAGTAATAGAAGATGATCTTCCTCACTCCCTAAAAGGAACAATAGGGGTAGTATGTCATGAGCAGGTAGTTTCAAATGTGGCAGCACCACTTGCCTGTGTGAGCATCTATGAATGGCACCCGGGTCTTCCTCTCCATCAGTAGATGACGATTGAAGTTCTTACAACTCTCCATGAGCTCCAGATACTGTGGTGATGCAAAAATGCTGGAACGAGACACATGGAAGCTGGGTAGGCTGTAGGCAGGCAAGTAAAGCAGACACAGCAGCTATTTTACAGAAGGATAACAAAGTGTGTATCATGCTCACTGAGTATGTTTTACATGATGATGATGTACACTGATAAAAACCCATTGAAATACTAACATAATACTAGTCAGAACCACCCCACTGCACACATAAACATAGGCAGAGATAGCAGATGTATTTTTATGGAATTATACAAACAGTGTTGGAAAAACTGGAGTTTGTTGGTGTCATGCATACCAATGCATTTTGTACTCCAGGATTGTGACTAGACTAAATGAGATATTTTGTACTCCAGAAGGGAGAACGAAGAACAACATTGCTTGGTCGTGTGCTACCACTAAAAGTCCATACCTGACAACAACTAGCAGTTTCCGCGACCCCAGCGCCCCGACCAGCCAACGTCACTACACATCCTTGAAAGGCAGTACAAAGGACATACATACGGACAATGAGCCGTCGGTGTTGCGCTAAACATCATAAAGAACCTTACTAAAACCGCCTACGCACAACATTGGCGCTTCATATGTGAAAAACGCTATATTAGTGTCCATAAAGTCAATAATTAATTCAATATTTATTCAATATTGGTTCAATATTTATCATTATTTTTTGCTGATATATAACATACTTAGATTAGTGAATATCTATTTCATATTACTCTTTGGAAACTTGCACTGGAGCCTAGAGGTGTTCTATAGCCTTGCGCTGGAGTACTCGCCAAGGAGCACCAGAATTCTCTAGTTGGCAAATCTAGGGGTACTTGGTGTAATCGGAGTTTAAAGTTGAAACCTGGTTTCGCCAGTAAATGCTTTAAATGCGCAATCGAATGTCGTTTTGTGAAAGGGACAACTTTTTTTAGACACAATGAGCCCGTTCAATGCAAGAAAATCACTTCAAATTTTCTAAAATTCGCCCGGAGCAAGCAAGTTCTCCGAGGCGATTACACCAAGAAACCAATGTCATTTGTGCACTTTTGCATGACTGTCGCATATTTTTTTTTGTACATGTGTGCGAAGATAAACATGCGCCTTGAGATATAACCACATTTTGGGTTCATCGGTGTCAGTGAAGGGTCCGTAATACATGTTCCCAAATTTACTCCGACCCATTCCCCGCCCCATGAACAGTTGTACTTCTCGGGCTGAGTTAGTGAATCCGACCAGCTATATCTAAGAAGAAAAATAAAACCGCCAGTGTGGCGGTTTTACAGGTACTCCCGTCTAGCAGCTCTAGATACTCCTAACTCAATCCTTGCTTCAACTAAACATTCCACACATGAACTAAACAAGTGCATAAAGGAACTTTTAATATTCATAAGAATCGTTTTCAATTATTTTGTTCAGCTTTTCCATGCAAAATAACTGGTTCTTGGTGGTGAGAATAAAGCTATTTTAGACGGATTGTTTTAGTATAATTTGTATTCAACCATCATATATTACAAAACAATAATCCATCCATATCCAATAGTGTGCCAGGTGTGTTAAGCCGTTAAGCCCGGGTTCGTGGTGTCAGGTGTGCGTTTGTGACCTTCGTTGACATCGTTTAAGTATACCTTTGTTACCATTTTCTCTACCATTGCTCATGAAGTTGGCTTATAACTTCATCCTTCGCTAATAATTTAACAACAGCCAATTTTGGGGTCTGAGGCAGAGCTGTGTATTATGCGTCAGTAGCGAATCGTACGCAGAAACTCGGAATGGCTCAAAGGTTGACCAGGCCATGAAATGCATTTTGGGGTGCTTGGGATTTTGGACAACAACGGAAGTTAGCAATAATTCAAATTAATCGCGGGTGAACTCAGCTCATTAATTGTGGGACTAGTCCTTCGGAAGTGTTTGTTGGAAGATGATCCCAGTTGTGTGGTATGCCCAAGATGAGTTTGAATTTGATTCATCCTGAGCTCTGCCAGCAGAAATGTTATTGGTGTATTCACATCATATCATGCCTGTTCATCATAAATATTTGTTTGTGAACTTTGGGAACACATCACCCACCTACACTCAGGCAATATCTATACACTTTGCAGATATCACATGTATATTTTTTTTTAAAGTACTTTGGCTACTGAGGGCATTTCCCGCTAGGTTGCATTCCTTGGAACAATTGCACCTATTCATAATTTAGCTTGCTGACATGTTGCTGACTTAGCAGTTAGCTATATGTACATATGTTTGTATGGTACACACAGCATGAAATGCTAACATTTATTTTTAATCCTATTAAAGCAATACTACCTGGTTATGGACAACTCATTTTTTTAGTGCAGCAAAGTTTTTTACATGGCTTAGTTTGCCAAGATGTTTATGCAAACAAAAATGCTAACATTGGTTTTTAGTCCCACTAAAACAAGGTTAATTGTCAGCAAATGCATAGCTATTTTTTTGGAATCCAGCTGAAAAATTTGTACTCCAGGTAAAAATGTTGTACTCCACTACCAAGAAAAAAATATGGAAATCCTACACTGTATACAAAGGAACGAAGTCTAGTCCGGAAAACAATTTCTGAAGCTGAACAGCTATAAGTATATTTTCTCAATATCAATGGAGAAAAGACAAACAAATGAACAGAATGGGTTCAATATTGAACATAAATCTTCATTATATAGGTAGGTTTCATTACATGAAAACCCATGTTCTTAGTTGTTAACTGAACACTTGTTAACACCCATTTTTTGCTTGTTAACTGAAAATTGAGCATTCACAATGGGAACGAGTCACATTAATCTAATCACAATAATAAGCATGGTAAATATTTACTTACTCAAACAATATTCTTCTCCAAATCTGGTCCATAACTATAAATACAAATCAACTAGCCCAACAAGAAATGAACCAGTCACAAAAATAAATGATGAAAAATGAAGCACGGTGATGTTTGCCAGCCATGGACGAATTCGGTAGTCTTCATGCATGCTTTAAGTTTGGTCAACCGAAGCTGAGCACCCACCTTTCAAGCTTTTCCAGAGCACCTTTGCCATCATTTACACTTTGAGCTGGAGCACAAGTAGCCGGAACTCCAACAGGCTCTACAGCGTCAGTAGCCATTGTTGCCATGTTATTTATTTAAAATTCAGCCCTATAAGTGCATACGGATACACACAAATCCATAGCAGCCATGTCCCTTTACGATAGCAGCACACAACCACAGTTATATCAGCTGCCAACCCTATACCGCAGAACACCTGCCATAACGCAAATGCATTGCCACAATATGACAACACAACCTAATGCTATAAGACGAACTCCCAGCGCATTTTGTTCTTTTGCCCGATGCCTCGTCCTCCGAGACAGAGCGGGCCAATGTCAAATAGTGTTAGGTGTGAAATGGAAACGAACAACAGTTCCAATAAACATATTGGTTTCAGATAGAAAATATTTACAGAAAATAATTCAGATAGAAAATACAGAAAAAATAATTCCGTGCAGAAGCCAGGACACCTAATTTCCCGCCTAATTTACCAAACGGCAGCTGCATCATCTCTAGTTAAACTGGCAGCTATGGCGGCTACATCGACCAGTTACAGGGGAATTTGTCCGTATTTTGTACATGGATGATGTGCGCCGTACATGATCCACCCAGGTTGATGGCGTGCATGATCCGTGTTTTGTATGCTGGACACAATAACTTTATAGATGGTGTAAGTGTTAGTGATTAGCATAACGTGAAGAAAGCTTGCTTTTCCTGATATTTTATGGTGATTTTTGTAAAGGAGTTCTCTGTTATTCGGATATGAACTGATATTGTACATGCAAATTCATTTTCAATTCTGATTAATTTGAAGGCTTTTAATTTTTGCTTCTAAAACTAACGTGTTCTGTTCCAATTTCTCCAGCGCTGCCCTTATGGTACGATCCTGCCAGTTCTGATACGCTTTCGACAAATATGGTACGCAGGCAAAATATGGGGTTCCAGCTGGTTCAAGCCAAGATAACTAGAGATAACTAGGTTCAAGCCATGGGGCTGCTGGAGTTCGGGGCGCATGTTTCGTGCTTGCCTTTTTCCAATTGATTAAACGATTGCGGACGGTTTGCATCGGAACTTCTAGACACATAATTAATCAAAGAACTGTTCTTTCTTTATTGGTTTTTGATGCTTCGTCCTGCAATTGTGGCGTGAAATGAAAGTATTCGCGACAGGAAATTCGCCTCATAAAAAATGATCGGACTACCTCACAAGTACAAATAGCAAACATTACGTAGCATATCGATCATCAGACAGGGGCGGATCCAGCCAGCAAATGAAGAAGGGCCAAATCGATGACCAGTCCGGGGACCGGGAAAGGTTGCGAATGGGCGACAAGGAGGCACTTTTTATTCAAACAAACTACCTAATTACCTGTAATGGCCTGGCAGACAACAGTGGCCGCATCAAACCGGGAGTGATCTGCAACGTCACAAAATAATTTACTCTGCTTAAATACCGACATGCTTCACACAACTCAATTCAAAATAAATATTTCACTCTTTATGCGTTGCATCGAACATGAATCTCGTAATTCTGACGAAACTTACGCCCTATGACATCATAAGCACGTGTTACAAGAAACAAACATACGGGACAAAACGAGACATAAACAGTTAGAGGGAAAGAGCGAGATCGTTAAAGTCACGCTACTGTCTGCATCATACGCTTATCCGCTTACAACGCGAGGCCTCGTCAGGTCTCACAGGCGAACTTTAAAGTCCAGTCGGCGCACTCCTGATGCGACGAAATGGTCCACAACCTCGCTGGTAGCCGGGAGCTGCCCGCGGTGTGTCTGGATCAGGATCAGCGCCTCCAGTCGGTCCTCTGACATCGCAGCTCGGAGTGCTGTCAAGGTGCACGTCACTTTGGAAAACACGCGCTCAGCCTCTGCCGTCGACACCGGAAGTACGAACTGCACTCGCAGCAGTGTGTGCATTGTTGGGAAGATTGTGGCGGGGCACGCGTTCGGGGCTGCGATGGCTGTCAGCGGAGCGTCCTTGCGTCGGTCCCTCCACATCGCTGACCAGAAATTCAACTCGGCTTGCACCTGTGACTCGGTCACGTCTCCCAGCAGCCCCCTGAACTGCTGGCAGGCTGGCTGGACATGGGACCAGTCAGCGGAGCCGACGCGTTTGGGCAGGATCGTGCTCAGGCCTGCCACCAGCTTCATGTGTGTGCCGAACCGCATTGTCACATCTTGTAGCACATTTTATCATGAAACTTTTCAATTTAAAACCTTAACCTACCAAAACCATGTCCAACGTCTTTCTTTCCACTTTCGAGGAAGAATGGGTGCCAAACTGGACATGTGAACAATTTAGACTGTAAGGAAGACATAGGTTGTTCGAATGACCATGGCTGAAAGACAGAAACTCTGTTTCCAATACTTTGGTAACTTTCCCCTGATCGAAGGTCATTATAGTCGAAACCCCAATTATTTGGCATGTACCTAAAATAAATTGCAATGCCGGTCTGATCCTTCGTTACCTGGGATGTTCGCGTTGCCCGGTATCCAGAGAAAGGAAATTATTGTTTATGTTATTGACCACGATTTATTTAATTATGTCAGTGGTTACATGTGCACAGTTGTGGGCATTACAAAGTGACTGAAGGACAGATGTTGAATCTAAACAAATAACTACATTTATAGCTGTCCGGAATTCTGGGATAAGCCATTGCAGGAGGGCATACACCATGGCGGTGTTGTGCTTTGTGCCGTCAGGGATACACCTGTAGCTCTGGTAGCACGGTATCTTGTCCTCACGCCAGCACACTACAACGGGCACATCATACATTGGGACGAATCCCAGTGAAAACCTTGAGCTGCATACCGTACCACAAATGAATCATTTTCAGCGAAATCGCACTGGACAATCACCTCGCCCGCCTTGGGAGTAACCTTTGCTTACGTGAAGTGCTGATCTTGTTGTTGAGTCACAACATGCTGTCTGGTCGGCTTCACGGTTTGTTGGCTCAAATATCTCTTCACTTTCCTTTTTGGTCCAGATCTTCTAAATCAGTGAGATGTTCTTCAATTTTTTGTACGTGATTATGTCATCGATGTAGGCCGTTGTAAAGTTATTTTTACTTTTTCTTGAGTTCCGTTAATTTTGTTGGAGCGTTGCAGATTCCAAAGGCCATTTTGCGAAAATTCCGCAAGCTTAACAGGCAAGGCAAGACTGCTTTCGGGATGCACTCTTCGGACATGCTCTCTTCGAGACCAGCCAGTAACCAGCTTTCAAACCGAATTGGGTCTGAAAGTGAAAGCTGGCTCACATTTCGTGCCACGCTTGTGCTCGGTGTAGACTCGCGTGCCCAGTCCCTGCCCAGCTGGGCCCCGGTCAGACAACCGACCGGGGCCATGTCGGGCCCCAGCGAGTAAATGTTGCATGGGCCAACTGGGGCCCAGTCTGGCTGCCCGGTCGCTGCCCTGCCGTCTGCCTAGCTGGGCCCCAGTCGGGACCCGGTTGAAATGCTGTCTGGGAAGGAAGAAAAGAAGTTCGCTAAAAGAAGCTCGCTCCTCCTAGAGAGGCAAGGATGTCCGAACTAGGGGAGGGGTAGCTGCTTTTCTTGGTCACCATATTTAATTTCATGAAGTTGATAGCAACATTAATAGTTCCATAACACTTTCGCACAATTACCATTGGCGAGGCCCACGAGCTGTAGGATATTTCAAACCGGAACATGTTAATGCCAACCGATTTGATTGCGTTTTTCGATGGCCTCGCGCTTCGCCGCTATGGCTCAATTTGTAGAAAATGGATGTCTCGACGTCGCTTGTTGAGCTGTATGATAAATTTAAGGCTAAGAAAATGAGCCAATTTAAAAGACCAAAGGTAAAGCCGAATTATCCGGTCGCCGTACATTTTTTATTTGCACAAGTGATATCAGTCTATTTTGATATCAAGCAATAGCACGTCGTGAACCTCGAGTAACATTTCAAATTGAGACATTTCAATGCCAAACCTGATAGTGAAAAGTTGGGTTGAATGTGTTCGAAGTCCTCGCGCTTCGTCGCTATGGCTTCAATTTGCATAGTGTGCTATTGGACGTGCGGTTAGGTACTCTAGCATACTGTTCAGAAATGACATGGATTTTCTGAGACCAAAAGACGAAATTGTTCCTTCAGGTTCTTCGCGTGTATTCGTTTTCTCCAAAGCCTACCCAAATTTGGCATTAAGTGATAGCCTACAGTCAGCCACATTTGAAACCGAAATATGTCAAGTTTTACCTCAAATTCAAAGGTTGGTCAATTTTTTTTCTCTGAAATCCTCGCGTTTCGTCGCTAAGGATTCAATTTGCACCAAGTGGATGCCATTCGGCATGGTTTACCGTACGGTGTCAGAAAGTTGAGACATCGAATTCATTTCGAAGGTGCTGAAGGTCTGGCGTCCGTGCACAATGATTGAGTGTAATGTCGTAATTGAAGGAGCAAACCTCTTGCTATGTGTAGCCATACTCACAGGAGAAACTCATAACATATTTGATGGGAATAGCCCACCCCCAAAGAAATCCGCCATAACCTGCTCAGAAGACGTGGCCTTGCTGACGTTTAATTTGCACTGCCACGTAGAGGTGTAGATTAACAAAAAAACATTGGGAGGGGGGGGGGGCGAAGTGTACTGGATCACCTCCCCATCTCCAAATAAAAAAACTTATCGGATTTCGCCCACTATATTTTAAGACTTCAATAATCTTCTTTTTATTTGACGATGTGTATGCTTATGTTTATTCAGCATCCTCGCCAACTGGAAAAATCGGCCAGTAGCAGGTGAAGTCGCATAAGCAAAAGAGCAGTGCACCGCGCATGCCAACATAACTGTGAGTCGCAGGGGTGTCGATTTGTATCCTTTTGTGGGGGCCATAGCTCCACCAATGTTGATCTTAGCCCCCTCAATGTTGATTTGGGCCCCCCAAATAACTTATGCTGTTTTTGTGCTGATGAGAAAACTAAATGAAAAAAGGAGAAAAACACCATGCTGCATAGAAAACTTAGTTGATGTTACCCAGCATATTTTGTACTGTAAAGAAACAGATTAGGCTTAGATGGTGGACTTCCAAACCCTGAACTCGGCCCACCAAAGCGTTGGCTTCGCCACTCCCTAATGCTAGGCACCAAGGAAATACCTTCTCCCATCGTCATCACAGCTCAGGCCGGCTGTGCTCCGATGCTCCATCAAGGCAGGTGTGTTTTAGCCTGCATATGGGCGCATAAATATCTTATTTGAGCCATTGTGTGTTTGCTGATGTTTGCAGTGAGGGGAGGGTGACGGTGTCGTTGACGTTGGCGATGACGATGACGTCGAAGATGACGATGACGTTGACGATGATGATGACCCGAATGCACTGTATGTCACTGTAGTCGCATGCTATGACTCACAGTTTTCATGTTGACGTGCACGGTGCACTACTCTTTTGCTTATGTGACTTAACTTGTTACTGGACGATTTTTTTCCCGTTGGCGAGGATATTGAATACACATAAACATACACATCGGTAAATAATTATTGAGTTAGGAAAATATAGTGGGCGAAATCCGATAAGTTTTTAGTTGGGGGAGGAGGGGGGGGGGGGTGCAGTCACTTCGGCCCCCCAATGTTTAAAAAAATATATACACCCTGGTGAGTCGTAACATGCGGCTATAGTGTCATACATTGTACTCGAGTCCATCGTCATCGTCAACATCGTCGTCATCGTCGACGTCATCGTTACCGTCAACGTCACCGTCACCCTCCCTTCACTCCAAACACCAACAAACACAACCGCTTAAGTAAAATATTTATGCGCCCATATGTAGGATAAAACACGCCTGCCTTCATGGAGCATCGGAGTACAACCGACCTGAGCTGTAGTGACGATGGGTGAAGGCATTTCCTTGGTGCCTAGCATCAGGATGGGACGAAGCCAACGTTTTCGTGTGGCGAGTTCAAGGTCGGGAAGTCAACTATCTAAACGTAATATGGTTTATACAGTACAAAATATGCTCGTTAACATGAACTCAGTTTTCTATGTAGGATGGTGATTTGTTTCTTCTTCCTTTAGCTTTCTTATCAGCACAGCATAGGTTATTTGGGAGTGGGAAAACCAACATGGGGGCAAGATCAACATGGGTGGGACAATGGCCCTTACAAAAGGATACAAATCTACACCCCTGCTGCTACATACGTTGCTATTCCGGATATTTAAAATTACAACCTTTTTCCAATCGTCTGCTTCCATTTTAATGGCTTAACAGAAGTTAGCGAAGGTGCAAGAGAAGCCATATGCAAATGCACATGATTTATAACCAGCTGGAGTTCACAACCGCAGGAGAGGAATGTTATAATCAGGGGTGAATCGAGGAATTGCGATAGGGACGTCGCTGCGAAAGTACTCTGAGGGGCGTCCCTGCTTGAACAAAAAAGAAAATCGAGGGCATGATGGCGCACTCAGACCTTACCGGAGGGGGTACCCTTCTCTCCAAGGGAGGGCCATTTTCTCTCAGAGGGATACCTCTGAAAAAAATGGATGGATACACTCGACCCTTTTCGGGCGCCGATAAGCGGCCGGAGGGACGCCACCTTCCATGCCGGGCATATGCCTTCAATACCAACCCCTGTATCTACCCCTGGTTGTCATTACACCCAAATGCCACAACCCCGTAAAATAGGAAAGCATGGGAAATGTGCGTGTAAGTCCATGTTTACTACAACAAAACCATCGTCCAATTGGGACCGTACAAGAGGGCAGCGTTTAACAAAATTACAGCATTTGTCTATGGTGATTGTGAAACCTGGCGGAGCAGATTCGAAATAAGCTATGTGCACATTGACAGTTATAACCAGTGAAACTTAATTCTGGGGGAACATTTTTGTCCCTAAAATATCAGATTTCACAACGGTAATCTGAAAACTAGACTTTGAATATAAAGTGATTGGAATTCCAGAACTTTTTGGTGGGGAAGAGGATGGAGCTTATCTCTTCATCATGCCCAGACATCCGCATTCCTCATTTGCCCCGAAAATGTCAAAACTGTGGTTACATTCATGCCCGACTTTAAACTGCGAAATATCCCGCCACCACACAGGAGGATCGCTTTGGATGCGGCCAAGCACTCGGGTGGAATGAAGTATAGTCGATTAATATTCTCTTAACTGAGAAGGTGTGAATGATTGTTTGAACTTCCTGATATTTGTTTCCTGGATGTTATGCTAATGGACTTTCTGGTGTTTGACTTTTTGTATCATGGATGCTTTCCTGTTTGGACTTTCAACCTTTTTGGATTTTACGTAATTGGACCTTATATTTGGAAGTTGCGGTTTTGGATGTTCTGAAGAAACGGAAAGCTCCAATAATTGCGCGGCAGAAATGCGCACTGATATCGATTAGGGGTATATTTTTGTCACCGGTCAAGGTAAACATTTACTGGTGTTTATTCAATCTTGTTATGTCCTTCATCACATTTTCATGGTAAAAACACCTTTGCAAATGAATGGGAATGTCTTTCGTGGTGACCAACATTTGCGTACGAATTTTGGTAAGGATCTGTGGTCATGGTGTGACTGGGGAAAGACGGTACATTTTTACTTTAGACTCGATGCAGCATTAGCAAGATCGTGACTGCTCTTTTTACATGTATAAGGTGATGGTATCACTGCTTTCTATCGGTAATACATATTCCTCAGTGGGTGGTGAACGAGGAATTATGTCAGTAGCATAACCTGACTAAACTTGAAATGACATTTGAATTTGTGCTTTTGCTGTGGTTGTTATATGCCATGTTATAGGTACACCATTCATATGGCTATTCACCATACCACATATTTATATGGTGTATAACACCAGCAGTTAGGTATGTACATGCCTATTGTGTGTGGCATATAGCAACGATGGTTATCCGTGAGTGTAACATCTGCAGTTATGCAGTGAATACCTACATGGCATGTACATATCTAGGTGTACACACCATACAAGAGGTGTGCAGAAGCATTATTTAAAGACATTCAGTATCCTGGATCAGGCCAAGACATAGGAGGTGGAAGAAGATATAGCATGCTATCCTTCCATAATGGTCCCTTAAAATGTCATTGGAGAGATGAATTGATTGGATATCATGCTCCACAGGAATGCTTCTGGAATTTGGAGCCTGACAATTGGTAGTCAGAGGACAATTTGCTGTAATGGCAACAATGACTGGAGTAGCACAATTTAGCATGGATGGATCCAGGAATTTTGATGGGTGAATTTGTCCAGAGTTGTGCCACTTCTTTTGAGAGGTACCACTTTGAAAGGACTTTGGGGGCCTTTTCCTTCTGAGCGGTGTGTAGCTTATTTTTTTTGGTGGGGTTGTGCACTCAAGCCTTCATGCAGTGGTTCCTTGCCTGTGCTCAGGAAGTAGTATATTGACCATGTTTCACAAATAATTTATCACTGTTAGCCACTTTGAAGAAGGATTTTAAGCAAATTCAAAGAAGTAAAGAGTTACCTTAAACTGCAAATGTATCCATGAACCTTTGAACCTTTCAGGACTCTGAAGGGTTGTCTGTTTTCAGCACTCAGCATATAATAGTTGAAACAGGGCTATGGGTAATCTCAATGGGCATCAGGCCCATTGAGCTATGGGAATTTGAGAAAGCAATGTGTTTGTTTCCTCCAAATATTAAGATTTCACCAAGTGGTCTAATTCAATATGGGGATACCAAACTAATTCTCAGATGCATTCCTGGAATCACTCATGTCCACTCATTAGTCTGGGTCATGCCAATATTTGGGTATTATTGCACCTTTGGGTATCCACAAGAGAACTTTCAACAAATTTTACCTCCATGGAGCAAACACAATGGTTTAGTATGGTTTGGTTGGGTTTGGCTTTTCCTCTAAGTTTGAAAATGTTCTCAAATTTTGTATGTGAATGTTTTGAAAGCAAATGCCATTTTTGTTGTTCACAAAGAGATGCTAGGTTTGGTTTGCATTTTATTAATTAGAAAATTGAGTAAAAAATGGACAAATTAATATATTCAGCAATATTTATTTTACATGCAAGGTTTGGTTAGGTGAAGTCACATTTTTCTTCCTCTTAAACATCATTTTTATGACATTATCCAAGTTCAAGTCCCTTTCTGGTGCTATGTTGCTTGCCAACTGATAAGTATGCACATGTAGAGGAAACAAGTGGTCACATCATATTAACCATGTTCATACTTTTTTGGTGCTATGTTGCTTGCCAACTGATAAGTATGCACATGTAGAGGAAACAAGTGGTCACATCATATTAACCATGTTCATGACTACTGCCTGGAAAGTGATATTGGGTCTCAATTTACTGTTGCACATATTCATATCACAAGCTTACATAGTGTATTGTGCTAGCCCAAGTTGTAGTCACTAAACATGTTGGAATGTGCTAGAGTCTGTCAATGGACTTGTGCATATATTAAGGTCTGTATATTGCTGTATGATAAGATTTGGTCCATTTCCTCAATGGTCCCTCAAGACAGCCATCAATGGCCACAAAATTAAACCTGTTATCTACTTTCATATTGGTGCAACTCTTTGATAGCATTCATCTGAGAGCATGTGTACTTTTGATCCTTTCCTGTCACAAACACCTTGGTGCATCCTGAGCTCCCTCCATCTGAGTCCTCATCCCTCTGCTTGGTAACCTGACATTAAGTGCTGTTCTGCTGAGAGATATAAAAAATTAATTTTACAAAACTACTTGCTTGACTGCTTGACATGGATAGTGCTTGTTATCTTTTTCTCAACAAGGTGTCTAATGTCCATGAAAGCATACATGTATATTTGTCATATTTAATTCCTTTTCATTAGAACAATAAATCATGTATTTT
The DNA here is from genome assembly GCA_034440575.1 of Imbricaverruca yamaguchii. Lineage (NCBI taxonomy): Eukaryota > Metazoa > Arthropoda > Thecostraca > Neoverrucidae > Imbricaverruca > Imbricaverruca yamaguchii. Next base: position 100,228 of record JAOTOL010001660.1, read on the forward strand.
CCTGAAATTCATCTGTGGCATGTGACTCCAGAATTGCTGACAATACTGACTATGCTGACTATAATGGTAGCTGTTCTGTACCTACCATGGCTCCACCATTTGAACTGCAGGACACATGCAGGCTACAGCTCTCCAGGCTTGGTATTAGGACAGATGCACAACTCAATGCACAATCAACCAAAGGTGCTCTGGCACCCTAGTCTGCTCTCAATCGGGACACAACACCACACTCCCCTTAAATACAGCTACACATCTTCAATCAGACGCTTGGGCATCTGCATATCAGTGTCCTTTCTCCGATGCAGTGGGATGCTCGTTTCCAGCGTTACCGCGGCTCCACGCGTGATCTCGCCTGGGCCGGGGGCACGATAGCTTAGTTGGTGGAGCATCGGACTCTTTCGTGAGATGTTGGGTTCGAGTCTCACAACCGGCGGCATTTACCGAGTCCGCCCGCGAACAATCGGAGTGAGAGGCTGGCGACGCCATACGACCTAGTGGTTGAATGAATCGTAAAATAACCCAAGGCTCTTCTTCTGGACGCATTAGCGCCGGCGGTCGCGCGTCTACTGACCGCCAGCACTGCTGTTCGCGGCGGTTGCCGACACCACGGGAAACCTCCTGGCTCCTGTCCTCCGTGTATTGCGCATCCGCCCGCTGGCCGCGCTCGCCATTCGTGGCGGTGGCGTTCTCTCTGCCCACGCCGTCGTCTGCGCTTACCACTGGCCGTCCCCCGCCACCAGGGTTAAAATAATGGGTTCTCATTAGGTGTGAAATGTCGAAACGAGTACAGCAGGATGTCGAAATATGACATGTAATCAGTTTAATTTAAAGTACTTTTCATGACCCGGACTCAAATTCGAGCTGATGGTGTAGGCACTTCGAGCTGATGATGTGGGTTCCAAGGAGCAGGATGTCGATACTTCTTGGATAAGGATGTCGATTGAGCGTTCAGAAAGTGGTATATTCCACCCTATTTCGTGAATAATTTATCACTGCCGCCACCCTCCGGGGCGTGAGCGCCCGGCCCGCCCTCGCCGTCGCTCCGGACGATCTGCGGGGCGCGGTCGCGGCCTCACGAGCTGCCACAGCCACACGTGCCCAGTCTGGTGACGCACCGTATCCGCGCTGCTGGCGCCGTTCTCCGCTGCCGCCACGGTCCGTGACGAGTCCGCCGCCTCGCAGCGGAGAGTTGCCCGCGTAGGTTCGAGTCTCACCCTGGTCGTCAAACTTTCTGTCCTCTGCCTCCGCTGTGGCTCTGTCGCCCGACGGCCGGCCGGGCCAGCCAGCTACCGGCTCGGCGAGGAACACCGAGCCCCCAGCTCGGCCGCTGAGTAGGCTGGGCTCGGCTTACCACAGTAGCAACTAATGCTACTGTGGTAAGCCGCTGAGTAGGCTGGGCTCGGGTTACCACAGTGGCATTAGTTACTTGATTGTCACCACCAACACAGGCTGGAAGCAAGTATTTTACAAAGGTGATGTGAAGCACAGTGGATGGTGCAACCACCCTATGAGATTCCACATTAAGAGCGCAAGGAGTTGGTGGAGCCAAGTCAAAGAAGGTTGGGCCCGGTCCCACCAAAAGTATATGGATCTGCACCCCTGCCCCAGGTGCACCCCTACCTTGCACTTATGGTTGAAAGGCATCTGTCATTTACCATCCCACTTCTTAGGTCCTTAAAGTCTAGTGGAATATTGCTGGCTTGATAACCATTGTTGGCTTTTCCTATTAGCTTTATATCTTCAACAAGTTTGGGCACCGAATTTTCCGGTCATACCCCAATATTGCTCATACAGATAATTGAGAAAAGTGGGCCTATAATGGAGCCCGGTGGTAACTTGCTCAGAACATCCAACCCTTCGGATCTACGCCCATTTGGTACTATCCTGTGCTATGCCAAAGTTCTATTTCTATTAGGAAGTAACAACACTACTTCATTGCTACTAAAACGAGTTGTCAGTGAGGGCTGGGAAACTTGCCTTAACGTTGTGTTGTGCTTCCTGGATCGACTTCTGCTGTAACACTGTTTATTCACTTCTGATATTGCTACATCACATCGGTATCTGTAGATCAACCTGACGTCTTTTTCCAGTTGGAGATCCTGTAAAGATGACAGAAGTACAAAAGTTCTGTTTGAAATGGAACGACTTTAAAGGAATCATCACATCAGCGTTTGATAACTTGAGACACGATGAGGAACTGGTGGATGTCACACTGTGCTGTGAAGGAAAGACGATCAAGGCCCACAAGATGATGTTGTCAGCCTGCAGCCCATACTTCAAGCAAGTGTTGAAGGTACGCATATTTGTGAAATGTCTGAGGTGGTGTAGTACAGCAGGGTATGCTTCTCTTCGGAATTATTTAGGCCTCCACCATGTCTGCTGTACCAAAATAATGTGTTTGTTGAATGCTGGATGTTAAATTTCTTCCAAGTGTACATTGCTTGAAGTTGCTTTGAGATTTCATCCTATTGCCCTGGTTGACTTACCATGTAATGCAAGCTTAGTCTTTTGATCTGGAAGAATGGGCGCTAAATGACCTTGTAGTCGGCGCGCCCTTAAGCCCAAATAATCAATCAATCGATCTGGAAGATTTGAAAACTCACGGCTGGCACAATGCTGGTGAAAACTAGTTTTTGCTATGCTAGTGGTGTTAACAAGTGACATTTGTTGGCAAAACGCTACCAGCTCCGCAGCAGTCCACGAGGGGCTTGCATGTCTTTGGCACAACCCTCCAGATTCAGAATCACAACCTGACCTAGTTTATTGCACAATGCTGTGTTTCGGCAGAAAATGTTTTGCTAGGTCCCTGGTATTAACCGGTCCATGCCACTGTCTTGTCAACCCTGCTTGAATTCATATTTTTCTGGAGAAAATACTGTTCATTAAGGCAACATGAATATATGCCAAAACATGAATTGTATGCTTTAGGTGTGCCTATCACTACCAGTGCAAGATATGAATACCATGGTGGTATGCAAAACCCAGCGAGTGTAAGGTTTTCAGATGAATTCCATGCCAAGTAGAACCATGGACCATGTTCCTACTGCCAGATTATAATTAGGAGATGCTGTAAAGCTCCTTGTCCGAAGTAATTTGTTGGTTATGCCATGTTGTATGTTCTTGCTGAGTGGGTGGCAAAGTTCGATGCATTCGATTTCGTGACCTCTTTTATGCTTTCAGGAAAATCCCTGTCAGCATCCTGTATTCTTCATGAGAGACATCTCTTACTCAGACATGAGTGCAGTGATGGAGTTTGTATATAGAGGAGAAGTGAATGTCAGCCAAGCTACATTGGCAAGCTTTCTAAAGACAGCCGAGATGCTCCAAGTGAAGGGTCTCACAGACGATGGCAAGGTAAGTTGCTTGTGGTGTGCCATGCTGCATATCTGATGTCATGATTTGTGGTTTCCTCATAAATTGACATACAGTCCATAATGATGTTCTTATGATTGTCGCTAACAGCATTGATGAGTGTCTTCAAATGACAAGTAACTATTGACTGGTGGTAGCGCGCCTGTCATCTATTAGCCATGCGGCAACAGCTTGGGACTTAACGAAATGTATGGGGGGCAATTTCCAGTTCAATATGAATATTATATCACTGTAGTTTCTGTCACAGTATTGTCTTTCTCCGCAGACTTCCAACGCTGGCCAGACTGACGGTCCGTCGCCGCAGGCGCGAGGTGCGGTGTACCCTCCCCTCCAGTCGCGACCACAGCCGCGACCGCAGCCGCAAGTGCCGCCCCAGTCGCACCAGCAGTCGACACAGTCGCCGGCGCCTGTCCGCCAGAAGCGGGCCGCCTCGTCGGGCGGCCTGTTCGCGGCCGAGGCGCCGTCTGGCGCGCCGTCGTCGCCGACGGCCAAGCGGAGCCGGCCGGACGGCGTGCCGACGCCCGGGGCGGCGACCCCACCGGCGGCCGAGGCCGGCCCGGACGGCCTCGCGCCGCCGCCGCCGTCGCCGCGCGCCGACCCGGCCGGCCGGCTGCCCAGGGCCACCGTCAAGACCGAGGAGGTGGAGGTGGTCGGCGGCGAAGGGCTCGAGGGGGTGCTGGACGCTGACGTTGGCTACGACGGCGTGCTGACGTTCGCCGGCGCCATCGAGGACCAGCTGGCGGCTGCCTCTCAGGACAGCGCAGGTGCGCCGGGCGCGTGCAGCGTGGGGTCGGATGCGGCCGCTCGGCTCCTCGCACGTGGTAGCTTCTGTGTGGTGGTGAAATGAGGAACGTATAGGCGTTGCAGGGAGCTGCTCCGTCCCAAACCCAGCTGTGGGTTTGGCAATTGGGCAAATGCATTAGCCCTTTAGCATTGCATATAATGGTAGCATTTCCCAAATTTTGACACCAATATCCTCGCATTCACAATTGCTTAAACATGTTTCACGGCGGTCTAACTGAGGACCAGGTTGTGTTTGTATACTATGTCGAGAAACGAAATGCTATCTGGGATGCACTATTTTGCAACGAATTATTGAATCACTGAACTAGATCAGTCTAACTTAGGACCATTGTGTTTGTACACTATGCTGAGAAACGAAGTGCTATCTGGGATGCACTATTTTGCAACAAATTATTGAATCACTGAACTAGATCGGGTGCTATGTCTATTCGCGACATTGTAAGGATGCATCAAGACGTGTCGCCGATATTATGGGTTGGTTGTGCCCACGTTTTTTGCCATTTTGCATGACAAATTGTGTAAAAGACGACTGCCTGTCCGAAGACTTGCGTGATGGCGAGTGAAATATATCGCTACATAGGATTCCGTTGTTGTCAGGTGAAAGTGCAGAAGTGACTGAGAGGATAAAATAGCGCACTAATGATCTTTAAATGAAACATAATTAACCTTAAGTGTATTGCTTGAATTTCAGCATAGGTAATCATTTGGAGGTTCATTTATGTGTAGTCTGAGGCACATTATTGCGGAATTGTATCCATTGTCGATGGCATGTTATGACACTGTTCGTGGTGGCAGTGTTTGTTGAAAATATAGCTCGTGTAGTGATTGTCCAGTAATATCCTGCAGCCTTTTTAACACTGATCTGTTGTCCGCCACAGGACCTGCATCTCAGGGAATGGAGTTCTTCCCGGACGGATCTATATCAGGTACAGTTAGCCATCCGTCTCTCTACTAAACTGAGCAGCTTCTTAGTGCTCAATGTCTCTGCTAAGTGGCAGTTGTCCTTTGCTATGGCGCGGACGGCCTTCTATGACTACCGGTCCTTAAGACGGGCGTGGCTCATTTCATAGCGTTCGTGCGCGTGCGCGCGCGTAAGTGGGAGTGTGTGAGGGATTATCTGGTGGGGAGGGGGAGGGTGCATATGCATGAGTGTTATTGTTCTGCTGCCATGAATTGTTTATGGCGGGATGGTGCATGTGTGATGACGTGTCTGGTCCATGGTGTTGTTTTCCCACTTGTAGGCTTGCCGACACGTTTATATTTTCGTTGATGTGGGCTCCATGTGTCCTTGAAATTAGACGACAGTAGCCATAAGAAGCCATCAGCTGGCCTTTCCACGATGCTTACTGAATCCTCTGAAATGCTACTAGGTGGCTTCTTTGGGGCATCTTAGATGTGTAGCTACATGAGACTCCTTTGAATAATATAGCTTAACCTACATGTATGCACATGGTACTATGTTTGGTTCTGTACAGTTTACATCACATGCCTACCATCTACAATATATGTCATAAAATGGTATAGCACAGCCAAATGGACAACGTTGCGGCACTTGTGCCCGGAACGCTACCTGTCTGAACGAAAAACAGCCTTATTACCCGGTAAGAAACTTGAGAAATCTTGAGCGATATCAGTGTTACTGGTGGGACCATTTTCAGTTACTACATTGCAGTTAGTTCCTGCACGCCTTGAGCGGGCAAAATGTAATGCGTCGTGGGTATGCATGTGTGCAACAAGTAATGCGGACGGGACCAACATTGCGCTGCAGGTTCCCGCCGCCGCTGTGCCTGTAGCGACGCAGTCGATGAACCGTGTAGTGTATGCATCTCAAGGTTCAAGATACTTGTCTGCTACAGACCACTCACAGAGGTAGTGAACCGAACTCAACTTTGGTGGTCTATTTGCCACCAATTCCGCCGATAGAGCAGACATACGTTTTAAATTGTGGCAATGGTGTGCCTTTTCTCCGTTTAGCTTTGAAGTGTATGCACACTTTGCTATTTTATCTGCTTAGTATGTATCAAATGAGCTAGATATTGAGGTGTCGCTGTAGAAAACAAACAAAACAAACAAGTATTATGTGGGATACTTGTGTATTGTATAGGTATATCGCAGGCGCTACAAAGGAGCCCAACATACTCTCAGAGTCTTAAGACTTCGGTTTTCTTGTACTTGGTTTTCGAACGGGCCTATTTTTGCGTATAAAAAATGCATGTAATAGTACTTTCAGTAACTGCGTAGATTACTAGGAATGATGGCAGTGAGAAGATGCGTACCATATATTTGTTAACGTTACGGTATTCCAATGACCTCCGTCACTTTAACGCACTGTGCCTAGGGTTGTAAACGTGGCCTTGTTCTGGATGTTTATCATCCAGAACATAAAGGAAAGGGAATACGAAAAGGTTGTCCGTGATGCTTTTCCCCAGCACTGTAAGACGACCAATAGAAACTACATACTTCTGTTATTTATTTACTACACCAACCCAGGGACGAGTGGTCTAGGGATAAGTGTCCCGTCTCACAAGCGACATATTGTGGATTCGAGTCTCGCCTGCCGCTACTATTCGCCCGCGGTCAATCGGCGTGAGAGATTGGCGACGCTACATGACTGAACGGTCGACGCGTCGTAAAACCCACCACTACTACACCAACCCTCAAACGCCATTCCGTTTCGTGAGGAACAATCTCTGCCGATATGAGGCCAGGTTGAGCCAGACCACTGCTTTTGTACCGTTATCAATGCACTGCCGTGGAACAGTGAACCTGGCGTGTCGTGCAGGAGTGCGACACTCAACGAGGACCGTTGTGAACTGCAGTTGATTATGAACATAAACTGAAGGCTACGACGGTGTCAAAGAGTGTTCCGCTGGCGACAGAGCATGCGAGTGGTCCCGGGCTGGCTCATTCGGGTTGGTAGGTGCCTTCCCAGGGGTCCAGGCGTTTTCAACATGGTCCAGATATATCGGCTTTCGGAAGTTTCGGGTTCTGAAGGCCACTGGGCATGCACAGGGCTTAGAAGTGCATGCAAGGTATAATGTGTTCTGCCTGCGATGTCTGTATATGTTCATATAAATTTAGATATGATGCGTGAGCAAAATGGGATGGCGTCGAAAACAAACATTGCAACGTTTCGCTCTGCCTGGTGCTGCGCAGCGAAACATCATCTTAGCCGTCCAAATACCTGTCTGGTGCCGCACGGCCAAACACCTGCCTGATGATGCGCCGCCAAACATCGTCTTACATGACAAAATATCTGCCTCATGCTAAGCGGCCAAACATCATCTTAGATGGCCAAACACTTGCCTGATGCTGAACGGCCAAACATCATCTTAGGCGGCCAAACATCTGCCCGGCGCTGCGCGGCCAAGCATCATATAAGGTATCTAATGCTCCTCAGTCGCCCCCTAGCAATGCAAATAAAAAAGGTTCGCACAAGGACCGGTTGGGTGATGCGCAATTTTCCCAGGATGCAGGTATTGGATATGTAGGGTGTCGTGCGCGGTGGAAAATTTAGGATTTTGTGTGTAGTGCTGGGAAATGTATTAATCAGAACGGATGAACTATAACAATGTGGTAATATATATATATATATATATATATATATATATATATATATATATATATATATATATATATATATATGTATTATATATATATGTATATGCATATATGTATATATATGTATATGCATATATATATATATATATATATATATATATATATATATATATATATATATATATATATATATATATATATATATATATATATATATATATATCATATATATATATATATATATATATATATATATATATATGCATATACATATATATATATATATATATATATATATATATATATATATATATATATATATATATATATATATATATATATATATAGCCTAGGCAGCTAATTTGTATTTTTTATTGGGTCCCAGTGGTGCGATTAGGGCCGTACCAGCCGAGTGGATTTTCCCCGGGTACGCTTCCAGGCGACATTGACAGTTCCACGACAGATCGACAAATAAAATTTCGATTTTGCACCCCCACATCTCAGATTTTGATGAAAATGAGTCTATATGGTTATCAGCAGCCCTAAACACGCCTGTGACATTTTCAGGCCTCTCCGACTTCCGGTTTTCGAGCTACAGCCTGCGACATTTTTGCATTCGATGCATACATGACTTTGTTTGGCAGGATTTTTCCTGCTACATTGAATGATAAGTAGGTGAGTTTGTACATCAAAATGATTGCAATTCCATGCAGAATGACCGTTTATCACTATCGAAACCATAGCAATTAAATATATGTCAAATATAACACTTTAAAAAATGCCAAGTTCTCTTGAGCAATTTTCCCCTTCGATATTGTGATTTTCGATATTTTTTAATGAAAGAGCGTTGATTATTACCTATATTTCATCAATAAAAAAGTGGTTATCGGCTTATAAATATTTTAAACATAATTTCAAACACCAACCACCCGGCCTCATTTTACCCAATACGGCGTCGTTCAGCAACGGCCGCGGCCAGCTGCTGCCAACGGGGATAGGGGTGCTGGCGGCTGTCGTCCGCGGCCCCGTGGGATTGAGAGGACACTATGCAGATTATTTATAAACACCAGGCAGGACGTTTTAGCACTTCATTTATTATTCACACAAATAACAAGCCGGAAAGTACATGTACATTTGCGAATGCTAACGAGATGGTACAATGAGCCTTATCAGAGGTACAAAATGCATAACTTAGCATTAGCTCACTTCACATTGTAATTCGCACATAAACAAACGGAAATCAGCTGCCGATGTAGGTCACGCTAACCATTCAACCTAAATCCTGTAGCAAATCAGGCCACCATCACTTCTCTTCCTTCACTTATGGCAAGTTCTCGCACAACGACAATGTTTGCCTTCACTGGAGTTACCATGTGTATTTTTAGAGTCCCTTTGACAGTTTTTGCCATTGACAGTCTATCGCCAAGCTCATGCCGTGTACGACTAACCTCTTCTTTCGCTACAAAGCAGCACTCGGTATGCAAATTACCCTTGTCCTGTAGCACTTTACATAGCTTTTCCGCAGTAAGAATGTGGTCCGAGTGTGTCCGCGAAAGACTGGCGCTAGCTACAACCCTTTTCAGTGTACCCCCAACACCGTCGCACGAATTTTTCCCATGCGACGTTGCAAAAAGATTCCAATCGCACTGGACTCCAAAATCCTCATCATGAAAACTCACGTTCACGAAATTAAACTTATTCTTGTACTGGGCAGCTGACCCATCCGAAAAATAATGAATCTTTTTCAAGTTCGGGACTATGCCTTTCACTTTCGGTACAATGTGCTGCAAGAATGTGTGCACAGCGACGGTGTCATGCTTCAGTTCGTTTGATAACACGCAAAAACTGTGGCATTCAATCTTTCCAGCCTCTCGCCAATAAACAACAAACGGATGAACGGTACACTGTGGTGCGTTCCAGTGATATGACTGAATTTCGTCTTGAACTACAAAAGTGTAGTTTTTTAAAGTGTCGATCAAATATGACCTGACACCGTCCTGGCCTGGACAGTTTTCACACTTTTGCAGCATACAGGCTTCCCTCCCGACATCACAAACCGCGTGCTTCAACAGGTCCTTGTAGGTAATGTCTTTTAAGCCCAGAGACGCTAACATTAGCTTCACGTTCTGGTGATAGCAACATACACAAACCGTATGAGTGCCGTTGCTTCCCAACAGGACACAGTGTTTGGGGCGGAGGCTGGCGAACTTCGAAAACCCAATGCGCGGGTTGCTACCGTTCTCTTTATAAAGTTGGTAAATTTCCTGCAAATTACCTAAAATCAAACGTTTCTGCTTCTTTACTTTAACCCCATTCTCATCTCTTACCGTCACATAGTCTTGTTTTTCCAGGACATATTCTAAGTAAGTAGGGCCTAAGTAAGTAGTAAGTAGGTAGAAGGTAAGTAGGTAAGTGAAAGTAGGGCCTGCCCTACTTTCATTTAGGAATGTACTCAGAAATTCGGTGGGGGTCGTTTTCGTCCAGCGATATTCTAGAGGACTTCTCGATCGAGATCATCAACCAGGCACATCCTGTAGCTACTGGGCGAACATCCTGCGATTGAAGAGGTGGATGAACACCGAACGGGACCTTCCAAGTTATTCAAAATCGTCATACATCAGTAGATAATAATTCGATATGCTCGGCCGGGCGCACTGTGTATCCTGTAGACGGCGGATTTTCATACACCATTTTAATCAAGTTGTTCCAACCATCAACGACCATCAAATGATTTTTTTTTCACCGAAATTGAAGTCCGATCTACGCATAACGAAAGCAGTAGAACTCATACCGCCTGGTGTAAGTTAAAGTGCATGGATTTCCCGTGCTGTTTATTTAATGGTAAAGTTTTGTGTAAAAGAATGGCTTGTAATATGATGAATCGAATGAAGGTTTTTTTTTCGAGAGTATTGGTCTTAGCTGTCGTGGATTTATATATAATTAAAGTTTAGTAGGATTTTGTATCGGTACTTATTGCACTTATCATCAATGGTGAGATGTTTTTGTGCTTTGACACATGACGAGTACCCTGGTACAAGAATTCCGAACAGATGTCGGAAACAACGTCAGAAATAACTGTGTTTGGTGTCAATTTTCACCGAACTGCCGGAATTAAACCTGGTATGTCATGATACACATGAAATGCCATGATATACTATGCCAAATTATGGTGTTATAATGGGTGGTCCGCCGTGCTATGTCCCCTATGTGTCAGCCATTTATATCGGTATATGCTGCGTACACGAAGGACGACCCAAACCTGGGACTGTGTGGCTCTGGTGCATGCAGGTCACGTAGTGCATGACGTCACAAGGTCAACTGGCAGTGGCTGAAACTGGCTGAGGGCGCTCGCTGCGATCGGATATACCCGCGAGGAGGAATGTCGCCGCAAACATTTTCTTTAAACAAAGTCTGAGAGCGATTCGGCAGCAATAGTAGTATGGCAGTTGCAGATATCAAAATAAAAAGAGCAGATTGGCTCTGAGCGAAACGATTACAACTTGAAATGCTGCATTGCATCGCGGAATGCTGTTAAAAGTTCGCTAGACGCAGAAAAGCCGCCGCAAACCATTCTGAATACAGGTAAAGCACACTTTATGAAGACTATTGGGATTAAAATATGTGAAAATCAAAATAAAAAGAGCATAATTGATTTAGCGATGAAATATACCACGAAACTGTAAGGGGAAAGTTGTTGCGGTTTCAAAAGTGATAGTGCTTGGCTGTGTCGGTCGGGCCGCCCGGGTGAACTTTTGTACTGTATTCCTGAAAACAGACTCGCTCGGGCTACACCATCACTGGCAGTGGTCAGTGATGGTTCGTCGGGGACTGCGTAGCTTGTGGATACAAGATACATAAACGGCACTGTGCCTGCATGTATCGAGGTCTGAAAGGCGTGAAACATTTTCACTAAACATGCGTCCCATCTATTTTTTGTCGAATTACCTCATTACTGCTCTCACCTTACGTACCGGAGTTATATTTCTTCCCTTTGTGCTAGGGATGTTTACACACGTGGAGAATGTGTACCAAAAAGATGATTTTAACAAATATTATGTTACAGTTATAGTTATTGTATCAGATTTAATAGTTGTACTTGACTACAAAATCCTTCCTCCAAGTGTGCTTTCACATTTTACTGCAATCAACTAGTCGGTTTTTCTCATGACCTAGTAGCCATGTAGTTGTATCTGCTGTATCAGTAGTATTTTGCACAGCTGTAATGGCTGTCGCTACACGGCAACCATGGACAGCATAGCAACATCATTTACTTCATGGAAGTCATCAGTTGGTTCAACACATCTCAAGCAAACGCTGGCTGTATTGGCGCCGTCGCGACGTCTGAGATTAGCCCAAGGTATCAGGCTGCATTCGCGCCTCTTCACTGTAATAGTGTTCCAGGATATGCACAAGCTGGTACCGCCAAAATGTCTGACGTGGTGCTTCAGGCTAGTCACGGACCGGTACCATCAAAATGTCTCCGGCTAGCCCAAGGTCGGCTCTTCGTTGCCGTAGTGTCACAGGCTATTCACCGGATGGTGTCGTCGCAATAAAGATTAGTGCAACTATGAGCCACATGGGCCCTTCTTGCAATGTCCGAAGCAAGTCCGATGTGTTGGGCTGGCAGAAGATTAGCTCTTGGAGTCACGATAGCTGGGTCGGTAGAGCATTCGGTCCCTGATCGCAAGATCCTGCGTTTGAAATCCGACAGCCGACGTGGTTGCCGACTCTACCCACCACCAATCGTCGTGAGAGTCTGGTGTTGCCGTATTGCCTAGCAGTCGAACGCACCGATGCTGGCTGTTCATTGTCCTGGTGTCTCTAGCTGGATGACAAATGTAGTTGATGTGCCCCGAAACCCTGGCGTCTTAGGCTGTTCATAGTTTCAGGTTTGTCACAGGTTGACGCGATTGTAATGTATCAGCCAAGCTGAAGGCTGGGTCCTCATTGCCTTGATTTCCCAGCCTATTCACAGGCTGGTACCATCGCCTCACACGCTGGCAGCATCACCATGTCTCGGGCTAGCCCAGGGCTAGCTCTGCGTCGTCGTGTGATCTCAGATTAATCACCGTTGAGCTCGTGCAAGTTGACTATGTATTATACAGGGAACCATTGACGAGGGGTCGTTTTGTTCTGATACGGTAGCCAGCCTTATTCGCCTTTGCTTAAAAATATAATCCAGGAAAAGAGGCAACCAACCTGGCACCAAGGAAGTCATTGGAAGGACGGAATCTGCTCACCTTTTTAGCTTCGTTGGTTGAGGACAGAAATGTGAATGTATACTTTTGAAATTATAGGCATGTTTGGAAGAATTCTCAAATAACATCACATCGGTTGATAGCTTTATTGAACGGATTTGGCCTTTAACACGGATGTGTTGTCAAAAGGCAACTGCAATTCTACTCCAACACAGTTTCATTGCCCCTTTGCAGATATAGAACTACTCAATTACGAATGGTCATCCTCAGACGAATCCTGCCTATAGATGCCTATAAGACACGCCTATAGATATCCCAGTTCGAGACACGCCAGATGGAGGGCGTAGCCAAAGGGGTTGTTGTCCGCCCCTTGGGCTCCCGTGGACCCCTGGCGCACGGTCGTCTACTGCGTACGTAGTCGTCTACTGGATCGCCACGGCGAAGGCAGAATGGCCAGCAGCACTTGGGAGGCTGTTGTCAAGGCCACATAACCTCTCGCCCACGCACACTCCCTTGGGCAATTCCTGGCGGCATCCTTACGCCAGGCGACCCAAAGAGCTGAAACATCGTCAATTTCAGTAGTTTAATTTCTGTTAATTTGGAAATACCAGATCGATGGTGTTGCAGATGTCTTGATGTAGAGCTTGCCTGAGCTCCAGCCTGCTATGAAAATTCGTTTTATGGGCTGTAGCAACAGGCTATCATACACTGAAGGTGGACAAACACGGGATTTTCACCCCGCCCTCTCCATCTGCAATGAACATTTTACCCAGAGGCCGTTCGGGCGCTAAATGACCAACCATGGTCGATGCGCCATAAAACCACAATCACACACACACACACACACACCAGAGGCCGTTCGCTACTCGGTCTTAATGTTCGACGTGGCTAGCATACTGATTTGTTGCAGGCCCATGCGAACCAGAGTGGCAGGACTGGGACCCGGCCAAGGACCGCTGCGACCAGCGGTACCGCAGGGCGTGCCAGTACTGTGGCAAAATTTACTGGCACCGGCAGTCCCTGTTTCAACACGTGCAAATGCACTTGGGCAAAACGAAATGCGCGGTTTGTGGCGAAACGTTGTCAACGCCGAAGGCGCTTAAATATCATCTGGTGCGCAGGCACGGCGCAAATGAGCTTTCCGCAGTGAATGAGTCTGGTGATGATGAGTCGTACTCATGATGAGTCGTGCTCGTGAGAATATTTAATCGGTGGCAGCGGTGGCGTCGTGACTTCTTCCACGTCAAAGATGGGCTGTTTTTTTATTGACCGCCGACTTTGCCCATAATTGGTATATTTTCCACAAGCCTAACCATATGGTGTATTTGTAAACGTTAGTCCTTTTCGCGATCCAAGGCATGCGTATTTTCGGAATAAGTTTTTCTTCTTCTTCAGCACAGCGAATACAGATGAACATCATTGCAAAGCCAGGGGTCCGGATCGTGTTAGATTGTTCCAATTTTACTGGAGTGACATCGTTCTTCCTTTAGGCATCGCGATAAGTCATTACAGTTTTGTATGTCTTCCGTGTTTCGTTTGCGTGTGCTTGAATCACAGTTCTTGGATTGCATTGAAATTCATACCAGGAGTAGTTTGGCCGAATACAATTATGGTTCTTGTCAACTGGTGTTTATTCGGATCTAATATATTTTTTAACCCCCTGGTTCTAATTTGATTCTGACTCGAAATAACCGTAGGACGAACCTGATACATGGCTTCCTAATTTGATCCCATCTGGATATGATACCTCCGATTACTGGTTTTAAACTAAGCCGATGCATGAATGTTTTATAGCTGCACGGATTTTCAGTATCTAATCAGTTATTATGTTCAGGTGCGGAAATTGTCTTTTTCATTTCATCATTTCAAGAAATGATTAAAAGATGCTCTTGTAGCGCCACATTAGCATGTATTCAAAATTGGGCGTCGAAATAGACGGTCACGGTTAGTCGTAAAACAAGCTATCGAAGGGCGGCTGGAACAAAATAAACCATTCATATGCTAATTATATTAATTAAAGCTGGTCATATTATCCGGTTGTTAATGGCTATAAGTCCACAATAAGTCTAGAAAATTCCTCTTCTTTTCACTACGTGACATGCCGGTTTTACATGGGCCTTCCACGCACCTCTGTCCAGCGACTGGTCCATAGTTGGCGGCATGGAGTTGTGGGGCATGTGCCGAGCATGTGCTTCCATGCTAAGTCTGGACATTGTTAGCTGAGTAGTCTTACTCCCCTGAACACAAAATGTGAAGTCGGGCACATATTCGAAGTACTCTTCATCTCGGCAACTGTTTGGCTACGTTGCGACATCGGCGTCAAAAGCTGACCGTGGTCACCCTATTATACCACATGCAGAAAATTGTTGGCTATGGAATTCAGAGAAAATAATTTCCTCTTTCAAATTTCCTTTTCTATTCCGCCCCCCCCCCCACACCCAGAACAAAAATTATATCGATGTTTGTTAAATGATCTGCAACCCGTTGCGTGTCAACCAGATGCTAAATACCCTTAAACGGTGAATAAGGCATCTTGTAAGATGAAACGTACCAGACAGGTGAGGTGCGGTGGGAGATACGTGTATTGGGTTCGGCGTGCCGGCGTTTTCGGGCGATTGTCGCCCATCAACCGTGTGAGTCGTCATCCGGGCAGTGGGACGGTGTTGTGCGCGAATGGCCCATTCTGGTCATGCAAAGCGCCCTAAAGCACAAATTACTGGACAGTGGTGTGGTCCGTGCAATCACTCCCTCCCCCGATCTGGTTGGACGGTTTTGTGGCCCGTGTAGTGACGCCTTCCCTCCGCCTCTTGGGACGTCGTTGTGGTCCGTGCTTCGGAGTGGTACAGTCTCTCGGCCTGCTGGGACGGCGTTGTGGTCCGTGCTACGGAGTGCTACCGTCTCTCGGCCTGCTGGGACAGCGTTGTGGTCCGTGCTACGGAGTGGTAGTCTCTCAGCCTGCTGGGACAGCGGTGTGGTCCGTGCAACGGAGTGGTACAGTCTCTCGGCCTGCTGGGACGGCGTTGTGGTCCGTGCAGCGGAGTGGTACAGTCTCTCGGCCTGCTGGGACAGCGTTGTGGTCCGTGCTACGGAGTGGTACAGTCTCTCAGCCTGCTGGGACAGCGTTGTGGTCCGTGCTACGGAGTGGTACAGTTTATCGGCCTGCTGGGACAGCGTTGTGGTCCGTGCTACGGAATGGTACAGTCTCTCAGCCTAGTGGTGCGGTGTTGTGGTCCGTGCAGCTGCCTGCTGGGATGAAGTTGCAGTATGTTAGGTTACATGTATATGTTATGTGAGGTTACGTAAAGGTTTTGCGTGATATCAGCATCGGCAGGTGTAGGTTATACGCAACGAAGCATCTGTAGGTGTAAGTATTACACAATCATACATATGTAAGTGTAGGTATGTAAGTAACTGTAATTGCATATGGGGCATTCCACGTCAAATCGCACAAGAATTGGCTATTTTGAACCCGACCCCCTCCGATTTTTATGAAAATTGATACACCTGTAGTGCCAAGTGAACGAACCTCACACGCCAACTTTCAGCCCTGGGTGACATCTGGGGCCAGATTTAGAGGTCATCCTAGGTCGTCTATTTTTACCGACTTGACAGCAATCAAATGCATATATATTAGATGTTAATTAACTTAGCGGAACGACATTGGTGTTAAAGTGCGCAGAAACCCTTGGCCATTCATAAATATGGCAAAAGTTGCACGTGACCTCTCCGTGACCCTTGACCTAACGAGGTCAAAGTATAAAAATGCATTTTTATATATGTTTGCCTGCCCCTAATTCGACTACACGTCGCTGAATTAATGGTCCTGATATTATCTAAGAACGTGCAAAAAAGAAAGGCGGAGACTCTAAAACTTTTTGAGATATCGGCCTTTGAGTAGGTATTGTCATAGGACCAAATCGAAGCATGCCCCGATGCTATTTACCATATCATCGATGATAACTCTGGTTTCCTTGGTCCGATTATCGTCAAATTTGGTGGACAAATCATCGGTGGCAAGCTGAACTATTTTCCAGATTTTCAAGTTGACCTGACCTCACATGACCTGGCAGTGACCTCTCCATTACAAGCCAACAGGGAAACAAAAATATTTTCCTGAACAAAAAACGCTGAATTTGGCTCGTACAGGCTATATTACCTAGTTTTAGGTTAGGCTACTCCAAACGAGCCAAGTTTTATTTTGAACAAGTGTCCTCTGCAAGGTCACGTGAGGTCACTATGAGGTCATGTCACACTTTCGTCAATAACTTTATGTAGAATCAAGATAGAGAAATAATTTTAATGCCATCGAGATCCTCTGGTTAATCATGATGTATAATATGATCAAGCTAGGTCATCACTTGACCTCGGTTTAGGGTGACCTGGAGGTAAACTGGGGTCAGGATCAAATGTTCAGCTAGCTAAGTCATGTGATACATCAATCAACGCGGCCTGACGAGGAAAATATAATTGTAACAAAATTATATTTCTATCTTTATTTTGGCAACAGTTATTCGCCAAAAAATATGTTTCCTCGGTTTTTATAGCCTGAATATATTGTTTCAGCTCGCGTGCGTTTCGTACTAACATTTTATCGGGAGGGCCAGCAAATGTTTCTGATATGCAAATAGCCGCGACCATAAAACAAGTTGAACAGCAGTACCGTATATTCACGAAGAACTACCAACCTTTTTCGCCACAAGTACCTCACGGCCCGTCTCGCTGCCGGAAAACCATCTCACAACCACCATACCATTACGTGGAGACGGAGTAACACGATGGACATTCCTTGTTCACGGTATTGTGCGAGCAGCTGCGAATCTGTCATTCAACGCTTTGGTTTCTTTGACCCACTCGGTTTTGGGAAAATACTCCACGCATGTGCCGGTGGCATGGTTTTTTACAAACTGATAAAACTGGTCCAGGATCTCAATCAGAGTTCCTTGCAGACTTCCCTTTTTAGCTAACCTTTTCAACGTCCCACCAATGCCATCACACGGTTCCTTTCCGTGGGCAGTTGCGAAGAAATGCCACTCGGCGTCTATTCCAAAGTCGACGGAATGCTCTGCCAAATTTAGGAAATTCTTACAATTTTTGTATTGCGAGGCAGCCCCATCTGAAAAATAAAATATCTTCTTGGGGCGCTGGCCTAATTCTGCTTCCAGGCGCTCAATGAGTTTTCCTTGAAACAGGTGGGCAGCCACAGTATCATGCGTCAGGCAGTCGGAAATGGCAGAGTAAGAAAAATGTTTGAGGTCCCCTGCGTTGTTTCGCCAATAAGCCACAAACGGATGGATTGTCACCTGCAGTTTGTTCCAGTGATGGGACTGTACCTCATCCTGTGTAACCATAGCGTAGTTTTCGGAAAAATCTCCAATAACAATTACCTCTGCAGGAGCTAGTGTTTCCTTTAGGCCTTTCAGATAATTGCCTTGGGCACGGGCGACAAAATCATGCTTTACAAGTATCTCCAGCTGCTCGCAAAATGATCGCACAAAATCTTCAGAAGTTTGCGTAACCACCTCTAAGGTGGACCTATCAGTATTAGTCCACTTTCGGTACTCAATGTTATCGATTTCTCGGTTATCATAAATCATATCATGGCCATGAATATTCACGTAAGTTGCAATATTGCATGTATTTAGGCAACACAAACTTCCCAAGGTCATGTTAGTTCATGTGAGGTCATGTCAACCTGAAAATCTGGAAAATAGTTCAGTTTGTCACCGATGACTTGCGCAACAAATTTGACGATAATCGGACGAAGGTAACCAGAGTTATCATCGATAATATGGTAAATAGCCTCGGGGCATGCATGCATTTGGTCCTATGACAATACTCAAAGGCCGATATCTCAAAAAGTTTTCAGGTCTCCGCCTTTCTTTTTTGCAGGTTCTTAGATAATATCACGACCATTAATATAGCACCGTTTCGTCGAATTAGGGGCAGGCAAACATATATAGAAATATATTTGTATACTTTGACCTGGTTAGGTCAAAGGTCACGGGGAGGTCACGTGCAACTTTTGCCATATTTCTGAATGGCCCAGGGCTTCTGCGCACTTGGACACCAATTTCATTCCGCTAAGTTAAATAACACATGATATATTTGCAATTTATTGATGTCAAGTCGGTAAAAAGTCGTGACCTAGGATGACCTCTAGATCTGACCCCAGAGGTCACTCTGGGCTAAAAGTTGGCGTGATGTGTTCTTTTACTTGGTACTACAGGTGTACCAATTTTCATCAAAATCGGAGGGGGTCGGGGAATTTCTTGTGCGATTTGACGTGGAATGACCCATATGTTAGTATGAATATGGAAGTGCCTCATCGGGAGGGACCCACCCCAACCCCTCCCGATGGAACCACCTTTCCGTGGATGGGCGCTGTATAACCACTGCAGTTGATGCGCCCTAAAACCCAAATAACTAACCAACACCTTTCCGTGGTGGCGGTGGTAATGGTGGAGGGTGGAGGGATTAAGTGCTGCAATGATCCGACGGAACAGTCGGAAGGGAGGAGCTAGACAAGAAGTGCCTCTTTCATCCCTCTGCCCCTTTCCAATTTTCGTCCCTTGTGAACATCCTTGTCATACACTGGGTCAAAGAACACCAACTTTCCTAGCTAAAAGCAGGTATGGTCCTAGCTAGGAGCGGACGAATAGAACTTCCCGGGTTCTATCCGTCCGCTCATTTTTATCGCGGTAGTCATCTCCTCTCGACCAGTCTTCGCGGTTGACGGAGTCATATAAGTTCAGGTCCCCCGTCGCACGGTGCCAGTAGTGGCGTGGGACCAGCACGCATCTTTGGTCCCGATGTCCCGGAGGGGCGGGCGGACCCCGTTGGGCCCCATACGGACCAAGTAACAGGTCGCCTCGAGTTTGGGTCCGGGCCCAGCGCCTGCCGGCCCGGCCGGCCGGGGTCAAGAGTTGGACTGAGCTGACGTGCGGTCGTGGTGGTGAGTCTCTCTCGGCCGCGCAAAGGCGCCGCCAGCCTCGTACAGCTTCGCCAATGTTTGGTGTCCTGCTGTCCAGCACCAGGAGTCCCCCCTTAGAGCCCCGTGTGGTGGAACGTCGCGCAGGGTCGAAACAGAACGCTTGCATGGATTCTTCTGGCACACAAATATTCCCGTCGTCCTCGTCTTGACGATTGGGCGCAAAATGACTTTAGTAGTCGATGCGCCCTTAAGCCCAAATAATCAATCAATCATCGTCTTGACGATTTGTTGTTCGTGTCTGTTGTGCAATTCTGCTGGATTCCAAGCCACATAGGTATCGCAGGAAATGAGCAAGCGGACAGCGCTGCCAGGCAAGCAGCACAGGCTCCCTTGTGCAGATCATTTCCAATCCCTGCCAGAGATTACTACTCAGGGATCTCTGCTTTTCTGGCAAGCAAGTGGCAGACAAGTTGGGACGAGCTTGGTTCCAACAAGTTAAGACTAATAAAGCCGTCCCTGTGCCAGTGGCTCTCGTGCTCGCGCAGATCAAGGCGAGTCGAGTTGACGCTTTGTCGTTTACGTAAAGGGCATACGTACGCCACCCATGTTCACTTACTCAATGGGGAGAATGAACCATTGTGCCCGAGAGGTGGAGCAGTAATGACAGTTAGCCACGTTCTGATTTCCTGCCCGATGCTTGGGCTGGAGCGTCGACGTCATTTTGGGAGTGATCAGGCCCACTCCCTCCTAGTAGTTTTAGGTGACAAGTCACCGGTCGTGCAATCTGGAAGGCTCTTCAACTTCTTATCCGATGTAAAGTTTTGTGATATTTACTCGGGTCGTTAAAATAAAAATGCACCAGGAAAGATAATACTTGTAGTACAGGGGGCATCCTATAGCGACGGCTGGAACAACTAATTGTTATGGGCGCTAAATAACCTCGTAGTCGGCGCGCCCTTAAGCCCAAATAATCACTCAATCGGATATTGAAAATATAAATCGGCGGTGTTCCACGCGACACAGACCACATCGTGGTTGCCTTTAACTCCCAAACATAGCCTAGCCACGTGAGCATCGTGTATGCTTATTCAGGATCCACGTTTCTCGACCAATCCCGATGGGATGCTTCGCCTAGCACTGGCACGGACGCACCAGCCGCCACTGTCTATCCAGGCCGAGATGAATGTGATGTGCCTCCTCGGAGCATTCTGTGGACACTTGCACATCGGAAACCTTGTTCTGTCATAACTGTAAGAGTTGCCATTATGTCCGTGACCGAGTATGCTCAGTTTTAAACGTGAGCAGAGAATCATACAATTGAAGTGTGGCAGGTGCGAGCCATTCCGAGATGCTCTGGAAATGACAAAGACGGCCCCTGCATCTCGCTCCTACGCAACCGCGGTAGTTGCGCAGGAGCACTGAGTCATCTCCAACCCCAACCATCCCAGGAACAAACACACATGTCATCTACTGCGCCAGCACCACCAAGCTGTGATCCTCCTGGCAGCAATTCTTCGGACAATATGACAGCCCGCCACTTGATTGACTTCCGAAAGGAAGGTGGCTTGGCTATCATCCAGATAAGTCCAGGGGAGGAAATCCCGGCGACAATAGCTAAAGTTGCAGGCGATTGCATCTTACCGTATCGCTCTGCTCCCGTGCAGACGCAAGCTTCGTGCAGTTCCCCAAGACAGCGCCGTCCTGAGCAGCACACAGTCGCCTGCCAGACCGCTACCTCGTAACTCAGGTGAAAGAACCGACGATGGTGGGATCCACGCAAAACAACTGCTGCAGAAGTCTCTAAGGTACCACCCCCATCGACCATGTCGTCTCCCAGATCTGCCAGCTCACTGCAGTCATTGAGAATCGCGGTGCGAAGTGGAGCTCCCGACTTGACCGCGCGATGTCGAGCGGAACGATGCACGAGTGAGGCACCAAACATCGGTGGGAAAGACGCAGTGGGAAAATCTGCAATGGCTGCGAGGCTCGGTACGCCAGAACGCTCACCGCTGGTGCCGCGCGCAACACCTGGCCACTCTGAAAAGGGGACCAGGTGTTAGCCGAGACGTGCGAGATGGACGATCATCCTGACCGGAACACCTGTCAGTCGCACCACGTCATATATCCAGACAGTTGACTGGCAAAGCATGTTTTAGCTGAGATAGTATGCGTGAAAGTATACCTCAGCATGCCACTGTTTTACCACGATTTTACTACTTAGTTTTCATTGTTGTGGGCGCTATAGGAATATTGCATTCTGTGCGTTATTTAAAACGAAATATATAAGCTAACAAGTGTAGGTTGTATACCTTCAAAAATATTTTGGTTTAGGTTACTTTATTGCATATTCCCATAGGTATTGTGGCATTCAATATCATAGCTTTATACCACGCAATATCCATAAGTGTTGATTTGGTGCTATCAAACATGGCATATAAATGGAATTAGGTTAGGCTGGTTTATGGTAGATTACAATAGGTTTTGGATCATCCAACATCTGGAAAAGCACCCCCGAATACACACATTTCGTGATATTGCGTTTGCAAAGCTGCGAATCCTGTAAACCTTCCCACTGTCATGTTATCATGGATGGATGTTAACATGTACAGGTAGCTGTCTATATACCTACATAATTCCTATCTTGCTTATGTATATACATGGGTGGTGCCATATGGCAGATGTGGCCTATGCCACGCAGCTAATGCTGCCGATATTTAGATGGGTCCTGTGAGTATTGACTAGAAATAATGACGTGAAGCACAGTTTTCTCCACCAATACTGACTGTGATCCACTCGAGGGCATATATCCCAGGTATGTACAGTCGGTCCCCGGAGTATGTTCCAGCGTGCCTTTACTATTGCTGGCCACGAGGCACTTATTGGCAGGGACCATTGCTCCGCTTCACAGCTGGGTGTCGCGCGACAGCCTACCAACAGCCGCGATACCCGACACAACAGTCAGCCGCGTCTGACGTCATTACGGCTTGAGACAGGGCAGAGACAGCTGGACAGCCGCGATACCCGACACGACAGTCAGCCGCGTCTGACGTCAGTACGGCTTGAGAGAGGGAAGAGACAGCTGGACAGCCGCGATACCCGACACAACAGTCAACTGCGTATGACGTCAGTACGGCTTGAGAGGGGACAGACACAGCTGGACAGCCGCGGTACCCGACACGACAGTCAGCTGCGTCTGACGTCAGTACGGCTTGAGACAGGGCAGAGACAGCTGGACAGCCGCGATACCCGACACGACAGTCAGCCGCGTCTGACGTCAGTACGGCTTGAGATGGGACAGAGACAGCTGGACAGCCGCGGTACCCGACACAACAGTCAGCTGCGTATGACGTCAGTACGGCTTGAGACAGGGCAGAGACAGCTGGACAGCCGCGATACCCGACACAACAGTCAGCTGCGTCTGACGTCATTACGGCTTGAGATGGGACAGAGACAGCTGGACAGCCGCGATACCCGACACACCGGTCAACTGCGTATGACGTCAGTACAGCTTGAGACAGGGCAGAGACAGCTGGACAGCCGCGATACCCGACACAACAGTCAACTGCGTATGACGTCAGTACGGCTTGAGACAGGGCAGACAGCTGGACAGCCGCGATACCCGACACAACAGTCAGCTGCGTCTGACGTCAGTACGGCTTGAGACAGGGCAGAGACAGCTGGACAGCTGCGATACCCGACACGACAGTCAGCCGCGTCTGACGTCAGTACGGCTTGAGAGAGGGCAGAGACAGCTGGACAGCCGCGATACCCGACACGACAGTCAGCCGCGTCTGACGTCAGTACGGCTTGAGACAGGGCAGAGACAGCTGGACAGCTGCGGTACCCGACACAACAGTCAGCTGCGTCTGACGTCATTACGGCTTGAGACAGGGCAGAGACAGCTGGACAGCCGCGGTACCCGACACGACAGTCAGTCGCGTCTGACGTCAGTACGGCTTGAGACAGGGCAGAGACAGCTGGACAGCCGCGATACCCGACACAACAGTCAGCCGCGTCTGACGTCAGTACGGCTTGAGAGAGGGCAGAGACAGCTGGACAGCTGCGATACCCGACACAACAGTCAGCCGCGTCTGACGTCAGTACGGCTTGAGACAGGGCAGAGACAGCTGGACAGCTGCGATACCCGACACAACAGTCAGCCGCGTATGACGTCAGTACGGCTTGAGAGGGGACAGAGACAGCTGGACAGCTGCGGTACCCGACACGACAGTCAGCCGCGTCTGACGTCTGTACGGCTTGAGAGGGGACAGAGACAGCTGGACAGCTGCGGTACCCGACACAACAGTCAGCCGCGTCTGACGTCAGTACGGCTTGAGACAGGGCAGAGACAGCTGGACAGCTGCGATACCCGACACAACAGTCAGCCGCGTCTGACGTCAGTACGGCTTGAGACAGGGCAGAGACAGCTGGACAGCTGCGATACCCGACACAACAGTCAGCCGCGTATGACGTCAGTACGGCTTGAGAGGGGACAGAGACAGCTGGACAGCTGCGGTACCCGACACGACAGTCAGCCGCGTCTGACGTCTGTACGGCTTGAGAGGGGACAGAGACAGCTGGACAGCTGCGGTACCCGACACAACAGTCAGCCGCGTCTGACGTCAGTACGGCTTGAGACAGGGCAGAGACAGCTGGACAGCTCCGATACCCGACACGACAGTCAGCTGCGTCTGACGTCATTACGGCTTGAGACAGGGCAGAGACAGCTGGACAGCCGCGGTACCCGACACAACAGTCAGCCGCGTCTGACGTCAGTACGGCTTGAGACAGGGCAGAGACAGCTGGACAGCTGCGGTACCCGACACGACAGTCAGCCGCGTCTGACGTCAGTACGGCTTGAGACGGGGCAGAGACAGCTGGACAGCCGCGATACCCGACACAACAGTCAGCTGCGTCTGACGTCAGTACGGCTTGAGAGAGGGCAGAGACAGCTGGACAGCCGCGATACCCGACACAACAGTCAGCCGCGTCTGACGTCAGTACGGCTTGAGAGGGGACAGACACAGCTGGACAGCTGCGATACCCGACACGAGTCAGCCGCGTCTGACGTCAGTACGGCTTGAGACAGGGCAGAGACAGCTGGACAGCTGCGATACCCGACACGACAGTCAGCCGCGTCTGACGTCAGTACGGCTTGAGACAGGGAGAGACAGCTGGACAGCCGCGATACCCGACACAACAGTCAGCTGCGTCTGACGTCATTACGGCTTGAGAGGGGACAGACACAGCTGGACAGCCGCGGTACCCGACACGACAGTCAGCCGCGTCTGACGTCAGTACGGCTTGAGACAGGGCAGAGACAGCTGGACAGCCGCGATACCCGACACGACAGTCAACTGCGTATGACGTCAGTACGGCTTGAGACAGGGCAGAGACAGCTGGACAGCCGCGATACCCGACACAACAGTCAGCCGCGTCTGACGTCAGTACGGCTTGAGACAGGGCAGAGACAGCTGGACAGCCGCGATACCCGACACGACAGTCAACTGCGTATGACGTCAGTACGGCTTGAGACAGGGCAGAGACAGCTGGACAGCCGCGGTACCCGACACAACAGTCAGCCGCGTCTGACGTCAGTACGGCTTGAGAGAGGGCAGAGACAGCTGGACAACTGTGATACCCGACACGACAGTCAGCCGCGTCTGACGTCAGTACGGCTTGAGAGAGGGCAGAGACAGCTGGACAGCTGCTATACCTGACACAACAGTCAGCCGCGTCTGACGTCAGTACGGCTTGAGACAGGGCAGAGACAGCTGGACAGCCGCGATACCCGACACGACAGTCAGCCGCGTCTGACGTCAGTACGGCTTGAGACAGGGCAGAGACAGCTGGACAGCCGCGATACCCGACACAACAGTCAACTGCGTCTGACGTCAGTACGGCTTGAGACAGGGCAGAGACAGCTGGACAGCCGCGATACCCGACACAACAGTCAACTGCGTCTGACGTCAGTACGGCTTGAGAGGGGACAGAGACAGCTGGACAGCTGCGATACCCGACACAACAGTCAGCCGCGTCTGACGTCAGTACGGCTTGAGACAGGGCAGAGACAGCTGGACAGCTGCGATACCTGACACAACAGTCAGCCGCGTCTGACGTCAGTACGGCTTGAGACAGGGCAGAGACAGCTGGACAGCCGCGATACCCGACACAACAGTCAGCTGCGTCTGACGCCAGTACGGCTTGAGACAGGGCAGAGACAGCTGGACAGCCGCGATACCCGACACAACAGTCAGCTGCGTCTGACGCCAGTACGGCTTGAGAGAGGGCAGAGACAGCTGGACAACTGCGATACCCGACACGACAGTCAGCCGCGTCTGACGTCAGTACGGCTTGAGAGAGGGCAGAGACAGCTGGACAGCTGCTATACCTGACACAACAGTCAGCCGCGTCTGACGTCAGTACGGCTGAGAAGGAATGACAGCCGATACCCGAAGAATAGGGTCTGACGTAGTAGGCTGAAGCGAGACAGCTGGAAGGCGATACCCGACACAACAGTCAACTGCGTCTGACGTAGTAGCTGAGACAGGGCAAAGTAGATACCGACACAACAGTCAACTGCGTCTGACGTCAGTACGGCTTGAGAGGGGACAGAGACAGCTGGACAGCTGCGATACCCGACACAACAGTCAGCCGCGTCTGACGTCAGTACGGCTTGAGACAGGGCAGAGACAGCTGGACAGCTGCGATACCTGACACAACAGTCAGCCGCGTCTGACGTCAGTACGGCTTGAGACAGGGCAGAGACAGCTGGACAGCCGCGATACCCGACACAACAGTCAGCTGCGTCTGACGCCAGTACGGCTTGAGACAGGGCAGAGACAGCTGGACAGCCGCGATACCCGACACAACAGTCAGCTGCGTCTGACGCCAGTACGGCTTGAGACAGGGCAGAGACAGCCGACGCACAGTGGCGCTAGCGGCTACAACAAACTATGTATGGTGATGAAGAGGGAGGGGACTAGTCACCCCCCCTTCGCTCAGCAAGACCATCTAGATTTGGCCGCCGGAAGTGATAACTTGGCCTGAACATTTTTTAGCTGTTTCCCTGTATTTGTGCTTATTTTTGCGATGGGTTGCTGCATGTATGGGTGCGACCCGTATTACATTGCGTGGCCATGAACATGGGTGCTTGTGTGATTTTACTCTTTGTAAGATTGACGCGCAAAGATGAAAAGCCGAATGATCGGATGCGATGCAAAACACACAAACGAACGAACGCTTGGTCACTTTTCAATAGGTAAATATTGCTGAATTTCACGGCTGCAGATCTTTCACGAAGCCATAAGGCTCTTATTTATCAAATATATTTTCAGATTGAGGAGGGAAAAATAACATTTTCAGGGTACTAAACCAGGGGATCTAGACCCCGGACGCAACAGGAATGTCCAGTCATGATTAGTTAATATAGTTCTTACTGCTAATGATGTCCATTGATATCGAATGTGGTGAAATGTGCTCAATCACACAGTCTGCTCTAAATATAAATGTTGACGGGTGGGAGTGGTACGTCATAGACGGAGTCTATAGCTGAGCCTTGTGCCCTGTGTTGTCGGGTTGGAGTGGTACGTTGTAGACAGAGTCTGACTGAGCCTTGTGCTCTGTATTGTCAAGTGGTAGTGGTACGTCGTAGACGGAGTCTATGGCTGAGCCTTGTGCCCTGTGTTGTCGGATGGGCATGGTACGTCGTGAACGGAGTCTATGGCTGCACCTTGTGGCCTGTGTTGTCGGGTGGGAGTTGATCCTTGTGCCCTGTGTTGCCGGGTGGGAGTTGAGCCTTGTGCCCTGTGTTGTTGGGTGGTATTGGTACATCGTAGACGGAGTCTATAGCTAAACGTCGTGCTCCGTGTCGTCTGGTGGGAGTGGTACGTCGTAAACTGAGGCTATGACTGCACCTTGTGCCCTGTGTTGTCAAGTGGGAGTTGACCCTTGTGCCCTTTGTTGTTGGATGGGCGCGGTACGTCGTGGACGGAGTCTATGGCTGCACCTTGTGCCCTGTGTTGTCGGATGGGAGTGGCACGTCGTAGACGGAGTCTATGGCTGCCCCTTGTGCCCTGCGTTGTCGGGTGGGAGTGGTACGTCGTGGACAGAATCTATGGCTGCGCCTTGTGTTTTGTGTTGTCGGGTGGGAGTTCAGCCTTGTGCCCTGTGTTGCCGGGTGGGGGTGGTACGTCGTGGACGGAGTCTATGGCTGAGCCTGGTGCCCTGTGTTGTCGGGTGGGAGTTGAGCCTTGTGCCCTGTGTTGCTGGATGGGAATGGTACGTCGTGGACGGAGTCTATGACCGCACCTTGTGCCCTGTGTTGTCGGATGGGAGTAGAGCCCTGTGCCCTGTGTTGTCGGGTGGGAGTTGAACCTTGTGCCCTGTGTTGTCGGGTGGGAGTTGAGCCCTGTGCCCTGTGTTGCCGGATAGGCGTGGTACGTCGTAGACGGAGTCTATAGCTGAGCCTTGTGCTCCGTGTCGTTGGGTGGGAGTTGAACCTTGTGCCCTGTGTTGTCGGGTGGGAGTTGAGCCTTGTTCCCTGTGTTGTCGGGTGGGAGTTGAGCCTTGTGCTCTGTGTTGTCGGGTGGGAGTTGAACCTTGTGCCCTGTGTTGTCGGGTGGCAGTTGAGTCTTGTGCCCTGTGTTGCCGGATGGGCGTGGCACGTCGTGGACGGAGTCTATGGCTGAGCCTTGTGCCCTGTGTTGCCGGATGGGAGTGGCACGTCGTGTACGGAGTCTGCGGCTGAGCCTGGTGCTCGTGTGTTGCAGGCCGGTCTGTGGATGTCGAGCAAGACGTCATTGGCCGGCCCGGGCTGGCGATGGGTCGGCCGTGTCTGTACTGCGGCAAAATGTACCGACACCGACAGTCGCTGCATAAGCACGTGCAGATGCACAGGGGAAAGACCAAGTGTCACATGTGCGCCGAGACGCTGTCGACTGTGGAGGCGCTCAGGAACCACCTGAAATTAAAACACGGCGCGCCGCTGCCCGATCCGGTGGCGTATTAACCGGGTATGGCGAGCCGTTGAAGCGTCCGAAATGGACGGGCTGAGTGGGTGTCCCCCTTGATCCATGCTATGAGGAAATATTTGCGGTCCCTGACCAGTTGTCATCCGGGCAATGTCAATTACGTGTTGACGGGAATCTTGTTCTGCGTGTGATCTTGAAATCATACAAAATGAAGATGGTGTGCGTGGTGGCGTGTGAGTCGTGGTGTAGCCACCATTCACGAGTTGGTGAATCGTGATGAACGTCCATCATCTGCTTGTATCGATACATTTGTACAATTAAATATAAGTCGGACACATGTCTAGTGCCAGCGTTGTGGCCGTCGCTGTGGCCACGCTGATGGCTACGATAGCCAGTCGTCACACAAGTGACCCGGCGAGTGGGCATGTGGTCGGGATCCGCTCTATCTCGCAGCACTGCTGAATCGGGCGCCCAACCGGTCGCAGTCGGATCACCAGGAACATGATTCTGGAAATGAGTGCCGTCGGACGGAAACAAGTATTTTGAATCGGGTGACCGTCAATGGTATGGGCTTGTACTGCGAAAAATCCAGTCAATGGTATTGGCTTGTGCTGCGAAGAATCAAATTTTTACGGCGTAAGCGTTACTTTGCTCAGCTATTATTCGGATACTTTTGAGCAGATTTCAACAGGTATGGCCTGAAGACATCAACTTGTTCGTTTGTGGTAGTGAGTTATTTGGTTGAAGGTTCCTGCGTCTGGGCTATGCCAATGAGTGTCGGGAGCATTATCAATGATCTGGCTTCCATTGTGATTTTCCGATTTTGTAGATGCTCTGTTGCCCCATGTTAGTGGCCTGAACTATATAGGCAAGATACATTCCGATATGAACTTATGAGCATAACTTCTGATCAGTGCATATTGCGACTGAATTTTGCCCCCGAATAGACTCAATTTCCCGCTACTTTGTTGGTCACAGCACGGTTTCATCGAATGCCTCGTGAGGCTGCAACGCCACCACAGATTCTGGTTCCCTCATTTCCACTCGACTCGTGGGTTCCCAATGTTTACGGCTCCCAGTTACCAATATTACTCCCGATACATCTCGAACACTACTTGCTCCTGTATACTCTTGGATATACCTGGACTAATTTCGCATTCAATGTAGTCTAACATGACATCCAGTGTCATCCTACATGAACACCGACAGCGGAATGCTTCTGGTTATTACGTGCTCATTATTTCCATGCAATGTCCAACTTAATGCTAACCTCTCATAATTTGGTGTAATGGTACCCTCAATGGCGACGTCTAAGCTATCAAATGCGATTTTCAGTGGAAGCGTCGCCCATTTCGTCCACACGCCGATATTCAGATGCTAATGAATCATCGATTAGCATCCGGCGGCCATTCTGGCCGCCGAGTATAGAACTCTGTCTCGCCTGATGCAACAATGATATGGCGGGCTATTTCAATCCTTGTAGTGCCCACTCCCGCTACTCATCTGGTGTTCTGTAGTAAGAACATTATAACCGTTGCCCAAACCTGCATGGCATTTTCATGACTTACTTCTTGCACACTCCAACCAATAGTCGATGTGATCTACGCATACCGAATCAGTGCGCGGTCTACATTGCGGGTTGGCCGGTTGGCCTGATTGATATGTCCAACTTTAGTTAGTATTCGAACTAATTTCCCAATAAACAGGATGAACTTAATCTAATACTCCGACTTATTTCAGTAACACTATACATTCGACATTACGTAGTAACAAAGTTGCACACCCAGAATGTTTGGTATGTTATACGCTTTCGGTTGACATCTTGTTATCACCGTGGTGTAGCTAGGTAAACTCACCTGGCTGATAGCCTCGTAAGTTTACCTAGCTAGCATAGGTGTGCCGAGGTAAACTCTCGAGGCACGAATAAAATGCTTTCGTGAACATCAACTTGTCATCACATGGAGTTTGATATTATTGAAAATGCTTATCTACCACCCGCCATGAAAAGCCATTTAAACTTATAATCTAGGCCGTAAAAATTAGACTCCATTGTCAAGTATCGGCATGTAGTATTACGACAATGCATGACAATCCTCAGCCACCTTACGATATGCCCACCCAGCCACGGTGATAACCATTGACACCACCCAGCCACGGTGATAACCAGTGATACCACCCAGCCACTGTAATAACCAGTGACATCACCCAGCCACGGTGGTGCACGGTGGTAACCATTGTGCCCACCCCACCAGCCACGGTGATAACCAGTGATACCACCCAGCCACGGTGATAACCATTGACACCACCCAGCCACGATGATAACCAGTGACACCACCCAGCCACGGTGATAACCAGTGATACCACCCAGCCACGATGATAACCAGTGACACCACCCAGCCACGGTGGTAACCATTGTGCCCACCCAGCCACGATGATAACCAGTGACACCACCCAGCCACGGTGGTAACCATTGTGCCCACCCAGCCACGATGATAACCAGTGATACCACCCAGCCACGGTGATAACCATGGACACCACCCAGCCACGGTGATAACCATTGTGCCCACCCAGCCACGATGATAACCAGTGACACCACCCAGCCATGGTGGTAAGCACGGCCTCCAGGGGAGCCGTTACACTATTACTCTGCCGGTCAAAATTATCTCCAAACCGGAACGGCTCGGTGCCCGAGAGGGATCTTGTTGGCATGCTCCCCTGAATCAGCCGATCACGCAAGAAAAAACAGCAGAATGGAAGCTGATCGTTGATGACGTCACAAACTTAACAAACCTGCTGTCAAGCGACAAATAGCCCCTTGAGGAGCACATAGCTGATCAGTATCGCCGACTTACCACACGCGATTCCAAGACAAATCACCAAGGCATGTTGCACCCGCGATATTGGTGATCACAACACCCGTGGTTGGAAATGAGATCACTGCTCGAATTTGTTTTAGCTTGTGTCGAAAACCGTCGTCGTCCACTTCTGCCGCAAGCGCTCCTGTACCGACGCCTGCATTATGCTGAGTGAACGTAGTATCCCATTCAAGCCAACAGCCAAGTGTTTGGGTATGTTGTTGGGCCGCCGACCAACATACAGCACCCACATCAACGATCTCGAGCAGAAATGTTGTTTGTTTGTTTATTGGTTGGTTCACGACACACTTTATGCACATTCACGGCTAATGGCGCCGCCCACACTGTTTCGCCGGTGGGCCGCGGGATTGGGAAATGTTCTTAGTGGCGCTAGAGTCGAACCCGGGACCTTTGGTACCCTTAGCCCGACACCTTAACCACTCGGCCATCCCCGCCCCCGAGCATAAATGTGCAGAGACTGCAGGTGATGAGCACTGTCTCCAGATACTCGTATGGAACATACATAGCCGTCTTGCTTATCATATCAGATCTATGATGTGTCCGATCGCTCGTACCCTCTAATATCGATGACGGATGTTTGATTTATGACTCAGCGTGTGCTACAACGAAATGCCGTCTGTGCATTCTCCACAACGCAGCCCTCCGTGATACTACCGGAGCTTTCCATGCTTTTCCGGCGGATAGTTCAGTGGCTGAAACCCACGAGCCTCCTCCTAAGTTACGCCGGACCTTATTGGGAGCTAGATACGCATGTCTGTTCGCACAGAACCGAAAACATCCAGCCTGTAGCAATGGATATTGTCAAGATTATCAATATCACGTTGGTCTTACCACAATCAGCGTGGTTTGCCTTTTTCTTGGCGCGTTGCCCCGCCTCTCCGTAACTGCAAAATTTGATAAGGTTTCTTAGCACACGCTGTCCCTCGAAGCACTGTGACAACCTGCCCATTGGCAGGTTGTCACAGTGCAGTCTGATCTTACTTTGTCCTGTTCAATGAAGGGGAATGTAAATGTCACATAATTTTTGCATGCCGGCGTTTGAAAAAAGAAACAACACAAGGAGTTCTCCCGCACAGCTACAGACAGCTCCAAGTCACATTCCGGCGTGGAATGCGCGCTCGTCGGTCGACGCGGTTTTGGATATTAATGTCTACCGAAGCAGGCGTCGAGTTTTACTGCTGAACCATGTGCCATTTTGCAAGCTCTTTCTTTTATCCACGATGACCAGTCCACAAATCACGTGGTTTTCACTGACTCCTTGAGAGGTCTCTTGGACAATGAAGTCCTACAACCAAGATGGCAGGCTTGTCCACAGGATTCTACGCGTCATCAAATCACTAGCTGGTATCGACAAAACAATCGCATTCTGCTGGATCTCCAGGCATATTTGACTCGCTGGATATGAAGCTGCTGATTGAGGCCGCTAAGCACGCTAGCAAAAATGTGCGTGAAGTTCGCCTACCTCTTCCACCAATAGACCTAAACCCATCTGTATTATTATTTCTACTGTCCGAATGGCAACGAGCCTGAAAATACATTTTTTTTATAGCTGAGGGCTATAAAGTCGGCGCTGGGAATATGGCTGTCCTGACACCGGACCTCGCGACGAGCGGAAGTAACGTTCCGCCGATTGAGAATAGGGCACGTCTTCGCGACACATAGCTACATGCTGACCTGTGATGACCGACCATTTTTCCTACGCTGTTCTTAACTGATTACTTCTTAGCGTGTTGCAGGAGGATGTCGACTGTTAGATCCTCCACGACGCGAGATGTTAGGGTGGTTAAGCACCCACACTTCTTTGAGTATGCTACTAAAGAACGACTCTGCGGCCATACCGTCTGGGAACATTTTTTAATTACTTCAACATGTACGTTTTGGTGTTGTATGTAGCCGCTCCTGAGGATTCTTGATTACTGACTGCTATAGAAGCATGGTGGATTGCCTGTAAAAAATCGGTTTTGGGCTTAAAAATTCCTTGGTAGTCGAAGAGCCCCTAAACTCCAATTCAAGAGCGCTGTATGACCGAAGCAGTCGATGCGACCCCAAGCCCAAGTAACCAACCTAAACTCCAATCCATCATCATCATTTTAAATTGTGTCACAACTGCTGGACGTCCATGTCAGACTTCTTGTCCGGTCTCGTCTTGTCCGTGTCAGACACCGTGTCAGACTGACAGAGCGGGTGGAATAGTATGTTGCTCAATGCCACCAGGGCGTACACATTTTGACAGGGATTCTCCACCGCACGTTTGAATATCGCCTTTCTTCACCTACTGATATCGAGACTATTTATTTTATCGCTAGATTTACCGACACAATTTGGATTCCATTCACACACCGTCGCTGCTCATCGGATACTGGCCCTCTGATTTCATCAAAAGACTTTAAAATTAGAGTCAAACATGACAAGGGTTGCTGCAGAATCCTCCGCATGATCTGACATCCTCTGCTGCGATCTGTGGTGCTTGTTGGAAGTATGTCAGAGCCGCTGTAGGAACGACTGACCGGTGGTTCGCTGAGTTGCTGGAGAAATCGCCGCACTTCTGCTCCATTCAGTATCCAAGTTATAACAGTGCTATCATCTTGCGGCAACTGTGACTCCACCGTCTTCCATTATAACCCTCGGAGCCCACTGGGCAGTACCTGCTCACGACTGCGTACCGCGTAGCAGATGCATTGTACATGCCTAGGAGCGACGCAGCGCCACAATGTCGCCCACACGCTGTTTCACTGTACCGAGCGCTGATGCAAGAGAAGAACACTTGGCTCGGTATTCGGCAGTGCTCGGTCCAAGAGGAGTTGGCTAGCGTACCGATCTGTTGCAGGCCAAGGAGGAGCGACTCCGCAGCCAGACCTTGTCTTCGATTTCGCGGCGAAGCAGTCGGCCAGCCTGCGCAATCGGAAGTTTTGCCAGTATTGCGGCAAGTCGTATCTGCACCGGCAGTCGCTGTCGCAGCACTTGGAGATGCACCGCGGCAATACCAAATGCCAGGTGTGCGGCGAAACGTTGTCGACAGTGAATGCTCTGAAGGCTCACATGAAAAGCTTCCACGCCTAGGACGGCGCCGAAGATGCATCCACGGGATGACCTGCTGGCCGCATTTCTTCCAGTATGTTGGCGTTGTACATGTGAAAATGCAATAAACTACGTGTTATGTTGTTATCAAATCGTGTCAGGATGGTGTTTGCAGCGGGATATTTCCTATATCCTTTCGAGTTGCCTGAGCGCCCGAAGCTGCGTGTTACTTACATTTTTGTTACCGGCGTAAACAGGATGTATTTGTCTTTCGAAAAAAGTGAACGGGGCCTCGAACATTTTTAGCCACAACCACGCTAGGAAGCGTCTTTCACTACTCTTAGTGATTTTTTTAAGAATTTCGTTCATTGGCTTTGGCAATTAAAACGTAATTGGTGTGCATTTTTGGTGTTGGTTTCAATTTCATATGCTTGGTGGATACAGTTACGTGTATATAAAGGGT
Organism: Imbricaverruca yamaguchii; assembly: GCA_034440575.1. Classification (NCBI taxonomy): domain Eukaryota; kingdom Metazoa; phylum Arthropoda; class Thecostraca; family Neoverrucidae; genus Imbricaverruca; species Imbricaverruca yamaguchii. The sequence continues at coordinate 135,423 of JAOTOL010001660.1, forward strand.
TCAGTTCAGCACAATAGCACCTGCGGTACCATCCCAGTGAATGAGAGCACACCCGACTTCCGGGTGGAGCTCCGTATGTGACGCTGTGTACCCCTTTCGGCAAAATGTGATTATATTTAGCCTGCGTTCTATTGCGGACAAAGCGAAATCGTGTCGCTGAGTGCTCAACTGGTGCTGCAACGCCTGACGTTGGGTGGGTTATTGTAGCAATGCTACATTGTTGCAATGGCCGGAATTGTCGCGCTGAGTGCGGGTGTTACAACACCTAGGATTTCCCACGTTTGCTGCACGACCCTTCCATCAGTCGGTCACCATTTCACCTCCAGTTTAGGTCAGTTCACGGCACGCCTCCACGTGCTACAGCGTGCGGCCAACAATAGACAGTGTGAATCGGGAGCCTTCTTCTGCCGTGAGGTTGGCAAATGTCTTTGTCGTGCTGGCCAGTCTACGTCTGATCAAGAAGTGCCAAATCAATCTTATTTATTTACTTATCCAAATCAATTCTAGTTATGGGCGCTAAATGAGCACACTGGTCGAAGCGCCCTTAAACTGAAATAACAACGAGGTGTCATCTCAATATTTCGAGTATGCTCGTTTTCCCCTTCACTAAGCAATTCTTTATCTACCTCTCCTTCGCAGGGACTGCAAAGTTCGACGAGGAGTGCCCCATACCCCGCAGATAATTGTCTGTTCTTGTACGTAACGCTACTTATGTACTGATACATGTTCACCAACAGCTGTCTGTTTAGGACTCATAACTTTAGAAACCCCAACTTAGCGTGACTGTGAAGTTCCCCGGACGACGATTCGGGTTGAGTTTCTATGAGTGATGGCGACGCCTCCTGCTACACTCACCTATGATTAGACCTGCACTTAGAAGTCTCCACGGATTGCCAAGATAGGGCTATTGGGTCCCGCGGTGCGATTCCCTGGCGATAGCGCGACACAGTCTGATTATGTGCCTGTGACGTGGGAGCCCTGTAGATCGCACCTCGACTTGACTCTAGGTCTAGGTCTTCCAATGGTGCCCTGTTAGCAAGGGCCAAGCCTGATTGGTAACAAATATAGGTTGTGCGATCCGGTCCAACCACGGCGCATTTTGATCCTCAGCGTTCCCGCCTGGCTTGTGCCAAACGTAAGCATTCAGCAGAGGAACCACCATGAAACCGACAATGGCCACGTAATCGTCGCTGTCGGTGCGCCCTTCAGCCCCAATAACCAACCGATATAAGCCGGCCTTAGAATATGCAGGTCACATGGCAAGACCGCATACCCACGTGGCCGGCGGCTGAATCATAACGGGTACCGGTGCTGGCACAAGTGCAGCTAAAATACGATTTCTTTGAATGGTGATTGTGATTGCTTCAAGCAACATAATGTAAACGTCCATAAGTCCCTCGCGCGCACAAAAAGGAGAAAGCATTGTCAATAAACCCGGTTAGGAAACAAAATAAGAGGAGAAGCCTATTCCTAACTAAAATAAATAGATATTAAAATTATGCTAGGCAAAAATGTTTCCTTAAGGTTTTAAAGATGTGACAATCGGATTGTATCGGTTTGGTCTGGTCGGGCTGGGTCGATTCAGGTTGGATTTGGCCGGGTTGGGTTGGGTCGATCTAGGTTGTATGGCGTTGTGTCGGGCCGGGTCGGATCGGTTGGGTCGGGTCCGTTTGGGCCGATTTAGGGTGGATTGGGTCGGGTCGGGTCGGATCGGTTAGGTCGCTCAGGTGGGCTTTTTCGTGTGTACACTGCAGGAGACTCGCTCGAACTGTGCCTTTGCTCGTAATGACCCAGCCGGTTCCGAAGGTACAAATTACCTGCCCACTGAGAAGCGAATGACGAATCTCCTCAATGGGCGCCGTATGACCAACGCCGTCGATGCGCCCGTAAGCCCAAGTAACCAACCAACCAACTCTTCTCATAGTGTAGGTGATTTAATTGGAATTTTGGCTCGCATGAATCCGCTTTAATTTTGTATTATGTGCGTTGATCCAATGTATTTTGTTGAAAGATCACGGCCGCGCCGTCTCGTGGGCCTCGTTTTGGGACTGCAAAACGTTAAGGGTCGTTGCAGGTCACTCGCGTCCCACATTACAGGGCAAGGTCGATCTTGCCCATGACTGCCATGTGCTATGGTAAGTCAATTGTGTTGCGTATGCATTCCGTCGGTACCTTACCACGACATTTCGCTTGTTTTATGCTCGAACCTAAACTTATCGGCAACTGGTCCGCCTGCCAGTACCACCATGGACATGGCTGATTTAATATTACTGGGTCGGTCAGCCCCTACCCCGTCCCTAATATTTTGTCGCAGAACTTGACCCGTATTATCTAGGGTGGCTGTGCTATTTACCATCGGCGACGTGATAATGCAGCCGTGTGGGAAGATCCTGCCTGTGGTTTTTACATGCAGAACGGAATACCGTTTTTTTTTTCTGTGCTTGAAATACGTTGATTTTCTTAAAATTTGTTCACATGCAATAGTTACATGCTTTTAATCATACTGCACCAATTTGTTCGTGTTACCAACAATTTGGCACACATCTCAAGAAGCGTATGCATCTCATCTCGTATACATCACATCTCGTACACATCTCAGGAAGTGTAGCAGGAAGCGTAGCAGGAAGCGTAGCGCATCTGTTTTGATTAGCAGGTTGATCTGATGTAGCCATGGGCGTTGCCGCGGATGTTGGAAATTGGAGACGAACTTTATATTTATTTTACCGTACAATGCCATAGGCGAATGTTAAATTTCGCGAAGTTTGGGAGCACGTCCATTCTCCCCGTCCCCCGCCTCCTCCCCCACCGTGGCAACACCCATTTCTGTAGCTATTGTCATTTCTTGTGGTTATTGGTTTGTTGGTTATTTCGGTTTTAGGGCGCATCGACAAGGCTCGGTGATTTAGCGCTCATTTCTTGTGCTTATTTATTTGGCTTGATTTTTAAAGCGTGCACTAAAAAGGATATCATTTTCCGTTATTTTGCTATATGCTTTTATCCTGCGATATCAGAAGTCTAACCAGAAAATCCAACTCTACACATCAAGCAATGGCAGGCTTTGCACACACGCAGGCTCACTGGCCTGGGAAGAGGCTGGCGTCCGCTATGAACTGGAACACAAACAGGCTTGCTGGCCTGGAAAGACTCCGGCGTCCGCTATGAGCCGGGAGTGCGCAATCGTACGGTGCCATGAGCGTTGGTGCGGGGGATCAACAATGGCAGGGCCTCGTCTCAGAATCGCCAATGTTAGTTTGAGGAGGGGAGGGGGCTACATAACCAGTGGCAGTTGATGCGCCCCTAAGCCCAAATAATCAATCAAGAGGGGGGGGGGTCTCAGCCCTGGGTTGATCAGCCTATGGTACCCCCAAATGCAAACTTCTCCCTGGATTTGGGGCACTTTGTTTATCCATCTTGGAAAGCACATTATTTTCATACATGTTATTTTCATTTTTCCCGTTTTACATAAACTTAGCCTATCCGAAGACAAAATAATCGAGGAAGAGGTAATCGAAAAACATATACCAAATATGGATAATTCACTAAGTATCGCAACCACTTCTTTCGCATTGTGCCTAATTTCATGGTTGTTTTTATGATGTGCATATATGGTACTTTAAATTTCCGTCGGTCAGAAATGAGTAAAAATGGCGCGAAAAGAAACAATATGTAACCATTTTAGGACCTCTGCATTGCGATCAATGCTAAATGACGAGTGCGATTATCGATTTGGAAAAACGTAAACTAGGATTGCTTGTTCTATTTCAATTCACCACTGAGGACAGTCACCATTAATACTATGAAGTACCGAGAAGAGCCACGACAGTATCGTAACCACCCATATATTTTGGGCAATCTATATATTTAGACCTGCCTAGGTTGTATACGAGTGGCATGCCGTACTCGACATTTGTGCAGCAATGACGATACATTTATGCTTGCAAACGAGAAACCGCGCCACACGTTTCATTCCGGATTGTTAAGAGACTCAGATACCTAATAGGTACGCCATTTGATTTAAACGTGAATTGATATTATATGATTAAGGTAACTGTCATGCCACTGTATGCCATACTGGAAACAAAATTGAGGAGGGAGTGAATGTTTTAACAAAATATGTATATTTCCCATGTAGGTACTAAGGTAATTCCGATGACTCATGAAAGTCTGATGAAGATGCGCCGTGAGGGCAAGAACTGGGTTTTATTCCAGATCTGGTGTACTTATTTCAAACTTCCATACGACTGTCGGTAAATAACATTTTCAATACCATCTCTTGATGACAAGTCTCATACGCAATCGATGTATATGTGCATCAGACTTGTCATGTGTCTGTTCACACGTGCAACTGTGAAAATAAAAATAATAAAATCCTAGCACATTCTTCAGGATCATCAAGGACAAAAGACGGGGCCGGGAATGGCCGAGTGGTTAAGGTGTCGGTCTATGGGTACCAAAGGTCCCGGGATTCGACTCTAGCGCCACTCAGGACATTTCCCAATCCCGCGGCCCACCGGCGAAACAGTGTGGGCGGCGCTATTAGCCGTGAATGTGCATAAAGTGTGTCGTGAACCAACCAATAAACAGACAGACAACAAAAAAAAGACCTGAAGGAATCGTAAAGACTGAGTTGGATGTTGAAGATTTTGTGAATTAATATTCGCTGGCATCGGCGTATCCAGAGTTCAGTAGAAATATTGTTGGAGCCCCCTCCCCAACTGAATAGGATGCTACGCCTCTGACAAACACACTCACATAGTCCCGGAGTGGTGGGCCCAATATAGTCGAGAACTGACGCGCCCTAGATGTCACCTACAGACGCGCACACACGCATGCACGCACACACCCTCACCCACCCATGCACGCACACACCCTCACCCACCCCTGCACGCACACACCCTCGACCACCCACACACACTCGTACACACACCCTCCCACAAACACACGCACTCATGCACGCACGCCTGACATTCTTCATGGTTCTCGTAATTATGTGTTCCGTGCATTTGATTTAGCCTACCCACTCTCGACCCAGCCTTGCACGCTGGCCCCTCATCGAACACATCGAACATCGAACACCCTGGGGGACGAGTAGTCAAGGGGTAAGTTGCTCATCTCACAATCGAAAGGTTGTGGGTTCGAGTCTCACCTGTCGCTACTCTTCGCCCGCGACCAATCGGCGTGAGAGATTGGCGACGCTACATGACTCAACGGTCAATGTGTCGTAAAACCAGTAACCAACCAACCAACCAACCAATCGAACACCCTGACGGTCCATCCGACACTGCACCCCCAACAGACGAGACAGATAGACCCCACTCGTGGCCAATCCACAGCGCCCCCACACGGACCGCCCGGCGCGTCACCGCCCGGCGCCGTCACCAGCTGCCGCCTCCGTTGCAGGCGCTCCGCCGCGACCGCCGGCGGCCGCCATGTTCACCGCCGACCGCCTGGGGCCACTCGACCCGGGCGACCCCGCCGCGGCCGGCGGCGAGCCGGCCGACCGCGCGCTGGCGTGGCCGGCGTCCGGCCACAAGACGCCGCAGCCGCTGGAGCGGCGCACCTGCCCCTACTGCGGCAAGGTGTACCGCCACCGCGAGTCGCTCTGCAACCACATCGACATGCACCGCGGCACCACCACCTGCGCCATGTGCGGCAAGGTGCTGTCCACCAAGAAGAGCCTGCGGCTGCACATCCGCAGGAAGTGTCAGCGCGCGGGCGTCGGCGCGCTGTCCGCCGGCGTGTGATGCCCGCTCGGTGTGTCGCCGGGTGCTGGTTTCGGGCTGACGTGTAGCCGACAGTCGGGCACGCCGCAAGAGTGTGATGCCCACTCGGTGTTCGTCATGTGTTGATGCTGAGCTGGTGTGTCGCCATGTGTTGATGCTGAGCTCCTGCTCGGTGTTCACCATGTGTTGGTACTGAGCTGGTGTGTCACCTGGTGCTGAGCTGGTGCTCGGTGTTCACCATGTGTTGGTGCTGAGCTGGTGGGTAGACGGCACCCGGGTGCACCTACCGCTCGCTCGTGGTCCATTTCTATTGGCTGCGGGTGTGGCACACCGCAAGCCTTTCTACCTTTGTACAAACTGGTCTACCCTGACTCTTAGCTGAATAGTTTCTGTAACTTGAAACTTCAGTAAATGCGAGTGAGCTTATTTGTATGGATGGTTTCATTTCAGCCGTACTGAAGTGCATTCGAATGCATTTAAATATTGCAAATAATCTGAATGTAGTGGTGACAATAAAATACTGGTAGCGTTGCTCGTTTCCATTTTCATTCTTGTTATCAAGACTCTTTTCCATGGCACCGCAGCGACAATGAGACAAACACCGGAAACAAATCCCGTTAACTCCTTTTCTGTATTGTCTGTCATGCTGAATGCACCATGCACCTCGGATATCACTCGCGGGTTAAGCCACTGGTCATTGGTAGCAAGCCAGTTCCAACTGCATGAGTCGCCACCTGAACATATCTGTTGACCACCGGCTAGCAATAGTGATTTCTCTCAAATGCTGATGTCTGAAGCGTTATTTTGGAGACTTGAGACGGTAGGAAATTATTGGGACATCAGAAGTGACAGCTGACATCAGAAGTGTGTTCTGCAATGCGTTTTATTTAGTGCTTTTCTGGTTCAACAATTACCAGCAACATATAACGGCCATCACGAATAATACACATGCGTAGGTATGCTTAAGGTACTATGGTACCCAATACATGCCGATGACATTTTGTGACTGCACCTCAGAGGCTGAACAATTCTGTTCTCGTCCTTAAACAAAACAGGCAAACTTATACTCATGACACATAGTCCCATGCAGCCTAACTTCGTTTCGGCAGCTGCAACCATTGTTGTTCAGTTACATGGAACTTGGATTACTGTTGTGGGTATTCCTTGGTAACTGTTTTGCCTCACTGCGTGCGGTTAACTATTTTGATGCAAAAGCTAGCTGATGATGGTAAAATCGGAACATATTGGAACAGTACATTGGTTTGAAGAAAAAGACCCACTGATCCAGTTGACATTGGCATATTCCCGAATGCTCTAGAACTGATTGAGAGACGTAGGCTCGCTATTTACGGGAAAAGGTAACATAAAACTTAACCACATCGACATCATTGATAACAGCTCGATTAGTAATAAATGTTACTAGCTCGACGGCAGCGACATATATGCTCATGCACTTCTATACGGAATTCAGCTTCCAATGATTTCTGTCGAACGCATCTGGCCGATCCTTGACCATATGTGCCACCAGACATCGAAAGGGGACGTGATATCACCATGTACTCCGCCCTCCTCCACGTCGTCCTTCGGAGTCATGTTCGTACCCATTCACCCGAGCATGAGTTTCCGGCGTCGGAGTGGATGGTGGTAGCGTCCGCGATACGCTCCGTGGCCGTCGTAGTCGCCGTAAACGAGCCGATGGTACCAGTGCAGAACCCGCCGCACGAGGTGTCCGAGGCCGTAGTGCGACCAGTTGCGCCCGTACCGGTACGGGGAGATGTAGTGGTAGCCGTCGTGCCCGTACAGCCCGTGCGGCGGCGGGTGGTGGCCACCGAGCGGGTACGAAGTCGAGCCGTGGCCGTGGCTGGGCGCCGGGGGGTATAGGTCCAGCGGCGGGTGTCCCGGGAACAGGAGGGACTCTTCGTACGGGTGGCCAGCGACGTCTATAATCGGGTCGTCGGTGCCGTCGTCGCCCGCCGTATTCGCAGTCGCGTCGGTCATGTCCAGTCTGCCACTGGTGCCGAGCGCCATCGGCGTCGGTCTCATTCGACTCGCCGTGCTGGTTTGTTTCGGGCGTCTGCCAGCTTCACCGTTCCCCGAAACGGTCGCCGTGAGCCGAAATGTCGGCGCGGTTTTGACCCGGTATCGGTATATCTGTTTGATCTCGGACGGCGCGATCACCGTGCTTTCGTCCATCGCGATCGCCTTCCCGCCCGTCTTCGGAATCAACATCCCCATCGCCTGCACCTGACTGGCTTCTGTCCTGTGATTTTTCCGGTACGCATCTTCGACTGCTTTGAGTGTGCGGGACACGTTTTGGGCGAACGTCGGCAGCTCGCGACCCTGTTTGCTGGACATGTTTTCCAGGTCCAGCGAGCGCTTCATCGTTTTGTGGACGTCGGCCAGCACGCGGTACTGTTCGTCCTGGGTGAAGAACATGGGCTGCAGCGGTCGTCCCACCTCTGGCTCGCGCAGCACGTGCGCCGAAGAGCCGTGGACAGCTCCTATGAAGCGGCGTCGACGATGGTGGCGCAGCACAGCCGATGCTAATTTGATGCTCCGTCGACGTCTGCGATGGGCCTGACCACGAGTTCGTGGCCTTTTATTCGCAACATCGATGATGGTTGCTATGCCGTCTGTATTGTGTGTCCGTTTTCGTGCGTCTTCGGTCAGCGGTTGTTCATGGAAGACCGATAGCAAGCCGCTGCCAGGTACGTACGTTCTTCCTGTTTTCTTTTCCGCAGAAACAATGCTGTGGTCGCCATCTGTTTCCGTGAGTGTAACGCGTGAAGCAGCTGCTTGAGCAGTATCGCTTGGTCGAGAAACATCTCGCGTTGACCTTGGCTTTACGGAGGACATTAAGCCTGCTTTCGATCTGAGTTCCTGGCGTGGTTTTCCGGTACCACCAGGGGAAACTGAATCATCTCCAAGAGCCTCCCTCGTCCTTCTCGTCCCAACTGCTAACGGCTCAATAGGCACAAAACCGCCAAACATCACCGATGGTGGACTGAACCCACCACTGTTGAAGTATGAGCTCAGCCGTGCCGTATTTTTGGCGGGCCACTCGTGCTGTTCCTGCGACGTTGTGAAGGGACGGCCGGGCTCTTCACGGAACGATTCAAACGAAGGAAGAGCAGGCGGCGGAGCGAACCAAGCAGGTCTTCGAAATGATGAGGCAAGCGGATCGCCAAGCAGAGGTTGGTGGATCGAGTTCACCCCGAACGCTGATGTTGATGGCGATGGAGACAGGGTGACCGGGTCGCCCGAGCTACCCCAGTCATGGGCAATCGGCTCCCGAATTTCACTGGCTCTGTACGGACGCTTGCGTCTGACGTCTGGTGCGACATAACCGATGTCGGTCTCGGCTGGCTCAGCAGCCTTCCACCCACTATTGTCGCCACACGTGTGACACGGTGCCTGACTTTCTGTGACCTGTGCGTCATGTCGTCCAGCTGACTCGGGGGTGTGCCATCCCCCACCGTCACCACAATTTTCGCACCAGGGAATGATTATCTTGTGCTGGGGAATTTGCTGGTCCTCGTACACGATGCCCGTCTCCTTGTCTTTGTTCACCGCGGCGCCAGCGTACTGAAACTTGTGGAATATGTATCGTGTGTTGTCATCGAAGGCCGTGCCTTCTCCATGCCTTGCCGCGTTGGGCCCCACTAACTTGTCTGATAGTATGTTATCGTTATTGTGTGACTCAGGTCTTCCCTGGGACAGAGACGAGGCTGGGTATGATCCTATCGTAGGAATCGGGCCAAACGTGAATGAGTTGTATGAGACGGGGTTGTTTTGTCGGGCGGATGTCTGCAATTTGTCGAGGTGTTCCCGTAGTTTGTTTATTCGACTCGTGTCGAGTGGGTGCTGCTGTACAATGCCCGGAGACAAAGGTATCTGCTGATGTGAGCGAATTTCTGGAGGAGTTCGGTATTGTTCAACATTTTCTGGTGGACTAAACTTCAATGAATTCGATTTCTCGGTATGGGCAGAAATTTTGGGTGACCACTCAAGCCCATCTGCTTGGTACAAGGATGCTCCCAACGGTGTGCCCAGCTTCATGCTATCAACAGCTGTCTTCTGTTCGCCAATGTGCAACTTCAGGTATGGATCGGGTGCAAGGTACTGGTGTTCGTCATCGTACGGTCTTTGTGACTGCCCTGCGTCTACATTGTCACCAGAAACCCCCGTTTGTCCCGTGGTATATGTTTGCCCGCCTATTTCCCCGATGTAGTTCTTAAAAAACTGTCGCAAGTCTACCGATGGGAATGGGCGAGCATATTCCTCGTGGGTGGCTTTGTAGGTTACTTTTCTCGTCGTAGCAGGAGCGTTTTGTTTGGACCGTTCGGCATTGGAGTAGTAAATAGGTGCTGCCGCATTCTGATCCAGCTGGGAGGCAAAATTATCCTCCACTCCGGAGAACAGGACATGGCCGTCGAGACCGGGAGCAGTGAACTCGTCAGCTGGCGGCGAGGAAGCAAAGCTGTGGGCGTCCGCCGACAGGTTGGGTCGCTGGTCGCGGCTGCGTTCCGGCGCGAATGCGGGCCTCTGGTGTGCGTGTTCGGGCGGGTCCAAGTAGCTGACCTCAGCCATTTGCTGATGAACTAGTCTTTCGTCTTCTGTCGGCTGGCCACTCTGTCCGGTCACCACCTGCAACACGGAGTGGAAACGATCGGCGAACACGGAGAGACTGGTCAGTGCGTGCAGTAGGGGCTTCCGCATCACTGGGCAGCAGGCAAATTGCAAGCAGAAGAAAGCTGCTGATTATTCTTGTGCAATCTATTACCATGTGTACTGCTGATCTGCCTTTTGCATTATGCCACAATATGCACGAATCAAAGCCTCGAATGGCATAACAATGCCGCATGGGATCCCATACTCGTTTTGTTTACAATAAACACGCGCACAATATGCGCAAATCCTGGATCTCACCTTCCGGCTTGCTTCCAGAGGTGTCCATGGTCCTATGGCATGCCGTGACGTCACAAGTCTGAATGGAATTTAAGGGCCGTGTAGTCATGTGGTTATCTATGGAAGAACACGGGGAGGTGGCACGTTTCAAAATCCGCTCGCATGCCAAGGCAGAATCTGTTGATCGCTTGGGAAGGGTTGTAGCATATTATTGGGCTGTCTCATGAAATGCCTCCTCGTCATATCATGCAACCTATGGAAAGCATTATCGCATCATGAAGTCAATGTAACCTTGTGACAATATCATGCATCAGAAACAGAAGTACGCTATTTGTTTTTCGTAAACAAAAATATTTAAATCGGGAGAAATGGGATCCCGAACGAGAGGGGTATAATCTCCTTAGGGAGAAGTGCGATGAAGCAGTAGGATGTGATAGGAGGTGCACTGTCAACGCAATAATTACGGGGAGTGCAGGGGCGCCATATCTTCTTTTCAACTGAGTACGATGTAGAAATGCCCGACGCATGTGCTATCCAGTTGTTGGGACGTGGCGGAAATACTCACCAGCTCAGACAAGGATGGTGAAAGCGGGATGAGGTGAGGAGGCAGGGGACAGCTTCCCCCTCCAGTACTTCGTTCTCCCAATGAGCGGGAAAGCAATAGGTTTTCACTACCCCACATAACTAAACATTCTACAAAAAGGTCAACGAAAAAGATGGGAATCGTGCCCAATTTCTCTTTCCACGCTCAGGCGAATTCAAGGTCGCCCCCCCCCCGAAGGAAAAAATGGCTGCAATAACCGATGATTGAATCAGGGGAACAACCAGAGATATTTTGCGGGGATGGGGCCATGCAACAACAAGGGACCCCTACAGCTTCAATGGTTCTCTCTAGCTCACGGAATGTCCTGTTTACAACGTGGCCTAGAGCACTCACGGAGACTCCTGCTCAACTGAGACCACATTCGGCGAGCCTCGTGTGCAGAGAATGAGCTCCGGCTGAAGTTACGAGGCCAAGGCCTATTTTAAGAAATGATCGCTGGAAGAAGGGGGCATTTCATTGGTTCAGAGCTTGTTCGATTAGCGCTCTTCATCCTCCCCCACCCTGGATTGCACGTAACTGACATTGGCGCTGTTGTCTGTTGTTCTGTTCACGTCGCGGGACCTAGCGATTTATGCCAAATTTCCATACTTTGGTTCAATGGATGATCTCACTTTTAACTCATTTACTTTTGCCAATTTTTATTCTCGCAAAAATGGAAAAGTTTTGCTTTCAACAGCTGTTTGTATGAAAACGGCGGCAGATACGCTCCTCAAATGCGCACCATGTGACTTTGGATACTAACCACGTACGATTTGTTACATTTTGGCCCGTAGGTAAGGGACTAGATGAGGTCAAAATGTTAATATAATCTTAGCATTTCCGAAATACTCCACGAATGCCAGCTAAAATTAGACTCCACGTTTAGCATTGAAGATCATGTTAAGTTTTTTTTTCAAGTTTACCATAAACGTAACTTGTCGGAAGACAATCAGGAATGAATAATCCAGGAAATTATTCACCGAAAAACTACTACCGAACATGGAGGATCCACTTAGTGTTGAAACTTCTTCTCCCGTTCTCCCCTCTTGCTTCTCATTTTGCCTACTTTCATTATTGTTTTTATATTTATATACGTTACTTCGAACTTCCGTGGATCAAAACGGATTTGAAAAAGCAGTACGAAAATAAACATGTAGCCACCATAGTAAGCTCCACATTGCGACCAGTGCTAGATTACCAGTGCAATTATCGATTTCAGAAAACTTAAAGAGGATTGCTTATACTATTTCAATATATCACAGGACGGTCACTACTAAAACTAAAGAATACTTAGCAGAACCGCAGGCATATTGTCACCACTCATTAGAAATGTTGAACAATCTTAAACCTTCCTAGGTGGCACACCAGTGGAATGTCGTACTCGACACGTATGCAGCATTGCTTGACATTTTCATGCGTTTGGCTTCCAAAGTGGGGGTGGGAGACTGGGCTGCCAAATTGGGGGAGGCTGAAGCCCTTACAACTGAATTAGATCCTACACCCATGATTTCTAGAATTGCTGTTACATCGTATTCACTACGAGTGTTGCTTCTCCTGCATTACCCTCACCAGCATTGGTGTGCTTCGTCTCACTCTCCAATGAATTTCTATCGCATCAGCCTAACCTTGGTGTTCTTGCTCTTGGGGGCGCTGACATTCTCACCTTAGTTCACTGCACATTCTCACCTCCATCCGCTGGACATCTTGACCTTGATCCGCTGGACATCCTCACCTTGATCCTCTGGACATCCTCATCTCGATCCCCTGGACATCTTCACTTCGATCCGATCGACTGTCTCGCACTGGTCAGCCCGAAATTCCTCACCCGGTCTGATTGGTCTGGACCTCCCGCAGCTGGGCGTGCCCATGCCGGGCATCGCTCACCTTGACCTCCTCAGTCACGTGCCGTCCTCGGTGCTCGCCAGCCGGTCCGAGATGAGGCAGTCGTGCCAGCGTCGTCAACTCCTCCGTCAACGACGCGAAGGAGCGCTGCCGAGTAGCTCGCTGGCGCGGCGGGGGCGGCAGGCCGGGGCCCTGCGGCGGCGGCGGCGGCCGCACCTGGGCCGCAGGTACCGGCGACGGTGCCGGCGGCGGCGGCGGCAGAGGCGGGATGTCCTCCGCCCGGCCTCGGCGCGCTGCGCGGCTTCGGCGACAGGCGCGGTCGGACCGGAAGGGCGTCTCGCTGCCGCACGAGGTGCGTCGGTCTGGCGGCGAGCCCCGGTGGCGCGGGCTGGGTCCTCACGTGCACGAGCGGCGCACGGGATCGAGTCGGCCGGGCGCTTGAGAACGTGACGCCGCCGTTGTACCGCGGCCGACCGCTGGGTGGCCTGCGTTTGGCGCCGACGCTGCCGGGCGCTCGAGAAGAGGCGCGACCTCCCAGGGGCGTCGTCAGCTGAACAGGTCGCGTAGGTCTTCTGATGTCGTTGGGCACAAGGACCCCGCTGATGCCGCTCGGACTCCACGCGGTACTGTCGCTCACTGGCACGCGCTGACCGCCTGCGAACCTGGTCGGCACTGCCAGATCCGCCGGTGCAGGAGGACGCGCCGGGTCGGCGGTGCGCTGTGCCTGGCGATCACGTTGGTAGCGTTCTCTCCTGTACGGAGTGAATTGCCGGACAGCAGTGGCAGTCTGCTGAGTCCGCGGCCAATGTCCGGTATTCTGGACCGACCCCAGTCCAGGTGGGGCAAGCCCTGCTGGCTCGGAGCCACGTCCGAGGGGCTGGACCGACCTCGCGAGAGGTCGCGGAAATTGATGTGTCGAAGTCACGCACGTGATCAAAATGGAGAAGACGACGTACTCCTGAAAAAGCCCACACATGCACATAAGATGTGGCGGATGGGGCCATGCATCACGACCACGAAATAATTGTCCAAGCGAAGAGCTATGTTTCTACATTGCTACGTAAAAGGTTAGATGTCCCTACATGGTTTCGATTGACCTGACCTGATAAATTTCTGCTGAAGGACATGAGCAGCCGAAAAGAAATATGCTGCCGCCAGATCTCCGAAAAGCGCTGTGCTGTTGATGTGTCTGGGTTGTTCCACATATATTCGACAAATGACAAGTCAATTTTGAGGGGAGTTCATCGTTCCAATTTCCTTCCGGTCAAATTACTTTCGGATGGACCGATTAGAGTTGGAGCGAAAGAGATTTAGATGAAAACGCGGCAAATTGTTTAGCCCTTGTGAAGGATAAACACGTTCGGGCCCTTGTCAGTGCTCTTGTTGAATAACCGTCATGGCGATGTCGTACTGCCGAGTCTGAATTGTTGCGGAATGAGTGAAAAAAGCGGTGTGGACTCGCTTTTAGATATAACTTTCGTGAAACTTACTATGAAAAGCTCAAAATAGTTGGAACGGGAGCTCCGAACCCGACTGGATTGCAGTGACACGCTATGGTAAGTGCAGCGCAGACATTGTGTTGAAATCACTGATGTTTCTGACCTTGGGTGAACGTGCGGCCAAAACGTTTCCACCAAGACGTTTTCCAAATCCTCTGATATACAAAACATATTTTCGAAACAAAAATTGTTGAGCATGGTGGTAGGAGGGTGGGGCGCTCTGTGATCGTATCAGTGAAATATTACACTTCCATATGGGGTTTCTTCCAAACAACGTGTGTTCGGCCTTTGGGGGAAACATGGCCCCCTTTCACCCAGAATCCGCCATTCAACTGGGAATGGCGAAGTTTCTTTGGCCTGGGTTAGGTGAATCACTCGTCTTTGGCTCAACATCTGCCACGTAATGCCATCAGCGTTATTGCTGACATTCACAAATTTGGGGATGTCAACTACCCCGTAAGCCACACCTTAATTTGCTGACCCTGAGCTGAGCCAATATTGCTGAGCGGATCAAGCAATGAAGCTTCGAAGTAGTTTAACTGTGGGTTTATTATACAGGCCCGGGTGTGGGTGGGGCCCGGACTATGGGTTTATTATGTCTGGAGTCAACATGGCCCGGTATTTTTATTTCCCAATGAAAAAGCTTCCCTCACCCCATTTTTCGAAGCACACTGTTTGTCCCCACCGCAAAAAGTACTTTCTGGGACAGATACCCAATAATGTCTGGAATTCCTATAGCATAGTGTCACGTCTACAGCTCGCCTTCCACTATTATCGCATCATGAGGTGAAGGTGACCGCTTTTCTCTATTTTGAGCCGTTTTTCAGCGCAAGACCTTATCATGGAAAAAGTTGCAAAAACCAACATTCGCTTTTTACAATTCACACGTGAACCATGCTCACGTGGCACCAGCCGCAGGCTTATGCCCATTAACATGGCTCGACAATTGATCTGTCGGGCTCGGCGATTGTTGTGTCTACGCTGTGGTATTGGCTTCGTGTCGACTCGAACATTGGTTGGGTGGCTACGCCGGCTGAAAACGAGCCGACTTGTCGCACTAAAATCAGACGGCAGAAATCCAGTTTTACAAGCAAAGTGAATTGACATAACCAGTTTAGTCTCGCACCATGCTTGCGTAAATAACGTGCCCGATTGCATGGATGACCGATTGCCCGATCGCATGGCGTTGACAGATTGCGTGGAGATTGTGTCGAAAGCTGGTAACTTTCCAATGGTGGCACGCACTTTTGGCTGGCTGTCACATGAGCCTAGCCACGCTTCAATATGCACAACGGAAATGCTTCTTCTGAAACTTGAAAATGCCATGTTAACCCTAGGAGGGCCATAGAGCGAACAGAAGCGCATGTCACGTGATCAAAACACACTCCACAACCTTGAAGTTCGACGGTGCGCGTGGATCATTGGCTGTGTGTGCATTGTGAAAGTTTCGCGTATATGGCACATCCAGTTTAAACTCCGGCCTTTGGCGATCGAGTCGGGAACCAAAAGCGCCAGACTAAGCGACAAACACACTTTATTTTAACAAATGGTATAGTAGAGGTAGGTTGAGGAAACAGCGAAATTTTACGGAAAAGTTTTGTAACTACATTTTCATGCCTGACAGCCATCCCATTGAAATAGTGTGTCAAGAAAATATATACGATTACAGTGATACACCATTTATGATTTATGCTGATGCGTTGGGAGTAATACCAGGGAAATTAGGTTTTATAGGCAAGTGACAGTAGGTTCTCTAGAATATCCCCCGTTATCTAGTTTATTTTAACACAATCCCACGTGACATGCTCGACAAACAACTCAAACACAGAAAAAGAAGCGAACTTCACGACAGACATCACTATGTAGTACAAAACCACTATCACATCTTACCAGCTAAAGGCGACCACAACATTGTCATGAAACACACAACACTAACTAATCTAGGACCAAATGAACTGGTTCCATTGCACTTCCGGAGACCGCGATCCGTAGCATTATCTACATTGGCCACTCCATAACCACATTCAGTCGCCATTTCACCATGCAGTTACAAAGACCCAAAGAGCATGTGCAAGCACACCACGGAAAACACCTCACCAGAACCATGTTTACAAACGACACAACCATACCGCTATTGCTGCAATGATACGACAGGCACAGACTCAAGGGGTTCAAGCTATATATACATGCTCGACACAACTCCCATAATCAACACACAAACTAAGACACATTTGGCGCTGTACGTCAGGAATATGGCTCTCCGAGACATGCAAATTCTGTGTTAAAGCAAACAATATAATTGAAGCAGTTTTTGCTGTGCAAAGTTCAGCAGCATACATAATTACTGCGGGATATGTTGTACCGGGGCGATATGCAAACCACAATTACACGTGTGCAACTATAAATGGTTGTTGCATCGTTCATGCACAACAATGGCCACCAACTGCGTGGATGCACTCTCAAGTAAATTCATTAATTGTTGCTTCTGTCGATGCATCCACAGGTTCTATTCGTTTTCTCCTAGGTAATATAGGATAGGAGATGGATAGGATGACGATGTCATGACGAAGTTATGGGCAAAGTGTCCTAAGGGTGTTTTAATCCCAAAGCATAGTAATGCAACAAGCCCGTCAAAATGGCCTGTTCTACCACCCTCGCTCAACGCTCATGCCTTTCGCTGTCAGCCTGGTGCTGCGCCCCCGGGTGATGCGGTCTCGTCAGCTTACCGTGCGTTCGACCATGGCTGTCAGCCTGGTGGTGCGCCCCCGGGTGATGAGGTCTCGTCAGCTTACCGTGCGTTCGACCATGGCTGACTGCCTGGTGCGACCCGGGTGATGCGGTCTCGTCAGCTTACCGTGCGTTCGACCATGGCTGACAGCCTAGCCTGGTGCGCCCCCGGGTGATGCGGTCTCGTCAGCTTACCGTGCGTTCGACCATGGCTGTCAGCCTGGTGCGGCGCCGGATGGTGTGGTCTCGTCAGCTTACCGTGCGTTCGACCATGGCTGTCAGCTTGGTGCGGCGCCGGATGGTGCGGTCTCGTCAGCTTACCGTGCGTTCGACCATGGCTGACTGCCGTAGCGGATGTTGCCGGTGGCGGGTGCCGTGCCACTGCCGGCCGCCTTGTCACCCGACAATCATGTCACGATCGTCCCGTCCGGCCAACTGGAGGCGGCCGTCGACGCACACCGGCCGACGCCGACGGGCGCCAGTTTTTCGCCGCCCCCGAAAGTCGTTTTCCGGCGGCGGCAAAAAGCGATTCGATCCAGTTGGAATGGGGTTTCTGTATCGCGGCCGGGGAAAGTCGGCGCGACCGGGCGCATTTCGCCGCGCGGACTGCTGATGCGTCCACCTGGGAGGGAGCTGCAGGGTGCGTTCACACGGTGTGGGCCCCGACGGCCGGGCGTGCTGGAACCCGGCGGCGGAGTCCCGCCGCCGCTCTGCGACGAGCCCACGACGGCGGCCCGGTCGGCGCTGGTCTGCGTGGGTCGGTGGTCACGTGGAAGAAAGTGAAGCTGTCGCTCGCGTCGACATTGCCGGGATGCCACCGGCGAGTGTCAAGTCCACAGTGTGAAGCTGGCTGAGACCCAGTGGCCGTATTCACGAACAACGCATGGTGTGCTTGCGAATGTGATTGCGCTACCGGCTCCGCCACTAGCGGATCCAGGAGTAGACGATTCCAGTAGTTTTATAGATTCCAGTATGTGTCCCCAAAGTCGCCAATGTCGATGATGACTATTTGCGTACGCTTCTTTTGGGCTCAATCTGTCTTTCCACAGCACGGTCTGAACTTCCTCCTTGCTATGACCAGTGATGTAAAATACTACCGGGATGGTCATACGCCCTGCACATAGGTATTCCACGGACAATTAATTCTCAGCAGCATAATCTAACGCTAGATCTGCGGCTAGTTTTGGAGATAGCCACTCAAAAAAGGCTCACCAAGTGAATTGCCGATGGCTAAAATGCATGTCGTTGACGGGTTAAGGTTACCAGGGTGGCTACTGGCCTACTACCATGCTGATAAACATTTGTAAATACAAACTTGACTTAGTTTAGTGTCCCTAGGATGATGCGTGTTCCGGCTGCACTGATCTGGTATTCACATAACCTGTCACATTCGTATTGGGAAATACACTACGTATTGACCGTAAATCTCGGGCGGGTGTGTGGGCAAATTTGCCCTCGGCTCCCTTATGTTTTTTTTTCTCAAATATGGCCGCCGAACTCGTAGCGCGATCACCCTCAAAGTTTGCGTATCTTCTGACAATTGAATAGCGAAACACTTGATGCTCAATTTTTTAGGTACCCGTTGTCACTGAGCCATATAAGGCCAAAGTCGGGTCGCCGCCTTCAAAAGTTATTATTGGGGTACTTTTCTAAGAGGTGTTCAAGATAGGATTTCAAAGATACCTAATCGTCAGTAAGGATGGAAAAATACTATGAATGACCCCACGGCATTAGGCCAGGCCAAGGTGAAAGTTACATCTGTGTTTCTGTGCTCAAAATTTATAGACCAACAGTCATATCGCAACCGGGCTATAGAATACGTTGTCTTCTAGAAGAGTTCAAAGTTTGGAGTCGCTATCACATTAGACCACAGAGACATTACCCAAAACGTATATCTGCACCCATCTTCAGAAATAAGGATCTGTCGAAAAACCATCGATCATCCATTTTGAGCAGCTAAATGACACCACGTGCTTTTTGCATGATTTAACAAATCTTCCAAGTGTATTCAAGTGTTTGCACTCTTTCAAGGTCCGCTAGGTGAATGGCACAGGCTACTCAGGCTGGCTTAAGTTGATCTTTTCGCAAACAATGAACGTATCGAGTAGTTGTGAACGTCAGATTCGAATTCAGCACCCCATTTCCACTTTGTACCAACATTATATGAATTGCACCAAGTCTTCGCAGTTCATCTTTTCAAATCCACTTGTCTTTGTTTCATTGCCTTTTGTTCGCAGTTTATATGCCACTCGTTGCAATTATGTTCTAACACGGACAAACTATGTTATTTCCCACCCCCCCCTTTCCTACGCGTGATCTTAGCATTGTATTTTCATTTTGCTAATGACCCGGTATTTTCCAGGAGCTCAACTAGTCATGCATGCCTCGTGTTACAAGGAAATCTGTTTTAAGCTCTTTCGCCTGGCCTGGAGATTTACACTTCTGAACAGACGATTGATGATAATACGCGGCGGCGAAAATCGCTTGTATCCGCATGGCCTAGAACAAAAGTTGTATGGAGAAATGTGTCCCTCCTTTCCGCCCACACCGCTACAAGTGTGGGCGGTAGAACGGCTGTTCGCTGGTTAAGCATATCCACACACAAAAAGCGCCCGTTTTACAGTGATTCTGCGATAGGCATGTCTCCAAGTATTAATGCACGAGCGAACAGAAAACTGGTTTAACAACATACAACTGCACTCAGTCAGGATTGAATAGCAATGCTGTTGATGAAATCGAAAAGATGCCCGGTTGATAGACTAAGACCAATGTTCCGGAACGCATCGTTATCGAGGAATGGTCAAAAGAACATGACAGAAACTCTCGCCCGACTTTTCAGCATCATACGTTTATATGCAGGAAATGAGCACGGGCATGAACAATGCAACATGGGGCCAGGGTGTCCCGCTCACATCTTGGGCGCTTTGGACTTACTAGAGCTTCTCGGGAACTTTAAGCATTGATCTCCATATGGTCTTCGCTTCGAAAGAATCGATCAGAGTGATTCGATCCCCACCTGCTTTGTAAGTTCTCAAGAGCCTGGGCATGGGCCAGCTTTCATGGCAAGTTAGGTTGGTATCCTGTTACTAATAGCGCAACCAGGGAGGTCCATGTCTTCCCCGTTTCTGCCGAGCCAGATGGAATTTGCTTTAGTGCGCGAAGCACACCTAATTTTGGCTTTCGTTTATCCATTGTGGCCCAGTGGCAACCGGGTGCCCCCTGAACGGTAATGGGCCTTCAAGGATCGTGGCCGTGGTCGAACAAAAATTGTGTCGTGGCCCCGATAAATCGCATTTGGGCCCCACCAAGTTACCCCCTTCCCATGTAAATCAAATCATAGGACCGAAATAAACACAGCGGGGCCCTAAATACTCGCAGCTAGGGCACGAGGACCACACAAGAGCTGAACAAATCGTGCTAAGGCTCAACAAATTCCTGTCCGGGCCCAAATAAATCGCGTCAGAGACCCCAAAGAAACGGCGGTGTTCGAAAATTTGCACTGTGATCAGAAAATCGCACCGGATCCCGAAACAACTGCGGCCACAAAACTCCGCTGAATCCCCAAAATTGCCGTCTTGGCCCGACAATTGGCATCCAGGCCAGATAAATTTTCGTCGGGGCTGCCATCAATCGTGTCCAGGGCTCAAAATAAAGGCATCTGCGACCTGGAAATTCGTCGGGGCCAGAAAATCACACCGCTTACCCCCACAAATCGCACTTGGGTCCCAAAATTCCCTTCGCGCCCTCACAAATTCTCGTCGAGAGCTCCAGATAAACAGCGGAACCCTGAAAACTCGAGCCATGATCCGAACATCGCGCCTGGGTCCGAAAGAGTTGCGGAGAGACCAAAAAAAATTCCTTCGGGTTGATGTGTAATTCTCTAGGCGTACTGAGGGCTCCAAAGGCTTGCTGGGACTCCTAAAATGTGTTGGTAGTCCCTTGAACGCGCGCCACGACCCTAAATGCGTGCTACAGCACCTAAATGCATGAACTGTGTGGCCCACAACCCGGTGCGGAAACTCCGACTCTTAACCTTCAATGCGATTTAGGCCTTATGACACACCTCAGGGGAACTCAATATACTTTGTGAGTGAGGAAAAAAATCGGGCTATCTTGCCTTAGGGGACTGCAACACGATTCAGCACAGTACACACTATGTAAGTAAGTCTCAGCACGCCATTACTGGCCCCAACATGTCTTAGGGAACTCAGGACGTCTTAGGGACTCCAACACACTATAGAGACCCTAAGCATACTTTAGAGAAAATCACCCTCGGGGCCCCCAACACACTCCATAGCAAGCCCTCGGTATTCCTAGCGGCCCGACTGCTCAAAGGAATTATAGGACGCTTTGATGCTCTTTAGTGCGCTTGTATCATGAGGGCTGGTGTGTTTCATAGTGCCTGCGTGCTTCTGAAACCTCTGGTGCGCTTTAGGAAACTGCTCCTCTTTATGAGACTCGAGCACAAATCGTCGTTGGCCCCACCGAGTAAAGTCGTGCAAATATGGATTAATTATAATTTGTTGAGAGGCACGTGCAAGGGTACGTTTTACGACCTCGAGTAATTTAAGCGAGACATCATTAATAGATGCTATTTCTGCATTTTATTTAGGCTACTGCGGTATCACATCAATTGCATGACATCACTAAGACACTACTACAACCGAAGCATAGGTAGATAAGCATAGCCTGCATTTACTTTGATGTTCGATCTTTTTGTTTACCGACACACACACATCAATTTTACTGTCGAACTGTGTGCCATTCTGCAAGCCCCTTATTTTATAGAGGAGGACCGGTCCACAAAGCGCCTGACTTTCACAGACTCCCTTAGCAGTACCCTAGCAATGAAAGCCTTCAACCAAGATGACATACGTGTACGCGCAGGATTATCAGAATCGTTAAATCCCTCCGTGACATCGACAGAGATATAGTGTTCTGCTGGATTCCCAGCCATGTCAGACTCGCCGAAAATGAAGTCGCTGATATGACTGCCAAACACGGTATCAGCAATGGTCGTGATGTATATCGGTCGTGATGTTTATCCTAATATATTGTCAAATATACGGTCTGAATGGCAACGAGCCTTGAACTCGAAGTTTGTCTAAGGGTTTTATAGCCGACACGTGGATAGTGGCACCGAGCCTAACGACCGGAAGGAGCAATACTCTGCCGATTGAGGATGGTTTTACTTTCGCGATTGACGATTGGTTATACGTGTCTACGTATTGACTGCTGATGACCAACATTTATGCCCACATTGCTTGAGCCCCCTTACTGTATATCATGTTTTGATAAGCTGCTTACAGCTGGAACCGCTACGATGCCAGATTTTATGACGGTTGAACGCCGACACATTTTGCGTACGCTAATTGGGGAACAACTCTGAGGTCGTGGCGTCTTGAAATATTTTTATCTTCCTTCGACAAGCACGGTTTAAGGTAATACACCGCCACGCCAAATTAATAACTGGCTTCTATAGCAGCATTGTAGATCGTGTATAATACATCTATGGACGCAAAATGACCCTAGTAGTCGACGCGCCCCTAAACACCAATTCATCAAGCATAGCTTGCTTTCACTTCGCAAAGACATTAAGCCAAAAGGACATGCACGTCTAAAATATTCCGAAAAATTTGATGCCGGAAAAAAAACATTAATATTGTGTGCGCTCGAGTAATATTGTGTGCACTCAAGTAACGCGGCGCATACACAATCAAAACACAACATATTCCGTGTGCAGTGCTCAGTACGGTTCTCCAGATTTACCGTCCACATCCACCACACCATGTATCTTCGAGTAGTTGAACCATCGAAATCATTTTCACCAAACGACACCGGCGGTACGACTACAGGCAGAGTTTGTCATCTGCCGCTCTCTGCTGCGCTAGTTGCCGTGGGGCCGCTCTCTGCTGCGCTAGTTGCCGCGGGGCCGCTCTCTGCTGCGCTGTTTGCCATCTGCCGCTCTCTGCTGCGCTGTTTGCCGTGGGGCCGCTCTCCGTAGCAGCATGGGACGGCTGGTCTGCGTCCGAGCGCACCTGACGTCGACGGTCGATGGGATATCGGCGGCACCAGCTTCTCCCAGTGCTTCACCATGACCAGGCCGTGAGCTCCGTACATTTGGCAGACGCAGTCAGCGTGGTTAGAGGCCGCCGTGGTTTCAGAGTCATGGGGAGAAATCAGCATGGGCATGAGGAGCATGAGGGAATCAGAAACGGAAAAAGAAGTGTTGACGAAGAACATCTGCTTGTAGGGATCCTCAGAAGTGAATCACTTACTTTTATTAATGTTATTTCAAGACTTCAGGTGCACTTGACCGTCCTGGAGGGGGCGCCTTTATTTTAGTGAGAATGGCACCGCGTCGCAATGGGAGAGTACATGAGTCTTAGAGATGTCAGCTCTCAAAAGTAATCTACTTTTTACTTTGGAGTCAGGTACAAAACTTTTAAACTGTATCCGTGGTTGAACTGGAAGACGTATACAAGCTTGTACAATATCATGTTATCATATATAATTAATCCATCAGAATTGGATTCCTTGAACCTTTGCGAGTTCAAACAATGTCAGAATATTTATATTTCGAATGATAGTCAACGTACCTATCGGCCATCAAACATAACCTTGCAACGTGATCTGCCAGAAATACCCGAGGCTATAACTCCTGAACCCTTGACTTGATCAAAGTATAATTTTCACAGGTGCATTTATGGCATATGGTAATCCCATACTACAATTTTCGTTCAGATCTGACGAATAACGGTGCCGGGCCCTGGTCGATTTGTCATGCGGAAAAGCATTGATCCCAAACATCCTAGCAGCCAGCAAACATTGATGCCAACCCTACCGCTAGGTGGCAGTCCAAGTAGTCATTCGCCATATAGGTGGCGCTATATGTCTGTTTGTTTTTCAATTTGGCCAGCCTGCCATCATGTGGTATCGGCTTGCATATACGCATTCCATCAATAGCTACGTACGCGGTGTTCCGAAATCGATATTTTGTTATGAGATAGCCGCATTTTGCTACCAGAGATGCATGCCAGCCTATTATCTCCGGAGTGAATCGTAGGTCCCACCATTCAATTCTAACAGACCCCTTAAGCGAGGGCACATTCAAGGCGCTTTGAATTCCTCGATTTGCAATTGATCTGGTTTTGCACACAAGAGTTCAAGCTCCAGCCCTGTGCAAAGTCAGGTTTTCATAGAACGAGAACCGAAATTAAGATCCTGAAGAACATCGGCTGGACTGCCCGGGACAGCGCAGACTATTGTGTGGAGATATGATTCCAGTGGTGGCTCACGGCCATTTGGACACAGTAAGTTAGTTAGTGATTTGTACTTTATGGCGTCTCGATCAGACTTGATCATTCGCGCCCACCTTTGGCTACAAGGTGAGTGGGATACAGGATGGGCTTATGGGCTGGGATGCAAGTGCGTGCATCAGATTTTCTGAACAGGGCAAATCTTCGACTAGACGAACCTCGAAATTCGAATCTCGCGGTCCAAATGCGTATCAAATTGTAACCAAACTCGGAATTCTCATTCTCGTTCTATGAAAATCTGCGATCGCGCAGAGCTGGAGCTTGAAATACTTTGCAAGACACAGATCCATTGCAAGTCGAGGAATTCAAAGCGCATTGGATGTGCCCTCGTTCAGGGGGTCTGTTAGAATTTATCGGTGGGGCCTACGATCCACTCCAGATAGTATGGACGCCAAATCTAGTTTGAATTGAGCTTGCTGTTGGAACAGTGGTGCAACGTTTTGTTTTGTTATGGGTTCACACTTGCCCGAAAATACACTACGCGCACGTATAAGCTTGCTGTGTGCAGCAGGAAAAGCTATAATACAGGTCGTGTTCCCTATTGCCATTTCGCAATTTATCGATTTTTGTGAATATGAAGCGAGGCAATATGGCGACACGATGCTGCCCATAAGTATCTATAGTGGCACGTGCACACGCCAGGGGCGATCCCGTTTTGTCTGGCCCGGTGTACAGAAGACACCACACGACCCCGGCTAAAGGGTGCGACCCCGGTGACAGTAGACGACCAAGGTGACAGGGCACGACCCCGGTGACACGAGGTCAGGCCGTGTCCTAGGTGTGCGCCAACAGATCCATGGGTCTGCTTAAGGGTAGAGCACGCTCGTGAACTCGATGTCGTGGGTTCTGGTCGGTCAGCCTTAATACTATGGCACAAATAGCACTTCCCAGTTAATGAGATCGGAATGGGGACCGATCGATGATGACTATGCCCGGGATCAGGCTTAAATCAAGGGTCACCAGCTCTCAAAACAGGCATAATTCGACTACCTCACAGCGGTGAAGAAAATGTATTTGGCGCGACACGCACGTTCAGCTGGTGTCGATGTGGTATTTACCCCATGGTGCGGCACAGACAGTCATCATTGCGTGTTGTAGCGATGCGATAATCTCTCATAATCGCTCTTGTGCTAGCTGCGTCGTCACTGTGTCATAAGTATGGAACTCGGACTTGAAAGGACACATTTTTGTCATTTCACCACGGGATTAGGGTTCTGATTCTCGCTTGATACTAATGCGTAGGCTGTTGGCTGCTGTTTCCCGGAATACGGTCGCTGTGGCGAGCGCTACGTTGCCATCAATCCCATGACTTCTGACGTGATTGCGCCCCACCTGCTAGGCAGGGGCGAATCGGTGGGCTTTTGTTCTGAAGGGGCGCCTATTCTTCGGAAGGACGAAACATCGCCACGGAACGTCTTAATGTTCTAATTCAAAATCTTCAGTAAAAGAGATGGAAGGAAATGGCTTGCCCCGCTTGATGCAGCACGCCATAAAACGTCTGGAACAACGGCTTCACCCCGCCTGAGGCATACACATTTCGCAGAGGAACAATGTGCCATGCCACATGACTTGTGACGATGTCGTTCATGGATGATTCATTCATTCATCTGGTAGCGCACACGGTTTGCGTCAGCTTGGAGCAAAACGTGACATATTTTTACGGATTTACACATATTTGGAACGTTTATATGTACATGCTTCACCAAGTCTTTCGAGGGTTGACGTGACGAAGTCTTGGACTTCCCTTTTTGTGGCACGGGGGAAGATATGCTTGAAATCTTCGTCAGTGTCTCGCATGCACGT
Organism: Imbricaverruca yamaguchii; assembly: GCA_034440575.1. Classification (NCBI taxonomy): domain Eukaryota; kingdom Metazoa; phylum Arthropoda; class Thecostraca; family Neoverrucidae; genus Imbricaverruca; species Imbricaverruca yamaguchii. The sequence goes on from JAOTOL010001660.1 coordinate 161,827, forward strand.
GTGAAGCGATTGGAGCACCGCCGCCGCACTCGACCATCGCTGTTTGATCCGACGAATCAAAGCTTCAGGTTTGTGGGAACTTGGTTTTCGCGGACCGTTCGCATATCGGGATTGCAAATCATTAATGATATAAGTAAAAGGAAATGGCTCATGTGGAGCGATACGCCATATGACGTTTCGAGCAGCGTTTTTATCTCACGTGAGACCTCCAGATCACCGGCATCAGAATAGCGCATGTTCTGACCTCCGACATCATAGGTCACTAATTATGTTATCTCGTAGCGTATATGGCGTGAGGTAAACTGGCACTAAATAGGGCATGCTTATATTTGAATGTAGTGGACTTAGAGCATTCGTGCAAATACTAATCCTTTGACAATTTGCTTTTTGGGCCGACTGTTGAAATATTGGGATTCAAAATGTATATAACAAGAGTTAGAAGAAAATAGCTTGCAGGACGCGAAGAAGCATGACACAAAACGTTTAGATGAACGCCTTGCCCTAAGCACCCATGTTACACTGGGGAAAAATGGCAATGTCCTCATCTCCGACAACACAGGCCATTTATGGTGCCATGTGGCATTGCACATGGTGTGGGTTGGCTTGATGCCACATATGGTGATATATGGCCATTTTGCATATTCCGTTGATTTCTACCATTCACAAGGAGCACAAGGAGCACTTAGCATTTTCCCGATCTTTGCCATATTTGGATTCAAAATATTAAATAATAGACTCCCGCGGCGTTGATGGTAACTTCTTAAATGCAATTATACTCCATCGGATTGTATGAAGTCAGTGTCAAAGCATGACCCGTCACAAAACAACTCCGCGTATTCAACGCAACGGAAGGCTTTGTTTGTTCCACGCAGCACATGTGGCGAAAACGGCGAGTATAGCGCGGCACTGATGGCCAACATGCCTGCAAAATACGACAAACATTCAACACATCAGCTGCGATTTTCTCGTCAATGTGGGGTTGCAAGCACAACAACATAGCATTTGCGTCGGAATTTTATCCGGAATAGTATCCTGTGGCCGTGCAGATAACATTTACGCACCGAGGATCATTGGGAGTTGCGATTGATTACGATAAGGCCACGACGCTATCAATGATTGTTCTGCCGGCTACAGAACATGTCATTGATCCTGGGTTGGCTCATTCAGGTCGGTACCTAGCAGGGGTGTAGCTTTGTGTGCTTTTTAGAAAGGGCACTTCCCACAAATTTAGTTTTTTCCCCTCAATAATTTCAACTTTTAACATGGGATCTCATGTTAATCGATAGGTATGCTGGATATGTCCTATGGTATGCTCCCCAACATATTTGGGCCCACCCATTGCCTTCATGCATTGTACCCTCCCAATAACTTTCAGAAGCCTACACCTATGGTTGGCAGGCACCAATCTGTGATGTACAAACCTACACCGATGAGTCACAGTCAAAGCTGGTGGATCAAATTGTGTTTTAATGACATTTTTTTCAATAAATTTTCATAGGCCCCAATAGGCCTTGGCGGTATTCGAGTGGCTAGATTGCACCTGCCGCAGCATTTGCAACCCATATGCATATTTAAGCAAGGTAGGATTTTGGTGATATACATATATATTGCAGGATTGGATGATTTGCAAAAGTGAACACCACAAAAGGTTCGCCTTCAAACGTGGAGCGTTTTCAGATGTTGGATGATTTAAAACGAATGGTAATTACGATATACTAACTTAAGCAAATTCCATTATTTGTAGCGAAATTTCTGCAAGTGTCTTTCTGACACTTGCAAATGTTTGGTGGCATTAAACCTGCACGTACGATAAGTTATGCTAGGCTACGCGAAGCTCTCGCTAACCTGATCTAATCTAACATAACCTAACCAAACCTAATCTGACAGGGTGGTATGAAACCTGTGACATATGGACGATTGGAATGTGAAAGGCAGCAAGCATCCAAATGTGAGATGGACTCATTAGCATAGCCAGGGGAGGGGCGAAAGGGGCAGCCTCTGGAGGGTCAGAGTGGGCCCGCAATGCCGATGCAAGGGGCACATAAGTGAGGGTCCACTAGGCCAACGTGTAGGCCCCTGGACCGACGAAAGGGGTCCCGGTCTGACGGAAAGGGTCACTTGCGGATGAAGAGAACTCCGAGTCAACGGAGAGTGCACTCAAGAAGATGTCCAGGGCCGTTGGTTTGGCCAATGTGAAGGGCTTCTAGATCGGCGGAGGGGGCCTGGATAGTTGGAAGAGCCTCTAGGCTGATCCTGAGTTAATATCAATGGCCCTGCAAAATAAAAAGTATTATCCAGGAGTTTTAGCCCAGTATAAGTCAGGAGCTCAACAAAGAAATTTTATGCCAAGTTGTATGTAAACATATGCACATGTTTAAGGTGCCTTTTCAGACTGACACTATTTTAACTTTATTTTTTGAATGACAGGAATTTTACTCCAACAAATAATTTTTGTCATGCCTAAGCATCTTTGTGAAGACATCCACACATACACTGAAATCTATGGAGCCCTGACATATCACACGGAGCGCAAGACTTCTAATTCTTGTTCTCCTCCACCTGCTCTTTTAAAGTAGTTAGTTTGTTAGTTATTTGGGCTTAAGGGCACAACGACTTCATTTATCACATAGCACACAGTCATTTGGGGCAGAGCCCCTTCACGCGAGACATGGGTGACGTCAGGAGGGGCTTCATTTCAGACGCTCGCTTTGTCAGACGAGAAGGCGACCTTCAGTATGCTTGGGTACATAATGTGTGCCGGCATCAGATAATCCTGGATCCGCCTCTGCCCACAGACGCCAACCACTCCAATCCAGCTAGAGATGAGCGCACAGTCGCCATCTTCTGTTATCTCAGCAAGCCATCCTTGCCAGCTAAGGGGAATTTCCAATCATCGGCGAAATCGTCCGAAGACGACCGATGAATCATCGCGTCGCTGACAGGGCGGCTCTTCAACAGGCGAGCGGCGCGCGGCTGACCGAACCGTCAGCCGGCTGACCGAACCGTCAGCCGGCTGCACGAGTGCACACGGGCCGCCCAGCGCGTGCACCTCGCCTCGCGCCACGTGTGGGCGCGCCGTCCACGTGCAACGCGCGGAGGTGGTCAATGCAATCATCTCGTCCGTCAGCATTGGCGCGGCAGTTGAGAGCGTGCGCGGTGTCCGAGCGGCGGTGTCTGTCAGCCATCGATCAGCATTGTGCTGGACCCGGCGACCACGTGACCGGGCCGCCGGCCGACTGCAGGGTGTCGGTGGGTGGTGTGTTCTTCACCACTGGCCGCCGACACCGCGCTATGGACCGGTGGGTGGTGTGTTCTTCACCACCGGCCACCGACACCGCACACTATGGACCGGTGGGTGGTGTGTTCTTCACCACTGGCCACCGACACCACACACTATGGACCGGTGGGTGGTGTGTTCTTCACCACTGCCTCCGACATCGCACACTATGGACCGGTGGGTGGTGTGTTCTTCACCACCGGCCTCCGAAACCGCACACTGTAGATCGGTGGGTGGTGTGTTCTTCACCACTGGCCTCCGACACCACACACTATAGACCGGTGGGTGGTGTGTTCTTCACCACCGGCCTCCGACACCTCACACTGTGGATCGGTGGGTGGTGTGTTCTTCACCACTGGCCTCCGACACCACACACTATATTCAGGTGGGTCCATGGGTGTGCCTGCGTGCGTGCGTGCTTGCGCATGTTTATGACGGTGGATATATTGTTTTAGCGCCATCCGTCACATGCAGTGGACAGATGGCTCCCATTGTGCTTGCCTGCCAGCCTCCGCCTGTCAGCTTCTGCTTGTCAGCCTCCGCCTGTCAGCCTCTGCCTGTCAGCCTCTGCCTGTCATCCTCTGCCTGGCATACATCATTGGCGCCCCTGAGTGCTGGGAATCCGTGCTTGAATGCGAATGACATGTAATAACCGGCCCGCGTGCGACATGCGCTAGAGGCACCTGCATGCCTGTCTCGGTACCGGAGCACGGCCGCCTGTCCCTGCGTCAGGCTGGTTGTGCGCTGTACGTAACCTTCAGCAACCTACGTTGCTGAAGGTTACGTACACGAAATACCACGTTCCAACGTGGTATTTCATGATAAGCGAGCCACGTTAAGGCAGCTAATTGGATGGCGCCCCGTCGTGTTTGTACAGCATGACAACTGTTAATGCGATATATGTATAATTACGTCACACACGATCTGGCTGCAGTGTCCGCGCAGTGCTGAATTATGCAGCTCATCGCGCGGAATGCTGGCCGTGTCGAAAGGTATTCAGTTGACCGATTCCTCCTGCGTTGGGCGTCAGACGCAATGTTAATGCGGACACCAGGGGGATCCCCGGTAAAGGATGAAAACAGGTAGGTTCCTGATGCTATTCAAGAACTCTGCAATATGCGCCCGCGACAAGCGCGCTCGGATGCTCACTAGTGTGCGCGCGAAGAATATAGTTACAATTTAGGTGACTGCCTCCATAAAATATGATGCGAACTGCATTTATGAAAGTTAGCCTGCCTTCGGCCGTCAATCCCATTGCCACTTACAGTGATATATTGCGCATATTGTTACTTTGTGTATTAACTTTTGTAACTATTTTCCACCATAGACGGGTGGCCGCCGGCAGCGACGCCTGTGGCTCCTGGCCCGCCCCCGACCGCACGCCGCGACTCGCAATATGGTGAGGTGCAAGCCATTCCCTGAATGTTAATGGCACTGGACGCCAAAGTTACAGGCAGATGTTCAGATTTGAAACGATAGTCGATGTGCTTGGCATGAGTTCCGCCACCATTGCAGTTGAGGCCGACAGATTTTCTCGGTATTGTAAGAACATTATTCGTATGGGCGTTGAACGGAAATAATGCATCTACAGCCGTTAATTTCTCCTACACTATTTTGGCGCGGCAGAGCCGATGTCGCCTAGTATTGCTGAAGACTGGAACTTACTCTTTGCCATGTCACCACTCGGCGGCCCTACGGATCCTCTGGGTAGCAACCGCCGGCGCTGGACGTGCATCGAGCTATGACAGAGCCTCAATAATGCCGGGAAGCTTCATATCAAAAGCTAAAACATGCCCGGTTTGGATATCTAGAAGTAGACGAATCTGGAATCAGAAGGCAGCTAATTTTATGCCGGTTTATTTGAGAACATTGGAACTTAATTCGTTAATGTTGAACATCTGATATACAAATATAAGAAATGCAATGTGATAATTCGAGACAGAAATCCTGGAGTTGAGTGCACAAATGACAGGGCTAGATGTCTATAGAAATAGTTGAGTATGGTATCAGAAGGCAACTGATTTTGTGTGGGTTCTTTCAACACTTCAGGACCCCTTTTCGCCGCTTTTTTAATTGAAGGAACACGGAGGTGCCACGGCGGGTGAATTGTACGTCCTCACATGGCTTGGGGACTGGAACGGGAAGGATTGTAATCCTCAGGATAGGTTACAGAGTGACGGATTCCAGGGGCGTGAATAGGCGACCGTCCCCGTCTTTGGGACCCGAAAGGTGCCCCATAAAGATGTGACACTCCTCCGGAATAGTCGAGTGCCCCTCCAGTTGAATTTTAATGTCAGCCGAAAACGCATCACCAAGTAAAAAGGCGTCTCTTCGGGACGATAGAATGCGCTAATGTTGAAAGTGTCACCATAAAATGCTGCTCTGAGCACAAGAGGGCGCCCTGTCAGTGAGACTCGAGTGCCCCCGGCGCTGTAAGGTCCATGCAGTTGGTGCGCCCTAAACCACAATACCAACAACGAGTGCACTCCCACCCTCACTTTCCTTAAAGTGTTGTTAATCAGTGGTGTCCCCTCGGAGTTATCCCCCCTGACAAAATACCGAAGTGCCCTATCAGATCAATTGCGGGCACTCAGGCTGTTCGTTGAACCGTGACCGAGCTGTTCATATCTGATTTGTGACGTGATATCTTAGAAAGTATACATTTTGGTGTATCCTGTGATAGACTAAGCGATGTACCATTTCAAGACAATTATTTTCGCATGTACTTTTACATCATCAGCGCCCTGAATCAATGCCAACCTTTGAAACATCTGTGAGGAAACAACAAGATCGAGTCTGAATCGGTTTCGTCTGTTGGCCGCAGCACACTACGAGTTTCGGGCGACCTTCGCTCTCCTCGCGCTGAACTTGCGAGACGAACGTAAATTATCGGGAGACTTTGTTAGCTATGGGACGAGACACATTAAGATTTTTGCTAATAGAGAAAGCCGAGTTATCCCGCGGCGAATTTCTAAGTTTCAACTGCATCGAAGTTTTACTCGCTAGCCTCACTTAGTCGGGGCCGCCAGAGGCGCGGCGGCCGCAGCCATATTGGTATTACATCAGAAAGTCATAAAGATATTACATCAGAAAGTCATAAAGAGCTCAGACTTAGCAAGAGTCACAGGGGCCCAACTGGGTTAAACCTGTAAATGAAAGATAGTATAAGCCTGGACAAAGAGATACTCAGAGCCCGCACCAATACCGCATTAACAATGAAACTATCAACCAACATTCTATACACACCAATATCTATGTAGCCCTATTCACTCGATAACGCCTAACACGCACATGGTTCAAGTGTCTGATAAATAATTGTCGTCTCCATCCATGCCTGTCGCGCCGTCTCGGGGTGGGGGGGGGGGGCTTTTATTACCTTAACCTAAGTTCTTTCCGGGAACAGTGAAAGAGAACTGTGCGTGTCTCGCGCCGAAATTTGATATGCCTTCTTTCATAGCAATGCGAAAAACTTGACATCAGCTCGTCCATGCCCACTGAGTTAGCCAAGGTCAAGTGATGTCACCTCGAGCAAAAAAAAATTACCCACGGCTTTGCGGGTGCTAGTTTAATTGTGCGTTATCAAATGTGACAGCATGCGAATGCCAATGAAGATTTCTGCAATCGCATCTGGGTCACTTCGTATTGTATTACACTGGAAAAGTTGGTTTCTAGCAAAAGCTACCTTGTCGCTACAAAAAGCTACAAAAGCTACATATATCCTGAGCAAAGCCGACCGGTCAGACCGCTGGCCTTCACTCAGCCATTGTCCAATCCAACCGGGAGAATCCCCTCTTGTCTCTAGGCAAGATACAAGAGGCAGGTCTATTACCTATGAAAGCCTATGAGGGAAAGGAAAGAGGGAAGAGGGATTCTCCGGGTCATGGGTCCACACCAGGACAAGGGGTCTGGTGGGAGACAAGAGGGAAGTATCTCGGCCATGGAAGTGTAAGAATTCATTCGCCGGGAAGTGTTAGATTTCGCAAGCCGACAGGGCGGAGCAACGTCGGATCAGATCGCACGCCGCCAGACCTCCCCCGGACATGTTTCGAAGCCAAACCGAACCCAAACGTCACTTACCTGCACAGATCACAGGCGAGAGCGACAGATCTGGAGCAGTAAGACGCAGACCAGGCTTAAACACCTCGTTTTTGTTGCGCTGCACCGCCTGGCCGCCTGGAAACAACAGAAAGGGAAAGGCCGACCGACCCTGAAGTCAGCGATCCCAGTGCGTGAAAATTTCCAGATCGCCACTAGCTCCATAAAAACAACGTGACGATGACCCCAGGCTGGAACAGGGCATCTGGAAAAGCATAGCCGCAGGAAAATTATAAATTAACATGCCGCACTGTCGATCAGTCAACACTCCAACTTTATACTCGAAGCCTAGTGAATGGTGAGAGAGGGAATAATGAGCGAAGTTGGATTGATTGTTTAACGCCCTCGCAGCTGAGGCCATACAGGTGCTTGCCTCTACCCTGACAGGAAGGGCGGACATCGCGGGAATCGAAACCCGTACCTCTGGCTTGCCAGACGCTCAGCTCAACCACTGAGCTACCGACGCCCCGAATGAGGGGCTAAAAAGAGAATGGTCGGAGAGAAGAACGAGAAATGGCGCCCGGTACGACTCCGGCTGACTGAGAGGACAGAAGGGGACCACACTGGCAGCGGCGACCCTGACAGCGGTCACCCACTCTGACGGTGTCGGCGGACGGCCGGAGGACCACCAACATCTGCCATGTGAGTGTGGTCTGCCTGCCATGCCCTACTCCTTCCAAATCGTCCCGGATCGACCTCATATCTGCGACAGCTATTTCCTCGTCAACCTCATCTCACTTGGCTGAAAGGAGTGACACGTTCTTTAGGGGGAGGGGGAAGGACCAATGATGTTAAATTCGGAGGAATAGTTAGTGTGTCGCGTATTAATGTACTTGAATATAAATATGTTAGATGGCTACTGATGCGTAGATTAGGAGTGTTTATAGGTTGCAACGCCATGAGGTGATCATAAATATATATATTATGCAAAGTATATAAATACTAGATGGCACTGGCAGAAACATGGAGCAGCTACTCGACATTTGACGGATAGGAGAGACAGTGGAAAATGACTCTCTTGCGTGTAAATATGGACTATAGCATGGGCTAACGGTCACAAATACAAATAACAATTGGTTCCTGACACGCATCATGTAGGGCGATCGAGTCGAAGCGGCTGTGGACAGGGCAATCGCTCGATCCGAGAGCATGCATGTTGAGAGCTGTGCGTGCAACAATCCCTATATTTGCCTCCCCGTCCACTGCACTTGACCCTTACACAAACAGGACTAAAACATTAAAATTATTGCCAACCTACGTGCCGTGATGCAGGCTAGTTTCAAAATTTAAGCATTGAGAGAACTCAAAGGATACGCTCCAGGTGGGTGTTCAATGGCGTAGCTGTGTTCCTGTTTTCTGGTTTTGCGTGCGCCGACATATCTTGCAGATTTGACCTCCGGCGAAACACGATTTGAGGGTCGTCTTGGAATTATTTTTAAACCTTCCGTAATTCTGAATAATGTGCACTTTGCTACATAGAATCTTACTAATATCCGCCTAATAGGTCGAGAAGGTCACACCCACTGCCAGGTACACTCCCTTCGAAGCTTTCCTTGTTGAATTAAATTGATAATCACGATTCCTGACATGGCAATTTTCTTGTAACTTATCTATTCCTCACATTGCCCATTCTATCAATGCATCCCCCGCTTATTTAGTCTCTGCTGCAGAATATTCCTATGGAGTTCGCTGCATTGGCCGTGCAGATAGGTTTCATACGGACAGATAGACCAGATAGACCGGCCTTCTTGGTATGGATGAGGTGCTCAGAATCAAGGTACAAAGATAGTTGTGAATCTGTCAGCTTGATATGTAAATCGATTACTATGAGACCTTCATCCAATATAATTTCCAAGTTTTAAAAACATATCGACGTGAACGGCAAGCGAATTGCGACCTGTACTTTCTGTGGATGTTCCTTGCAAGCCTATGAAAATCCGCTAAGCTGTTCTCACCCCGCCTCACAATCGACAAATATCGTCAACGATCCTATGACACATCTTACGTTGTTGTACAGATATAGAACACAGCCGCCTCGCCTCTCCCAACCACCAAGGCAGACAAACAAGCATAGCTCCACATGGGCGCAAAATGACCCTAGATGTCGACGCGCCCCTAAACTCCAATCCACCACCAAGCATAGTTCCGCTCTAGCCTTGACGCAATCGCCGTTCCCTCTGTTTATGCATCGTGCCTGTCATGGAACGTATTATTGTCTAATGCCAGTTTCACTAACTTCTTCTCATACAATTTCCACCGGAATCAGTTTTCCCGTTGCCAAACTGCCGCCAAATCTGGTTGCATCTCACCGTCAGCTGCGTACTGCACACGGCAGAGGCTCGCTGTCCTCATCCAGGCTCGCAAGCCAGTTCTCCTTATGGAGGACCTTAACGCCCACCACTACGCCTGTGGAGCGACAAGAGCACCATCACTCCTGGGGAGCGACAAGATCACCATCACGCCTTGGGAGCGACAAGACTGCCATCACGCCGGGGGAGTAGCAAGACCACCATCACGCTTAAGGAACGACGAGACCATCATCACGCTTATGCTCAAGCGACAAGACCACCATCACGCTTAGGGAACGACAAGACCACCATCACGCTTATGCTCAAGCGACAAGACCACCATCACGCCCTGGGGGACGACAAGACAACCATCACGCCTGCTGAGCGACACAATTCACACATCATGTGAATAGAAAATCTTAACGCCCATCAACGACAAAATAGGGCGTTAAGGGGAACGACAAAATTGACACTGGAGATCGTGGTGTTCTACAGTTCGCTTGAAGATATAACTTAGTACTATCAGGCGCCAAGGTGACCAATCACCGCAACCGGGTCTCGGGAGGCCAAGACACTTGCATAGACTTAGCGTGCTGCTTCTAGCAAAAAAAACTCCCTATTTGACTGGTCAGTTTCGGACGACCCCGGGCAGAGTGGACGCTATTGAATCATGACTAGACTCAACAGGTATCGCCACACACAATTATGCACATAATCTTGAAGCATGAAAAGGACAGACGGGGCAAAATTCGGGAATCAGATGGACCTTGTTAGTGCAGGAACTGCGACATCGAAATAATGTTGAGTGCCATCAGCTCAGCAGTGCACACCTCCGTAAGACAAAGTACAACCCTCGGAAAATGACAGAACGGTCGCGAACCTTGACGGGCCTGTCGAAGCGTCGCCGATGCTCCCATCGTCGCCGACGCTGCCCATCGTTGCCGACGCTGCCGGGCGCGGGTTGCATTGCGGCATGGATGCCTACCCAGGCGGCGTTATCGCCGTGCGCACGGCAAGGTGCCAAGCGCTCTGTGAGTCACCAACAGTTCGATATCCTACTAGTTAAGGTCCACGTCGCGCCAACAGAGGACGTCGGACGTGTTTGAACTCGCAGAGAACTTGGGTTGTCGCCTTGATTGCGTTGCGACTCTGGGCAACTTTGGATTGTTATGGACGGCGACACTATTTGGATGGCGAAATGTTATGGACTCGCATCTGCTTCCCGTCCACGGCCAGCAAACGACGTCTCTTGATGTGATGCAGCTGTTTAACTCGTATTCGGGTCTTCAAATGCGCGTCATTATACCTGGGAAAATGTGCTAAATGTTCGTTCGCGTCAAGAAATGAACCGGAACTAGAAATCTTTGGTGGTCTTTTTCCACCCGTCCCCATTGAAGTTCCCGCTGATGGCGAAAAAATAGCGCAGGGCAGCACGCTGAAATTTTCCACACCTTTTCTCATAGATTTTGCATATTGTGTGAAGATTATGAGGCCAGGTCATCGACGGTCAATGAGCGATTGAAGGTCAAATGAGGTCACCTGCAAAAAAGTTCAACTAGTCAAACGGGACTTTAACGGATACAGATATTTGAATGCAATTTCAGCATCTGCTTATCTTTAGGTATGAAAAGAAACGCATCTGAGAAATATTTGATTTTACGTTTTGATGACGCATTCGTTTTGCATATTTCCCCAGTAGGGCTAAAATCGGAAATTCTGGCTGGAATAAGAATTTTTTATGATGGCAAGTTGAATTCAAGCAACGTTTTGCGGTTCGCTCTACATATAAGACCAAAAATTAAGTTAAACCGAAAAACTAAAATTCCGAATTTAAAAGTAAAATGCTGATTATTTCATGGGAAAATAATTTTAGTGCTGTGGTCGACTTCGCCTTCGTTTTCTGATTCCAAGTGTTTCATTTGTAAAATCTTCTAAATAATGAACTCCCCAGAGCCATAAACATGATGCCAGTCGCAAACACATAGATCCCCTAGTGACGACACTTTTTGGGGACAAAAATGGTGTGATTTCTGACCCCACTCATCGAGCGTTTTCCGATGACACTCCTTCGTCTTCGTGCGATTCTTAGTTTGGAGATTAGAGGGGCATGCATTGCCCCACCCCCACCCCACCCAGACGGAGTGTGACAATCTGACCGGAAAGACGTTTTGTCTCGGGTTAACGGGGATCATCTCCCTCCCTAATATATTCTTGTTCTCATTCATGTGAAAAATCTGGCTGTTTGGCGACATGTTTCATATGTTGCATGCTTTTGGGCACTTTCCGACCCAATGGAACCATCCTTATCCGAGGCCATATGAAGAAGTCTCTCACCACCTGTTCAGTTGCATTTTTCAATTATCCGGAGATGTAAGCATTCCCCCACAAGGACATTCCTTTCATTCGTTTCAGCACACAAGAGCATGTTCCTTTCATGATTGGTGACACGTATTGTTGACCATGACTGTTGCTCTACGTCACGTCCGTTGTTGGTCGAGCGATGGCATCGGCCATGGCAGTAGGGGTTGGCGGAGTCAGCAATGATTCACCTGACCAAGGGACCCTGCCCTGTCAACATCAGCCATGGCAGTAGGGGTTGGCGGAGTCAGCAATGATTCACCTGACCAGGGACCCTGCCCTGTCAACATCAGCCATGGCAGTAGGGGTTGGCGGAGTCAGCAATGATTCACCTGACCAGGGACCCTGCCCTGTCAACATCAGCCATGGCAGTAGGGGTTGGCGGAGTCAGCAATGATTCACCTGACCAGGGACCCTGCCCTGTCAACATCAGCCATGGCAGTAGGGGTTGGCGGAGTCAGCAATGATTCACCTGACCAGGGACCCTGCCCTGTCAACATCAGCCATGGCAGTAGGGGTTGGCGGAGTCAGCAATGATTCACCTGACCAAGGACCCTGCCCTGTCAACATCAGCCATGGCAGTAGGGGTTGGCGGAGTCAGCAATGATTCACCTGACCAGGGACCCTGCCCTGTCAACATCAGCCATGGCAGTAGGGGTTGGCGGAGTCAGCAATGATTCACCTGACCAAGGACCCTGCCCTGTCAACATCAGCCATGGCAGTAGGGGTTTGCGGAGTCAGCAATGATTCACCTGATCAAGGACCCTGCCCTGTCAACATCAGCCATGGCAGTAGGGGTTTGCGGAGTCAGCAATGATTCACCTGATCAAGGACCCTGCCCTGTCAACATCAGCCATGGCAGTAGGGGTTGGCGGAGTCAGCAATGATTCACCTGATCAAGGACCCTGCCCTGTCGATATCAGCCATGAGAGTGGGGGTTGGCGGAGTCAGCAATGATTCACCTGATCAAGGACCCTGCCCTGTCAACATCAGCCATGGCAGTAGGGGTTGGCGGAGTCAGCAATGATTCACCTGACCAAGGACCCTGCCCTGTCAACATCAGCCATGGCAGTAGGGGTTGGCGGAGTCAGCAATGATTCACCTGACCAGGGACCCTGCCCTGTCAACATCAGCCATGGCAGTAGGGGTTTGCGGAGTCAGCAATGATTCACCTGATCAAGGACCCCGCCCTATCATTTGACTGTTCGGTGGACATCTTGGGAAAAGGATGCAATTTTAAGTTATATATTGGTATTGAACATGGTGCAAGGTTATTAAGATGTCTTTTCCTTCTAATATCCCCTCGGGGGGGGGGAGTCGTATGTCCCCTCTAATAACCAAGCTATGCGTCGCACGAAAACGAAAGATACGTCATCAGAAAACACTCGACAAGTAGTGCTCCAAACCAACCACGATATTTTATCCCACCTAAAATTGATGTCATTAGGTGGTTTCTGAGATCAAGATTGACATTCTGGTTTTGGCCCTGCGGAGTCAATTTTGTGGACGATGCTATAAACGAACTAATTTGGGATGAGAAAAGGAAAGCGAAGTCGACCATGGTTCCAAAACTCCCCGTTCAACGATTTTGCCTGCCAACGACGTCGTTCGGGGAACTTTCACCGTGGCGCCTACCCGAAGAAATGGCGCTTTTCCAAACAAGTGCTCCCTCCACTTGAAAACGTCGGCATCAACCTATGCTGCAATTTGTCCAAGTTAATACATGCAATTTTGGTGAGAATCTTCATTTATGTCAAACATCCATTTTAACATAATGGGGCTGCTGATGTTCTCGACAAGATTGTGCGACCAAGGAGTTGAACATTATCTACTCCATCTGCTGCCCTCCATGGAGGATGAGAGGTTACATTTTGCACCTCTGACAAAGAGAATAGAAAACCATAGCACTTTAGCAACACCATCTCAGCCACCTGGTAGATGGTCTCCCTCACTTCTACCATCCGCATCTTAAAATGCACATCTACTATAACATAACACTGTACTTGACGTAAGCGCGCACTTGCTTTGACTTTGCTTCCGAGAACACATCCTTCAGACGACCGGTATTCCTCTGAGCACACTATCTTTACTATATATCGAGATGACCGGGTGTTGTTCCGGAACGAACCGGTGCCATTTTCGGATGACGGTGTGTTGAGTCGGAATGACGCAGTATTGTGGTATTATGATAGGGTGACCGGGTGTTGCGCCGGAATGATCGGGATGACCGGATGTTGTGCCAGAATGGCCGAGTGTTGTGCCGGAATGACCGTATGTGCAAGAATGACCGGGTGTTGTGCCGGAATGACCGGGTGTTGTGCCGGAATGACCGGATGTTGTGCCGGAATGACCGGGTGTTATTACAGGATGACCGGGTGTTATGACAGGATGGCCGGATGTTGTGCCAGAATGACCGAGTGTTGTGCCGGAATGACGGGTGTTGTGCCGGAATGACCGAGTGTAAGGATGACCGGGTGTTGTGCCGGGATGACGGGGTGTCGTGTCAAAATGGTTGTGCTGGAACAGCGCGGTTATGTGATGGAATGACCGTATGCTACAACAGACTGATTGGGTGCTGCTCCAGACTACCTAGATTGTATGATGGAATAGTAGGGTGTTGTGAAGAAGTTGCGGAGTGTTGCGAAGGACGGGAATGGTTCGGGCGTTGTGACGGGATGGTTGGGTGCTGCGCCAAACCAGGCCGGTTGTATGACGGAAAGTCGGGGTGCTGTTCAAAGATGGCTGGTGGTTGTGACGGAATGGTCGGGTGTTGTGACGGAATGGTCAGGTGTTGTGACGGAATGGGGCGGGGGGGTGTTGTTCAAGCATTGCTGGGTATTGTGACATAATGGTCGGATGTTGTGACGGAATGGTCGGGTGTTGTAACGGAATGGCAACGTGTTGTTCAAGCATTGCTGGGTGTTGTGACGGAATGGTCGGGTGTTGTGACGGAATGGTCTGGTGTTGTGACGGAATGGTGAGCTGTGTGGCCGAAGTGTTGTGTGATGACATGGCTGTCCATCACCTGAGGGACCCGTGATAGACCAGCGACAGATGACGGACCGATGACAGACCAGCGACAGATGACGGACCCGTGACAGACCAGCGACAGATGACGGACCCGTGACAGACCAGCGACAGATGACGGACCCGTGACCTACCAGCGACAGATGACGGACCGGTGACAGCCCAGCGACAGGTGACGGACCGGTGACAGACTGTCCGTCAACTGTGGCGGCCCGCGCCAAATGACGGACCGGTGACACCGCAGTCGGGTCACGGACAACGCGCGCCGCTCCGGTGGCCGTGATGACCTTTGATCGGCGACGTTTACTACGGCCCGGGACTGCCGATACCAGCTACTCGCCAATCAAACTCGCCGAACGGCCGTCACTGTCTGTAACGACGCGCCTGTCAATCGGATCCGAGCGGCGACCGTGCACGTGTCACCTGTCCGCCGGCACTCGTCACAGATGAGCTGGCGACCCACGCGTGTCACCTGCCCGCCGGCACTCGTCACAGATGAGCTGGCGACCCACGCGTGTCACCTGTCGGCCCCCACTCGTCACAGATGAGCTGGCGACCCACGCGTGTCACCTGTCCGCCGGCACTCGTCACAGATGAGCTGGCGACCCACGCGTGTCACCTGTCCGCCGGCACTCGTCACAGATGAGCTGGCGACCCACGCGTGTCACCTGCCGCGCACTCGTTAGATGAGCTGGCGACCCACGCGTGTCACCTGTCCGCCGGCACTCGTCACAGATGAGCTGGCGACCCACGCGTGTCACCTGTGCCCACTCGTCACAATGAGCTGGCGACGTGTCACCTGTCGGCCCCACTCACATAATGAGCTGGCGACCCACGGTTCCTTGGCGCTGGCGCCCGCGTGCACCTGTCGGTCCCCACTCACAGATGAGCTGGCGACCCACGCGTGTACCTGTCGGCCATCACAGTGGCTGGCGCAGTGTCTGTTGCCGGCACTCGTCACATATGAGCTGGCGACCCACGCGTGTCACCTGTCGGCCCCCACTCGTCACATATGAGCTGGCGACCCACGCGTGTCACCTGTCCGCCCCCACTCGTCACAGATGAGCTGGCGACCCACGCGTGTCACCTGTCGGCCCCCACTCGTCACATATGAGCTGGCGACCCACGCGTGTCACCTGTCGGCCCCCACTCGTCACATATGAGCTGGCGACCCACGCGTGTCACCTGTCGGCCCCACTCAATGCTGGCGACCCACGCGTGCACCTGTCGGCCCCACTCACATATGAGCTGGCGACCCGCGTGTCACTGTCGGCCCCACTGTCACAATGAGCTGGCGACCACTGTGTCACCTGTCGCCCACGTCACAATGAGCTGGCGACCCACGCGTGTCACCTGTCCGCCGGCACTCGTAATGAGCTGGCGACCACGCGTGTCATCTGTTTCCGTCGGCCGCCACTCGTCACATATGAGCTGGCGACCCACGCGTGTACCTGTGGCCACTCGTCACAAATGAGCTGGCGACCCACGCGTGTATGTCACCTGTGGCCACTCGTCACATATGAGCTGGCGACCCACGCGTGTCACCTGTGTCACCTGTCGACCCCACTCGTCACATATGAGCTGGCGACCCACGCGTGTCACTGTGTACCTGTGCCCCACTCTCACATATGAGCTGGCGACCCACGCGTGTCACCTGTCCGTCATGAGCTGGCGACCCACGCGTGTCACCTGTCGGCCCCCAAACGTCACATATGAGCTGGCGACCCACGCGTGTCTCTTGGCCGCTGCTCGTTACAGATGAGTCGCCGACGCACCGAGATTGGCTGCTGGTGTCCATGGGTCACGACCTGCCCACGACCCGTCTGTCTGACCTGCCCACAACACCACCACCTGGCCCAGCAAGATTGCGCCGTAAGCGGAACTTGGCGAAATGCAACCGCGTTCTCGGAAGAAAGCACTGGCGATTTCACAGGACAAGTGGAAAATAAATAGACCAGATGAAGAGATTTCGATGAAAATATCCGCAGTTACGTGCCGGTGCTTCTCGTCGACACCAGCAACAAGCTACAGATGACGCAATCATAATATATAGCTTCAAGTGGGTGGACACATACATATGAGTGCACTATGCAGCAAGGAGTTGTTACACATTTAATTTTATTGATGTACATTTGAATTATGTTGATGCATTATATGTGTTTTAGTTCGGCTGTAAGAAGCATGATGATAAGTCACTGTTGCATTTTATCTGACCGTCTTATTGATATTGTTTTTTAACCTATGTTTTGCGTGCGTTTAGCTGTCGTGCACGGAACTTCATCTGAATAAAAAAAAAAATTCACCTTCTAATAAGTACAGCAGTACGTGGTTAATCTTGACTGGCACCAAACATCTATCCGGCAAACGAAGCTGATCAAGTTACTTACATGATCATATCAACACTACATGTGGCTTGGATAAACGACACTGCCATTTGCAAGGTTTCACCGCCATAACATTACAACAAAAACTACGATGCTACAGTGCTGTTCAGAGCTGGTTTCCTATCCCTAATACAGATCGACTCGCATAGTTTCCTGTCGGTATGGTCCCTCGACTTTTTTTGTTAAAGTCTGTACGAAAAAAAAGATTGCCATCAGTATAATCGGGGTGACATGATCTGAGATGGTGTCATCTGTTCTATTCCAAAAACTGCGCAAATGTGCATTGAATCGTAGTCGTATAGGCCGTTTGCTCTCGCCAATATAGCTAGCACCAGACGAATTACAAATGATTTCGCATACTACATTTTTTTGTGCATTGGCCTTTAGTTATAATCAAGCAAGAATAGCACGTCCGGTTTCAAACGGGACAGGTAGGACTAGTGAGAGAGGATCTTACTAAGTTGTTTTTCAGCGCGTTATTAGACCGCCATGCAAGCTTCACGTTGCATATCGACTTTTTAAACTCCTGCATTACTTTGCACATATGAGTTTCACCCACCTAATGCAGGGTCAGATAGCAATCTACATCTCTCGACAGTCTTACACTCTGGTTTATCCACGAATGTCCACCATTCACCCTTTCAAATTCCTTCGTTCCGATAAATGCAGCTTTCCCTGCCGACTAGTCCAGTGCCGACCAGTCCATGTCGTTTGATCCATACACGTTTAGGATACTAAACCTTTCCCCTACCCTGGCAACTACCATCCGTATAACACCACCACCACTACCCGGTCCCTTTACCTGTCTCCTATGGGCGCTGTATGACCAACGCAGTCGATGCGCCCGAAAGCCCAAATAACCAACCAACTTACCTGTCTCCTATGTAACCCCCTTCCAGCCCCACTCTGGATTCTATTGATGACCCCGAGAGGGTAAAAGTGTTTGCAAAAAGCTCTACGATCAATTTGAAACTCCGTAATCTCGCAGATTTGTCGGAAAACAATATCATGTTGCTCGCCTGAAGTTTATCCTCACTAAGTTTAGCTTGGTGTGTTTAGGGCTGGTCGAGGTGGAATCTAAAATTATTCCGGCATTGTTTGACTGAATATACGAATACACATACTTGGCGTTACTTTGGGAAAGAGCGACCAGGTCATCGAGCATAGAAATGGCTCCCTCCTACCCAGTCATGGCCAAAGCAAACTTAATCCCATGCTATATGCTATTCATGTAACTCTCAAAAGCAAGGAGTGTAACTGGGGTATGGTTGCTTTGCCTGGCAACCATACCCCAGCATAGTCACCAATGTACCGGGACCAAAAAGCAGGTCGAATTTCAGCATCTTCCAAGCTTTGCCTCTCAAAACGGTCCAGGTACAAAATCGCCGCTGCTGGAGCTGCAGGGTTCCCCATAGCCACTTCCGTCCACTGCCTATAGACTTGACTGTGAAATCGGAACACATTACTAGTCAAACAATGCTCTAGCATGTCACAAATGTCGCTTACGTTCGAGCCTGCTGTGTCTATGTCGTTATAGTGTTTGTCCAGGCCTCCGTGCACGCAACGCACAGCCTCTTCCAAGGGAATACTTCCATACAGGTTAACGACATCTAGAGCTGGGGACACAGGAGCCGGGTGCGTACACGATAGTACGCCTGGATTAGGCAACGCGGTCACGCCGACTCGGCTGTTAATGGAAGTGTTAAAATTCGCCAATTTGTACTTCCGTCTCTTACCATGAGCTAGTCGATCTTAGACCATCTCAACATCGCCTAAGAGACGCCAATATAGCATTAGACTATTGTAATATTTAGGACCCTTAGATTCCCTTAGACACGGCAGGCTTAGACGTAAGAGACATTTGCGACATGCTAAAACATTGTTTGACTAATGTTGTGTTCTGATTTGGCAGTGAAGCATATTGGCGGAGGACGGGAGCGGCCGTGTGGAACCGTGGGGAAAAGCAGCTCCAGCTGTGGCGGTTTTGTCCCTGAACCGTTTGGAGGGGCAAGCCTTGGAGGGGGCTGGCATTCGACCTGCTGTTTAGCCCGGCACATTGATGACTATGCTGTGGTACGGTCGCAAGGTAAAGCGTCACTCCTTGCTTTCGCGAGGTACGTGAATAACATACAGCATATGAGTAAGTTTACTTCTGATATGACTGGGGAAGGGGAGGAAGCCATTTTTGTGCTGGGTACCCTGGTCACACGGAGCAAAAGAAAAACGTTTGGGAACATGTTCGTTAGGTTGCTCACGAAAGGACAGTTATTGGACAGTGTTTTGAATAGGTGCAGCGAATAATCGAGAAGCTATATTTTGTGGATTTATGTCCTGGACCGAGTAGGTTTCCTTCAACATTCGTGGGCAATTGTACCGAGGAATCGTAAGGAATATTGCAGGTCTCAAGTTGTATCGAGTTACAGCTACCATAATAATAGATGCTGGATTCACCGTTCATTTTCCTCCCAGGGCGTCCGGCTGCCTGCTGTGCAATCGGCCTGGACTTGCTCAGCAATAGCATCACAGTGACTGCAGTCCGAAGTATGCAGATGCTTTTGGAAAACAATGGTAAGTCGAATTGCATGACACGATGTCCCTGTAAACGCCGTTCACAGTTGGTTACTATGCTTCCTTGCATTACGGATTCAGTCACCTGCAGGCGGTAATTTCGAGAGCTCAAAATGTCACGCCTTTAGCGGGTACTAATAACGTGTGCAATGACAGCTATAGTGAAGCCTTGTGAGGTCATGCAATCATGTGTTATTAGGCTCACATGCATTCAACACCGTCTTCATTGGGGTATAAAAGTGTTCGGCAAATAACACAGGCGATTTTCCGTGTGTTCCCCGATCACACAGCGGTGTTCGGAATACGACACGTGTATCTGCATCTGTTAGAACAAGTGACGTGTGTGTTGAATTCCGAGCACGGACCTAAGAAGCATGTTAAGCCCACAAGGTTGCCCTTGGCAAGGACGAATCCAGTCATCATCATTCGGAAAGGGGCGCCTTCAGTGGAAAAAATAACCAAGTGTGGGAGGGATGCATTGCAGCATAATATAGGGGCACTTTTCCAACCCAAAGGGGAGCATTTTTATTTGAGAGATGCGCTTGTGGCTAGCAAATATATTGAACATAAGCTGGGGGTGCTTTTCTCCGTCCTAAAGGGGTGCTTTTCTCGGATGGAAGGCACCACCTTTCCATAAGTGGGAGGGGGTTGCAGCTCGCTGCCTCCAGCCGACTGAGCTCGAACTGGGACTGGCGACCAGCCGGCGACGCCAGACACCACCAGCCATGATACTTCCTTCCCTTCAGCCGTAGTCTCGATATGCCCCGATGTCTCTACTCCAGCTCATCCTTGTATCATAGAAGTCGATTTTTGGAACCAAAAGTGACCCGAATGAATCGACGTGTGCAATAATTTGTATGTCCTTCAATGATGTCAGACTTGCATCTCAATCGTTTGTATTGCATGCACAATCTTCGTTCGTCGAAGGCTCCACAATACAAGCAGAAGTACAAACCTTTCGAAACAAATTTCTTTGTACTGAATTTATGTACGCGAATGGTCCAAAAATCAAATATTTCCCTGGGAATAATAGCTTTCAAAAACTACCGGAGGAATTTGTTTCGTTCGCATTTTGACGTCTAACTGAGCGAACTCAGATACATTGCTGCAGAGCATGCAGAGATCCATAAGGTTTGATGGTCACATTCCCAAATTGCACGTTGCTGTTGATAGTGTTGCACCTTTATATCTGTATCGCTAACTCTACATTACAGCCTAATTAAATGCAAACATTTGTCTTAAATGATGGTGAAGATGAGCTTCCTTGCCAAAAGCTGACATACGTCCTGTGTTTCCACATAGCTACCCTCAGAGGGCAAATGATACTGGAACATATGTAGTTGATACTGCATCAATATATGAAGTGATAGCAGTACTGCCTGTTTGTTTCAGAGGAGACACTGCGTAACCTGATGTAAATCCTCGGAGCTCCCGGAGTCTTCTTTAAGGCTGGCCATGTGAGCAGGCCCCTGTATTCCCAGGCATATTTCCAAGTCTAGGGGTGTTGTCTGCGTGTGACGTAGCAAAGATGCAAACGACGATGATATTTGATACAAAGTCATGCCTGTTTTTATGGTGCATTTTTAGAGTACATTTTGCAAATGAGCAGAATGTATTGGTGCTCACAACTCCTCTTCATTGACTTCGCTGGCCATCGCCAGGACATCATCCTCTGAGGAAGTGATGAGCGGCAGGTGTAGCAGATGACGCTGGCGATGAGTGTGCGGCACTCTAGAGCTGTACGTATACAAGTATGTCACATAACACTGGGGAAGAAAACAACTGGTCATCTGTCCTGTTTTAACCGCGATACAAAATGGAACATGCATTTAGGCCTGAAAGAAAAAGCTTCATATGAGAACAGCGAGGAAAATATATGCCAATAACCACTATCAGTTGGGGCATGCATTGCTCAAATGAAACCTGAAACTGGTCTTATTTGATGTATATCTTCGAATGCTGAAACCAATAGCTATTTTAACCAAGAATAAAAAATATGCATGTTCAGACTTCGGAGTGTTTTACACGAGCACATTCGCGACACACGAAGAGCTAGAGGTCTCAATTGAGCATAGCTATTTGAATTGAGACCAATTGCTGTTCTCAGTCCGACTGACTTTACTTGAGACAAAACGATATTCTCCTTATTGAGTTCTGAAAGTTGTTTCACATGAGTACACTTGTAAGTCAACGCATTGGTATACTCTCCTGAGAACGGTGTTTTCGGAATATCGAGAACAGAGTTCCCGTTTTGTGCAATCTGAGATAGGCGCTACATGACCAATGTACTCGATGCGCCCTAAAGCCCTAATAACTAACTTGTGCAATCTGATTTGAATATGGAAAAAAAGAAGCGTCTGCTATTCTCAGATAATTATACACTTGGCACATATTTTTATCAGTGCACTCTCTCCAACGGCAACGCCAATTGTGTGTCCTCGATACAATTGTACATAAAACCAAACAATGCCGGAATAATTTTAGATTACACCCCGGCCCACCATAAGCGCACCAAGTTAAAATTAGTGAGGTCGTGGCTCAGGCGGGCAGCGATGTTGTTTTGCGACGAACCTTCGTGACTACGGAGTTTCAAATTGATCGTAGAACTTTTCACAAAGAACAGTTACTCTCTTGGGGTCAACAATAGGATTCAGAAGTAGGTTACAAGTGGCTGCATAGGAGACAGGCGGAGAATGGGCAGTGGTAGGTGTGGTTACACAGATGGCAGATGCCAGCGTAGGGAACAAGTTCAGGACATATCGAACGCGGGGACACCGGACTATTTGACGGAGAGAGCTGAAATTATCGGCACCAATGAATTGGATATAGTGAATGGTGGGCATTTCGGCTTAACCAGAGTGTTACGCCGTTGAAATATGTGGATGGCTACCTGACTCTGCCTTATGTGGATGAAACTCTTCTGTGCAAAGTCAAACAGGTCTTAAAAGGTTGAAAGGAAATGCGAAGCTTGCATGTCGGTGTAATAACACGTTGAAGAGCAACTTAGTAACATATTCCCTCACTGATCCTCCCTGTCCCGCTGGAAACCGTACGTTCTATACTTGTTCGGAAGCAACGAAAGGCAATGCACTGGCTAACATGTAGTATACGAAATCGTTTGTAAGTTCTGCGGTGCCAGATATATAGGCCAAAGCAAGCTGTCTGTGCGACTACCATTCAATGAGCATTTGCGTTTTTTTTCTTCAATGAACCAGCTGATACGCCACTTAGGTGACAATGCTAGATCTTGTCACCCAGACTGACGATCCTTTTAGCATTTGGCATTCTTTTAGCATTCTTTTAGCATCATTTTAGTATTCTTATAGTGTTGCTGGATGACTAGCCTTTTATCATACATATTTTGAGGAAAAAAAAAGAGGGACCATACCGACAGGAAAATACATGGGTCGATCTGCATTAGGTATAGAACTCAGCTCTGAGCAGGAATGTAGCATCGTGGTTTTTGTTGTAATGCTGTGACGATTTAACCTTGCAAATGGCAGTGGCAAGTATGCAAGCCACATGTGATGTTGATTTGAGGATGTAATTTAATTAGTTTTGTTTGCCGGATATCTGGTGCCGGGCAAGATTAAACACGCATTGTTGTACTGATTAGAAGGAGAATTTTGCATCTGGTGATTTTGATTAGGTGCACGTGCACAACAGCATAAATGCTACAAAATAAAATATTTTGAAGGAATATTTTTACAAGTTCAAGGACACGGTAAAACTAAATGTAAACGTGATTTATTTATTACATATTGAATAAACATATTGAATGCACATTTCTACATCCACGTAGTTTCCATTACTATCTACCTACCTAAAAGGTCACATGTATGGCTCCAATACCTTACGAAACCTTGGAGGAAATCTGTCCCTTCTGAGGCGGGGTTAGAGCCCATGCAGAATGCGTGGCTACGAAGTTCACAAACGAACGACTCGGTACGATATTGCTCTTCAATTTCGAGGAGCCCCAGCGAAAAGCACTTATGCTCCCATGGATGTTAGCTTGGTACCATTGAGGGTCCTGCCTCCCTGAATGTTGACTTGGCCCCAATAAATTGGTCGTCATGGTAGCTCAGATGGTTTGAGCGCTGGCCTGCTCTGGTCTCCTCTGCCCTGGCAACGCAGGGTTCGAGTTGCTTCACGCGCTCACATTTAGCCCCCGGCCGGGAGTGTCAGTTGGCAGCTGGCTCGATAAGGCCGGGGACGAGCCTGCCGGGCGGCCGTGTCGGTGCATTGACGGCACGTTAAACTTTCGGTCAAAATTCTGCCGTTGAACTGGAATTCATAGATCGGGTGGTGGGGACAGGGTTCACGCAACAAGCTCTGCTTAGCAATAGAACCCTGGTTCATAAAGCCACCTGAAGAGGAACTCGGATTAAAGTTTTTTTAAGGAAGTATTTTTTTGCATGGAACTTTATGGGTACCCTCACCCCGAGCGACTTCGGCCCTCCGATTACCTCCGTGTATCCGACCCCTAATGATTTTCAGACATTGACTCCCCTGTATGCCATTGCACTCGCACGAGATATCCTACTGCACTCGCTTGTCACGGGGTATTCCGCTGGATTTCCCATTGTCACGACTGTCACGTGGTATTCCGCTGGGTTTCCAATAGTCACGCCTGTCCCGGGGTGTCCCGTTAGTTGTGCCATTGTCACGCTTGTCACGGGGTGTCCCGTTAGTTGTGCCACTGTCACGCCTGTCCCGGGGTGTCCCGTTAGTTGTGCCATTGTCACGCCTGTCCCGGGGTGTCCCGTTAGTTGTGCCACTGTCACGCCTGTCCCGGGTGTCCCGTTAGTTGTGCCATTTTCAGGCTTGTCACGGAGTATCCTGTTGGGTGCTCCATCGTAGAAGCGCTTCAAAGTAGCTTAGCAACTATCTTCAGTAAGTACACTGACGGATCGGGCGAGCTATGTGACTAAATGAAGAATTACATTCACGAATGGCAGAATCATGTGAACGAAATGGTAGGGTGACCTCATGTGATGTAAGTTGGCGCAGAATAACTGCGCAATCTGTGCACTTTGTAACACGGCTATCCACCACTATAAACACTGATTATCCCACAAAGCACGGTTATCCACCAGCATAAACGCTGGTTATCCCACAATGCGTCCCCAAGTTACACCACTAAATGGCTTACCATCCACCTCACTTTTGAAAAATTAATATACACTTTAAACTAACCGGCAAGTTTCCTTACTAGGCATCACACAGGATGCACGACTAGGCATCGTGTTCGGCAAAAACGTTTTGCTATACGATGCTGTAGTGATGAGGACAAGCCTGAAAGTTTTAGCTCGCAATCCTACTTCTTTCCTAATTTGCACGAACATCCGCACAACCAAGGGCTGCTCATCGACATGATGGGCCTTGGAGAACTAGACCAAGTGCTTGCATAGAGCAAACTTTTGATTGCAGACCGGTTCATAGCAACGTCTGAGTGTCATCTTCACCAATTTCATTATACGTGATGTGCCATCCAAGTTGACTACGCACAGTCGCGAATCTGACAAGCTGGGAGAACTTCTGCAGTAACCACGCAGACTCATGTCTGCAAGTCTTTAATGTCTTTAATCCGCATTCAAAAGTTAACGCTCCGCTTGAAGAGTTCCTCAATCTGTCACAGACGCATCATAATTCATGGAGACGTATTCATGGTGAGCTTTTATCCCGACTGTATGACTGTCGCGAGATGAGGGTTCAGTCAGGTCAATCAATGAAAATCTTACAGATAACGCACCGGCTGCAATTGCATCTCATTGGTGATCGATCACCGTTACACTACGTTGCACTAGGAAGAAGTGCACGACAATAATAATAATTTGGCCGATGCATACTACCGTACCGTACCGTGTATATAAATACATATATATATATATATATATATATATATATATATATATATATATATATATATACTTATATATATATACATTCATATATGTATATATGTATATAATGTGTGTGTGTATGTGGTAGGTGTAGGTGTACGTTGCTTGTGTTTGTGTGTGTGTGCGTGTGTGTATGAATGTTAGATACGTTAAGCTGCCTGTATTTTGGGGCAAGGATAACACTCGACAGAGCTGCTTCATATATGCCGTAGCACTAAGTTCATATCGCATCGTGCAACCCGTGGAGCTCGATTAATCAGCTCTCACATCGCTAGTGCTCTTAACTTCACCGCAGCATTTGGTTGTCATCACTTTCCCCTCATATTTCGCTCCGATATCCAACCCGTTCACTGCAGCAATGCTCCAGATAGAATTCGGGGTCATGCTGAAACGAGGAACTTTTGTGCCGAAGGTATCTGCGATCTCTTCATGACTCGTAAATGCACGCACCATATTGTGCCCATTTTCTGGAAGCGCAGACATCTCACACATGAGCAAAACCTGTTTCAGTATAGTGCATTCATATTCGGGATGCGTGATCCATACTACTCTAGGTGGAGAAGCTGGATTGTGGAATAGCGCCTGGACCTCCAGCAAATGTTCATTTAAATGGAATCCGCTTCAGCTGAAATTGACTGCAGTCAATTTTAGTCTGCATTCCTGCCAAAGTGGGGCTCATCTACCCAATGTGGTGTACATATCTCAAACATCGACGCATTTTATTGGGTTGTCAAATTTGCATATGTCTCACGCTGCGTCCCATCTTGTGCTGTCTCCAAGCGTTCCCGATCAGTTCGTGCCACGTACAAACGTTCATCGCAAAATGCTTCATGGGACTGACACGTCGAGCTTCAGCCCGGCTTCAGGGCGAGCAGGTACTGTGACATGCCGACATAGCACCTGACCGGCAGCTGGCTGGTCCGCCCTGACACAGGGATGGTTGGACCGACAACGGTCTAAAACGCTTTCTTTGAATAAAAAAGGCACGCATTCCACAAACGGCATCGTGGTGAAAGCTTTGCAAATTAGTTCTAAAAACCTTCAGAATTCGCGAAACACCGCACAAAATAACAACCTTCTCTAATAATGTGACTTCTACGGTACTGTTAGAATAATGTAGGGTGACTGTCAGACTTGTCTAGATCGGATTGTTCAAATCAGCATTTCTCGTATATACATGGAGTATATATATATTTGTCGTTATACATAGGCATGACAACATCCCGTTCGCCTTTGGATGAAGCTAATTTGAGCTCATCCGCAAAAAGGCAGATTGGTCGTATGGACGCCTGTATCATCAGAAATTCTGATACAACCAAACACAAAATCCAATGTAGAATCCATCAATAAAGAAAGGAGTGCATTCTTTGGGAAACATCGACCACGCGTTCGGAATTTGAATGCACTGTGCCAGGTTGTTAAAATAGATTTTACTAAGGTCTGAAATTCCTGCACTTCCGCTAAAATTGGAAGCATTCAGGTGCATGCCTCGATAAGTTGCCGAGAAAGCGCAATTGCAGTGTGTTCACATGTGTCTCGATGCTCTCCTACTTCAGCGGCGCAGTCGGCTAATACGTCTGTTCCGTGTGTGGGAGGCATTTGGTTCATCACGCGGTCGGGTGTGGTGGGCGGCGTGAAAGGTCCCCCCCCCCCCTCCCCACGATTTTGCGCGAAAAGCGGGAAACGGATGCCGAACAGGGCGGCGATTTCTTTCTAGGACGCCCGGTTTGTGAACCGGCAGAGCGGCTCCAATTTCCTCCATCCCTGAGGTTTCGTCACCACCTCACCCGACACCAAAGTTTCGTCGATGCGGTGGTACGGAGGCGCATCGGCCGGCGCATCGGCCGGCGCAGTGTGCCGGCCGATCTCACCCTCATTTGAACCTGCAGGCACCGATCCAGGATCATGTATGCATGCTTGTATGCTTCGGCAAGGTAATCAGCCGTAATATCTACCCTTCAAATTGTGTGCTTCTAGCTTCAATAGTTTCCGAGACCCTAGGGGAGCCGATCGCCCTCCGGGCGTTTGGCGAGAGGCCCTCCGACGTGTGTGCTCAGACTGATTGGAGTAAACTTTTCTGCCCAGTAGACGGCCGTAGCTGGGGAGTGTTCGCTATGCCACAGGATTAACGCTGACCGATGAGCGCCGCCGCGGCTCCCACACTGATGACCAGCGTCCGCCGCGGCTCCTACACTGATGACCAGCGCCCGCCGCGGCTCCTACACTGATGACCAGCGTCCGCCGCGGCTCCTACACTGATGACCAGCGTCCGCCGCGGCTCCTACACTGATGACCAGCGCCCGCCGCGGCTCCTACACTGATGACCAGCGCCCGCCGCGGCTCCTACACTGATGACCAGCGCCCGCCGCGGCTCCTACACTGATGACCAGCGCCCGCCGCGGCTCCTACACTGATGACCAGCGCCCGCCGCGGCTCCTACACTGATGACCAGCGCCCGCCGCGGCTCCCACACTGATGACCAGCGCCCGCCGCGGCTCCTACACTGATGACCAGCGTCCGCCGCGGCTCCTACACTGATGACCAGCGTCCGCCGCGGCTCCTACACTGATGACCAGCGCCCGCCGCGGCTCATACACTGATGACCAGCGTCCGCCGTACCTCCTACACTGATGACCAGCGTCCGCCGTACCTCCTACACTGATGACCAGCGCCCGCCGCGGCTCCTACACTGATGACCAGCGTCCTCCGTACCTCCTACACTGATGACCAGCGTCCGCCGCGGCTCCCACACTGATGACCAGCGTCCGCCGCGGCTCCCACACTGATGACCAGCGTCCGCCGCGGCTCCCACACTGATGACCAGCGCCCGCCGCGGCTCATACACTGATGACCAGCGTCCGCCGCGGCTCCCACACTGATGACCAGCGCCCGCCGCGGCTCATACACTGATGACCAGCGTCCGCCGCGGCTCCCACACTGATGACCAGCGTCCGCCGCGGCTCCCACACTGATGACCAGCGTCCGCCGCGGCTCCCACACTGATGACCAGCGCCCGCCGCGGCTCATACACTGATGACCAGCGTCCGCCGCGGCTCCCACACTGATGACCAGCGCCCGCCGCGGCTCATACACTGATGACCAGCGTCCGCCGCGGCTCCTACACTGATGACCAGCGTCCGCCGCGGCTCCCACACTGATGACCAGCGCCCGCCGCGGCTCTATACTGATGACCAGCGTCCGCCGCGGCTCCCACACTGATGACCAGCGCCCGCCGCGGCTCCTACACTGATGACCAGCGTCCGCCGTACCTCCTACACTGATGACCAGCGTCCGCCGTACCTCCTACACTGATGACCAGCGCCCGCCGCGGCTCCTACACTGATGACCAGCGTCCGCCGTACCTCCTACACTGATGACCAGCGTCCGCCGCGGCTCCCACACTGATGACCAGCGTCCGCCGCGGCTCCCACACTGATGACCAGCGTCCGCCGCGGCTCCCACACTGATGACCAGCGCCCGCCGCGGCTCATACACTGATGACCAGCGTCCGCCGCGGCTCCCACACTGATGACCAGCGCCCGCCGCGGCTCTACACTGATGACCAGCGTCCGCCGCGGCTCCCACACTGATGACCAGCGTCCGCCGCGGCTCCCACACTGATGACCAGCGTCCGCCGCGGCTCCCACACTGATGACCAGCGCCCGCCGCGGCTCTACACTGATGACCAGCGTCCGCCGCGGCTCCCACACTGATGACCAGCGCCCGCCGCGGCTCATACACTGATGACCAGCGCCCGCCGCGGCTCCTACACTGATGACCAGCGTCCGCCGCGGCTCCCACACTGATGACCAGCGCCCGCCGCGGCTCCCACACTGATGACCAGCGTCCGCCGCGGCTCCCACACTGATGACCAGCGTCCGCCGCGGCTCCTACGCTGATGACCAGCGTCCGCCGTACCTCCTACACTGATGACCAGCGCCCGCCGTACTCCCTACGCTGATGACCAGCGCCAACTGTGGCTCCTACACTGATGACCAGCGCCCGCCGCGGCTCCTATACTGATGACCAGCGCCTGCCGCGGCTCCCACACTGATGACCAGCGTCCGCCGCGGCTCCCACACTGATGACCAGCGCCAGCCGCGGCTCCCACACTGATGACCAGCGCCCGCCGCGGCTCCTACACTGAGGACCAGCGTCCGCCGTGACTACTACACTGATGACCAGCACCCGCCGTGACTCCTACGCTGATGACCAGCGTCCGCCGTACCTCCTACACTGATGACCAGCGCCCGCCGTACTCCCTACAATGATGACCAGCACCACCGCGGCTCCTAGCCAGACGATGGCAGTAACTGGCGAGAGTTAGTCGTACCACAGGATTAACGCTGATCGACCACGGCTGCCGTCACCTCACTGTGTGCATGATCTGCCTGCCTGCCTTTAATGACCTGACTATGACCTGCCTTTAATCAGATACTTCGGTCCGGTATCACGCACAGAGTGGACGGCCCTGCGTAGCGCCACCTAAGCATTTTCTGTTCACATGCCTTGGAAATCGGGATTGCCCGCCGTGTGTCCAGCGTGCTATGACTGGAAATTTGCGTGCGCACACTGGTGCTGAAAATGTCATCGCTATCGTGTGCATAGCATGCGTGTGTGTGTGTGTGTGTGTGTGTGTGTGTGTGTGTGTGTGTGTGTGTGTGTGTGTGTGTGCGTGCGTGCGTGTGTGCGTGCGTGCGTGCGTGCGTGCGTGCGTGCGTGCGTGCGTGCGTGCGTGCGTGCGTGCGTGCGTGCGTGCGTGCGTGCGTGCGTGCGTGCGTGCGTGCGTGCGTGCGTGCGTGCGTGCGTGCGTGCGTGCGTGCGTGCGTGCGTGCGTGCGTGCGTGTGTGTGTGTGTGTGTGTGTGTGTGTGTGTGTGTGTGTGTGTGTGTGTGTGTGTGTGTGTGTGTGTGTGTGTGTGTGTGTGTGTGCGTGCGTGCGTGTGTGTGTGTGTGTGTGTGTGTGTGTGTGTGTGTGTGTGTGTGTGTGTGTGTGTGTGTGTGCGTGTGTCTGTGCGAATGCATGCAGTAAATTAATCCTCAAGTAGAGTGTCCAATTGCTTAATGTTTCATGCCGCAGTATGGTGACTAATCTTTGTCCTTATAGCGGGAGGCTTCTGCCCATCACTCACACAAAGCCCCCTGATGACACCTCATGCTGATTCTGGTTATTAAACTCTCTTGGAAAGGGTTTCATATAAATTGTTGCGACTACTACCGGGCAGATTACACTGTTCCCGATCGACTAAAACAGATTGTTTAACTACATAACTACATAACATAACTATGTAGTAACATATATAACATAACATGACATAATTATGGGACAACTAGTTAAGAAGCTTGGATCTTACAAGCAACTTAGCCACGTTGTATTCGGGTAGTAGCGCGGAAGCCAAATAATCCGACGGCACGTAATTGTCTACTGGACTATAGGGGCTCAATACGTGCGCAAAGCCTGGAATGTGATCCCCAATGTCATTGAACCCAGCAGCTTTGCATGTATTATGAGGCTGTGTCCTAGGCGACTCATTACTCGACGTTCATGGCCACGCCTTCAGCGTGCCGAGCAAAGATACATGGAAGAGCGCTCGCTGAGGGAGGGGAAAGTGAACTGCGAGTCAACTGAGCCCAGCTTAATCCTGATACTAAGCATTAGGTGACTGTTACACTCTTTTCTGAAATGATTTGCGAACTCAGGTTTTGCGCTGTAGTTACCAACTGAAGCAAAACATAGCTTGAAGTAGTTACTTGTAAGCTTGGCCAATGTAGATTCACTTGGCAACATAATCAATGCATTTCCATACTTCATTGATATCGAAAATTAGCTTTCAAATGAAGCTTTTGCTTGATCAGGTTTTCTTCATAGATTGCGTTGTTGTTGGTGTTTCGCTCCACGCATTGAAATGGACGATATTGTGGCGATCACGTGATATTGATGGCTAGATTAATCATTATATGTCAGCCTATATATGTTCACAATTATTTTGAAGCATATGGGTGCGAACCGGTGGTCATCAGTGTCCAAGTGTATGCATTTGAATCACAAATTTGCATATACCAGCAGAGTGCTCGGGAACTTTCACCTTCTCATAAATGTTTTGGACAGCGAAATATATAATATAATAGATTATAAGCATTAAGACCGATGAAGCATTGGTGAAGCCCACAAGCCAAAATGTACGCCGTCGACTTATCAGTGAACATATCGACAAAGTTAGTACAATTTTTGGAGAGCCAAAGAGGGCCAAAACTGCAGGTTATAAATGGCGTTCATCGAGCAACGTCGCCGAAATGGAGGAATATGGCAGCACAGTCAATGACACGCGCTGCCCGAGTCGAAGCCGACACAACAGACGAGCAGGCTCAGCAGCAACAACACGACGATATACCCTAAAAATTTGCCAACGAATCAGACGATGAATATGTCATGCATTATCGGCACTTACATAGGAGAAGCGAACCACTAAACCTGGCTGTCGTTGCGGAGGCGCTGGACGCTACCGATACCGGCGCAAGAAAGGCGTCTAAAATACTACCTCGTTTCTGTTGGTATAGGGGAAGTGTGGATGTTATCACGGAACCGAAAGTGTTAAAAGCTATTGATGTGAGCAGGAAGTGTACAGTAGATAAAGTAAATGATATGGCGAAAGACTGTACTTATGCATTTTTTGAAGGCCGTGATACGGACCAGATAAGAGGGAAGGGCATGGTCAAATCGTGTCGCATGTCGTATGAAAAGATGAGTGTACACCATGTCTCGGTAAATATGCATCCCGGGATGTTCATGTATGTCATTTTGGGTGTGACGGAAAGCACGAAAGCTTCGCCGCGCAAAAGCTAAAATATTTTCTGCATGCTCGTATGGCAAGTGAGCAAAACATTGCTCCATTGGTGGTGATTTGACCAACCAGGTTGCTTGGTGGAAAGTGGGATGGATGGAGCATTTTGAACAACTGATGGGGCGACCTGTGGGTCGAATTGCTTCCTTGTGCCACCAAGCGGAATTGCCCTATCGAGCTCTGCTTGGTCTGCTGGACGGGAAAATAGCCTGGCCAAGCTCTGTATTGTGGAAGTCACATTGTATTGCATTGCATTGTATTGAGGAAGTTTGCCGTTGTTGCATGGCATTGTGACTGGAGTGATTTGTTTGCCAACCGCATCAGCAATTGAACAAATGGGACTCTTGATGTTTATGGTAATACAATTACGAACATCAATGCAACTGCAAATATTGTAGGATACTTGCATGTACTCATTGAACCAGACTCCTCACCCTTCCACGCTAACTTTCTCTGGACATTATTGCATGTCTATCGTCCATCTCGCGGCTTCTTGTCTAATGTTACATTAATTTCCAGGTCAGACTAATCCAGTCTGGACAGTGTCTTCACCCATCGCTGGTGTGAACCAGGCTGAGCCAAGTCTGAGTCGCCCCTGATCCGGCACACCCTCGGCCTGATCCACTCCTGCTCTGCGCCTGCTCTCGCTCGTCCTATGTTTGGCGCGGCCCAGACCTGACCTGGTCGCCTCTTCCAGGACGTGAGGCATCGACAGCCGCGTCTTTTCCCTCGGCCTGTGCCAACACATTGCCGTCAGCCACGCCATGGGACCGGCCATTCAATTTCCAGCGGCTTCCAAAAACGTCGTCGCCCCGCGACGGCAGATTCGCTGGGATGCAAACCATGCATGGCACGCACTGGCATTGTAATGCAGCACAAGGGGTGGGAGAGCAGCGAGAGCGGATTCGATGGGATACAAGCCAGGCATGACACGTGCTGGCGTTGTAACGCAGCGCGGGAGCTGGCGAGAACACCCGGAGGAGCTGATGAGAGTGTAGCTATTCGCAATGAAACTGATCAGCGAAAGCCAGCAGCGCAGCGAACATTTTGCTTAGGGAGGGCATGCATCTTCAAGGACACCCAGCTTGATGAGCCCCACCCAACTTTATGAGGGTCCGCACGTAAAATAGAACGTCATGCAACAGCATTCCCACCAATTACGATTTCCATTTCCATTTCCACTCGGACCTAGAGAACTACCGAGACTCGTCCACTAAGAGGCCAATAGATGAGTTACTGGGTACCGGCCTACTTTAGGGGTCATCCAGCTTCAGAAGACGGGGTCATTCGAGCTCCAAGGGAACCACCCAGTTCGAAGTGATCTAGAGCATACGCAGTACCTCAAACGGTTGAAAGGGCACCTGCCAGTCTCAGGGCTCACTGTCGTCCCTAAACGTAATTGCGCTGCTGCCGGGAAGGATCGCACACGCTTGGCACCAAGGGCAATGGGTCCTTCGGACCTCCACATCGCTAATGAGGGGGCACGGGTCTTCTGTTCTCCCTTCAGCTGCGTCACTATGGAACACCCGCACTGAGTCAGACAAAGGTGAGATAAGTTGCGTGAGACAAAGTTGCGAGCCGTTTCTCATCACCTGTCGCTGGCAAACCAAACATGCTCTCGCAAAGCGCCGAACGTAAGCCATTGCCTTTGAAGGAGTTCCTGTGTCAATCGTACCTCACTTATTTCGAGGTGTAAGGAACTTCAGTTCAGGAATAACACGTGCATACGGCCCACTAGAGGCTTTGCCGTACTGTGGAATCATGTCGGATACTTAAACGATAACCCAAGCTGGAATGGCTATACATGCGCTGGCGTTTTCAGAGCTCGTCATGCCTGTCCTAGCCTGAGTGAATAAAGTGTATGCAAACAAGAGAGGTGGGGATAACAGTACCACCTCCTGTTGGATGTCTGGAAGAGCTCTAGCAGTTTAAGGGTGGTGAGATGATTTCGCCACGCGTGACGTTGCAAAATTTCAATCTTGTACTTTACCCTGCCATGATACCACCCATGTGACATGATCCCAAATAGGCCAACTTCCGTTCCCATGTGACTCACAAAATCCAAATATATCCATTATCTTGCAAATGGAGCTAATGTGTTGATCGGGTACTGAGATAGGTGAGTTTTTAGAAAGATTCCATCGTTTTCACTCGATCCGATTTGTAACGTCGTACATGTTACTTGTGGATGTGTGTGTATGTAGTGTGTGTGTGTGTGTGTGTGTGTGTGTGTGTGTGTGTGTGTGTGTGTGTGTATGCGCATTTGTGCGTGTTTGGATATAATATCGAGCTTCAGATATTGGCGGTGACATAGCGAACCACTGCCTTAGCATTCCTTATCATTTTTTTTTTCGAAATCAGTGGTGTGCTTCAGGAACTTTTTGGTTGACTGAATGTGCTCAAATCAGCTGAACTAGTCCTGAATAGTTTAAATGCCGCCAAACGCTTACAAGTAGGACGGAACACTTCTCTAAGTAAGTTTATTTTGTATGTTGAAAGGCTCCGAAGAATTCTTCAAGCAAATCATACCTACAGGAAAAAGATGGTGATCGTAGTTTATAGAGCCTTGCCGGCAATTCTGTAGCCGCGTTTTGTCGAGGCGGCGAGTCGTGCTGGATCTGGGCCCAAGTATATGGGTGACAGGTTTGCGAGGCCGGGTCTGCAATACCCGCAGGCGATGGCTGCGAACGGGCCAGCCGTCACGCGCTACCGGGTCACACGGTCACATGGTCACATGGTCATATGCGGAGCGGCAGCATCGATCGGCGCAGTGCAGCAGGTGTGGACCAGCGAGCTTACCGACTCGCTGGTCACGTGAGTGTCCAGGACTGTGGCCGGCCCCCAGTAGAGGGCTTGCTTTTCAGTATTACAGAGAGGGCTGATTGACAGATTTGGTGGGCAACTGGTTCGGTGAACAGAGTGCAACCAAGAAGGGCCCTTGTGGCTCATAGTTGCACTAATCTTTTATGTCTTTATGTCTATGTCTTCAACAAGCCCCCCGGGCGTACTCGCTCGATGGACACGCTGTACTGTGGCCGGCGTCCAGCCTCGAAGACCAACCGAGCATATGGACGCTGCATGGCCAACGCAGTCGACACGCCCGAAAGCCCAAATAACCGACCAACCAACCGAGCATACCGACTCGCCGAACACACCCCCATCGTGGGCGCTGTATAACCACTGCAGTTGATGCGCCCTAAAACCCAAATAACTAACTAACTAACACCCCCATCGTGGTCGGCTCCCAGCCCCGGAAACATATCGAGCGCACGCATGCATACACGCCGGACACGCTGGACCGTGGCCGGCGCCCAGACCCGCAAACACACCTACTTTTGATGCAGGCAAACTCGTGGCGTTTGGCTGAATGGAGACAGGCAAGACCGAGAAATGCTTAGCCCGGGGACGTAGGAACGATAGGAGAAGCGGGGCAGTGGACCGTTTTCAGGGGCTCCATCGACAGGCGACTTCAAGCAAGGTGCACTTGAGCATCCTGGAGTGCCCTTTTCCGGTCAAAGGACACCTCTCTCCGGTCAGAGGGGGCCAAACAGAAAAAGTGCGGTGACCAGTCCCCTTCCCGATAACTACCATGCTCAAACTTGTCATGAGCAGTGAGTCAAACACACAGCTTCGCACCGTGGCAAAGCCAACACTCCAGATCGGGCGGGTCAGCAGGGAGCGGAAGAAAACTGGCAGCTCCCGTACTGGCCTAGACGGTTGGCGGGCCGCACCACGGTCACCTCTCTGTTCGAGGGCGTTGAACTGCGGCGCGGCCCACCAGCCGTCTAGGCCAGCGCGGAAGCTTCCAGTCCCGTGACAAGACATGACATGACGTGACTGTCGGCTGATGTCACAGGAGTCGGTCATCTCTCTGTTCGAGGGCGCTGAACTTGGCGCAGCCCACCAGCCGTCTAGGCGAGCACGGAAGCTCCCAGTCCCGTGACAAGACATGACATGACGTGACTGTCGGCTGATGTCACAGGAGTCGGTCAACTCTCTGTTCGAGGGCGTTGAACTGTGGTGCGGCCCACCAACCGTCCAGGCCAGCGCGGAAGCTCCCAGTCCCGTGACATCACATGACATGACGTGACTGTCAGCTGATGTCACGGGAGTCGGTCATCTCTCTGTTCGAGGGCGTTGAACTGACATCTCTCTGTTCGGGGACGTTCCCGTGACATCAGCTGACGGCCACCAAAGCATGGCGGCCTCACGACCGCACCGCACTGGCAGCTATCCATCACCGGGCGCCTCTGGACAGGCCGGCGCGCCGATGCTGCTAGCCTCGCCCGTCCAGGTCGCAGTATTGCGGCGCCGCTGCGTTGGACAATGAGCCGGTCGTGTTCGATCTCGGCTGTCGCCGCTGCACACGCTCCGCTGGACGCGTGGCGAGTGGATGCGCCTCTTGGTTGCATGACAGCTCCAGCGGAAAGGTTTGCACGGCAGTCGTTCGTTGGTGGAGAAAAGGTCGCATCACAAGGCTTTGTAGGGTTGCAGGTCGTGCTGGATTCAATACTTGATGACATTCATACGGGGGAAGTTAAATTTCTGCCAATTGTGTGTCCTGAGCTTACTTTTGCCGGTAAATTACTTTTACCCCGTTCACGTTTTTGTCCCAATATAACGTTTGGCGACCCAGCGCATTACCACCTCTTGCCCAACAAAATGTATATTGTCTGTCGAGCTTCTATCCGCGAACGGTCACATGCCTTCATTTTCAGCCGACATCTGCCGGAATCGTGACACTTCAGCTGACACGTGTCGGTGGTGGTTATTGGTTTTACGACAGGTTGACCGTTGAGTCATGTAGCGTTGCCAATCTCTCACGCCGATTGGTCGCGGGCGAAGAGAAGCGACATGTGAGACTCGAACGACACGTGTCCCTGTCATCACACTTCGGCTGACACGGGTCGGTGTCACGACACTTCAACCAGCAGGCTTCGATGCCATAATGTTTCAGCCGACAGATGTCGCACCCGCTGACATGTCAAACTAATAGCCGCGGACGAATGGCTGCGGCGTAATCTACTAACGTTGATTGGCACGTCCAACTTGTTCAGTGTGAAATGACAACTGCTCTACAGCGTGGATTTGATGAATCCCCGCAGTATTTCCGCGCAGTGGGACTACAAAGAACGTCATGTAATTCTGTCTCGATCATTCTGTAGAAGTGAGCCTTGCTTCAGTGAGAGTCCAGACGTCAGTTACAATTGTATAGCGCTTTGTAGACAGTAAGTGGCATCGCATGAATTAGTTGGCGAATGCTGACTAGGTTGAAGAAGGTGTTCTGTTTCTGACACTAGAGTCGACCGTTAGTATTCTTGGGTAGCTCTTGCAATGCTCTCTGATTGTCACGTGATGAAATTGACTACTGGCATTCTTGGGTAGCTCGTTCAATGCTATCTGATTGTGACATGATGAAATTGACTACCGGTATTCTTGGGTAACTCATTTCATACTGCCGGATTGCGAAGCCCTGATATACTTTGTGATCCATTTCTACCAACGTCGTGTATACAACTTTTGAGTGCAGCCAACACTTCCCGTACTAGATGAGATATTTTTGATCCCACACAAGATGTTTGCTTTTGCACTGATTTCTTTTTGGTGCTGTTGAAGGACCATTGGCTCGCACGGCCAATGGTCCGCAGCCTGCTGTGTCTTTCCACAAATTGCTCCACGACACCTCGAACGCGAGTTGACGTGATGCAAATTTACCAAATACGTAGCTTCCAGTTCCTTCCTCCAAAAAAGTATCACGCGCCCTGCAAGTTCTTGGAAGTCATAGGACAGTTCGGGAAGTGCAAATGAAAGTCATTGTTGTCTGCTTAATTGCTTCATCCTTCAGCTTAACTTCATATAACTTAACTTCAGCAGTAACAACACACTCACACCAGAGTAAGTATGCCATCATAGACACCACCGGGACGCTGGACGAATTATGACTTGATTGCGAATTAACTTATGATTATGCAATGCCGAGGTCCAATTTATAGGTTGATGGTTAGAAATGCAGCCAACTATTTGCAAAATTAGACAAATATCGACGAAATAAAAAACTATGCGTTAAAACATCACATTCTGGATACGGTTATTATTAGGAAGGTACCATGTACCTTTTGTGATATGAGTGCAATCGGTCGGTTAATTGAAAAATGGCCCATACCTTTGAATTTGAGCTCGCGTTGGGGCTTTCCCACAATTTAGTGCAGTTTTCTCCCAGGACCACGAGCAAAAAAAAAAACGCGCAGCAGCTCGCTCAGGGTAACATCTCGCATCGAGAAACCTTGGGATCACATGTTACATCATCCTCCGTATCTACTTTGACCTAAGGACGGAAATTGGGTAAAGATATCAAGGCTAATTCGCTGACCATCGCCAAGTAAAAACACAGACACACACACACACAAACACAAACGAACATACACACACACATACACATAAACACCCACGAGCACACACACACATACACACACACACACACACACACACACACACACACACACACACACACACACACACACACACACACACACACACACACACACACACACACACACACACACACACACATACACACCCACACCCATACACACGCACACACACACCATGACAGGATACAATGCAAGGCAATAATGTAAAAGGATATTGATGAAGCTGTACGTCAAGTAAAATGCATGACGGCACGAATACCACGTTAAACACGGTACGCAAAATCACCCGGATCAGCCGGGCGCTTTTGTGTCTCCAAACGTCCACCGTAAAAAATGTGTAGTACGCCACCATCGAATCACTATACAGACCAACCCAAGTCCACCACGCACTACCCAGCCTGCCTTGCCCCGCTACACCACGCACTACCCAGCCTGACCTGTTCCGCTACACCACACACTACCCAGCCTGACCTGTACCGTTACACCACACACTACCCAGCCTGACCTGTACCGTTACACCACACACTACCCAGCCTGACCTGTCCCGCTTCACCACCCACTACCTAGCCTGATCTGTCCCGCTACACCACACACTACCCAGCCTGACCTGTCCCGCTACACCACACACTACCCAGCCTGACCTGTCCCGCTTCACCACCCACTACCTAGCCTGATCTGTCCCGCTACACCACACACTACCCAGCCTGACCTGCCACACTACATCATCCAGTACCCACATACTTTTTATTGAGGTAATCCACAATGGACTTGTGGCTACTATAACCTCGCGTCAATTAAACAAAACAGCATAGACGGTAAGGTGAAAGTCACAAAACAGCGAAACCGGGAGTCACACCTATCACATTAAAAATAAAAATAAAAATAGAATAAATACATCGGGACGAACAGCAAATAAATCCAGCACAGGCGGCACATTGGACACGTGTCGCCACAAGTGGCGACCGAAGATTGGTACGGGAAGCTGCATCAGCTCAGGCGGAAATGAGTTGAACATATATGGTGCTCTGGAGCTAAAGCGCCTTTTCCCATCTTGGTGCCGGACCGGGGACATGTAAGTGATCGTGCTGACGGGTGGTTCGGTCACGAACCTCCGCCACGATTGTGAGGTCATGAGCCAGTGACTCAGGCTCACCATGGTGACGCACTTTGCGCGTGAGGCACAGGGTGTGGTATATTGCAAAGTTCTCCGCACTGAGCTAGCCCAGTCCCTTCAGCAGATCCGAAACGTGGTCAATTTTTTTGGAGCCGAAAATTATTTTTGCCGAGTAGTTCATTTTTTTTCATGCGAAACAGGTTCTTTTTGGTTCCGTTACCATACAAAGAAATACAGCAGATCTGCGAGAAGACTAGGGCATCGACCAGCGCGGAGATGACAGCAGGTGGAAGGTGTCTCTTAGATGCGACAAACCACCCAGAACTCCAAAACAACGCTGAGTCACTTCTGAGACGTGCGAGTCCCAGCTGAGCGATCGATCGGAAATAAGCCCGATATTTTTGCATTCCGAAATAGTGGGCAGATAGTGGTCGCGAAATTTCACCGTGATATTTGGTAAGGCACGCAAATTCTGCGGGCTGCTCAAAAGCACCAGCTGTGTTTTGGCAACGTTAATCTTCGGTCCATTTGTTCAATACCAGATGTCGAGGGAGGCCAAATCTGTTTCCATGTGAGCGACGTCGTTTTGAATTTCAGATTTCTCATCACCGACCAAAATTCGGGAGTCGTCGGCGTATTGAATAACCACTGCGACTTCGGCAAGCATACTGAGGTCGTTGGCGAAGACGCAGCAGAGAAGCGGTCCGAGAGATGATCCTTGAAAAACGCCGATGCTGTTGGGCAACTGGGCAGATTTATGGACGACACCCAGCCTCTCAGTGAGGCTGACACTCTGGGTGTGGTTCTGAAGATAAGCCGAAAACCAGGATGTATCGATGCTGTGGAGACTTAATTTTGACGGGAGCTTTGGGTGGTCTACCACATCAAAACATTTGCTCAGATCCAGCAGGCGCAGAAGGGACACATCTCCCTGGTCACATGCGGATAGGATCTGGTCAGATATGGAGGTCAGGGGGGTCTTCGTAGAATGGCGAGAACGGAAACCGTGCTGAGTTGGAGAGAGGAGGTGGTTTTCGTACGGATAATTGTAGAATTGCTGATGGACGGCACGCTGTAAGATTTTCGCAATGACTGTGACGATGGCGATAGGACGTAAACTGGAAGGGCTAGAAGAATCACCGGATTTGAATCAGGAATGTCGGATTTATTAATCCTGGAATTGACCAAATCCAGGGACGCCGCACATATCAAGTCGAAACACACCCTGAACATGTGGATGTTGATGCC
This sequence comes from Imbricaverruca yamaguchii, assembly GCA_034440575.1. NCBI lineage: Eukaryota > Metazoa > Arthropoda > Thecostraca > Neoverrucidae > Imbricaverruca > Imbricaverruca yamaguchii. Next base: position 203,360 of record JAOTOL010001660.1, read on the forward strand.
GTCTTCGCCGCAGGCCGACGGGCCATTCATTCCTAAGACGACGGCTCGCAGCTCTGATAGCGACAACGCCACCAGGGTAAACTCACAGGCACCGACACGCGGTGTCTGTACCCACCCTGACCTGTCCTGCTACACCACCCACTACCCAGTCGGACCCACCCTGCTACACCACCCACTACCGATCCGTACCTGCTCTGCTACACCACCCACTATCCAGCCGTATCTGCCATGCTACACCACCCACTGTCCAGCCGGACCTGCCCTGCTACACCACGCACTACCAAGCCGTACCTGCCCTGCTACACCACCCACCATCCAGCCGTACCTGCCCTGCTACACCACCTACTACCCAGTCGGACCTGCCTCGCTACACCATCCGCTGTCCAGTCCGACATGCCCCACTACACCACTCACTACCCAGTCGGCCCACATCCTCTAACATCCAGCTTGACTTTCTCCACTGCCCCACCCACCTTCCAGCCTGACGTGCCCCGCTACACCATCTCCTGCCCAGTCTGACGTGCCCCGCTGCACCACCCACCCCCGAAGGTAGGCCGGTCGCCGCTACCGTTGCCGACCAGATGCTCGTCGGCGGCCGGTCGGTGGCTGCTCAGCACCAGTCCGGCTCAGACCGCCGCCGCGGTCGGGTCTCGCTCACCGCCCGGTCCCACCAGCCCAGTGTTCAGCCCAGTCGCGTCTGCTTCCGCTGCAGCCACGGTCGGGACTCGGCCACTGCCCGGTCCCACCAGCCCAGTGTTCAGCCCAGTCGCCTCTGTTTCCGCTGCAGCCGCGGTCGGGGCTTGGTCACTGCCCGGGCCCACCAGTCTGGTGGCCAGTCCCATCAGTCCTGTGGTCGCCGCCTCCGCCGCCGGGCTCGAGCCCGAGCCCGAGACGAGCCTGCCGCACTCGTCTCCAGCAGACCGGCTGGACGGGCCGAGACGAGCCTGCCCCACTCGTCTCCAGCGGACCGGCTGGACGGGCCGAGACGAGCCTGCCCCACTCGTCTCCAGCGGACCGGCTGGACGGGCCGCATTCGCGCGCACTAGCTCGAGAGTGGTGACAGACCGGCTGTACTGATGTGTGTTCGGCGTGACATGAGGCGGAAGTGAGTCGCGTGATCCGCAGTGGCAGTGGTAGTGGGTCGGGTGCCACAGCCGAGTGGTGCCCGTGCAACAGTTGTGTACCAACGTGGACGTCACACCGAGCGCTCAGAGGTCCCGCCACGGTACGTTTGTGCCGTGATCTGCTTCACATTCTGCTCCATTTCTCAGGCGAGAATGCGCAACAAAACATTCGGCTAAACGTCACAATCGAATATTTGCAGGTTCTTTGGATGTGTTTTCTCCATACATGACAAGAAGTAATGAATGAAGAAGTGAGTAATGAATACAACAAAATTACCGTGTCATTTCAACATCGCTACGTCTGCCTCCTGCTGCAAACGTAACACAAAACAGTTGGGATGTATAGCTTCATATAAGCAGTTCGTTCCCAGCAGCGACAAAATGTGCTACTTGGTAAGTGGCTATACAGATATTTAGTGCCAGCGCTGCACATGTTCGACTGAATACTTGAACGTTACTTTCCACTCAATGATGCGGAATGGCACCAGAATGATACATGTCGTCGGCAATCAGGGGGATGGAGTTGCTCAGCTGTTCTATGCCAGGGTTAAAAGTAGAATGTTTTATTGCTTGGCGGCAATAAAGTAGCGATGCCTCAGGGGCGCGGTGGGAATAAAACTCGCAGACAGAAAGTAACCATTCTGCGCGCTGAATATATATATATATATATATATATATATATATATATATATATATATATATATATATATATATATACATATATAGATAGATATACACACACCCATCCACACACACACGCACACACAAATAACATACACACAAACATATATATATGTATATATATATATGTATATATATATATATATACACACATACATATACATACATATGTACATTCCCTATTACTAATTACCAGTTACCATTACTGTGCGTGCACCACGAGCTTTTTAGACATTGCTTCAGCAAATGGATATTAGCATTGCACACACGGGCGGGTCAGAGGCGGATCCAGGGATCTGCATGGGGAGCACTGGTGTGGAGGGACGCCAGTTCCTCGGAGGGGCGCCACTGCCAAAGCCCCTGGAGGTACACCTTCGCCTGAAAGTCTGTTGAGAGAGGAGGGGAAGCAGTGTACTCAACCGCACTGAAGAGGGGATATTTTGCCTTCAAGAGGGCGTACTTCCTCAGAGCGGCGTCTTTGGTTGAGAACTCGTTCAGCCCGGGTGGTCGTTGCATTCTAGCCTTCCCGAAGAGGCGCCCCTGTCAGTGAGTGCCATTTTTTCACGGGAGAGGCATGCCCCGCTGCTCCCCTGTATTCTCTCCCGGGATAGGTGTCCTTTATGAGTATACACAACAGCGTCTCTGGTAGTTACCTAGGACTTACACCGATATCCAGCCATGAGCGAATACAAGGGGGCACTGGGGGCATCTCCCCCATGAGAAGGTGGCGTCCTCAGGCTGAGAAAAGGCGCTCCTCCGGTAAGGCTCGAATGCACCCCCCCTAGGATTTTCAGCTGGAAGCGCCCCTCGGAAAGCAAAGTACGCCCCCAGACATGCACCCCCCCCATTCCATAACAATTCCTTGATCAGCTCCTGCATCCAATATTTCTTACTCCCAACCAACCACGTGCACGGCTCTGGGGTGTATCTAAGAAACAGACACACCTCTGCTCCAACCATAAAGCATCGGAAGATATTGCCGTGTGGAAGATCGTCGACAATCGGTACGCAAGCACATTTCACGTTTGTCCAGAAATACCAATCATGCCACATTTGAATAACATAATCGGACTTCTTGAAACGTTTCGCATTTAGATACCCGCACGTGAGAGTGCAATTCCCTCAGAGGAGGCCTCTCTGAACATCTTCGTTACCCATGCCTCTGTCTGGATTCATCGGCCGCAAACCTCCGCCCACCTGCTCCGCTTCGTTTAGGAAAACGGAACATTTTCATCTCATCAAATGGTTACTGGCATATTACGCGCAAAACTATTTAAACGCCGGCATCAAGGCACCCTCACCACACACTTCCAACGATAGCGGTCCGCAGTTTGCTGACTTTTACGCCACACTCTTCTGGGCTGTCTTCTGTTGGTATAAATTCCGCGGTGTCTGTTTGGAATACTCTGTTGGATTCTGGTTCTTGCTGGATCTTGGCGACAAAAAAAAGCAAACCGGGACCCGGGTACTTCCAGGTTCTTGCGCAGTTAGTGCAATCTACATTCTGGTTTTCTTTGGCTCCTTGACAAATGCCTTGCCTGGTTCCTGGGTTCTTTCCGGTTCATGAACCATGCACCATAGCTGATTCCCAACAAACAAAAAAAACAGGGAAGCAGGCACATGTTTCGATGTGCGTTTTGCATTTAAACTATGTTTTGGCCATTTACCGTGATGTTTTTGTACTGCTATGAAGTTAAGTAATACACGCCTGTCTCATCCTTCTGTACATGCCGCTGAAAATATTATGCCACTTTTGTATTATTTTCCACTAAATAATACCTCTTAGCATGAAGGATACAAGTCAGAAGTACGGGCAGTATGCGAGTAATCAGATATTATACATGAACATACGTAATGGATATTGTGATCAATTATAGTTTGGGAAGCTTTACTTGCGCCACTCATTAAGCACTTCAGCTGCAGATAACAGAATATGAACTTTATTAATCTTCGCAATATCCTCCAGCTATTGTTGGATAGTGAAGAACATCTACCCAAGACACAGATACTACACAAGTTACTACACGTTACAACAAATTGCTTCCCTTTGCAAGAATGCTAAATGTGCAAACTAAACTTCTGAGCGACGATGATTGATGAACAAATACCACAAATACAATAACAAATGGTTATATTGGCATTATACGCAGGACAGGTTGGTTCATGGATTTAATCGAGATTAGACGCCGGGCATGTTGGCTCAGGACGCATGGATTTAACCGAGATGGCAAGGGTTCGCAAATAACCCGCATTATCAGCAATAGTTCCTACGATTTTACAGTCTATTTCCGCCCTCATTGACGCGTGCGTGGAAATTTGGTGCACACGCAGTACTCGCTGTTTATCTTTGGCAGTCCCGAGTGTTAAAATCATGATATTTATTATTTGCCTGTCCATGTTCTCCACGCACAAAGCTTACGGTTCAACTTTCACAAAGTCGGCGCGCAGTACCGCACTGGGTCTCCCGACTTTATACAGGCACCCAGCGGGTAAACGACAAACACACACCCGGGAAGAATCAAAGCACCTGCTGTTTAATTAGTAGATGTCCTCTGGCCTGTTTTCGTTTCCTGTCATAATCATTCCAGTATACATTTACGCTCGTACACATAACAATGAGAAAACACATCTGCTATCCTCATTGCAAATGTCTGGTCACGCCATCTAACGTGCGTGATAAGCTGTAATGTAGCTAAGGCGCCTTGCGTGCAACAAACTAATGCGCATGCCCAACGTCTGCAGTTCATACGCAATTTCCACTAGCATTTCAGAAAAGACAACATGGTCATAGCAGCAAAACATAGTCGTATTGCAGCAAATAATACACGCATGTTGTACATACCTAAATGTATTAGGTGTTAGCGGGTTTCGGTCGCCTTTGTCAGCAGTCGTGCCAGTGTCGCTTCCCAATCGTGGTGTCACCAATGTCATTTCATACTCGTCCTGTTGTGGCACCAGTGTCATTTCCCACTCACCCTGTCGTGTCACCAGTGCAGTGTCATTTCCCACTCGTCCTGTCGTGTCACCAATGTCATTTCCCACTCGTCCTGTTGTGGCACCAGTGTCATTTCCCACTCGTCCTGTTGTGGCACCAATGTCATTTCCCACTCGTCCTGTCGTGTCACCAATGTCATTTCTCACTCGTCCTGTTGTGTCATCAATGTCATTACCCTCTCGTCCTGTCGTGGCACCAATGTCATTTCCCCACTCGTCCTGTTTTGTCACCAATTTTATTACCCACTCATCCTGTTGTGTCACCAGTGTCAGTTCCCACTCGCCATGTCGTAGCCACGGCATACAAGGACAAAGACATTGGCCGCTGCAGCGTGAATGATCTTCTTGCAGCTTCTGTCCGTGGCCGATGCGACTCGCCTAGCATGGCAAAGGTGTGCTGTAGCATTTTCTCCTGTCTTCTGTGACTGTCTTGGAAATCAGAGGTGAACGTCCAACCTTAGGTGTCCCCCCAGTGGTGACGAAGAAAGAATCATGTGCTTTGTCAGGATGTATCGTGCACTTCTGGATCCACAGCGCATATTCGACACCCCATGGATATGGCAGAGGTTTCAGGCGAAGCTTTTGGAATACTAACTTGGGTTACATGTCTCCCTGGGCGTGACATGACAGCTTTACACAGCTCGCCTGGAATGATTAATAGCTATCTGCTGTGGCAAGCAGCTGTATTACACGACTTATCTGGTACCAGTAGCTCAGTGTTACATCCCATCCCTAGCGGGGTTCTGTCGACTTCCCTGGTATGGGGTAGCTCACTGGTTTTTGGCAGGGTTCCGAATGCTTCCCAGGTAGGGGATAGATCAGTGTTACACCCCTACCCTGGCAGGGTTCTGCCGACTTCCCTGGTATGGGGTAGCTCACTGGTACATCCGTCCTTTGCAGGATTCTGTCGACACCCCTGGTAGAGGATAGCTCAGTAGTAGACCCCTCCTTAGCAGGGCACACGCCCCTGATGTGACGGCCATGTATCTGCACGTGGCTGCAGCTGACTCAGAGCTGGACAGCCTGGTCTCAGCTGACTCAGAGCTGGACACCCTGGTCTCAGCTGACTCAGAGCTGGACCCCCTGGTCTCAGCTGACTCAGAGCTGGACACTACGGTCTCAGCTGACTCAGAGCTGGACACCCTGGTCTCAGCTGACTCAGAGCTGGACACCCTGGTCTCAGTTGACTCAGAGCATGACACCCTGGTCTCAGCTGACTCAGAGCTGGACACCCTGGTCTCAGCTGACTCAGAGCTGGACACTACGGTCTCAGCTGACTCAGAGCTGGACACACCGGTCTCAGCTGACTCAGAGCTGGACACCCTGGTCTCAGCTGACTCAGAGCTGGACACCCTGGTCTCAGTTGACTCAGAGCTGGACACACCGGTCTCAGTTGACTCAGAGCTGGACACCCTGGTCTCAGCTGACTCAGAGCTGGACACCCTGGTCTCAGTTGACTCAGAGCATGACACCCTGGTCTCAGCTGACTCAGAGCTGGACACCCCGGTCTCAGCTGACTCAGAGCTGGACACACCGGTCTCAGCTGACTCAGAGCTGGACACACCGGTCTCAGCTGACTCAGAGCTGGACACCCCGGTCTCAGCTGACTCAGAGCTGGACACCCCGGTCTCAGCTGACCCAGAGCTGGACACCCTTGTCTCAGTTTACTCAGAGCTGGACACCCCGATCTCAGCTGACTCAGAGCTGGACACCCTGGTCTCAGCTGACTCAGAACTGGACAGGTCTCAGCTGCACACACAAGATAGGCTACACAGTCAGACTGATGACAGCCCAATACACCACAAACGGCGGGTCTGCGGCCCAACAGCCGGTAGGCAGCATTCCAGCACAGCAGAGACGTATATGAAAGCAAAATAAACCACCACGCTCTTGCACACATTGACAAGGAATAGCGCAATTTGCGCAAATAATGCTTGTATTGATTCCAGTACATCAATGGCATTCCAGCGCACCGCAGGCAGTGCCGGCACGGGCCGGCAACCGTCGGACGACATTCCAGCGTATCAATGACAGTGACTCCGCAGTCCGACAACTGGTCGGCGGCATTCCAGCCACAGCCGGCAGGTGTCCAGTTTTGGTCGTGTCACCACAGCCGGCAGGTGTCTAGTTTTGGTCGTGTCACCACAGCCTGCAGGTGTCTAGTTTTGGTCGTGTCACCACAGCCGGCAGGTGTCTAGTTTTGGTCGTGTCACCACGGTCAGCAGGTGTCTAGTTTTGGTCGTGTCATCACAGCCCTCAGGTGTCTAGTTTTGGTCGTGTCATCACAGCCCTCAGGTGTCTAGTTTTGGTCGTGTCATCACAGCCCTCAGGTGTCTAGTTTTGGTCGTGTCATCACAGCCCTCAGGTGTCTAGTTTTGGTCGTGTCATCACAGCCCTCAGGTGTCTAGTTTTGGTCGTGTCACCACGGTCAGCAGGTGTCTAGTTTTGGTCGTGTCACCACGGTCAGCAGGTGTCTAGTTTTTGTCGTGTCGCAAGTTTCGGGCCGATTCTATCCCATGCACAAAGCCACTGACATATTACGAAGAGCTAAAATGCAGACATCCTTGGATAAAGTTAAAGAGGGTTAATTATGTTGCTAAATATGGTACATAACTAAAATATACTTAAATGTGCCTCGAAATGTTGCATGCAACTAAAACAGAGTATACTGAAAGCATATGAAATTAATTCAGAAATTGATAGCAGCGCATTCCTGACTGCACCGTCCAATCATGTCCAATCAGAGAATCAATATGCAAATATTCACTCACTAAGTACTCGCAGAATACTCGCCAGGCGCCTTCAAAATAAGCAATGCACGGTTTCATGATTCATTAGGTAGGTTACAGCTACGTTCTAAAAATACTTGAACTAAGTATTTTTATTACAGCTACGTCATTACGATACTATAATAATGGCTTTACCGAACTCTCACAAGCAGCTACTTCTCAGCGTACTACGGTACGAGTCTCCTGTGAGTGTGTGCCGGTCCTGGTCTCGTGTCAGTGTGTCCCGGTTCCGTCCACCAGTGAGAGTTCCATGGCCCGGCCTCCGGCGAGAGTTCCATAGTGAGAGTTCCATGGCCTAGCCTCCGGTGAGAGTTCCATAGCCCGGCCTCTGGTGAGAGTTCCATAGCCCGGCCTCCGTTGAGAGTTTCATGGTCTGGCATCCGGTGAGAATTCCATAGCCAGGCCTCCGTTGAGAGTTCCATATCCTAGCCTCCAGTGAGAGTTCTATGGCTCGGCCTCCGGTATAGTTCCATAGCCCTGCCTCCGGTGAGAGTTCCATAGTGAGAGCTCCGTGGTGAGAATTCCGTGGTGAGAGTTCCTTGACGAGAGATCCATGGCCTGGCCTCTGGCGGGAGTTCCATCGCCTGACCTCCGGTGGGAGTTCCATAGTGAGAGTTCCATTGCCTGGCCTCCGGTGAGAGTTCCATGGCCCGGCCTCCAGCGAGAGTCCCATAGTGAGAGTTCCATGGCCCGGCCTCAGTTGAGAGTTCCATGGCCTGGCCTCCGGTGAGAGTGCTATGGCCCGGCCTCCGGCTATGGTCCCATGACCTACACACCGGCCTGATGTACGGCTCCTCCTTTAAGAGCAGCTGGCCGGGAGTGCAGGCCCGGCTGGCGCAGTTGGGGCCTGTGCGTCCATCAGCGGTTTCCGGCACGTGTTTACGGACGCGTGCCTGTCCGCCGGCGCCGATGATAGAGCTCAGAGCCGATCGCAGATCGACAAAGCCCGCGGCTCTCACGCGCGTGCGACGTTTTAGCAGTGTTTGTCCAACATCAGCAGAAGATGTATCGCGATCGTTTTACCGCCTTGGCACGGCGAGGTTCTCTGCTAGGCTGACAGGATGTGGAAACAGTCCGGTGGAACTTCTCCAATCGGCTTCCCCATCATCAGATGCTTTATCGGGTGTATGGTGAGGGAAGTGATAAATATTTCTCTCCGCCATGTATAAAGTCGGCCGCAGGCAAACCTGACGTGTTGCTAAAATGTCTGAAAAATATGAACAAAGATATCTAGTTTTTGGAAGAGCTCAATGATGCGGTCACCAAAGCTCATTGAAGGTTAATGCACCATCATCCAAGATCAACGCGAGGTGGACAGCATGCAGCTGGCCACGCGGCCAGCTCACAAGACGTCAATTTTTACCGTGGTATGGTGCCTATTGCAAGGTAAGGGAACAATAAGAATAAAAACGGAACCATTGCTGGATAAAGAGTCATGTCACGACTTCACCGCTTACAAGCTGACAAATTAGTGGGGGAAAAAACATTTGCAAATCTTCACGTAATTTCATATCAATTGAATCCGATGTCTTTTAACTCATTTATAACGTAATTCCTCAAGTATAAGTACAGATAACGTAAACCCGTTAAGGACCAATGGGACCTTTTGGTATCATATGTTCAGAGTAAAATATCAAGCAGAGTTCCTATGGCGAGACCCGGTTTAGTGGCATTTCTGCACTGGCAAGGGTTCGGTCGTACGGTGTCAGCCGCTTACCAGTTTGTTTGTAGGGTGGGAGTTGTGTTTGTTGGAGCCTAAAGTTGGCAGAAATAATGTTGCCATAGGGTTACCATTGATAATGATTATTTTCATTTATTTTTACAGGGGATGTGATTTATTATTGAGTGTTCATGTCAGTGGCAGTCGACATGACATATATGCGGTGCCTAACTGCATGACATTTATAACCGGACCGCGCTGGACGCTATCAAAGTTTGGCGATACCAAATGGATCCACTGGTCCCGAACGCTGGCCTCCGATGGGAGACTGGGTGCGCGGGAGGGGAGCGCAGTGCGAGCTTGGGAGTGTGCTAGCGTCGTTTCGTTGGCGAGCAATTTGGTGCTGGTGCGTGCAGTAATCGCCAAGTTCAGCATCATTGCATGAGCAACGAAACGGTGTGCATCTGCGAGCGAGGCGATCGAAATGATCGGCGAGATCTATCTGAAAGATGAAGATGAGTTGACTGTCGTAAACGTGAACCCCTGATTGATCTCAGTAGTGCAGACGAGCTGGATGACGTTGCCACTGTACCAGCAGAAGTGCACGACGTTCCTGACACCCTGGAAGTGCAGATCAGTCGTGGGCTGAATGAGTCCAAACAGACAAGCCCTCCAAGTCGTTAGCAGACCAGCACGGATCGAGCATACAAGGCCCGACCATTGCTCGATATACTGCACGAGTCATTCCGGAAGTTTGGCACGTATCAGGAAATACTCGCTGCGGACGAGATGATCGTCCGTTGCTTCGGATGTCACGGGCCGAAGCAGTTCATCCGCACGAAACCCATCCGTGTCCGCTATAAATTGTGGTCTTTGTGCGGGGAGGTGCACTGTGGAAAGGAGCAGCGCTCTCAGTTTCAGGACATGTCTATGGGGACGAGAGTGGTGCTCACCATGATTAGTGTCATTTCATATCCGAGAGGTCACGAGGTCAACGTTGACAATGTATTCACGTTTCGGGTGCTGCTGGCGGAGCTCGGTAATCGTGGCATCCGTGCCACTGGTACTGTGAGGGAAACTCGTTTGGAAAAATGTCCCATGAAATCAACCACGGTCATTCGAAAAGAGAAACGAGGTGCGTTTGACTACCGGTTTCAAACGACGGATGAAGTCCTCACAGTCCGTTGGAAAGACAACGAAGTTATCAGCATGATGCCATAGATGAACGTGCAAGATGGCAAATCAGGAAAATTCCTTAACTAAGCACGTTTCACCGACTTTAAACGATAGTAACCGAAACAATTACCAATGAACATATTGGCTGCATTACTTCGAACCAGTGACCATTTGTTTGCTCCTCTTCGAGAGCCAAACGGCGGCCGCCGGGTCGAGCGCGTGCGGCGTCCGAACCGCGCGCAGCGCACAGAACCAGTGGAACCTTTTGGTACCGGGTCATATCTCGAAAACGGTTAAAGATATCATCCTATTTTTTCACTGCTGTGTACTTATTGGACTGGATGCCTACTGAACAAAAACAATCAAAATTGTTCGTCGAATGATGTAGCCGATCGTTAACGGGTTTTAAATGTACGCACTACATGCTGTCCGGTCGCAAGTCTGATTCTGTGATTACCAAATGCAATTATTGCGCATGATAGAGCAGTTAGGCCGATAAGGTATACGTCGAGTTTCACACTTATGCGCCACTCCATTTCAGTTATATATCTTTCATAACCAAAATGTCGCATTTCATACCTTCTCAGAATATCTACGTTTGATATTATTAAGCCAACAGGAATTGACACCTTGACGGGAGCGGATTAAAGGTAGCGCTTGTTCGGATGAGAGGTAGCAATTTCCTAAGGTAACAGTTTCCTATTCCACGGCCCATCGGCGAAACTGTTGGCGGCGCCATTAGCCGTGATCGTACACAAATTGTGTCGTGAACCGCCAAGTACATTAAAAGTAGAGGTAGCGCTTGACTAGCGGCGAGTCCTGACATGCTGAGAGCGATGCACACGGACCAAACTTTGATCTTTCCCAGATAAGGTCAATACGATTGGCTGAAGTGGCGAGAGTACGGAATATTATTCTTATGGCAGTCACGTGTGTTAGAAGAACCGCTACGAAGTAGGGCGCCTACGTTGACTCGCAGAGAACGATTGTACTTCACAGCAATGTTGATGTGGTGAAATGGAGCTTGGTGTGGTGAAATGGAGCTTGGTGTGGTGAAATGGAGCTTGGTGTGGTGAAGTGGAGTTTGCTGGTTTGGTGAAATGGAGAGCTTGATGATGTGGTGAAATGGAGCTTGTTCGTTTGGTGAAATGGAGAGCTTGATGATGCGGTGAAATGGAGCTTGTTGGTGTAGTGAAATAGAGCTTGTTGGTGTAGTGAAATGGAGCTTGTTGTTCTGTTGTGTGCATCCGATTACGAGTTTCATGGGTTGGATGTGTGTAAGAGAAGTGGAAAACAAGCTCGGTATGTTGATTTCTTCAAGAATTGACAATGTAGTGAACTACTTAGTTTCTGGTGTCGATTTGGTATCACAAGCGATTGCTTGCGTCAATTACGATGCACATGTTTCTTTTTGCTGTTTGTAGTGAAATGAATAGCACATACCGGCCCATCGGTTATAACCGGCGCTCATTACGCACAATACGAGTCTACATACAATTGGTTTGATACACAAACATATATGTAGTACATTGAATGTCCTTACGTGTCCCAGATAACATGATTGATATGCATGCTTTGCTTTGATAATTCAGTTGATACCTTGTGTTGTGCCTGCAATGAACGTTTTACTTTCATAAATAAAAACATTTTTCAAAGGAATGTGGAATGGAAAGGAGTGGAAATGGAATGGAGTGGAAAGGAATGTAAAACACAAATACAAATTAATTTCGTCTCCAACTGAATGCAGTATTTATTCATGCAAGTTATGTTTTTCTGCTTTACAATAATTCTGCAATAATGTTGCACGCAATACAACACTTAGACGAACAGCTGGCATCGACTGGCCTCATCTTGCTCACAGCAAAGCGGATGCACCGGTGTTGTCGGGCTAGCACAAGCATTATTATGACATGAAAAACATTGGCATAAAAGTGATTCTAGCAGGTTCTAAGCTAACAAAAGTTAACTAATAGCTTAACTAAGTAACTGAGCTAACTTAAGGTGAACAAAACTGGGCAACCTTCAAATAAATTAGGCTCATTCGCAAATTTTTAAAGACATATGGTGGTATGTTAGTGTTGTGGAAACCGTTATATATGTAAAGATGGTGCTCATGCAATGTTGTTCAAGCTTCCTCAACCTGATAGCTCGGCATCAGCATTCCTGCAAAGCTTCCCTAGGTTAATAACAAAATTTAGGCAAAAATGGAATGCATCGTGGCTTTCCACTACATGTGTTGGCACATGGATCATGAGCGATCAAATGTACGATGCTGAAATGTATTTTCATATGAGCTCAGCTATCTGGAATTTAAAAACGTACCGAGAGTTGCAGCACAATATAGCACTGCGGTTGAATCAAATAATTACCGAGGTACACCGCTTACAACTCACTGAATATGGACTCAGCTAGGTCACCGGTCTTCTATGTAGCTCGCTGAATATATATATGTATGCTGCACATCAATCTATCTCTAGACCCAGAGTAGAACAGAATATGTAAATCGCAGCCGAGATTATGCATGTGTGGAGTTCGTTTTCAAGAGTTATTCCCGATCATAAAATATCTTGGTGCGCCATCACTGAAATGAGCAGAATATTTTCAGCGCCGGCCGCTCCCGTGGTGAGCGTGGTGCCCGGGATGGCGCGAGTCAGCAGCACATCTATGTCACACAGACTGCCGGGATGGCGCGAGTCAGCAGCACATCTATACCACACAGACTGCCGGGATGGCGCGAGTCGGCAGCACATCCATGACACACAGACTGCCGGGATGGCGCGAGTCAGGGGCACATCCATGTCACACAGACTGCCGGGATGGCGCGAGTCAGGGGCACATCCATGTCACACAGACTGCCGGGATGGCGCGAGTCAGCAGCACATCCATGCCACACAGACTGCCGGGATGGCGCGAGTCAGCAGCACATCCATGCCACACAGACTGCCGGGATGGCGCGAGTCAGCAGCACATCCATGCCACACAGACTGCCGGGATGGCGCGAGTCAGCAGCACATCCATACCACACAGACTGCCGGGATGGCGCGAGTCAGCAGCACATCCATGCCACACAGACTGCCGGGATGGCGCGAGTCAGCAGCACATCCATGTCACACAGACTGCCGGGATGGCGCGAGTCAGGGGCACATCCATGTCACACAGACTGCCGGATGGCGCGAGTCAGCAGCCATCCATGCCACACAGACTGCCGGGATGGCGCGAGTCAGCAGCACATCCATGCCACACAGACTGCCGGGATGGCGCGAGTCAGCAGCACATCCATGCCACACAGACTGCCGGGATGGCGCGAGTCAGCAGCACATCCATACCACACAGACTGCCGGGATGGCGCGAGTCAGCAGCACATGCATGCCACACAGACTGCCGGGATGGCGCGAGTCAGGGGCACATCCATGTCACACAGACTGCCGGGATGGCACGAGTCAGCAGCACATCCATGTCACACAGACTGCCGGGATGGCGCGAGTCAGCACATCCATGCCACACAGACGCCGGGAGGGGGCAGCACATCCATGCCACAGACTGCCGGGATGGCGCGAGTCAGCAGCACATCCATGCCACACAGACTGCCGGGATGGCGCGAGTCAGCAGCACATCCATCCACACAGACTGCCGGGATGGCGCGAGTCAGCAGCACATCCATGCCACACAGACTGCCGGGATGGCGCGAGTCAGCAGCACATCATGCCACACAGACTGCCGGGATGGCGCGAGTCAGCAGCACATCCATGCACACAGACTGCCGGGATGGCGCGAGTCAGCAGCACATCCATGTCACACAGACTGCCGGGATGGCGCGAGTCAGCAGCACATCCATGTCACACAGACTGCCGGGATGGCGCGAGTCAGCAGCACATCCATGCCACACAGACTGCCGGGATGGCGCGAGTCAGCAGCACATCCATGCCACACAGACTGCCGGGATGGCGCGAGTCAGCAGCACATCCATGTCACACAGACTGCCGGGATGGCGCGAGTCAGCAGCACATCCATGCCACACAGACTGCCGGGATGGCGCGAGTCAGCAGCACATCCATGCCACACAGACTGCCGGGATGGCGCGAGTCAGCAGCACATCCATACCACACAGACTGCCGGGATGGCGCGAGTCAGCAGCACATCCATGTCACACAGACTGCCGGGATGGCGCGAGTCAGAGCACATCCATGTCACACAGACTGCCGGGATGGCGCGAGTCAGCAGCACATCCATGTCACACAACTGCGGGCAGAGATACACAGACTGCCGGGATGGCGCGAGTCAGCAGCACATCATGCCACACAGACTGCCGGGATGGCGCGAGTCAGCAGCACATCCATAATCGGCCATGCCACACAGACTGCCGGGATGGCGCGAGTCAGCAGCACATGCATGCCACACAGACTGCCGGGATGGCGCGAGTCAGCAGCACATCCATGTCACACAGACTGCCGGGATGGCGCGAGTCAGCAGCACATCCATGCCACACAGACTGCCGGGATGGCGCGAGTCAGCAGCACATCCATACCACACAGACTGCCTGGATGGCGCGAGTCAGCAGCACATCTATACCACACAGACTGCCGGGATGGCACGAGTCAGCAGCACATCCATGTCACACAGACTGCCGGGATGGCGCGAGTCAGCAGCACATCCATGTCACACAGACTGCCGGGATGACGCGAGTCAGCAGCACATCCATGTCACACAGACTGCCGGGATGGCGCGAGTCAGCAGCCATCCATGCCACACAGACTGCCGGGATGGCGCGAGTCAGCAGCACATCCATGTCACACAGACTGCCGGGATGGCGCGAGTCAGCAGCACATCCATGCCACACAGTCTGCCGGGATGGCGCGAGTCAGCAGCACATCCATGTCACACAGACTGCCGGGATGGCGCGAGTCAGCAGCACATCCATGTCACACAGACTGCCGGGATGACGCGAGTCAGCAGCACATCCATGTCACACAGACTGCCGGGATGGCGCGAGTCAGCAGCACATCTATGTCACACAGGCTGCTGATAATCGACGCCCTGGCCCAAAGGCGTACCGGATCTAGTTTAAGCTAGCGTTGTTCTGCGAACATGACGGTCTGCGACTTCGAAATGTTGCAGGAGTTATGCCGTTTTGTTTGACCCACAACTTTACCTGAAAGATATGGATCGAAAGTATTATGATACGATGCAGGACATTATTAGATTCTGACGATTTGTAATAGTGCGGCACTCCCGGCGATGGTCTAGTATGTAAACCACAAGCGGTTCGCAAACGGTATGTTATTTGGAGGTACAGTAACCATACAACCCTTCAGAGATGAAGTAGGCTGTTTTTATGTGGCGTACATTTTCGCAATTCGAGCAGGTATGCTGTTTAGATGCTCAACACAGCAGTGCTCATCCAATGATGACTCCGATTTACGCGACATCCACATATGATCCCACATGGTACAATGGCACAGTGGTGCACAATCGCATGGTGCAATTCTTTCCATTTTTAGCATCATCACATCCATGACAGCTGATGCCTACTTGGCAACGGAGAACCAATTCCCTTTCCATGCCTAGGCACAGAATACAAACACTCGTCGACCAATGGCAGACACGCACTGTTTGTTCAGCTGTTTCTATTCCTCATGGAAATTACTGTCGCTCTCGGTCGATTGCTTCTGGCCATCCTACAGGGCTGCCTCTGGGGAAGTGTGTAGCGCGATAATTATATGGAATAACGGCTGCACCGCCTGTTAGCTCCTGGTTTGAGCCAACTGGTCCGCGTGTTCAGGCGGGAGTACAGAAATACTGCACATGACGATGCTCTCCACACGTCTGCATGGTACGGTGATGCTTCTTGAGTCGCTCTGAGTCAGTTATGCATTACCTGGATGTCGAGGATGTCCTGCCTGTATGAGAAAATACAGCAACTGTGAGAACACTGTGGTCTGTTTTACATGCCTTTAGCTGTTTACTTTTCCTTAACTGGAGCAATTTTAGTCACCTGCTTAGCAGCAGCAAGACTATATTTCATGTCACGTTGACATCACATGTATGCAAGTAGATATTTGGAACATTTTCGTGTAATCAACACTTGCATATACATCCAGTCTAGAGGCGAATAAAACAAATTACCGCCACTGGCGGAAAATGTAGTTTCGGCCATGGAAAGTACGCAGTGTCGTATCTGATCTGGGGCTCTATAAACTTTCACTGCGGACGGAAAAACGTGCGTTTGTTCTGAAGCGTGACAAATTTTTCCCAGATGAAAAATACGACAGCACGGATGACGGATGATGAATTGCCCAGGAGCGAATTTGTTCGGTATATGAAAATTGTATTATTATTATATTTACATATTCCTAGGTGCCTTCCTTTGCCAATTATTTAATACGACACGATACGATACCATACGATACGATACGATACGATACGATACGATACGATACGAACCGACGCGACCTCACGCGACACTGCGCAACACGACACGACAGTATACTGTTCGCCGTACAGGTGGAACTAATCGGAGGCGTTTGCGTTTCAGGCCACGGCGACAGGGACCGCCGTGCTGAGTGAAGCGCAACCTGCACCGGATCGATTGGATCAGCAGCAGCAGGTCGGGAATCTGCCCGGCCCTCGTGGCTTCTCGGAGAGGGTCTGGGGCCTGCCGCAAAAGGACTGGACAGGCGACAACGGACTTTGAATCACGTCGCGAGGTTGGAACCAGTGACAGAGAATTCGACGGACAGCGAGTGAAAATAGATTTTGCGAACAAACTGAGCCGGCTGGAGGCTAGCCTACAGTGATGCAGACAAGACGCGTGCTGTTGCTAGGAGGGCGTCGGTTTGCCACGTCTTGTGGTGCAGAGGAACATTGTTGTCGAACGGCCAGTGGTTCACACTGTCGCCGACAATCGAGTAGTCAGTAGAGCGTTCCGAAGCCAGACTTGAAGAAAAACGCGGTCAGTTGCAGACAGCAAGCTGCGTGGTGCAAGTTGGCCATGTGGACCATGTGACGGTGTGGACCATGTGGGCCGTGTGACGGTGTGGACTCAGTGCAGAATGCTGCTGGTGTGCGCGTGCCTCGTGCTGGTGATGGTACCGCCGGCCAAGTCCGACCTGGACGCAGCCAGTAAGTACCTCTTCGTGGCGCGCAGCCAGCGTTCTGTTCCCACCCGACAGCCGCACTGCAAACCAGTCGATGTCAGTGTGTGAGATTTTAGGTTGTGAAATGTGCTTGGCACATGCGAAACCCAAAATAGTATGTTCCAAATGCCATGCAGAATGTTGGGAGTGTACGAGTCGAACCGTGACGAGGCTCTGTAGCACGATGACGGTCATAGCCAGGGAGCAGGAGCCTCCTGCGTGACCACGGGTGTGGAAAACAGCCAACAGGGGCGCAATGACCGTCTGAGAGCTGAAGGATAAAACATGGCTATCAGATATGCACGTTGAACACACCGCACTCCCAAAGCTGCCCAGCAACGCAACTATGTTCCTCTATAAATAACACCCTTCCTAACGTTCTTGCTTATGCTTATAAATTACCATGGAAATGCGCTAAAAGCAACGCAATTCATGTGATCGTAAGGCTACCACATGCACGAATAGCGTATCTAGGATTTGTCCTTGCAGGGGGGGGGGGGTCACCTACTCCAATCTTTTAATAAGTCCCTGGATTTTTGCCACTATTTGTCGAAGTGGCTCATTTTTTTACTTTTTAAATCAAGTAATTAGTGGCCAACTTGATTGTCCTTTGGAGGGGACCTAATTCACCACCATCGTTCCCGAGTCATCGGATTTCAACCCTAAAAACCTCCGCAAAAACCCCATGGGTAAGGGAACGGAAATTGAAATGAGTGTTAAATGGATGTACGTCTGAATGGAAGGATGTGCTGAGTGGAGTGTCACATGACTATTTTAAGGTCATGTCTCTTTATCATCTTCGTGAATAACATTGATGTGGGGCTGAGGAATAGGGTGTTCAAATTTGTTGATGACATCAAGTTGGTAGGAGTGGCTAAGAGTAGTGATCATTCTAGTAATATTGAGCTAGACTTGGAGGAGCCAAAAGGCGGGCCGATCAATGGCATACGTCTTTCAACTATGAAACATGTGAGGCTATGCATCTAGGGTCTGGAGACGTGACTTTTAGACGTACAATTGGAGGAAGAAAACTGGATGTTAAAAGGAAAGATATTTAGGTGTGTGAGTTTCAAAGGATCTTAAAGCAGAATAACTAATGTACCTCAGCTAGGAGCAAGGCAATCAGTATGCCGATAATCACTACTATAAGTGTTGGGTATAACAGCAACGAAGTCATGAAGATACTGTACTTAGCCTATGCGTGACTTCGCTTATAATATTTTGTACATGCATGGAGCCCATACTAAGAAAAAGCTACGCATATGTTATGCTAGAAACAGTGCAGCAGTAGGCCACTAGACTCATTAGTGGACTAAGTTTGGCATACTTCGGTTTTCTTTTCTTTTGGACCACTTGTTTTTTTTTTCTTCGTCCACGGATGTGTTTTAGGGCTGCAGCCAATTATTTGTTAGAAGCGCAGCACAAGCTTAAGACCGAAGCTCTTTTTTCCTTTTTTTTCCTTTTTGTGTACAGACGATATTGTTTAGGTACCGGCACGTTTTCCAAGCTCCCGTTGTGCTTAGTGTCTGCTCTTTTTTGTTCACTTTTTTTAAAATACAAATGCAGTTTTTGAGGATTCCAGCCCGTGTTTAAGGCCACCATGTGGTCTCGTTGGTATGGTGTGCTGAGAGAATATGTTGTGTTTTTTCCTAAAACTCCGGTGGGCTTATTTAGAGCTGCAACACGTGCTTTAAGCTCCTGTCGCTTTTTGCGAGACGAGGTAGGCTTTGTAGTGCCCGGCGCATATTCGGCCTCCCGTTCTGCTCTTAGAATACTGTTGTGCTTATTTAGGGCTCCTGATGTACATCTGTGGGCCCACTGCGCGATTTTGGGGGCTTCGGTATAATTTCTTGGAGTCTCGGCCCGACATTTCTGGGCCAGGAGAGTGATTCCGGGGGACCTGACACCGGTTTTCTGGGCTCAATGCAATTTGTGTTGTTCTTACTTTTGTTGTTTTTCTTATGTTCCTCTTATTTTTTTTTAAATTGCGCCCAGGCGCAAATTTTGGGTCCCGACGCGAGTCTTCTGGTGCTTGCTGTATTTGTCTGGAGCCTCTACGCGAATTCTTGAGCCCCGACGCGAATTCATGTGTCCCAAAGCGATTTTTGGGGCCACAGACGCGATTCTTGGGTGCCCATCACTTCCGGGAGGGGGCGTATGCCTCTTTGATATGCCAGTGTGGCTGCTCAACAACTTTTTCACCCGATGACATCGTTCAGGGTAGAAAAGCCCTTCTGAGAACATTCTTGCAGGACTTGTGGGGAATTTGTCCGATGATTGAGTGGATTCGATGGAATCCCGTTGCGATTTGTCGGTGCCGAATTCAATTTTTTCAAGCCACCCGCTCGATACTTTTTGGGCCCCGGTACGATCTTTCGGGCTCCATATGCATTTCTTACATTGCCCTAACACGTTTTTCCCGTGCCTGACGCGTTTATTCTTTGGGTGTCTGACGCAATTTGTGTGGCCGCAGAGTCACATTCCAGGTAGACATGACTTTTTGAGAAGCCAGCTGCGACTTGTGGGTCTCCGGTGCGACTGTTGCTCCCTCCCCCTCCTAGTGTGATTTTTCAAGTGTAGCGACGACGCTTTTTTGGTTTAAGTGCGCTTTTTTGGGCCCGTCATCATTTGTTGGGATCCCTAGCGCGAGTTTTAGTGGCCTTGATACACTTCTGGGGGCCAAAACGGTTTTGGAATTCTTTAAGCGGTTTGTATAATCCATGAGTTAGTTTCCATGTCCGGACTGTGTTTTCGTTGCATTGGTTTAGTTTTCCGTGGTTTCGATGAGACGTCTGGGGCCCCGGTCTGATCTGTTGAGCTTCTTACGCAATTTTAGGTGTCCAGGGTGCGATATTTTGGTATCCACAGGCTCAGCGCGATTTTCAGGGACCCGGCCGGATCTTTTGAGGTCTCCGTAGGGATTAATTATGGATACCGTCACAACTTGTTTGGCCCCAGCGTGATTTTTTGTGGGCCATGGTGGAAACTCTTGAAACCCCAGCGTGATTTACAACGACCCTGTCCAACTTTTTGAAAGCCACAGCGCGATTTTCAGGGGCCCGGCCTGATCTTTTGGGCCCCAGCACGATTTCTATGGGTCCAGCCCGTCTTTTTGGGGCCACATCGTGACTTTCAAGCATCCGGTGGGACTTTGTTCCCAGCGTGATTTTCCGGGGCCCATTTGCGACCGTTTGAGGCCCAGAGAGTGATTTTCAAGGACCTCGATCACGCTTTTTTGGGGGCCCAGTACGATTTTCAATGGTGCCGACCGGACATTTTTGGTCCAGCGTGAATTTCAGGGGTTCGACCTATATTTTGATGCCCCAGCATCATTTTCAAGGGCCCCGGCGAGAACTTCTTGGGCCCCTAGCGTGATTTCCAGTGGCACCGGCTCAGCGTGACTTTTGAGGCTCAGCGTGATTTTTGTGGGCTCGATGAAACTTTTCGTGGGCCCGGCGCGACTTCTTGGCGGCACCACCGGCATTTCCAGGAGCCCCGTAGTGCGCCACGTCGCCGGCCGGGAATCATCACACGAGGCCGTTGTCGCGTGCAGAGCGATGGCGCCTGTTGGGCCTGAGGCGGCCGCTCATCCGCCTGTGAATTGTGCGAACCGTGCCGCTCTGAACGCATGAGCCGTGAATAATCTGCCTCCAACAACACGGCTGCTGCCGTAAATGGCGCACTAGCAGCAGCGGCGCGCGGCGGCTGGGTGGCAGCACGAGGCCGTGCAGAGCCAGCAGCAGCATACCTGTCGCCAGCACACACGGCGCGAGCGACACTGCAAACCGATCGAGCCGCGTCTTGGCACACGCTACTTGCAATTGCGGAGATCCTGCGTGTTTCTGTTGCGCCAGGTGGCTCCCTCAGTTTGATATTGGATTAGCGATGCTGGGCGCAGCTGACTTAATTATGGAAATGGATTCGGCCATTAATTTCGCTGTGCCGCCTTTAAAATCGAGTAGTCTTAATCGATTTCGCGTGGCTTAGAGCACCGGACAAATGGCAGCAGCCTGATTATGTGAAACGCAGTACGTCCCAGAAATAGCAATGACAGTGGACGTTCATCCTCAATAGATGTCCGGCTGTTGCTTCGTGGTGCGATTCAGCGGCACAGCACCGGGCCAGGCGTCGCGTTTGGCTTTACCCGGTGGTGCAGGTTACCCTGGGCTGTCCGTTGCCGCCTGAGGCCGAGTCGGTCAGCCCCAGACCGACAGCTCAGCCGACTGCCAGGACCATCGGTTAGGGCCGGCTGCAAGCACGGCCACGTGGTGTAACCTGCAGCATGTCCATTGGCACCGCGCATACAGGAGGAAAATGAAGCCCAGTGGACAATCAGGTGGAAGCCATGTGGAAGTTTGGATATGTCTAGATATAATACCTTTTAATGTAACAAATTGGCATTGATACCTCAGGGACCACAAATGGTCTGTAATCATGGAGCTGTGTGACGGCTGGTCAATGCCAATCGGTTGGTTTGACCAAATGTACAAGAGGGGCGTATGTCCCTTATTGCCAATGCAACAAGGGACAGGGCAGATGCAGCACCTGCAACTGCGGATGGCCCGGCAGCTGCAGCACCTGTACCTACGGATGGCCCAGCAGCTGCAGCACCTGTACCGACGTATGGTCCGGTATCAACAGTGTTGGTTACACCTGCGCATAGCCCGGTAACTTCAGTGCTGGCTGTGACCTGCGCATGACCCGGTAACTTCAGTGCTGGCTGTGACCTGCGCATGACCCGGTAACTTCAGTGCTGGCTGTGACCTGCGCATGACCCGGTAACTTCAGTGCTGGCTGTGACCTGCGCATAGCCCGGTAACTTCAGTGCTGGCTGTGACCTGCGCATAGCCCGGTAACTTCAGTGCTGGCTGTGACCTGCGCATGACCCAGTAACTTCAGTGCTGGCTGTGACCTGCGCATAGCCCGGTAACTTCAGTGCTGGCTGTGACCTGCGCATAGCCCGGTAACTTCAGTGCTGGCTGTGACCTGCGCATAGCCCGGTAACTTCAGTGCTGGCTGTGACCTGCGCATAGCCCGGTAACTTCAGTGCTGGCTGTGACCTGCGCATGACCCGGTAACTTCAGTGCTGGCTGTGACCTGCGCATGACCCGGTCGTCACGCCAAGTAGCTATGTACTAGTTCTTAGTAGTAGAAGTAGAAATGGTTCCGATGACCTAAAGACGTAATGAAAAAGTAATAAAACGTAATGCAAATCATTTCCTTCAAAATTACGAATGGCAATGCAAGGAAAAAACGGTTCTCCTCTCCAAAAGCTATTCTTGTTAAATTGGCAGGCTTCCGTTGTAAACAGGGCAATTCCAACACAAAGCATTTCATAAAATGCACAGCTTTAACCAACCTTATGTTTCAATGAATGCCGCAGCATTGCAATCATGAAACAGGTTTGCTTGAATCATCTTTCACTGCTCTCGAACACACTGCACATCATGTGCGTGCTATATTTTGTATCATTCTGCTGTTAGACTCACAATTCAAAATTGAATATTCTTTGTTCTTCAAACTTCACATGACGTGCTCGATAATCCGTGTTCCACGGTCAGACAGTCTGCACTACATGCGGTGGCTGTCCCGTTTGAGATATCATACCACACTCCTTGATATTAAGAGGATTTGGTGTTCGCTGAAAGCTACCGAGCATAAATCTCAAGCAAAAGGTGTGCCCTCCTGAGCCGAAAATGCTGGAGTGCTCCATTTCTGGTGCTTCAGTGTCGTGGAGTGCACTTCCCACAATCGCAACGGATTTTCAGCCAGAGAGGTTCTTGGAAATAAAAGACGCCCTCCTGAGAAAAAGGCACCCCTTTAGTATGCTTCAGTGCATCCTCCCCCTCCCCCACCCGCCGAGCTGGTTTTCAGCCGAAAGCATGACTCCAAGGTGCCATCGTAGTGGCGTCCCTCCAAAGAAATGGCGCTGTCCAGACAACTGACCCGTAACTGACAATTCCTGAATCTGCCCTTGATTACAAGTCTGCCTTGGGGTGTTGCACGCTGCAGTAGCAGGGTATTGGCCAAACTGAAACTGACATCAGCTCCAACACTACGAGCGCGTGCTCCTAAGCCAATGTAAATAATAGCAGAGCCGGTATTAGGCAACAGAGCGGCAAAACAAGATAAAAAGTTTACTTTACACAACTGGAGGGAATTCTGCTGCCTGTCCAACGTCTTCCCACCCAATGACATTTCTTGGGTAAAAGAAACGGAAATACACGGATTCGCAAGGCAAGCTTTTGATGGACGACTCATGACTAATGGTGGGTGGGACCCTGCGTCACCGGAATCCAGCACGTCAAAGGATCGCGGAGACAAATGTGTAGCTCGGCGTCTTTAACACCATGCTGACGACCTGCTGTTCCTCACGTCTTCACGGGACGCGAAACTGACACGTGAGCCGCTCCTGACGAGTCACGAGAGGACACACGAGCCACTCCTGACGAGTTACGAGACGAACACACGAGCCGCCCCTGGCGAGTCACGAGACGGACACACGAGCCTCTCCTGGCGAGTCACGAGACGGGCAGACGAACCTCTCCTGACGAGTCACGAGACGGACACACGAGCCTCTCCTGACGAGTCACGAAACGGACAACGAGCCCTCCTGACGAGTCAGGACGGACACACGAGCCTCTCCTGACGAGTCACGAGACGGACACACGAGCCCTCCTGACGAGTCACGAGACGGACACACGAGCCCTCCTGACGAGTCACGAGACGGACACACGAGCCGCTCCTGACGAGTCACGAGACGGACACACGAGGAGGCCCTCCTGGCGAGTCACGAGACGGACACACGAGCCTCTCCTGACGAGTCACGAGACGGACACACGAGCCGCTCCTGGCGAGTCACGAGACGGACACACGAGCCTCTCCTGACGAGTCACGAGACGGACGAGTCACGAGACGGACACACGAGCCGCTCCTGACGAGTCACGAGACGGACACACGAGCCTCTCCTGACGAGTCACGAAACGGACACACGAGCCTCTCTGACGAGTCACGAGACGGACACACGAGCCTCTCCTGACGAGTCACGAGACGGACACACGAGCCTCTCCTGACGAGTCACGAGACGGACACACGAGCCTCTCCTGACGAGTCACGAGACGGACACACGAGCCTCTCCTGACGAGTCACGAGACGGACACACGAGCCTCTCCTGACGAGTCACGAGACGGACACACGAGCCTCTCCTGACGAGTCACGAGACGGACACACGAGCCTCTCCTGACGAGTCACGAGACGGACACACGAGCCTCTCCTGACGAGTCACGAGACGGACACACGAGCCTCTCCTGACGAGTCACGAGACGGACACACGAGCCGCTCCTGACGAGTCACGAGACGGACACACGAGCCTCTCCTGACGAGTCACGAGACGGACACACGAGCCGCTCCTGACGAGTCACGAGACGGACACACGAGCCTCTCCTGACGAGTCACGAGACGGACACACGAGCCTCTCCTGACGAGTCACGAGACGGACACACGAGCCGCTCCTGACGAGTCACGAGACGGACACACGAGCCGCTCCTGACGAGTCACGAGACGGACACACGAGCCTCTCCTGACGAGTCACGAGACGGACACACGAGCCTCTCCTGACGAGTCACGAGACGGACACATGAGCCGCTCCTGACGAGTCAGGAGACGGACACACGAGCGCTCCTTGACGAGTCACGAGACGGACACACGAGCCCTCCTGACGAGTCACGAGACGGACACACGAGCCTCTCCTGACGAGTTACGAGACGGACACACGAGCCGCTCCTGGCGAGTCACGAGACGGACACACGAGCCTCTCCTGACGAGTTACGAGACGGACACACGAGCCGCTCCTGGCGAGTCACGAGACGGACACACGAGCCGCTCCTGGCGAGTCAGGAGACGGACACACGAGACGCTCCTAGCGAGTCCCAAGACGGACACACGAGCCTCTCCTGACGAGTCACGAGACGGGCACACGAACCTCTCCTGACGAGTCACGAAACGGACACACGAGCCTCTCCTGACGAGTCACGAGACGGACACACGAGCCTCTCCTGACGAGTCACGAGACGGACACACGAGCCGCTCCTGACGAGTCACGAGACGGACACACGAGCCGCTCCTGACGAGTCACGAGACGGACACACGAGCCTCTCCTGACGAGTCACGAGACGGACACACGAGCCTCTCCTGACGAGTCACGAGACGGACACACGAGCCGCTCCTGGCGAGTCACCAGACGGACACACGAGCCTCTCCTGGCGAGTCACGAGACGGACACACGAGCCTCTCCTGACGAGTCACGAGACGGACACACGAGCCTCTCCTGACGAGTCACGAGACGGACACACGAGCCTCTCCTGACGAGTCACGAGACGGACACACGAGCCGCTCCTGGCGAGTCAGGAGACGGACACACGAGACGCTCCTAGCGAGTCACAAGACGGACACACGAGCCTCTCCTGACGAGTCACGAGACGGACACACGAGCCACTCCTGGCGAGTCACGAGACGGACACACGAGCCGCTCCTGAGCGAGTCACGAGACGGACAGCCCTGACACGAACCTACTCCTGACGAGTCAGGAGACGGACACACGAGCCACCCTGACGAGTCACCGTGCTCGGCAGGGTGTCAGGACGGTCTGTACTAGACGGCTGTACCGTGTGCAGGGTGTCAGGACGGTCTGTACCGTGCTCGGCCGGGTGTCAGGACGGTCTGTACCGTGTCGGCGGGTGTCAGACGGTCTGTACCGTGCTCGGCCGGGTGTCAGGACGCTCTGACTGTGCTCGGCCGGGTGTCAGGACGGCTCTGTACCGTGCTCGGCCGGGTGTCAGGACGGTCTGTACCGTGCTCGGCCGGGTGTCAGGACGGTCTGTACCGTGCTCGGCCGGGTGTCAGGACGCTCGGTACCGTGCTCGGCGGGTGTCAGGACGGTCTGTACCGTGCTCGGCCGGGTGTCAGGACGGTCTGTACCGTGCTCGGCCGGGTGTCAGGACGGTCTGTACCGTGCTCGGCCGGGTGTCAGGACGGTCTGTACCGTGCTCGGCCGGGTGTCAGGACGCTTGGCACCGTGCTCGGCCGGGTGTCAGGACGGTCTGTACCGTGCTCGGCCGGGTGTCAGGACGGTCTGTACCGTGCTCGGCCGGGTGTCAGGACGGTCTGTACCGTGCTCGGCCGGGTGTCAGGACGGTCTGTACCGTGCTCGGCCGGGTGTCAGGACGGTCTGCACCGTGCTCGGCCGGGTGTCAGGACGCTCCGAGCTGTTCTCGAGACTGTCATGCTCGCCGGTACCGGCCGCGCCGGATCCGGTTTGCGCATTATCGGCGGCGGCAGCCGCGGCCCGTGGAGATGGTTTACGACTTGGGCCGACGACTGGGTGGCCGGGCGACCTCCACATCGCCCCCAGCCCCAGCCAGAGCCCCAGACAGGTGCTGAGAGGCATCGGCGCAGACAGACGTGCTGGCAGCCGGTCAGGCACGCAACACGTCTCCGGTAATGCCCACTGCACAGCACGCATGTCGGTGGCCGACCGGTGGGATGGTAACGGAGTATCGTGGGCTGACGTGGAGCATCGTGGGCTGGCACGGAGCTTCGTGGCCTGACACGGAGCATCGTGGCCTGACACGGAGCATCGTGGGGTGACACGGAGCATCGTGGGCTGACATGGTGCATCGTGGGGTGACACGGAGCATCATGGGCTGACACGGAGCATCGTGGGGTGACACGGAGCATCGTGGGGTGATACGGAGCATCGTAGGCTGACATGGAGCATCGTGGGGTGACACGGAGCATCGTGGGCTGACACGGAGCATCGTGGGGTGACACGGAGCGCCGTGGGGTGACACGGAGCATCGTGGGGTGACACGGAGCATCGTGTGCTGACACGGAGCATCGTGTGCTGACACGGAGCATCGTGTGCTGACACGGAGCATCGTGTGCTGACACGGAGCATCGTGGGCTGACACGGAGTATCGTGGGCTGACACGGAGCATCGTGGGGTGACACGGAGCATCGTGTGCTGGCACGGAATGCAAAAATCGACATTGGAGCATAGTCGACTAACCTTAGAATATCGTAGTTTCACCTGATATTAGTAGTTTCACCTGGTACACACAGAATATCGTAGTTTCACTCTCGACATATGATTACATGGTAGTGTAAGAGGTTCAGTCATTGCTCCAGGATGTGCTATGCTGTGATATGCGCACTATTGCTCCTGCATATGTTGTGATATGATATGCACTCTGTGCATGTGCCATGCTTCCTGTTTATGCTTATTGAACATCGGCGATGACAGTTATAGGCGTAAGTCCCACCACAGGCACCTGGAGCCAAGCTGCTGGCTCACAAGGCGCTCAGGTTAATGGCCTTTACCGTATAATATTCCGCTGCATTGACGCGTAAAATCAACACTCACGGAAAGGTTGCATGCTATGTAGAAAGTAATACTTTTGCAACAATAGTTAATAAATCAAACATGCTTCATCAAATAGTTTGCATACACAAGTCTTGACATCTGCAAACGGTACAAACAAAGCAGCGCTTTCACATTAACTAAGGGGTGTGCTTTCTACAGATCAGTGTAGGGAAGACGTCGCTATCAAATCATCATGTCCTGACGTGCCATCATTGCTTGAATTCTTCCTCCAAATGGCCTACCTATTCGGCTTTTTGCAGATCCTGCGTTGGGTTGGTGGCAAACATTGCTCTGTTTCTGTTGTTCGTCAGGGTCAAAGCTTGCATATACAATATATTTCGGTAATTTCTGTGGCGGAAACAATCACGGGTTCCAGCGCGAGTGCGACTGTTCCGGCATTCACTTCATTATCATTGTATGGGCCTCAAGGTACGTGGTGAACCTTGAGGTTCGCTCGGTATCTTGGTATATCGAGGATAGTGATTGGAGGGAGCAAATGAGAAAGATTGGTGTTATTTTCACAACATCGCTCCATAACACTATAGATGGAGTAGCTTTCAGGTTGTTCAGATCAGTTATATTCATTGTTTGTTTGTTAGGGCTTAAGGACGCCTGAACTGCTATTGGTTATCTAGCGCCCACAGTTATATATTCATAATCTGTCCCGCAGTCAGCTCTCATGATACATGTCATCCTGCTACGGTTGGTATCCTCCTGACAACTTCCATGAAACGCATGACTGAAAAACAGTTATTACTAGCTTTTTTCACTTCAGACCATGTCATCCAAAATGTTATTATCTTCGAAGACCTACATGTATTACTCTTTTACGTTTAGAAAACTTCTATATTCTCTTCAGCGTATTTTTCCCTCGTTTAGTTTCAGCAAGTGCATGCTGTGCTATGACCTAACTAAGGAAGAAGTGTGCGGCTACATTTCATGCAGCTTGATTTTACTCCAATTGCACTTTTCTTCATTGCAAACCAGTTTAAGAAGATGATGCACCAGAGATATAAGCTATATTCAATTACAAAGAAACATTAAAGATATGCCGTCTGCAATCAATAGATAAACATCCAGTCCAAATCCAGCAGTTCCAAGATCAATTTCAACCCTGGCCGAGCATAGCTGATACCGATCTTGCAATCAAGCACACCGAAATAAGCTCGATGGTTTGAGCGCTTCATTATATTTGATGCGTTGTCGAGTGTGGAGCATCTAGCAGACCGGCCGTCGCCGGAACTATTACCAGCGCAAGTGACAGACAGTCAGATGTGCTACCGAGCATGGAACATCTAGCAGACCGGCCGTCGCCAGAACTATTACCAGCGCAAGTGACAGACAGTCAGATGTGCTACCGAGCATAGAACATCTAGCAGAGCGTCCGTCGCCGGAACTATTACCAGCGCAAGTGACAGACAGTCAGATGTGCTACCGAGCATGGAACATCTAGCAGAGCGGCCGTCGCCGGAACTCTTACCAGAGGAAGGACGGCCGGTTAGATGGTCGGAAAAAGGAGCGTTAACTATTTTTTTTTGCGCATATTGTCATCCATCTCGTCCCTG
Organism: Imbricaverruca yamaguchii; assembly: GCA_034440575.1. Lineage (NCBI taxonomy): Eukaryota > Metazoa > Arthropoda > Thecostraca > Neoverrucidae > Imbricaverruca > Imbricaverruca yamaguchii. The sequence continues at coordinate 232,902 of JAOTOL010001660.1, forward strand.
CTATATTATAGACCGCGGTTACCATATTCATCTCTACTTGTCTGCTCTTTATATGGTCCATACTATGCTACGTATGCAGTGTTGCTATATTTTTACATCAGGGAAGTCTCTGAATGGACTCCGAAGATGATCTCCGTGCGCAACTCATCAACGTTTATTCCGCTTACGCCTCTCAAGAGGCAAAAATGCCACTGCTCGTGCCAAGAAATATCTTTCATAATTGCGCTACCCACCGGTAATATCTCGTTCAGATTGGTATCGCTTTTTCTTTCTTTAGCTGCGGCACAGTGCCGTCCTCTAGAGATTAGTTATTTTAATGAAAGAGCTACATTAAAACGGCTTATGTAGCATCCGGTGATATGAAGGAAGCAAGAGAAAAAAGGTGAGAGACGCTGGCAAATAAAGAACGTAGTGTAAATAAATGGATGGTATGTACATACATCACATTAGGGTAGACATACAGACGTGCATACATGCATGCATGCATACATATGCATCAGGATAAAACGCCTGGAGGGTGGCCAGCATCACAGTTTGTGCGATATACGAAAGCGGAGATGATGCAGAGAGGATGATGACGTCGGACTTCAGATAAGTTGCTCTAGTTTGGTGTTGTGTAAACAGGTGAAAAGTAGCTCGAGAAGCTCCGGGTGCTCGGCACTGAGGAGGATGAGTAGCGTAAGTGGAAGCTGATGTTGGGCGACGTAAGAGATAAAGAGGCAACGCCGTGACTGAATTTTAGGAGAGGTATCCAAAAAAGTTTGACATAATTACACACGTTGCACGCGTGGCAGAGTGGAGCGCGGCTAATTAGTTCGAGCAGGTGGTCATGTGTGAGCTTGGTGTGCCCGAGCCGAAACCGGACAAGGAGCACTTCCCGAGCTACAACCGGGCAAGGAGCACACTTCCCGAACTACAACCGGGCAAGGAGCACTTTCCTAGCTACAACCGGGCAAGGAGCACTTCCCGAGCTACAACCGGGCAAGGAGCACTTCGTGTGTTCGTGTGTGCTGATGGAGAGAGGGCCATTTAACTTCATGTGGTTTAAGGAAGAGGGCCGAAAAGAATTAATGGTCATAAAAAAATTAATGGTTAGAAAATAATTAATATGGTGTAGGTGTGTGGTATTGTGACTCCGGCATGTCTGGAGATATCGTATGCAAAAATCGTTGGTGAGGGACCAAAGGTCACCGAGGATACCGGGGGTGGGGGAGGTCGATTGCTCGATGCTCGATTGCCCGCTCGTTGCCAGGTATCCCCAGGTGGTCAGGGGCCCAGCGCAGTGTGAGTTTGAGGTGAGCGCTATGTACGTGGTAGAGTCGACATATTGCGTGGAGTGTGGCGCGGGAGGTGTTGAGTATGGCTGCGAGAGTGTCAAAGGATGAGCGTGGGTCAGGACAGACGATGCCGGGTGTGGTCATGTGTTCGATGATGTGCTGTGGACAGGTTAGGGTGACCACTAATTCCGCTATGTAAACCGAATTGTGTGGTGTTAATTTTGTGTAGCTACTGTTTGGTCCACCGCACAGGGCGGCGCACGTACCGACTTTGGTACGGGAGCCATCAGTGTAGAAGTATGTGTGTTGGGGGTGGACCGCTTGATGCTCCAAAAAGGTCAGTGAAGTTTCCATGGTCATAGTAGTTTTTCGTTTTTCCGAAAGCGATACTCGAGTTTGGGTGTTTCATGTGCCAGAATGGGAGTAAGTGAGAGGAATATTGCCGGGGTGCCTCGGTAAATCTCAGGGTGAGTGTAAGAACCTGGTTCAGATGAATGGTAATGCATATTTTTTTCTGTTATGGGTAGTACCAACGGGGGTTTTGAATGATGTGATGAAATGAGAAGGCAAAAGTGATGTGATGATTGTGCTGCGTTGTGATCCGAAAGTGGTACCTAACGAGTTGGATTGTTCTGCGGCGCTCGAGAATAGGAAGGTAAGCTTCAGCCAGGATATTGGTGATATGCGTGGTGTAGTGTGCTCCGGTGGTAGTCGTGGTGCAATGTGCTCCGGTGATGGGCGTGGTTCGGTGTGCTCCGGTGATGAGCGTGGTTCGGTATGCTCCGGTGATGGGCGTGGTTCAGTGTGCTCCGGTGATGGGCGTGGTTCAGTGTGCTCCGGTGATGGTTGTGGTGCAATGTGTTCCGGTGATGGGCTTGGTACAGTGTGCTCCGGTGTTGGGCGTGGGGTATACTTGGTGTTGGTGTTGGGCGTGATTTTGTATACTTTCAAGTTATGTGATGCATGAGGGATATGATATCGAATATAAATGCATTGTATTACAGGATTGAGCGAACTAGGGCAATGCACATATTGGTGATGACAGCCCTGTCTGCACTTCAGTCTGGACCGGAGATGCAGCGCAGTGGATTTAGGCGCTTAGTGCAACGCTGCTTATGATAACTAATATGAGGGCCGAAGAAGAGTCCTTTGTCTAGGACGCCCCTCGGGTATGTGAGGGTGGTTTAATGGTGGATAATTTTGCCGCGATAGCATAGCAGTGTGAGAGGAGGGATGCACACGAGAAGCCAAAATAAAATCATTGCGACATGTTTAGTACGGGAGATCTGCAGTTCCCAGTAGATTTAGTCGCTTAGTGCAAGACTGCTTATGATAAATAATATGAAGGCCGAAGAAGAGTCTGGCACTAGTATCGGCAGCCACACACCACCGGAATGGCTCAGACTGGCACTGTTTTGGCTATAATATTCCTCATGGGCAATCCTGATGTTTCGAACCGGCAAGGTGAAATTTTTGTATTGGCCTATTGGCCAGCCACACACCGTTCTGAGGTCACAAGCTTTAACGCTCACTCACTTCGTGATATTGTTCCCATTGTTCGGCCCGTGGCAGTGTGCTGAAGCATATTCGAACTCAAAACTGCACGTGATGTGATTTCTTTTACCAGAAACTTAGCACGTAAATTGAAATATCTAGCCTAATCACGCGTCACGCGCAAATGCTATCTGCTAAATCCAACATATGGTTAAGTACTTTTGTTTTATGGCGTCGACAGTCGACAGCACACTCGTCCGATGAAAAAGCCGCCGGAATTTCGAGGATGCCGGATGCGAACGGATCTTGATACTAATTCATACCGGAAAAGCTGTCTGGCCGGGACCCAGATCTTCCACCTGAAACGCGCGGACAGCCGACATAATAAGGTCTCCTCAGAGGTAGTAATACAGCTGACTGGTTAGAACCTTGAAGGCTATGGAACACCTGAAGGCACATAATGAAATGGGAAGGGCGTAGGCGGACCATAACCTCGTAAATTAAAACGTATAGGCAGCCCTTATTTCAATGTTCTAGAACATGGGATTGCGAAGTTGGAAGCTTGAGAAAAGTGTTGTGGTCGTTCCGCTCAGCTAATTTTGCTCTGCTGCCGAAAAAGGGCATACAGCCTTCGGTCAGTTAGTAATAATCAGCATGACAACGAAAGGTAAACTCTCCTATGTGTACATACATTCGGAGAGCTTAATCATACAGAGTGGAGATCCCGTTGGTCAGCTTATGGGAAGGGGGCTAACTTCCGACAAACAGTCAAGTTGTCCTCCAAAATTACAACAAAAAATATAATAGGTGTGCACCGGCCTTGCGGTGGACACCTGGCCGGCGCCAACTATGCAGCTGAGAGGGCATGTGAGACTGCGAACTACGCTGCCGAACGGGCAGCTGAGGCTCAGTACACTGCTGTTGAGCGGGCAGGTGAGGTGCGCTCCCCGTTCGAATCGGCTAAGCAAATCCTCCGCTTTGGGGAGGAGGCCATGTTCACACCTCCACGTTCAGCCTTTGGAAGCCACGGCCGGTTTGCACCCCCCCCCCACGTATTTATCCGAACTTCAATCGCAATAAGATATTTGTACAGGCAGTGAAATAATTAAAACATTTAAGGATAATGTAACGTAGACCAAATCAAAGACATACCTAATTCCCCCTCCCCATCCCCATCCATCCACACGCACACCGAATTTCATGATCACGATTGCACGTGTGTTTATTACGAAACAAAAACCTCAAGGATATTCCCACTCGGCAATCCCGGGATTTTCCAGATAGAGTTTTCCAAGAATGGCTGTTGTGCAGCAGTTCCAGTGATAGCTCTGCTATACAGCCACTGTCACTGATACGCCGCGAAGCTCTGATGATCCGAGGCGATGTTGAGTGCGGCGGGTGGCGGTGGCCAGAGTGCCCCCAGCTGGTGGCCGGAGTGCCCCCAGCTGGTGGCCAGAGTGCCCCCAGCTGACGGCCGGAGTGCCCCCAGCTGACGGCCGGAGTGCCCCCAGCTGGTGACCGGGGCAGCCCCCAGCTGACGGCCGGGGCGCCCCCAGCTGGCGGCCCGGGGTGTGGGTCACCGTCACGACCACGCCAGTGCACGGCATCGCAGCTACACGGTCACAGTCGCAGCTGCTCGGTGCGCCAGTGACGTCACACCTGTACTGTCTCACACCCTGGTCGTCGGCAGCTGGAGAATGACCGGCTGTTGCTGCGAGGAACGCCTCGTGGCGAGGCGAAGACGAAGCGAGCATGCCTCCTGGCACCGGGCATCCGGCTGGCTCGCGTTCACCGCCCGCGGCCACGCGTGCGCGGCGGTGGGGTCGCGTGTGTACCCGGTGCTGTCTCGTGTGCCGGGTGGTGCGGCGGCCACGTGTGCCCTGTTTGGCCACGCGTGCCCGGTGCGGCCACGTGTGCCCGAGGGTGTGCCCATGTGTGCCCGGTGGTGCGGCCACGTGTGCCCGGTGCAGCCACGTGTGTCTAGCAATGGGGTCGCGTGTGCCCGCTGGTTGCCGCCACGTAGCGTCGTTAATTAATATTATTGCTGACGGTCGAGTTCGACCAGATCGCTGCTGCGCACGGTTGTCGTTTCTGGAAAGGGACGCTCGTTGGCTCTGGAATCACGGCCATTCACTGACTGGAACCAAAACTTAGCCCATCACGGAGTGGGCAGTTCGTGTTCGGAGGATGCCTTCCATCGACTTCCAGTTCTACATAGTCAGCGGAATGAAGAGACAGTGGTTCGAATACTTACCGACGATGTTGAGACCGCGTTGATTGCATGGTCCTCACTCTTCAGCTCAGATGAAGCATACAACCGGTCAACTAGCATGCGGTACGAGTGACGACGTGAATATCTGCTGTCCCGAACAATTTGTTTCTTCGTGCCTGACCTGGTGTTCCAGGTGGAGGTCGCACCACCGCTGTACTCGCCAATTGGCAGCGTATACAATCAAGATGGAACACGATCCGCGAGGTGGCGAAACGTTGCCCTAGTAGATTCTCAGGAGCAGAATTCCGCAGCTGATTAGGAAAAGCCATAGACTTTCCAGATTAAGGCTTGCTTCACACATATATTGTCCGGGCTCAACAAGCAGAAGGATTTCTCATGAATATATCGTGGATATGTTCAGTTCATGCAATTCTGGTGGTCAGATCTGCGATTCTCTGCTTTTGTGACAATTCTTCCATAACGGTCAGCATCAGCGTTTAGACCAGTTGCTAAACGTTTTGACGCCTGCCAACATGTGAAGTTATTCATAGGAGCTTAGGTTTCAGCATTTGCGCGTAGTCTTTGCTGACGTTTGCTGGGCCTATCACCGATGGTCAATGCGTCATGAAGTCACACGGTGCCACTAATATGGGTATTACTTGACAATTTTTTACTTACACGAAGTTGAAGTCATGTTTTCTTCTTTGAATGCTCTGACATGTTCATACCTTATAAGCTAAGCTTGCTGTGGAGTTAATATGTGCAGATAAGCTGGGAACCTCATCGTTACCGCAACTTGGGTAACACAAATATATGTCAAGTGTTGTGGTCTTAATCGCTGAAATAAGAAAAACCTTACAATGGAAAATTCAGATATCCAGACAACTGAGACAGCGCTAATGGACTTTTATGCTGAGAAGGTCTTGGTCAGCATGTTTTCCATCTGAAAGGGCATTCTGCTAAGTGACATCAATGGACGACAGGTGACATTGTTGGACGGAAGCGCGCTATTTTCGCCCTGTTACCCAAAGTTATTGGCCGTCGAGATAAGCCGTCACATACGCCGACGTACAATACTAATGCTTCGTCTACGGGTTTCAAATGGGGTTCACTGTTGAAATCGAGCAATTCGATATTGGCGCATCAGATACCCAGAGACAAACGACGCGGTGTGTGCTCCACCGTCAGCAGCCGGCGACACACGCACCACTCCCACACGGCTGCCCACCGTCAGCAGCCGGCGACACACGTACCACTCCCACACGGCTGCCCACCGTCAGCAGCCGGCGACACACGTACCACTCCCGCACGGCTGTCCACCGTCAGCAGCCGGCGACACACGTACCACTCCCACACGGCTGCCCACCGTCAGCAGCCGGCGACACACGTACCACTCCCGCACGGCTGTCCACCGTCGCAGCCGGCGACACACGTACCACCCCCGCACGGCTGTCCACCGTCGCAGCCGGCGACACACGTACCACCCCACACGGCTGCCCACCGTGCAGCCGGCGACACACCCCCCCCAGGCTGCCCACCCAGCAGCCGGCGACACACGACCATCACACGGCTGCCCACCGTCAGCAGCCGGCGACACACGTACACTCACGGCTGCCCACCGTCGCAGCCGGCGCACACGTACCACTCCCACACGGCTGCCCACCGTCAGCGCCGGCGACACGTACCACTCCCACGGCTGCCCACCGTCGCAGCCGGCGACACACGTACCACTCCACACGGCTGCCCACCGTCGCAGCCGGCGCACTACCATCCCCACGGCTGCCCACCGTCGCGCCGGCGACACACGTACACTCACGGCTGCCCACCCGCGCCGCGACACCGACCACCACCGCGCCCACCGCGCCGGCGACACACGTACACTCCCGCGCCCACCTGCGCCCACACACGACCATCCGGCGCCCACGTCCGCCCGCACACGCCCCCACCGGCTGCCCACCTCGCAGCCCGCACACGACCACTCCACACGCTGCCCCTCGCAGCCGGCGACACACGACTCCCACACGGCGCCCCCGTCGCAGCCGGCCACACGTACCACTACACGGCTGCCCACCTCGCGCCGGCGGCACACTCCACTCCCACACGGCTGCTCCACCGTCAGCAGCCGGCGACACACGTACACTCCCACACGGCTGCCCACCGTCAGCAGCCGGCGACACACGTACCACTCCCCACGGCTGCCCACCGTCGCAGCCGGCGACACACGTACCACTCCCGGTGTCCACCGTCGCAGCCGGCGACACACGTACCACTCCCACACGGCTGCCCACCGTCGCAGCCGGCGACACACGTACCACTCCCGCACGGCTGTCCACCGTCGCAGCCGGCGACACACGACCACTCCCACACGGCTGCCCACCGTCGCAGCCGCGACACACGACCACTCCCACAGGCTGCCCACCGTCAGCAGCCGGCGACACACGTACCACCCACACGGCTGCCCACCGTCGCAGCCGGCGACACACGACCACCCACACGGCTGCCCACCGTCGCAGCCGGCACCACGTACCACTCACACGGCTGCCCACCTCGCAGCCGGCGACACACGTACCACTCCCACACGGCTGCCCACCGTCGCGCCGGCGACACACGTACCACTCACACGGCTGCCCACCGTCAGCAGCCGGCGACACACGTACCACTCACACGGCTGCCCACCGTCAGCGCCGGCGACACACGTACACTCCCCACGGCTGCCCACCGTCGCAGCCGGCGACACACTACCATCCACACGGCTGCCCACCGTCGCGCCGGCGACACTACCATCCACCCTGCCCACGGCCCGACACGTACCACTCCACACACGGCTGCCCACCGTCAGCAGCCGGCGACACACGTACCACTCACACGGCTGCCCACCGTCAGCAGCCGGCACACGTACCACTCACACGGCTGCCCACCGTCAGCAGCCGGCGAACACGTACCACCCCCACACGCTGTCCACCGTCAGCAGCCGGCGAACACTACCACTCCCACACACGGCTGCCCACCGTCAGCAGCCGGCGACACACGTACCCTCCCACGGCTGCCCACCGTCAGCAGCCGGCGGCACACGTACCACTCCCCACACGGCTGCTCCACCGTCAGCAGCCGGCGACACGTACCACTCCCACACACGGCTGCCCACCGTCAGCAGCCGGCGACACACGTACCACTCCCACACGGCTGCCCACCGTCAGCAGCCGGCGACACACGTACCACTACCGCACACGGCTGCCCACCGTCAGCAGCCGGCGACACACGTACCACTCCCACACGGCTGCCCACCGTCAGCAGCTGGCGACACACGTACCACTCCCACACGGCTGCCCACCGTCAGCAGCCGGCGACACACGTACCCCTCCCGCACACGGCTGCCCACCGTCAGCAGCCGGCGACACACGTACCACTCCCGCAGTTGCCCACCGTCAGCAGCCGGCGACACACGTACCACTCCCGCACGGTTGCCCACCGTCAGCAGCCGGCGACACACGTACCACTCCCACACGGCTGCCCACCGTCAGCAGCCGGCGACACACGTACCACTCCCACACGGCTGCCGTGTGCCATACGGAATCCCGGCATCAGCAGCACGAGCAACACACTCTCAAACGGCTGCCATGCACCAGATGGAACCCCCGTACCAGATGTATATTAATCCGTGCAACCAGTCCCAAAATGTTGACGGGTTGCGGAGTATTCAGTCATTAATCAAGTAGCCATTGAATGATAACTCGGTATCGATCGCACGGCAGGTTGAAGCGCTTAACTGCAACCCCATTTTTATAAAGACATGGATAATGCACAAAGGATCAGCATTGCGCAGCACTGGATCCGGTTCAAACACGCTACTATCAGTATGGAGAGCCACGTTACTACAAGTAGCAGCGCTACGCCACAACCACTGAGTAGCGCCACGCTACCTCCGGTACCAGCGTCACGCTACTACCATTGTGTAGCGCCTTGTTAATACCAGTACCAGCGTCACGTTCCTACCAGGGTCCACCACAGCCCTGGAGGGCGGGGGCAAAATCCGTCCACCCCCTCCGGTTTTACGTAGATAACTCCAGATTTCGCCGGCTGATATACGCCATTGGTCGTGTACCTGCTTATAAATGACCGGCGCGTTGCTTAAAGTAAGAAAAATGAAAATCGACCGGAAATTTTTTGAGTTAGGGGTCGTTAAAGTAAAAAAAAATCAGCGCCAAACCACAAATATCGGCGCTTATGCGCTTCCCGTATATTTGCAAAAAGGAACTCTTTTTGACAACACAAGCGACTTGTTTGATGCATTTTGTTATGCTGTATAATCTAAAAGTCATGTTAGGTCGCCGAGGTCAGGTCAGGTCAAGTTCATGAACCAGGCTAATAGAAGCAAACTTGGTCAACCTGAATAATGTTGTCAAAAATGCAAATGGCTGTCATGCGATTGATGTCACTTTACATGTTACTCCCTACACATCCCGAAATCTGTTGTTTATCATTGTGTGCCTAAGCGTTTCCATACTTTATTCACGTATTTCACTCCTTTCTTTACGAAGCCGATTGTACTGAACCGCCCAACGGAGCAGTCGGGTGGGCAGCCCGGTTCCGGTAACTGGAGCAGGTAATGACCTGCTAAAGTGCTCCTATATAGGTAACCTGAGGTCAAATAGCGGATCTAGCATCTGCATTGCATCATTAGTAATGTCCAAAACATCATTAATGCCAATTTTGAAGCATTGAAACACAATCACAGCGATACCTAACAATGACAAGCCAATCCACGCAAAAACAGAACATTTTGGGGTATTTTGACCTCATTTGGCCTTGAAGATACTGACCTAAGGTCACGAAATTTGCACACAGTAGAGTTCACTATCGTGCCCATCCACCCTGCGGATTTCGTTGCTCTAGCCTCAGTAGGAGCCGAGATCTTAGGGGGGCGGAATCCGCCCCCCTGCAGTGCGCGTAATTTTCAGAGCCCCTCCAGGGCGTGTGCTAGGGGTAAGTAGCTCTGTCTCACAATCAAAGAGTGTGGGTTCGAGCCTCACCTGTCGCTACTTTTCTCCCGCGGGCAATCGGCGTGAGAGATTGGCGACGCTACATGACGCAGCGGTCGACGTATCGTAAAACCCAACAACCACCACCTGTCAGTGTGCAGTGTTACGCTACAACCGCTGTGTAGTGCCACACTACTGCCAGTGCATATTGCGCCACGCTACTACTAGTGCCAGCAGCACACCATTACCAGTGTGCAGCGCCACACTATTATTAGTGCAGTTAGCGCCACACTACTGCCAATGTGCAGCGCCAAGCTACCACCAGTACCAGCGCTACTCGCTGTTACCAGTGTGCAGCGCCTCTGACGGTGCTGTACGAGCGGTACAGTTGGTTGTAACCCCGCGCACGGGGGGGAGGATGCAGGGGGACTGGGGGATGCGCCTCCTCCATCGGAAAGTGGTGTTCATCTAATCTAAGAGAAAGGCGTCCTTTCAGGAAGGCTCAAACACACCTCTCTCCCCTCAACGATTTGCCAAAACCGAAGCTGCCGCTGTCAGAAGATATATCCAGTATGCTCGAGTGCGTCCCCCGTATAACAAATTTTAAGCCAAAGGCGCCCCTCAGGGAGCTTTGGGCCCATGTAAATTCCTGGATCCACCCCTGCTAGGTACATATGTCATGCAGGCACTGCCCTATTTTTCTATGGCCTCATGTTTTCAAACTTGCATGAGCAGCTGAAATGGCACAGTATGCGGTGCATTAAACACATTTCACAATCAAGAGCATTTCCAAACGCAAACGTTTGTCGGCGTTGAAACGGAAAGCAAATTGTGCGGATCAAAATCATAACAGGCCCTTGACTGGGCCGCAAGCCGGGCCATAACCGACTGCGGCGCGACAGACGTGGCAAGCTGTGCAGGCACGGGATATGCCGCCACAACAAATAGACACGGCAAGTTGCAAGGGCACGGGTGCCGCCACAACAGGTAGTGACCGACCAACAGAGACCGACCAACAGAGACCGACCAACAGAGACCGACCAACAGAGACCGACCAACAGATACTGACCAACAGAGACCGACTAATAGAGACTAACCAACAGAGACCGACCAACAGAGACCGACCAACAGAGACCGACCAACAGAGACCGACCAACAGAGACCGACCAACAGAGACCGACCAACGGAGACCGGCCAACAGAAACCGACCAACAGAGACCGATCAACAGAGACCGACCAACAGAGACCGACCAACAGAGACCGACATGGCAAGCTGCACTATCACGGGATATGCCACCACAACAGAGACAGACGTGGCAAGCTGCCTGGCTCGGGATATGCCGCCACAACAGAGACATACATGGCAAACTGCACTGGTACGGGATATGCCACCACAACAGAGACAGGCGTGGCAAGTTGTACGGGCATGGGCTATGCCCCCACAACACTTTCTTCAACATATATTGCGAATACTGCAGAGGAAATATTGAGCTGAAAGTTGAAAAAGACAATGTAAATTGAATGATCAGGTGAACATCTCTAAGTGAAGTATGTACTTCAAAGCACGTATCAGATCGAAACCGCTACAACAACACAAAATTCCAAAGCTTCATAAACGTGGCGATGAAGACGGATCGGGACGTATCGTGCTATGATAACTCATGGACGTCCTAAATACCCTAATGAACTCGTCCTGTGAGAACTCATACACGGGGGGTGGTTGGCTCGTGTTTCGCCCTCATTCGTAACGATACGCCGAACTGGATTTAAGGTTCACAATTCCAGTGACGATTAGCACACCACAATGACGCCTCTGAGTACACCAGCTTAGGCTTCTCTGAATGCAATGCACGTCCAGTACATTCGCCTCATAGACTGGAAGCTTGAGCAAAGTAGACCCAATCGTTCCACTCTTTTGATATCCCGAACCCGCGTGAGGTGTTGCTGGAATTTTTTTCCATTGCATGCTTCATCAACTTTTTAATAAACGGATTAACGAAACTACTACGAAATCGCAGCCGATGGTAAAAGCATTAACGATTGATATGAATGATACTTACATCAGTTTCATACATTTGTTGCCATGTGACAAAAACTTCTTTGTATTTGCACACGCCTCTCGCACCAGTTGATGTGAGCCTAGTAATAGCTTACTATATTATGCTAAGCTGGGTTAGTGAATGCTATTTTGACACTCTTCTCATCTTATTGAATCCGATAATTTTGGGCGGCAGTACACATATAACTTTCCGACCTTATAAAATACTTCAGCCAGACTCCTTGGTAAAATTCATCCAATACGCAACATATATTGAATTTATTTCACATATCTAACCCTACCTTTCAACTTCCATGGCAATTTCTACAAGGAATAAATGAACAAACGAACCGAGAGTGTCGCCACACTTCACATATCGGCCCGCTTTACGGTGCTACATCACCACAGCCTAGTGTTCGCCGTCACGTCGCTGTCCGACGGACGTCACATCGTGTCTGACGTTACGGACTTCATGTGGTGTCCGAGGTCACGCAGTCGTCATACGGACGTCACATAATGTTCGACGTCACGGACTTCACAATGTTCGACGTCACGGACTTCACAATGTTCGACGTCACGGACTTCACAATGTTTGATGTCACGGACTTTACAATGTTTGACGTCACGGACTTTACAATGTTTGACGTCACAGACTTCACAATGTTCGACGTCACGGACTTCACAATGTTTGACGTCACGAACTTCACAATGTTTGACGTCACGGACTTCACATAGTGTCTGACGCCACGTGTTCGTTCTATGGATGTCATGAAATAGTCGCCTTCGCAAAGAAAGGAGTGAAATACATGAATACAGTATGGAAGTGCTTAGGCACACAATGGCAAACAGTAGATTTTGGGATGTATAGGGTACATGCAAAGTGGCATCAATCACATGACAGTCATTTTCATTTATGATATATTCCAGTTGACCAAGATTGGTTCCATTAGCCTATCATGAACTTGACCTGACTTGACCTCGGCGACCTAACATGACTTTTAAATTATATGGCATACCAATATGCATCAAACAAGTCGCTAGTGTTGTCAAGAACATTTTCCTTTTGCCAATATACGGGAAGCGCATCAGCGCCGATTTTTGTGGTCTATCGCTTCGATTTTTTTAACTTTAACGGCCCCTAACTTGAAAAATGTTCGGCCGGAAGGTGCATCACTATGATAGTACTTGGAAGGGCGCTTTCGGCTGAACAGTCGTCGCTGAAAAGTTGCTTGACACATAGTGTCAAGCGGCATGAGGTGTTTGACTCCACGTGACGTCAGACCTCACGCGGTGTCTGACCCCGCGCGGTGTCTGACCTCACGTGGTATCTGACCTCACGTGGTGTTTGAAGCCACGTGGCGTCTGAAGTCAGACAGCGCACCATCCGGAGTCTGGCCCAGCCCGACTGGTACGCTGAGCCTCTTATATTGCGGCGGTGCTTATACTGCGGCAGCGCGCAGCCGGATTTCTGCTCCGGAATTCCATAGGCGAAGGCGCAGTGAGCCGGCTCAGAACAGCCTTAGGCAGATTGGAGAATGTGCGCGGCCTCGATTTCCAGTGCTCACAGAATATCGTCTGCGACCTAGATTATCCACCGTTTTAGTCCGCCAGTCTCGAGAGGATCATTTTCCACCCCCGAAGTTGTACTTCGGAAAATGGAAAAACAGCGCGCCGCAGCGCGCCGAATCCGGCCTACCTTTTCCCGGCATCAATGTGACATGTGTGAACATTTTCTGGTCAGGTCATCCACGGTCACCGAGTTAGTCGGGGTCAAGTGAGGTCACCTCGAGACAAAATTAGCCAATCGTCACGATTAGCGGATAAAACTATTTTAATGACACCGTCAGCGTTTACTTCTGTCACTGTCACTGTATTACACAGTCACTGCCACTGTCTTAGAGTCGCAACAAAATGCACCCGATGAACCTGACAGGCCATGGGGAGAATGGCACGTAGGGCAAGTTTAGTCCGAATGCCCCCTGGATTCGCAGGTGGCAAGGCGTATTCAAACATACCAGAGGGGCGTCTTTTGCTGTAAAATTCAAGGGGCGTAGTTCGGCTTCTTGGAGGGAACACTTTGTGCCTATGAAGGGTAGGCACGCCGTCCTCCGAATGGAAAACTACTACTCGAATTTCCCCCCGTGAAAACCGGTCGACGTTTGGTAGCTTGCAGCTTATTTTGTTATAAGTGCAGTGCAGTGGCACTGAAACTATCTCAAAGTGTGGGCGGGGTAAGATCCGATTTGAAATCGATTATTTTCTGTCATTGATGCAACAAAATGTTTTAAAGGGGCAACCAAAATATCCAATGAAGAGGTTTCGGCGTGCGAAGTGGGCCGACAGTTTTGGGATATGGGTGGTGAAAACCTCACACTTCTTGTTTCATCTATCGTATTTTTAGTTCCTAAGGGGACGGACACCCTTGGCTGCGCCTCTGCTTTCAGTACAAAGCCTATCAGATTTATGCCAAGCAAATGGTGGTGGATCGGAGCCCGGAAAGAACAGATTCTGTAAAACGCTGTTGGATTCGGTAAAATGCTGAAGCTGAGCAGATCCGATATATCGTCCTTGATTATCCCTACCGTGGCTGCTATTCTGGCAGGATATTCGAACGTTTTTAATGGCCTTTGGCTAGCTACTCAGTCCAAAGGGAATTTACTTTAAACATCCAAATCATTCAGGACCTCCAGACCTCTCGGGTACCCCTGTGCAATGCCGGTGAAAATCTGTATCTCGACCCATGTGTAGGAGGTCGACAGGAAGATACATCGAAACCGAGCCAGAATACCTGCCGAAGTTCAAAAGGCTTGCCTAATCGGGGTACTAGAGTGCTCTCTATTGTCCCATCGTCGCCAATGCTTCCTTAATTACTCTGATGCCAAATTTCGATACAATCAAATTAATGCTACAACATAGGAGCTATCTAGATTGTACGAACTAGTAAATTTGTATTGACAACTAGACAAATTACTCATCAAAACTGCATCGTAAACAGCGTTGTTACGTCCTCCCCCGTGCTACTTAGTCGTTGGCGATATATATTGGAGGTCGAGGATTCTGCACCCGAAGTCGGAGGAGTACGCAGCGACCGCAAGTGACGAAGGGAACACAGGCTAAAATACCCGGATCCACCATAAATTCTGAACAGGGCATGCTAATTTTCGACATTGCTAGTCATTTAATTAGTGAGTACTGTCCCCTGGAAGACATACGAAACTAGTTTTTTAATTAGAAGTTTTCTGTGGAAGAAGTGTCACATTTAAGATATGGCATTAGTTGTGCCGCTCAAAAATGAAGGATGCTAAGTTGTATTGCGTTGGAAGGAATGTCGCATAGAAGTTGGGTTCAGGATTGTTGCCCTCAGCAGTTTTACATCGACGGTTATTTCTTGCTACTCCCAAGCTATTTGTATCCTATCGTACAGACATGGCGTCCTATTAACAGTCCATGCATTCCACATTTCGCTATGTGTCATGTTAAAGTTTAAATATGTTGTTGCATGGTCGTTGTTGCTTGTTGCAGGGCCAGCGTAGTTGGTACAACAAGGGAATAGAGTTCAATCCGCGACATCTACCGGATTACATCTATTTAACTATATATGTTGAACTCTATTTAAACAATATAATCCGCGACATCTACCGGCAGTAAGCATAGATCGTAGTAGTAGTTTGATGCCGCTAAAGGTGGCGGGAACAGCCCGCTGAGTTGCACGCCGCGCCCCAAGGCACGGGCTGAGCGGTCACCACCTAGCGTCTCGTAGCAAAGCTAATAAATATTGCCCTCACGGGAATATACTATTAAAATATCTGCACCCGTGAAAGCGTGACGACTGGTTGAACTTTTTTGGAGGTGACCTCACTTGACCTTGACTAACTCGTTGACCTAGGTGATCTGACTTCAAAATTTTGAAACAGCATGTCAAATTGATGTGGGAAAAGGTATGCCAAATTTTGGCGCGCTGCCGTGCGCTGTTCGTTCACTATCCGCGAAAAACCTGAGGGGACGGTTGAAGGCCCTCCCCCTCCGAGACGGAACGGGTTAACCTTTGCTACCCCTCGTCTAAAGCATTACGTCTTGGCAGGCAGCAGTGGGAAGCACTCTGTATGCATGTGCGCTCATTACTAAAACCCGAAACTGCTGATATCATACGGGCTATCCTGTGAGTGGCTTTGTGTCACATCCATGACAAGGACGTTTGTGACGGTATCGGGGGGGGGGGGCACAACCAAGCGTGCGGCGGCTCAAGAGAGCCTCAAGTGCCTGTTTAATATCCAGATGGTGACAGCGGAAGACATGTTTTAGCATATGTCGTACATGGAAGGCAGCTGCATCAACTTCACATTTGTATAAATGCAGGAGGCAGTGCACGCCACGACCCACCTTACCGAGCGCTTCTCGAAAGCCATCATGGTGGTGGAAAGAGAGGGTTACCTTAAGTTCGCACTAGTGACCACAGCACTGTAATAGCTCATGAACTGCCTACCGATGCGGGGCGTGTGATAATGGTAGTTGGTTGAAGTGAAACGCGTTAGTGTGTGCGCTGATACAGATTGTAGCTATTAATATTATCGCAGTGACAGATCATCAGTCTGAACCGGAATTCTGACAAGGTCTCGGAGGATCTGCATATCTGTAGATCATTGCATTGCATTGCATAATATTAATGTACTGTAACACATTATTGTATTGCATTGCATGGCATAATTAGGTTGCTTTATTGTACCACACCGATGTAGGCGGCTCGTGATCCAATGCGATTCATCTCAGGCTGAACATGTGTCAATGGTTGCGTCCGCGCCAATTTTGTTGTCAAACAGTTCAAGACGAATGCGATTAATCAGTCAATGAGGTTCGTCTTGTCACTTCCAGAATGTGGGGTTTGAAACGCCAGAAGTTTGATATTCGCCACAGACAACTTCGCCACAGACCAATTTGATCAGGGAAATCAGGTTGATGTAGCATATCTTGACTTTAGTAAGGCCTTTGACAATGTACCCCATAAACGGTTAATGATACAGCTTCAGTCCAGTGGTATTACAGGTAGCATCTTAAAATGGATAGAGTTGTGGCTTTCAGATAGACAGCAAAGAGTGATGCTAAATGGTACAAAGTCATCGTGGCAAAATATTCTTAGTGGAGTCCTCCAGGGGTCAGTACTGGGGCCACTACTTGTTCATTATATTTGTAAATAACATTGAAAGTAGCCTAAGCAGTAAAGTTTTGAAATTTTCGGATGATTTGAAGGTTTTTAGGGCAATAACAGGTGAAAATGAGCATATCTCGCTGCAAAAAGACTTAGACGAACTTGTGAAGTGGTCCGAAGAATCGCAAATGAAATATACTTTTAATAAGTGCAAAATCGTGCATGTAGGTAAGCAGCATATGGAGCCCCCACACTTCATGGGTGGCCAAGTGCTATCAGTGACTCAACAGGAGAAGGATTTAGGTGTTATTCTAAACACAAAATTGGGGGCATCAGAACAGACCAAGAAAGCCAGGAAGAAGGCACTGAGAATGCTCGGGGCAATAAATAGGAATGTATCATACAGAAGTGAGGAAGTCATCAGGAAGCTTTACCGTGCATATGTCAGGCCACATTTGGAATACTGTATCCAAGCTTGGTCTCCTAGCTATGAAAAATATTGTTGGCTTTTAGAGAGAGAGAGAGTACAAAAGAGGGCTACAAAAATGGTTAATGGCATAAGCAACCTGGCATATGAGGAAAGATTGAAAAAAAATTAATATGTTCCACTTAGATATAGAAGGCTGAGAGGAGATCTCATCGAGGTCTTTAAATTTGTCCATGGTCTGGAGAGGGGATCTCCTGGGGAAATGTTTCAATTGAACAGAAATGATGCAATTAGAGGTCATAAATTCAAAATTAAAGTCAACCACAGCAGAACAAGGTTAAGGCAGACTTTCTTCACCAACAGGGTAGTAGAACACTGGAACCAACTGCCAGAAAACATTGTCAGTAGCAGCACATTGAACATCATTAAAAAGAGCATAGACAATCATCATAAGAATAGAGGGCTTGCTTTTCAGTATTTCAGGGATGCCTATTGACAGATTTGGTGGACAACTGGTTCAGTGTACAGAGTGCAACCAAGAAGGGACTTTGTGGCTCATAGTTGCACTAATTTTGTATGTCTTTATGTCTTTTATGTCTTTATCTAGATATAGAGTGTAAGATGGTCCATTCATCTATTTGATTTGTCGTGGAATGGGCCACCTACCACAATTCGGAGACATTTTTCCCATTTTTAACCCTTGACCTCACAACGCGTTAGAACACTTGTGCAACCGAACACTCAAGATCAGTTGACTAGATAAAGTAACCAAGCATTATCATCCCGTCACGTGCCACGAACATCAAGAGGCTTGTATTTCAGTAGAATGATGTTCTAAGGAAATATTTAAAGAGGCTGCGATAAACTGGCGCAAAAACAAGCATGCATGCCTAACTTTGAACGGACGTATATATTTTTTTAGAGGCAAAGCCTATTTTGTATTTAAAAAGATATGATGTCGAACTTCATTTCCGCACTTTCTCAAATCGCATTGTGACTGTCCCGATGGTTAAAGCAGGTCACGTGACCATTGGTCACGATGTCGCGATTTCAAATGGCCCTGAAACGAAAATACCGAAGTGGTCAAAAGATGCAGTGGATTATCATGATTTCACCAATAATGCGAATACTTCTGCACAATTCGCATTGTTCTTCATTGCATTAACCCGTCCCGTCTCGGAGGTCTTCAACCGCCTCACTTAGGTTTTTTCGCGGATAGCGGACGAACGGCGCGCGGCAGCGCACCCAAATTTGGTATACCTTTTCCCACAACAATTTGGCATGCTGGTTTAAAAGTTTTAGATCTGGTCATCTAGGGTCAATGAGTTAGTCAAGGTCAAGTGAGGTCACCTCCAAAAACGTTCAACCAGTCGTCACGCTTTAACTAATACAGATATTTCAATGAAACTTTCAGCGTTTGCTTATCTTTACGGATGCAACAAAACGTACGAGCGGAATGTTTTCCCATTTTTTACTGCATATAAATGTTGCGTATTTGCGAACTTGCAGTTCAAATACGGGATTCTGGATAAAGTAAGCATTTTTTATTAGGGAAAGTTGACTTCCAACAATGTTTCTCGGTCTGCTCTACCCATTGGAAAAGCAAAATTCAATGCAATTTGAAAACTCAAAATGTTTAAATTTCCCAAAAATAAAATTTGTATTTTTGGGGGGCCAAAACAAATTATAGCCCTGGTCGATTTCACTGTCCTTTTCTCATTCTAAATACATTTTTTTATTTTATATATCCCAAAATGAGCTCCCAGAGTCAAAAACATGATGTAAGTAGTGAAAACGTCACTTTTGGAGGAAATTATTTTGGAGGGTGGACCCGGACCTTACTCGTCGAGGGCTTTCCGATGACATCTCTTTCGTTTTCGTGCGATGCTTAGTTTGGATTTTAGAGCGGGAATCTTCAACCGCCCCCCCGAGACGGGGTGTGAGGAAAGATGGCGCGGGTTAATGACCTCAAAAGACACTCTTGTTTGGTGAGATCTCAGATGCCCGAGGCTATAACTCCTTGATCGTCCACCTGATCTTTCTAAAAATGACCCAGCTAGATTCGCCGCAATCAGATAACCACACACAAATATTTTGATAAAAACATAAAATATTGGGCGTTGTGCCCTTGTCGTGGAATGGGCCAGCTAGTGAAGTGTTTGAAATTGATTCAGCTATGGATACACGAGTTCTTCCCTACTGTTCGGTCATAGCCAGCCTGGTTTCCACCGGACTGGTCTGTCCGGCCGTAATTAGGCTAGCAAGAGGCAGACTTGGTCTGTCCGCCCGCGATTATACTGACACGAGACAGATTTGGGGCGATTATGAAGCGTTTAGTCGTCATCGTCTCCGCAGATTACCTCGAGCTAACAGTCGTTTAGTATCCTGCATTCATTCGGGACCGGGCCCCACACGTTCACGTCTCGCAGAGAGACATAAAATTGTCTCGCCGAGACTCGAGACTGAGTGGATGGCGAGAGTCTCACCATCCACTCAGCACCGGGCACCACGAGTTCACGTCTCGCAATCCACTCAGCACCGGTCACCACGAGTTCGCGTCTCGCAATCCACTCAGCACCGGTCACCACGAGTTCACGTCTCGCAATCCACTCAGTACCGGGCACCACAAGTTCACGTCTCGCAATCCGCTCAGCACCGGGCACCACACGTTCACGTCTCGCAATCCGCTCAGCACCGGGCACCACACGTTCACGTCTCGGTATCCATTCAGCGCTGCGCACCGCAGGTTCACGCTTCCCCGACTAGCAGGAGCTTTTTTCTGAGGAGCAATGTGTGGCGAAGTCCAGGAAGAGGCCGAGCTTATCTTTGCGGCTTCAGTAGCATGCCGGCTCGCAGTAGTAAATGCGTCTGTGTCGTCAGTCGGTTAAAATTCGTTCCGCTGCCGAGTCCATGCATGCCAGCTGCCACTTCTCAGGTACACACGGCACCCGGCTGCCACTTCTCAGGTACCCACGGCACCCGGCTGCCACTTCTCAGGTACACACTGCACCCGGCTGCCACTTCTCATGTACACACGGCACCCGGCTGCCACTTCTCTGGCACCCACGGCACTTGGCTGCCTCTTCTCAGGTACACACTGCACCCGGCTGCCACTTCTCAGGTACACCCGGCACCCGGCTGCCTCTTCTCAGGCACCCACGGCACCCGGCTGCCACTTCTCAGGTACACACGGCACCCGGCTGCCACTTCTCAGGTACACACGGTACCCGGCTGCCACTTCTCAGGTACACACGGCACCCGGCTGCCACTTCTCAGGTACACACGGCACCCGGCTGCCACTTCTCAGGTACGCACGGCATCCGGCTGCCACTTCTCAGGTACACACGGTACCCGGCTGCCTCTTCTCAGGTACACACGGCACGCGGCTGCCACTTCTCAGGTACACACGGCACCCGGCTGCCACTTCTCAGGTACGCACGGCATCCGGCTGCCACTTCTCAGGTACACACTGCACCCGGCTGCCACTTCTCAGGTACACACGGCGCCCGGCTGCCACTTCTCAGGTACACACGGCACCCGGCTGCCACTTTTCAGGTACACACGGCACCCGGCTGCCACTTCTCAGGTACACACGGCACCCGGCTGCCTCTTCTCAGGTACACACGGCACACGGCTGCTATTTCTCAGGTACACACGGCACCCGGCTGCCACCGAAGGCGACATGCATGGCCGCCAGAACTGGGACTTCACCCGTTGTTACTTCGGCGCGGGGCGATTTGACACCCGCGACTTAGCTGCTGGGCGTGGGGGGGGGGGGGGGCGGGGGTCGTGTTGCGGCGACTTGCCACCAGACGCGGCTTATTGCCCGGCCCCAGCCCGGCCCAATGGGGCACCGCTTCCAGTAAATTTCGTGCGACAGGCCGGATCGCTTTCGCGGAGCGCGTTAGGCAGCCGGCAATGGGCCGATGCGAAGCACGTGCAGCCGAGCGGCTCGGCATGGACGGCCGGCCGCCGGCAAAGCCGGCCGCGTCGGCTCTGCTCACGGACCCGTCGCCGACAATCGCGGCACCGAGACGCAACAGGGAACGACTTCCAAGTGGCTTCGGAGGCGTGCCCGACCGGCCTGTACTCGGCCGGCAATATCCGGCGAAGGCTGGCGGGCCGGGCGTCCCTGGGAGGATGACGTCACGTCGTCGGCGGCTCTCGCTCTAGTCGAGGGAGGCAGTCGGTCGGTCGTGTCTCGCAACCAGTGATGGGAGCTGTGGAATGTTTTTAAAAAAATCAGAATCCGGAAGTCAGTCGTCACATTGGTTCGAATAGTAGAAACGGGTTAGTACTGCATTGGAGATTATCACAGGAATGATACAAGGGGTCATGTAGTTATGCTGTTTGGGGACGGCATGGGACGTCGTCTCGAGTCTCCAGTTCCTAGAAATGGGAGTGTCTAATGCCGTGCTTCCTACTGGATATCTACCGTCGCCAAAGTTCCAGTTTCACGAAGGAAATTCGGTACAAAACGCATCATTTAGCTAGGTTGTAAACAAATCAATGTCCACACAATGTTGGAACAACAGCCTGTTTCTGGGGTTTTGCCATCCATAACATTATCCTTCCAGGAACAATATAGCTAATATATCATTCAATACAGGGAATAATTGCATGATCACATTACTTAGAACATTTTACTAGCTTCAACATTGTACCAACATTTGACCATGCCTTCATTCAGACTGGTGCCGCCAACAGTAATTGAATGAACAATTGATACTTGCGCAATTGATATATTTATACTTGAGCAAAACTTGATTTTCCACACCATTTGCCATCAATCGAACCTCCGCCTTTATGCACAATGCTGTAGAAACGCATCCAGTGTCAGAATGTTTGTGATAGGCATAGGCATAGGCATAGCTTGAGCTGCATTCAGAAACGTTTCGCTCAGAAGATTCCATAGGGAGAAAAATGATGCTGTGGTCTCTGGCCTCTGGCCAACTGTGGTTAACGGATTCTTCTATCGCTCTCAGCCGATCATATTGCAGTAATTATCGGCCCAAACAGTGCCCAGCGGCAGCATGAACTGACTGGGATGTCACGGAGTCTCCTGCCGCAGCCAGCCGCTCACACTGTCGCAGTTATCGGTCGGAGCTGACCCGGAGGTCACGGAGTCTCCTGTCGCTGCCAGCCGGTCACACTGTCGCAGTTATCAGTCGGAGCTGACCCGGAGGTCACGGAGTCTACTACCGCTGCCAGTCGGTCACACTGTCGCAGTTATCGGTCGGAACTGACCGACCAACGACAGCCGGAACTGGCCGACTTCCTCCTATTCGCGTGCCTGTCGGCTTCCCAGTGTACGCGAGACGGCTTGCCCACGAACGGCTGCAATATCGCGGGCAGCAGCCATTTCTAGGAATAGCCTCTGGATGGCACCGGTGAGAATTTCTCTGGATCGTAGGCCGTGCCATATCCTGCAAATGGCTCGACAGCTGGCGCAGGTATTTCAGGCCGGCGTGCCGGCGGCAGCTTCCACTGGCTCACAACAAAGTGCTGGCTGTGTCCAGTGACTGACTTTGAATTTATGGGAGGCCCTCTGCCCTCGCATTCGTCTCTGCTGATGTCTTGATCTCTGCATGATTTGTTTTAGATCGACTGTACCGATCACCATCTGCTAATCACCACCCTGGCCCTCCGGGAAAGTATTTTCCTGAGGCGACCCTTCGACGCTCCTTAGGCACTTGCACTCTGTCCAAAACTTGCACCTGCACTTCGCAACATCAAACAGTTGAACCAAATTCATCCCTCTCACTCGTAAATCCCGTAAATATGTAACTGGCAAGACGTATTTCCATCTTGCATTCAACACCCGCCAGTCGGATGGTTGGTATTCCTCCTTTCTCCTACACATCTCCGACCTATGTGGCAGCAAGTTTGATAGCAAACTGATGCATGCACTTCACTCTTGTTTCTCCCCTTACTAATTAATACATATCCCCTCATTGGTGTCCTGCAGACACTGTAGATAGTTTGGTAACCGACATTTTGGCGCCTTGATAGCTCTTCTGTTTTGGGAACGCTGTGTGGTTGTCCTAAGATTAAATATTCATCAGCTTTTCTTGTTTACATAAGATTCTTGTATTGTTGTTTCTTGTTTACATTCCATTACAACTTCACGTATCCGAGTGGCACTGTTCACTCTGGCCGGTCTAATCCGCCGCAGCCGCCAGTGGCAGCGAGCACCAGACAGTGGGGCGGCAGTGCTCCTTCCCTCGCACCCGCTGAGAACACGTCATCTGAGATAAGCCACATGGGGCGGGGATGGCCGAGTGGTTAAGGTGTCGGGCTTAACCACTTTGGGTATGGGTATCAAAGGTCCCGGGTTCGACTCTAGCGCCATTCAGGACATTTCCCAATCCCGCGGCCCACCGGCGAAACAGTGTGGGCGGCGCCATTAGCCGTGAATGTGCATAAAGTGTGTCGTGAACCAACCAATAAACAAACAAGAGATAAGCCACAGCCTGGTGCATGTCCGCATAGGAACGGAGGGACGGGACTAACGCATGGGACTATGTGAAGGAGTACCATCGTAGATCAGCACGATGAACTCTGAAGCTCAACGGCACCGTAGTTCAAACAACGGAATCCGGGCTAGTGTGTCATGCAATTACACGGCATTGGAGAATCACAGAAAATGCTGCTTCTTTGCACAGATTGTACGATTAAGATGCTATAACTAGATTGAGAGCTGTTAAAGCAGCATATTAAATACCAAGTAAACAGTAAGCGGCCCTTACCGCAGCCGCCTTATAATGTAAACTCAAACGCTCATCGGAATGGCTAGTTCACCAATTTTCAGAGTGGTGGCGCCATCGTCGTCTGTACGGTAATATCCTAGTCGGCCGAAGAAGCTCCAATTTTTTCAACCGAAGTTTTTGCCACTATGGCAAAGCTCGACTGAGCACTGAGAGCACTGAGCACACTTTAGGTGTGCTCAGTGCTCTCCCCATAAAACATGTTTTGTCTTAGTTCCTCGAGGAAAAGCATCTTCACGACACACCTCTATTGGACATGGACAGCGTCGGCTGAATCCTCTGGATCAGCGGTGGTCAGTGGACAGCGTCTGCTGTGTCCATCGGATCGGCTGTGGTCGGTGGACAGTGGATAGCGTCGGCTGAATCCTCTGGATCAGCTGTGGTCGGTGGATAGTGGACAGCATCGGCTGTGTCCACTGGATCAGCGGTGGACAGTGGACAGCGTCAGCTGTGTCCTCTGGATCAGCTGTGGTCGGTGGACAGTGGACAGCGTCGGCTGTGTCCACTGAATCAGCGGGGGACAGTGGACAGCGTCGACTGTGTCCACTGGATTAGCTGTGGTCGGTGGACAGTGGACAGCGTCGGCTGAATCCTCTGGATCAGCGTTGGTCGGTGGACAGCGTCGGCCGAATCCTCTGGATCAGCTGTGGTCGGTGGACAGTGGATAGCGTCGGCTGTGTCCACTGGATCAGCGGTGCCCAGTGGACCATATATTGTGACTGATGGAGAGCGACGGCATGCTATTGCATGCCGGAGCTCCGGTTTCATTTAAAGCGAATGGACATCCCGTCCGATCGAAACGTCACGAGGATTAGCCATGATACGAAATCGCCTCGATATCATCACCGCGGAAGTAGCGCTGGTCGGAGACCCGATGCTATCCAGGAGCATACCGGAAGGCGTATGAGGCCTCGACTTGGTGACGGTCACTGACCGAGGTCAGGTCACTGGGTCACTGCCACTGGCCGCACCACTGTCACCAGCTGCACTACGGTCACTAGCTGCTCTACTGGCACCAGAAGCCCCATCTCCACCAGCAGGGCCGCTCTCGACCCCGGCTCCGTCACGTCACGTGACACACAGGATGCCGCGACGGCGCGTCACGTGACACACGGGATGCCGCGACGGCGCGTCACATGACACACGGGATGCCGCGACGGCGCGTCACGTGACACACGGGATGCCGCGACGGCGCGTCACGTGACACACGGGATGCCGCGACGGCGCGTCACGTGACACACGGGATGCCGCGACGCCGGGGTCTGCGTCTCAGTAGCGACAATTCCGTCGTTTCCCCTCGTAATGCCGGCTGAGTCACAAAGCGGCGCCGACACCCCCCCCCCCCATCGTACCCCACCGTAGGACCGCCGGTCTGGCGGTCGCACCGCCTCCCGCCGCGCCCCAGCAGCTGCCGCCAGTGCCGGCGCTGTGCTGCGCGTGCACACTGAGTGACTCGCCGTGACAGCAAGACGTGCAGCGCGGCCACATCAGAGTACCGGGGGAGGGGGTGATGTCATTAACTGTAGTTGGCACACCCGAGTCGAGATAGGCCTACCGAGAGCCAGGGGCGGATCCAGGTATTTCCGTCGAGGGGGCATGTTTCCTCGGAGGGACGCCTTCGGCGGATACTTGGTTGGTGACAGGGGTGGTGGTGCACCCGAGCATACTGCAGAAGTGCCCTTCCGTGCCAAAGGGACGCCTTTTAGCAGTTGGCCAGTTTTCCAGTTTACTCGCGGTTACTCCTTTGACTATCCTGCGTCTACACAAGAGCTAGCAGCAGTGTTTTTGGCTGTCATATTGTGTGGTATGTGTTAGACTAAGTATTAAAAGAGGTAAAACATCACATTCAGTCAATTCACTGAGGTGCCGCCCATTTCATGGTACTGGTGCACAAGCACCACTTCATATATATATAAATATATATATATATATATATATATATATATATATATATATATATATATATATATATATATATATATATATACGTGTCATTTGTACCAAGCTACATGTGTATAGAGATCAGGTACTGCTTGATAGGTGGTGCATGGTAGGTGATGCATAAGCACAACCTCACATACATATAACTACGCATGTGTATACAAGTCAGGCACTGCTTGTCGATGACGTCAGCAGCTCGTCTGTATTTTTACCCGTGCACCTAGAGTACCAACTATTGCAACGTCCAAAATAAGCCGGCATCGGTCCGTTTGATGATGCCAGCTATGCGCAGCATGTTGGCACACACATCAGCCGTGGTCATGGCCACCGACACCGAGACGTCCAGAATGTGGTCTGAGAGGAAGTGGATGAACCGGGACATACTTAGAATGCAATGGGTCCTAGGTGTGAGAGCGGTGGCTGCTAAAGGAGCAGCCACCTGGTTGCTGTGAGGGGTTGCTCATCTCCAGGAGCAACCCCTCACATATCTCTTCACGATGGCAACGCTCGTGACAAGGACTCCTTCCCGTTCTTTCTGCTATCGCTCTAATGACCGACAAGTTTTCGGTCAGTGAAGGTTTTTGGAAGGGAGCATGATGTTCTCCAATGTCTGATGATTGACAAGTTTTCGCTCAGTGAAGGTTATTGGTATAGAGGATGGTGTTCTCCCATTTTTGATGATTGACAAGTTTAGTAAAAGTTATTGGAAGGGAGGATGGTATTCTCGAATGTCTGATGGCGGTTACACTGAAACGCCACTCTGTATTTCGTAATGACGTGCCATCTGATGGCATTGCACATGGGTGCGTCCCACTGGCCTTCCACTATAGTGTACCGGCGAGTAAATTGGCTCTCCGAACCACCTTACAGGCAGTCGCAGCGTGTGCGACTTTTTCCCACCGCGATATAAGCGTTTGCTCCTTTAGGCACGGGGCCGTAGCCTCGATACTTTAATCCAACAGGAACCACTCTGCCTTCTGAACACGGGTGCACACACCCATCTTGCCCTGCCATCGGGCCGCACGTCAGCACTGGACCTGAGTCTCGCCAGCCCCCAACTGACGCACCATTTTGAGTGGACAGTTGAGGATGACAGCCACGGAAGTGACCACTTTCCGGTGTGGCTTACTTTTCAAGGAGACTCATTTCTTTGGACACGTCCGCCTCGCTGGAATCTGAAAAAGGCGGACTGGACTCGTTTTAGATCTGAGACACAGGCAATCTTTACACGTGACACCGAAAACCACTGCACCCGTGTTGATGATTTCACCTCACGACTTCTCCAGTGTGCTGACAAGTGCATTCCTCGTACTTCTGGTACTCCTCGCCGCACCCCGGTTCCTTGGTGGACTGAGGAGTGTGCAATGGCGATTCGCCCCCACAGGCGAGCCCTAAAACTTTTTAGCAAATACAGCAGAACTGCCAACATGTTGGCGTTCAAGCAAGCACGGGTTGTGGCTAGACGTGCAATAAGAGCAGCGAAGAGAGCCTCTCGGAAAGAGTACGCAAACGGAATGAACCGTTTTACTGCCACCTTACAGGTGTATACTCAGATACGGCGCATCTCCGGTTGTTTTTCCTCGCGTCCGCTACCTGTGTTGCAGATCCATGGCCAGAATATTTCTCACCCATTTGACGTTGCCAAAGAAATCGCTGTTGGTCTAGCAGAACGTAGCCATGACAGGAGAGCTGACCCTCAGTTTCTACGACACAAGACTAGGTGCGAGGAAACGCCTATTGACTTCTCCACGTTACGACAGCTCTCCTACAACCAACCATTCACATTGCCGGAACTGAAATACGCCGTTAATTCCCTGAAATGTGTTACAGAGGGACCGGATTCCATTCATAACGCCATGCTGAAGTACTTTCCTCCATGTGTGAATGACGTTCTTCTGGCATCCTTTAATTCCGTATGGGAGACAGGCAACTTTCCATCCGCTTGGAGCCAAGCCATAATAATTCCTATTCTCAAGCCTGGAAGAAGCGGACTGGAACCACTTCACTACCGACCCATCTCGCTTACGTCGTCACTATGTAAGCTTATGGAAAAGATGGTGAATGTTCGCCTTACGTGGTTTTTAGAACAGCAGGACTTCTTCTCGAATGCTCAATGTGGTTTCAGAAAAAGCCGATCTTTCGCGGACCATGTTTTAGCTCTAGACACTGCTGTCCGTTCTGCCTTCAAAGACCACAAACACATGGGCGCCTTGTTTTTTTTTTACATAGAGGCCCCATATGTTACCGCCTGGAGGCACGGCATACTGCGGAAGCTTTTCGATTGTGGCATTAGAGGGTCCATGGAACATTTCGTCAAGAATTGTCTGACGAACAGATCTTTCCGCGTCCTGGTTGGCAACCAGCTGTCAGAAAAGTTTGTGCAGATGAACGGTGTCCCGCAGAGAAGTGTGCTCAGTGTGCCGCTGTTCGGGATACTTATCAACGATATCGGAAAGGGGATGCGAGATAATATTGGCCGTTCGCTCTTCATAGACAACCTGGCGATCTGGCTTTGCGCCTCTCGTACACCCTCTTTGGACCGGCAGCTTCAACTGGCCATACACTATCTGGAGAATTGGAGCACACGAAGCGGACTTCGCTTTTCCGCGGAAAACCTGCTATGTTGCATTTTTGTCGCCGACGGTCTTGTTATCCCGAGTCGACGCTCCAGCTGTATGGGAAAGTTATCCCACTGCGACTTTCCGCCAAGTTTCTCGGGGTCATTTTCGACAGGAGTCTGACCTACTCTGACCCTCTTAACTCTTTGCGCCCGCGGTGTTTCAAAGCTGTGGATACTATGAAATGTGTGGCACGCACGACATTCGGAGCAGACCGTACAACCCAATTAAAAATGTACCGCCAGCTCATTCGTTCCAAGCTTGACTACTGTTGTTTCGTGTATGATGGTGCTAGCTCTTCCAAGAAGCGTGTTCTTGACACCGTCCACCACACAGCCTTGCGCATTGCTTCGGGGGCATTCCGAACATCGCCGGTGGCAAGCCTCCAGGTAGAGGCCCACGAACCGTGACTGGCACTGAGACGAATGAAGCTGGGCCTCCGGTATGCGCTTAAGCTGAGGCAGTATCCCTTGCACCCAACATACGACGCGGTGTTTTCCCGCCGTTTACTCGCGCTATTCCGTGGGGGACGGAATATAACTACAGATCCGTTCTGCATGAGAGTTCGAACATCCATCCAGGAAAATGGTATCCGCACACGCGGAATTCGCACAGCTGGCCAAGTGCAAACACCGCCCTGGGAACTAGTGTCGCCGGAAATCGACATATCTCTCAGCATTTCCAAAAAGAGTGACGTCCCCACCGAACTATTCCGGGCGAACTCATTGGAGCGCATCGCCACATACGACGGACACACCATGATATACATTGGTGGCTCTAAAACAGACCAGGGTGTCGGATGTGCGTTCGTTTCCGGACCGGTCACCAGAGGCTTTTCGCTCCCACCGAATGCATTTGTATAGATCTCAGAGCTCGTGGCGATCCTCAAAGCGCTTTGTTTCATCGAAGTCGGTGAATGCAACCCCTGTGTTATCTTATCTGACTCATTAAGCAGCCTCTTGGCACTTGAAGGTTTTAACCTCCAAGAACACATTTTACAGGACATCTTGTCCCGCCTTACCTCACTGAGACGAGATGGAAGATGTATATCATTTTGCTGGATCCCGAGCCATGTCGGCATCCGGGGGAACGAGCTCGCTGATGAGACAGCGAGGCGAGCGGCACGAAGACCCTATGTCCGTGCCCTTACACTCCCGGCACATGATTCCTACCCGACTGTTTCTAAATACATCCATGAGAAGTGGCAACGCAGTTGGGACGCCCAGGGCACAAACACACTCAAACAAATCAAGCCTCACATAGGGTACTGGCCGTCGTCTTCCAGGAAGGTACGAGCCGAGGAGGTTGCGTTATCACGACTACGAATAGGACACACGTACGCAACACACAGTCACCTGCTCAAAAATGAGACCAGACCAGTGTGCCCACGATGCAACTCGTCCGTGACAGTGCATCATATTCTGACATGCCACCTTTACGCACAGGAGAGAGCCCAATACTGTGGGGCAAACAGAACGCTCTCCAGCCTTCTTGCAAATGACTCAGAATGCTTAGGGAATGTGTGTCGCTGCGTTGTAAATGCAGGCTTTCCAATAATATACCCGGGACAGTGAAGACGTCGTGCTAAACTGTACCATAAGTCCATATATGAGTAGGTAGTACACACTGTTATGGGCGCTAAATGACCTATGCTGGTCAATGCGCCCAAAAACCCCAATTATCATCATCATCATCGAATGTCTGATGATTCACAAGTTTTCGGTTGGTGAAAGTTATTGGTAGGGAGGATGGTGCTTTCCGAAGAGCAGCATATGTATTTTCTCTTAGTGCTTGCACATGCAAAATAATGCAACCTGCCTATGGCTTAACACTCGCACGTCCTGAGGTCCGCGCCAACTTCGCATGTCCGAGGTCAGATGTCTGCCCCCCTAAGATCTCTAAAACTATGCTAGCTAGTGACAAACGGAAAACGGCGTTGGATAGATGGTGACGGGCTCCATCGAAAGCCATCGAAAGTGTTTCAGTCATTTTTTTCGCTCAGTTCAACATTCAGGTCACTGGGTCATCATAGGTCAAATTCGACAAGATCATGTGTGACTCAGATATTGACACATATCTCAGGACCTGTAACAGATGGAAACAAACGGCGAACGCTATTCGACAGTCTTTGAAATGTGCTACCGACATTAGGCGGTGTAATTTAAGGTCAGGTCAACCGAAACTCAGGTCAAGATCATGAACTTGCCTAGGGAGGTTATGTCATGTATCAATCGACAGTTCTTGGCGATACAAGCACAATGACGGCAATTTCAGCCTTCTAGCTCAATGCAGTGGGATATAATGCGCAGAAATGTGTAGTGATCTCAGGCGACCTCAGAGACCTTGGTGAGGTCACTGAGCAAAAATGTCAGCGGTAACATTGAGCATAGCTTCCATCTACATCCCACAACCGTTGTGAGATCATTCCGAGCGCAAATATGTAACCAGGAAACATTTGTATATTTTACCATACCCCTATAATGGGGAAGCCATGGCCGCGACCTGACTTAAGGTCAATGCTACGAAAAAGAACGATATACATATTATGGTCCATGATAATATCATGACATATTATAAGTTTGAAATCAATTGCCCAATTATTGTGGAAGTTATGCCACCTAGAACTCTGAGTCTAGTTGGGTCACTTCGCCTGACCTGGTGCCCTGACCTGAGATGACCCAGGATTAAAGACGTATGAGGATATGCGGAAAAGACCAACGAACAGCTATGCGAGGATTGGTCTTGCTAACCCGATTAGTTTGGAGGCAAATGAGGAAAAATCTGAGCGGGGCAGATATCTGCCCCCCCCGGACGTGCGCGGGTTAAAACATGAATTCGCCTCGGCCCCTCCTTCCATCTCAACTTTAGCTGCTGTCGTCAGCTATGAATCAGACAACACATTATGCTGCTGCGTCGGGGATTGACCAGCCGCAGGCCTGTTTTACACGCCACGGGAGCCGTGGCAGCTGCCGACGCTCGCTGCCCGCCGCCGACGGAACATCCGCCCGCCCGTACACCGACCCGACCAGATGTCAGGCTCGGGACACGGCTCGTTCATTAGTCCTGCCGCGGTGCGATCCCGTGCGGATCGGTCAGGTGGGCGACCGTGTCGCGGCGTGGTCACGCGTGTGACCTGGTCGGACGCCCTCGGGACGCGCGCCAATCTGGCACACCGTGTCTCGCGCCAGCCTGCACGCGACGTGTGTCGACGCTGCACTGGTGACAGGTGACGGCCTGCTGGACGGCCATGGACGTCGCCCGCCGCGGCAGGCCGCTGCCCTCTGTCGCCCGCCCCGATCCTCCCGCCGCTCGCCGCTGCCCTCCGCCGCTGCCCTCTGCCACCCGCCACCGCCCTCTGCCACCCGCCGTGGTCCTCTGCCATCCGCCGCTGCCCTCTGCCGCCCTCCGCTGCCCTCTGCCGCCCGCCGCGGTCCTCCGCTGCCAGCCGCCTCCCGCCGCTGCCCTCAGCCGCCCGACAATGCCCTCTGCCGCATGTCGCTACCCTCTGCCCGCCGCTGCCCTCTGCCCGCCGCTGCCCGCTGCTGCCTTCTGCCACCCGCCGTGGTCCTCCCGCCAACCAATAGCCGATGACCGCTGTCGTCTAAAGAATGCTAATATCGCTAACGCGACAGCAAGTTTACGGTCCGCAGCGAGGAATGTCCGGATTAATTCGGAGCGCGTAGCAGGGCGGGCAGCCAGTTAACGCTGCGGAACGCATCTGGACGCGCAATACTCGGCCGATGTGGCCACAAATTGCAACGTTTCTGCCACAGTGGACGGCTTTCGCGTTGTGTGGTTTTGGTCGGTGAAAAACGGCAATAATATTTCATAGATAACAGTGAAATACTTTACTCAATGGGTGAGCATTTGGGACATGAGTAAATAAACACAGTTCATGGTGTCATATCGCGCGATACCCGGAACAATCTTGTCATACCTATCGCCAATAGTCTCACGGTCACATCATAATCACAGTCTCCGCCGACATTCGAGATGAGCTTCCATCACGTACGTTGTTCCGAATAATATATATATATATATATATATATATATATATATATATATATATATATATATATATTCTTTGTTTCTAAAATAAGCTACATGGGTACAATGGTTCATACAACTTCAAATCCGTGACGAAATTGAACAATGTTCAACTCTGTTAAATGTTGCTGTTAATTAATCTGAGCCGGAACTGGGGCACCTTCTCCCACATCCATTTGCATGATGTCTCAAATTTTGGGGCCAGGTAGGTAATCCATGGCCCACCTAGATCGAAGATTCTGAATAAAGTAAGTACTTGTATGGGGTCAAGTTACCTTAAGCAACGTTTCGTGGTCTTCTCTACCCATGGGAAGAATATAAATTAACGAAAAATTAAAAACTGCAAATGTAGACAATTCCAGAAACATTAAATATTGATTTCTGGGTGGACAAACACTCGGGCCATATTCGATTTCGCCGTCGCTTTTATTACGGCTTATTTAAGACCACTTAAGTATTCCAGTGTGTCTTCGGGCCTCGGTGCATATTATAAAGGCCTGTCGCTTTTCCAAATCACGGTGCGGTTTTGATGGTTCCGGTAGACTTTCGGGTTTCCAGTGGTTTTAATGGCACCGCTGATTTAATTAGAGACCCCCACGGAATTTTATGGCCATCGACGAGTTTTTTATCGGTGGGTTCCTGTGTAATTGTGTGGGCCCCAATGCAATCTTGGAGGCTCAAGTATTACTTTTTGGGGTTCAGGGGTGGTTTGTCGGCCTCTATATCAGCTTTCGGTGCTCCGACGCGAGTTGTCGTGGACCTGGCGCGAGTTGTCGGGGCCAAGTCGCGAGTTGTCGGGGCCCTGGCGCGAGTTGTCGGGGCCCTGGTGCGAGTTGTCGGGGCCCTGGAGCGAGTTGTCGGGGCCCTGGTGCGAGTTGTCGGGGCCCTGGTGCGAGTTGTCGGGGCCCTGGCGCGATTTGTCGTGGTTTCGAGTCGATTTTGTGAACTCGACGCGGTTTATTCTCCTTCTCCCTCTCCCTCTCCCTCTCCCTCTCCCTCTCCCTCTCCCTCTCCCTCTCCCTCTCCCTCTCCCCTTCCATCTAAATCTCCCTCTCCCTCTCTTTCTCCCTCTGTCTCTCCCTCTCCCTCTTCCCTCTCTCTCTGACATCATCCTATGGTGCGCTGAAGTGCACCTATTTCGACATTGAGGCTTCACATTGTTAAGTGACTGGTGTGTGTGCGTTGCTGCATCCTACTTCCGTTTTGCCCATTAACTGTCAATACTTTGTTGGTTTTGCAAATCATTGCATCGTTTGATATTCCTCAAGAATGCATTGGGAATTGCACTGCATTCACAAAATCATTCATTTTCAAATGGACACCACCTTCACAGGGCATACAGTTGTCAGAACCCGTGACGACGCGCAGCATGCCATGGTATGCCATAACCCATGACCCGCAGCATGCCATGGTATGCCATAACCCGTGACCCGCAGCATGCCATGGCATGACAGAACCCATGACCCGCAGCATGCCATGGCATGACAGAACCCATGGTCCGCAGCATACCATGGTATGGGAGAACCCGTGACGCCCAGCATGTCATGGTATGACAGAACCCGTGACGCCCAGCATGCCATGGTATGACAGAACCCGTGCTCCGCAGCATGCCATGGTATGACAGAACCCATGGTCCGCAGCATGCCATGGTATGACAGAACCCATGACCCGCAACATGCCATGGTATGCCATACCCCGTGACCCGCAGCATGCCATGGCATGACAGAACCCATGACCCGCAGCATGCCATGGCATGACAGAACCCATGGTCCGCAGCATACCATGGTATGGGAGAACCCGTGACGCCCAGCATGCCATGGTATGACAGAACCCGTGACGCCCAGCATGCCATGGTATGACAGAACCCGTGCTCCCCAGTATGCCATGGTATGGGAGAACCCGTGACGCCCAGCATGTCATGGTATGCCAGAACCCATGGTCCGCAGCATACCATGGTATGACAGAACCCGTGACGCCCAGCATGCCATGGTATGACAGAACCCATGACCCGCAGCATGCCATGGTATGCCATAACTCATGACCCGCAGCATGCCATGGCATGACAGAACCCGTGACGCCCAGCATGCCATGGTATGACAGAACCCATGACCCGCAGCATGCCATGGTATGCCATAACTCATGACCCGCAGCATGCCATGGTATGGGAGAACCCGTGCTCCGCAGCATGCCATGGTATGACAGAACCCATGGTCCGCAGCATGCCATGGCATGACAGAACCCGTGACCCGCAGCATGCCATGGTATGCCATAACCCGTGACCCGCAGCATGCCATGGTATGACAGAACCCGTGCTCCGCAGCATGCCATGGTATGCCATAACCCGTGACCCGCAGCATGCCATGGTATGCCATAACCCATGGTCCGCAGCATGCCATGGTATGACAGAACCCATGGTCCGCAGCATACCATGGTATGACAGAACCCGTGCTCCGCAGCATGCCATGGTATGGCCTGTGTCCGCCAATTTCACAGGCTACATCTCCCCTTCCGTATACACGCTCAATGTACGTGCACGGTAGCCATAGACGTGCATGCTAAAACATACCTCTGACTTCCGCCCTCGTGCGAAGAGACGGGACACATGGGTGACTCCCAAGGAAAGAAAGCACGAAAGTGACGACGAGTTTATGATATCATACATCGGCATTGATGAATGCAGATATGCCTGTGACATGGGATGCTCTCTGTTTAACCGTGCCCTGTTAGATTGCATTGTAGGTGATTGAAGTTTATATTTACTTCTTTCTATTTCTTATTTGATTTGGATTTATTTAAAGCTGTGTTTTATGCGTATTATATTATGGTGGCTGAATTAACTGCATCCCGGTCTGTAGCATGGGTGACTTCACACTTGAAATTTCCTCGTACTGAGGATAATTCCTTAATAGTCAATGCACCTATGCACACAAAGACATTTTGTTCAACCTGCTGACCAATTCACTGATTTGCATTTTGATTTTGATTAGAGACATCTTGTTCGACATTTTAATATCGTATTCTCCAGCAGTTTTACAACGGCACGACCTGTCCAAAAGCAATTAGAAGCTGCATTACAAACGTTTTCATCCGGTGGCAAAGTTAGGAGCAGCTCCAATGATTACATTTCCTTCCTGGGATGGCCTCTCCGCCTTCTTGTCACAAGCACACCGGACCCACCACACCGCCTGCATTAGAAACGTGTCGCTGTTGTCTATGCAAATTGGTCGTCCCCTGCCATCCCCAAGGAACAATTATTTAAGCCCGGAACTTTCCATTGGGGTATTTGCGAAAGTCTGGGCTAATTCAATGTATATCCAATACATATGCGCCGCGTGATGGTGGCGTGAGCCCACACATGTTGAGTGAACATATTTTGTTACCGAAGTGTTGTGTTTATAGTGGGAACTGTTATCTCCACCAAAACAAAGACATGCTGTTTTCCTTCACGCAAAGGCCTGCAGGAAAGGCGACACATGCTAGAGGACAGGACGAATCTTGAATTAGTTACCACGATCGAGTTCGATGGAGATGAAGTCGTGCTTTATAGTACTTCTATGTTCAGAGTTCCTATATCCATGCCTTTGAATGTGCTAAGGTGCCGCACTTTGCACATCAATGCCGTGCAGTGCAGCACACTGAACCAACACAACTGTTTTACTACACGAACTTTGATCTATCCAAGCCTGTATTCCAGACAGCAGACGTTAGCATTCTTCACCTTCTTGTCTTTGCTCCAATTATGCAAACTTGCCCCAAACTAGCTTACTAAATCTGGCCAGCGATACTCGGCTTTGAACGCAAATTAAGTTAAGAAGCTGATGACGTTTGACAACAGTCGCGATTCAATTAAGGTGAAGGACACCGTTGGCTCTGTCTCATGTTGAAGAAATACTGACGTTTTTGCTTCAAAGTTATGCAACCAAGTGTAAGAAACAACATGTGCTCCCGTGGTCGTGCTTATGTTGGAAATGCCGACTATTTCACGAGATTTGGAGAAGTTGGATACAACAGCAAGTGCTCTAATGAATGTCAGGGGCATATAAGATAAATAGTGACTGAAATCCAGACCCTCTTCTACTCCGAGAAGAGTACAGCAACCTCTTGCTGCTTTCACATGCCCCTAGCCATGTAACCTGACTGTCGATAAGATCATCTACATACTCCACGTGTAACAGAAGAGATCAAATTCACACCCTGGTGTGCCAGATAATAGCGAGGTGCAATTCAAACTTGGGTCGACCTCCAGCACACGTTGCTGTCTATGGTTAGCGTACGATACATCCATCAATCAAATGGTATCGCAGGGCCTCTAGAGGTAGATGGTGAAAGAGCCGCCCTGGTAGATGAGTTGGTTCGAGCGCTGGCCTGCACTGGTCTCGCCTGCCTTGGCAACACGGTTCGAGTGGCTTCACGCGCTAGCATTTAACTCCAGGCTGGGAGGGTCAGTTGGCCGTTGGCCCGATAAAGCCGGGGACGAGCTACCGGGCGGCCGTGTCGGTGCATTGACGGCACGTTGAACTTTGAGTACAACTCTGCTGTTGAACTGGAACTCATGGATCGGGTGGTGGAGCCAGGGTTCATGCAACAAGCTCTGCTTCTCAATAGAGCCCTGGTCCATAAAGCCACCCCAGCAATTAGTCGGATTATTTTTGTAATGCTCTTAGTATGTCTCTTAATATGGCTGTTATTAATAATGAACGCATACACGTTATTCAGAGTAGATGCAACACATCACCACCAAACTATGATCATGGCATTCTTTCATGAAGGTGGACATGTGTCATCTCCAAACGGTATTTAATGTCAAGGTTGCGCTTCTGAAAGTTCGGTCAATTTCATCAGGGTTTTTCCGTACTGAGTGAGAATTGAATTTAGTAGTATATTTTCACACAAAGCATCCTGAAGATACGCGCCCAGTATAAATTTTGTCCGCCGTAATGATGGTGGTCGAACGAATAGTTCAGCCACAGCTGTCTGGCTATCTGGAAGTAACCAAATTACTATCTGACGCCTAGGTGGATTACCGCAAAAACATTCTAGGGAATCGGCGCGTCACGCGTCATCGCTGACAAAACACTTCAGGCTATGGATAACGGCAAGGTATCTCTTGTTGTTGGATCTCTAAAAATACTTCGATGTTTTTTTTTCCCCACGAAAATAATTCAATATACTTTCTTCACACGGTGTCGGTGCTGTTTGGCTACGTAAATACCTAGCCAGCCACATACAGTAGATTTAGATGTGTGGACCTCACAGTGTACCCCGGATGTCTGACACGAGAGACAACCCAGCCGGGGTTTTCCAAGATGGCGCTTCGGGTCGTGATTTATAGTTGTTGCTCGCGAATGACTCGGGCCTCTGCGTGCCGGATGATGTCATCGTCGCCTGATTCGCCGATGGCACCCAGATCAGCGACAGCGGAAAAAGTGCGACTTGCAACACATACCAACCGGATGGAGCACACATTCAGCACCATGTACCAATGGTTTTCCCATAATGGCAGATCCTGGTCATCGCAATTCCATTAAAGCTTTTTTTAATCCTCCAATACTTTTGAATGTATGTGGTATCCCACTCTGTTATGGTGCGGATCATGGAATCACCATTGACAGTTACTTGAAATATCAAGCCCATATCGGTACAATGATTCACAAGTGTACTGGAGTCCTCGTTGCATAGTCTCACACGCACCACGTGACCCCAGCCGCCACACTACAGAACATCGCACAGACTTCGGTGTTGTCCATGGTGCGATATTATACATCATTGTATGGCTCGTCTGCAGATACCCAGGTGCATCGTATGCACAAGACCGTGAGTCTCTGTGCGCGAGCCGTGACTGGCAGGAGACAACATGACCACATATCAGATACTGTGGGCAACTCAGGTGGTTGACTGTCAAACAGCCTATCGATTATCATACAGTGTATGCCGTGCAGACTATCATTACAACGGGCCAGCCTAACTGCGTCCATCCTACCATGGAGCAGCGTGCCAACCAAAGACATACACAACACAAAACGCACCACCGCGGTTTCATTGTTTAACATTTAGCAGGAAACGAAAGTTAACCAACATAAATTTGTCATATGGGGAACTGATTCCTTCCTACTCTGCAGAATCATCTCGAGATTGTCCGGCATCGGCCAGGCAAAAAGAAACTACGATTTATATAATTATTACTGATTGAAGGTTCATTGTGGGGTGGGGGGGTCGGTCAACCTTGCATTTTTATATATTTCCGGATGAACCCAGGGATACTGATGAACATAGTGTTGTTGGAGTCCTCGGCATTCCTGTGGCTTTTACTACGAACTGTATATTTAAGGTCTTAAGGTACCAGCGGCCTGAATCTTACAGGGTGATCATTTAGGAATGGAAAAGGCTTCGACGTCAGGTGAGCATTACACAAAAGGCAGTTTCATATTTCCATCCTGAAATGTGTAGAAATCATCGGGACATTTTTAACCTCGGTTTGATTGACATCTCAATTTTGTTTCAGGTGCCCATGGTCTCCCATCAGCCCATGGTCATGTTCAGGTGCCCATGGTCTCCCATCAGCCCATGGTCATGTTAAGG
Organism: Imbricaverruca yamaguchii; assembly: GCA_034440575.1. Lineage (NCBI taxonomy): Eukaryota > Metazoa > Arthropoda > Thecostraca > Neoverrucidae > Imbricaverruca > Imbricaverruca yamaguchii. Next base: position 272,424 of record JAOTOL010001660.1, read on the forward strand.
TGCCCATCATTCCGATCGAATTATCCTGACGCACGTCAAGCTGAAAATCTGAAGCCTCGTGAGGAAGGTCTGCAAGTGTTTACTTTTTCTTTAACAATACCAGAGATGTGTCAAATACTACTTCATTCTACAGGCTGGTCTCCTTCCTCCACCAAAAAACACACAAAAAACACATGAAGTGCAATTAAATATATCGAAAGAATGTGATGGCCTGGACTGCCGTCATGGATGGGAAGTGTCTCCCAGTGCACTGGCTAGAAGTGTCTGTGGATGGTGCAGCCTACTTGAAGACGCCGAAGACCTGTGCGACATCGAACTGCTCGTCATCAAGCCGCAAACGCTGCACCTGCTTGTGCGAATGGACACTGACTTGTCCGCACTGTGTAGCTTCCCGAATGGACACTGCTTGCCCGAATGGACACTGTGTCCGCACTGACCCAGCCTCCGGGTGGGAACCTCAGCCGGCCGACGCCGGTCTATCGCTGATGCAAGTCGACCACGTACGAGCAGCCACACCACGCCGTGACTCGGGCTCGCCTGGTGTATTCAGGCTCGGCCGGCTCCGATGCCGTCGCCGGAAAGCGCCGGACACGGAGACTTCGACATTCAGCATGCCGCTGCGGCTCCACCGTGTGGCGTGTGAACGCTGCCCATGCAGGACATGCCCGGTCGAGTGTCGTCGACCGAGCCCCTCCGTCTGAGGTACGGGCGATGCAGTAGGTTGTGCAGGTACGGGACTGACATGTCACGTGTGAAGGGGTACGGCCCCGGCGTGGCTGGTCAGGGAGGACCGTGGGAAGGGGTACGGCCCTGGCGTGGCTGGTGACCTGATCAGGGCGGACCGTGTGAAGGGGTACGGCCCCGGCGTGGCTGGTGACCTGGTCAGGGTGGACCGTGTGAAGGGGTACGGCCCCGGCGTGGCTGATGACCTGGTCAGGGTGGACCGTGGGAAGGGGTACGGCCCTGGCGTGGCTGGTGACCTGGTCCGGGAGGACCGTGTGAAGGGGTACGGCCCCGGCGTGGCTGGTGACCTGGTCAGCGAGGACCGTGTGAAGGAGTACGGCCCCGGGGTGGCTGTTGACTTGGTCCTGGCAGGCCGAGCTGAGCAGATGTGCTGCTGGGCGCATCGTCCTCACGGCGCCGAGAGCCACTCGATCTGGTGTACCACCTCTGGAGACATGACGCCGTGTACGTGAGACGACTATTGGAACTGAGGTCGTTATGTTGCAAGCCCTGTCAGGTGCTAGTGAGCCCCGACAATATGTGGTGCATTTCAGCGGTTCCATTTTCGGACAGGTTGTTTCAAGGGATGTCTGTGCCAGACATCACGAGCCAGGAGAAGAGGCAAACAAGGGCCGAGTCTACAGAAACAGAGCATACAGTACACGGCTCTTACGTCTTGCATTTACCTCAACAACGTTTGCCCTGGAAATGAAAACTGAGCAACATTAACTATTTCCTTCTGTACTCCAGCCATAATTTTGTATAACTACACGTTGGGATCAACCAGTAATCAGCAACTACATTGTTATGTTCATACTTGCAGGCACCTTTAACGTCAAGCACGTGCATAGGTAGCTTCCGTTGGATTCATTTCATTGTTCTATTAATTTCCAGTCATCAAGTTTCCACACAATCCAGATGACTGCATTCACAGCAATCAATGAACTAGTGGATATACTACGCATAATCACTTTTAGCGAACACTCATCCCATCTGTAGCTTCATTCCTCCCTAGGTATGACCTGCACATCCATTACGTATATTTGGCGCAGTAAAGTTCCGCCCACAGGATGAATGAACCAAATAAGACCGCCGACTTACGACGCAATGACAAAACAGTCCGCACCACACGGTATACGTTGTCATCCGAGGACAAAATACAGTCAACACCAAACGGCATACATCATCATTGTTGTTGTTCGGGGAAGCACTACCATATCATTATATACACAGTATACATGCATTATCATTGCTGCTGTTCAGGGAAGCACTACCGCTGCATTCCCCGAACCTTCTACCTAAGCTGACGGAGAAATACTGTAGCCAATGTCCACGTGTTCAGAAGGTGTGTGCACAGTGTTATGTGATTCGAATGCGCATGCAAGGGAGGGGAGAGAGGTAGTGCAGAATAGCCATTAGCCATATTCATAAAGTCATAAAGTGTCTATACTTAATAAGAGCCACAAGGGCCTATCCAGTTAAGTCTGTAAATGGAAGCTACCAAACGCCCGGTAAAAAGACCCACTCCAACCATCCTAGGAAACTACCCACCCACACGCATATCAATGCCTACCTACCCTAGCTATCCAGTCTTATTCCTTTGATCCCTCCTTTGGATATCATCACGGATATCCGTTGCATACGGAAAACTGAGTGGATCGGACGTCCAGGAAGTGGCGACGAGGAAATGATCCACTATTGTCGTCCTCCTGGACCTAAAACACGCCCACGACACCATCAACATAACAGCATAACTACCACACTTACATAACGCAGACATACAAAACCGACTATTACACTATCTCCACTTCTACTTACCAAATCGATCTGTTCAAGTCAAAATTGGGCCCTACACTTCAGACAATAAGGGTGCATTCATGGTCTGCTCCATTCCACGGATTCCGCAGAGTGTGACGTTGCATATTTCGCGGGCTGCAGCCACGGAACGTTCTGCGAAATCTCGCGCCGGATTACTGATGTGTCGCTGTTCGCAAACCTTCCTACTATTTTTTTATGATTAGCATTCATTGCATGTCGTCACATTAAAGCAATGTGGTCAAATCACTTGCTGGCACCACCAATAATTCTACAAAGCTCCCTACTATCCTGTTATTGTTACTGGCCACCGATGCCTAAGGTAATGCTCATGTCTACAATAAAAAGGATAAAAATGCGAAACCATTCTGAGATGGTTCGTGTTCTAGGTAGATGAATGTCAGACATGTCCAGGGCGGGCTACGGCAGGAACGTGAAGGGCAGGAAGGAAACTTGCATTGGTCACTATTTAGTAAACACGCCGACAGCGAACCGACGTCGTTCTGCTATCCGGACGCCAGTGATCCGCTGTCGGCTGAGGAGTGGAATGTCCGCTAAGCCGACATGCAGCCGACACCCAGCCAACGTGGAACCGCTGTCAGGCTGTTGTCGGGACGCTAGGGGCCCGCTGTCCTCTTGGGAGTGGAATGTCCGCTAAGCCGACATGCAGCCGACACCCAGCCAACGTGGGACCGCTGTCAGGCTGTTGTCGGGACGCTAGGGGCCCGCTGTCCTCATGGAAGTGGAATGTCCGCTAAGCCGACATGCAGTCGACAACCAGCCAACGTGGAACCGCTGTCAGGCTGTTGTCGGGACGCTAGGGGCCCGCTGTCCTCTTGGGAGTGGAATGTCCGCTAAGCCGACATGCAGTCGACACCCAGCCAACGTGGGACCGCTGTCAGGTTGCTGTCAGGACGCTAGGCGCCCGCTGTTGGATTGGGAGTAGGATGTCCGGCAATGGCCCGACGTCAGCTGGCCGCTATTGATATGCCGAATTCAACCCGACATATGCTGATATTCCAGATCAGTATGCTGATGTCGGGCCGAGAGCGGCCCAATGTTGGCATGCCGTTTATTAGATGTCAAGCTCGCCCTGACACATGCGGACAGCGGGCCGATATCGGCATGTTTACTGGTGGATATGCAAATAATGAGAAAAAGTTTATGAAGGAAGTGTCTTGCTTACTGCTGTTTTACCTCAACAGTTGATAATTTGACAACGCTGCAGCGGAAAATCCTCGCCAGTGGGAACATGACATTCATTTGCGAAATCTTCGCACAATCTGGCCCAATCGTATCCACTCCACAACATTACTTGCGAATCTACAATGTCTTCCTTGGCTCGCACATCACTTCCAACGTGCCTAACCATCTTGGAAGTAACCACCCATGACGGTGCTGGACCGTATTTCTTTCTTCAGCTCGCGCGTTCCCCACAGAATCCACGAAATATGGCCGCGGAATTCGTGAAGAATGGACAAAGAACGACACATGACGTCAGATTCAACGGAATTCGTGCACGAAACGTGGCAAAGAACGCAGCCATATTAGAGCAGCTACAAACACCGGTCCAATGTAAGGCTCAGTTCTTAGTCCTCTCCTTTTTACTCTCGCTCTAATTTCAGCCCGCGACAAGGTTTCGACCACAATTGCATTCTATGCCGACGACATCGTATTACGGACCTCACACGAAAGAGCAACCCACGCAATAGCAACACTACAACAAGCACTTACAGAACTACACAGCATAATCTCATTACCAAGTTTACACATCACTCCACACAAATACAAATGCCTTCAAACCGGCGCTATTCTGTGTGCATAGCACGATGAGGGTCGTGTGCAAAGTGATGGTGAAGTGTGGTGTGTTCAGGATGTGGTGGAGGGTTCGTGCGAAAGTGGAGGAGGACCCTCGTGCGATGGTGTGCTGTGGTTCGGTGTAGGTGCCAAACGGGTAGGCGCCGTATTCCGAGAGGGCGTTAGACGCCAATGTGGGCGACATAGTGTGAGGGTCTGGCACGCCTACCGGCAGGGCCACGTTCCGTACTAAAAAGAGGCGAATAAGTTGTGCCCAGGACCGAGCTTTCCTTCTCTGGTCCCTGCCATGGTCTCAATGGCCTAAATCAATGGGCTCGTCGCCGTTAGGCTTCCTCCAGGGAGTCAAGGTTAGATGGGAGACAAAGGGAATTCGGGGATTTGGTGACGGGGGGATTTCCTTCTCGAGTCGCAGGTATGCTCGTCGACATGCCTGGAGCTCTTGCTGCTTGCCGTCTTCTTGCTTCTTACTCTTCGGTTCTTCGTGCTCTTTGGGCTTCTTTGGCTTGTGGTGCTTGATGTCGTGGCTTTTGAGCGTCGGTCGCGTGATCACTGCACCCAATCATGCTTTCGCTTTATTACTTTTTTCGAATTGGATTGGAGAACGGATGTATATATTCATACGACACTTGTATCGACACGGAGTGGATTTATTTCTTCGAACACGGATTATACTGGGTTTTACAATTTGGATTTCCGTATTGTGTTGCAGCTGCTGGCCGCTGTCTCACCACCGTGTGTCGCTGTCGCACCACCATGTGTCGCTGTCTCACCACCATGTGTCGCTGTCTCACCACCGTGTGTCGCCGTCTCACCACCATGTGTCGCTGTCTCACCACCATGTGTCGCTGTCTCACCACCATGTGTCGCTGTCTCACCACCATGTGTAGCTGCCTCACCACCATGTGTCGCCGTCTCACCACCATGTGTGTCTCACCACCATGTGTCGCCGTCTCACCACCATGTGTGTCTCACCACCATGTGTGTCTCACCACCATGTGTGTCTCACCACCATGTGTCGCTGTCTCACCACCATATGTCGCTGTCTCACCACCATGTGTAGCTGCCTCACCACCGTGTGTCGCTGTCTCACCACCATGTGTGTCTCACCACCATGTGTCGCCGTCTCACCACCATGTATCGCTCTCTCACCACCATGTGTAGCTGCCTCACCACCGTGTGTCGCTGTCTCACCACCATGTGTCGCTGTCTCACCACCATGTGTCGCTGTCTCACCACCATGTGTCGCTGTCTCACCACCATGTGTCGCTGTCGCACCACCATGTGTCGCTGTCTCACCACTGGCCGTGTGTCGCTGTCTCACCACCATGTGTCGCTGTCTCACCACCGTGTGTCGCCGTCTCACCGCCACGTGTCGCTGTCTCACCACCATGTGTCGCTGTCTCACCACCATGTGTCGCTGTCGCACCACCATATGTCGCTGTCTCACCACCATGTGTCGCCGTCTCACCACCATGTGTCGCCGTCTCACCACCATGTGTCGCTGCAGGTGTGCTGATCAACGTGTCGGTGGTGGAGCGACACACCGCCCACCTGCCGTGCGACATCACACCGCCAACGGCCGACGACGAGCTGCGCCTGGTGTTCTGGTACTACGGTACCGGCGGCACACCAATGTACACGTGAGTCGGATGCGAGACTCCGGGTATGGTGGTGCAGCGATCGTCTGGTGTTCTGGTGAAACGCTTATAATGCTGCTTAATGCTGTTTTCCACTAATTTGTAAAGATTGTGAGAGGTAAAATGATATCGCATACAAAAGGAAGCTTAGCATATCGGTATGATAGGAGATTGAAATTGGCCGTAGTTTTCCATGGGATGGCACATTTCCTCGAGGGGGCGCATTCCCCTGAATAATTCGTTGAGCGGTGGTAAGGGAGGAAGATAATGAAGGGTTGCACTGAAGACGCCCTTCCCATGCAAATGGGCATCTTTGACTGCAAACAAAATCAGCTTAGGTGGAAGGGGGTGGCGGTGCAACACTTGAATAACCTTCCTGAATGGTAGCCTTTCACGGCCCGGGGCGCCCCGCCATCTCTCCATGGGATAGGGGCACCGTCCCCCAATGCCACTCCCTTACTTCCGTCCATGTATAAGCTGTGCCCCCTTGTTGTCAAGTAAAGTTTGGGTCAAATGTGAGCCATGAGCGATTAGTGGATTCTGTAGTAATTTGCTTGCCATGTTCATACGTGCAGTGTGTTTTTGAAAAATGGTTTTGGAACATGAATGATAAATGCTTTATTCTGGAAAGTGGGAACATTTATCCTCCCGTGGCTATGCCGGCGATGCCTCAACATTTCCACCACGCTGTCATCTAATCCTAGACTATAGGATATTTTCTTGGCATTAAATTACCTCATTATCGCTGATGCATACGACGCACAATCTTAACGTTCACACTGGTAACTTTGTGCGGAGTGCTAAGTTGTGGCGATCGGGGGTATTACTGAAAATGATTAACTTGCTTCACAGCACTCATGTTTCGACCCGGTCGAGTAAGAGAACAATCTCTCTATTCTGTTCGGCTCGGTATCTGTCTATATGAATCTAGCCATTCACATTGGGCCGTTGGGTGCCATTGGACATTGGCAAATGTGTGAACCGTCTGAGCGCTTGTCTGTGATGAAGCCACACCGAGAAGCTTCGTTGTCGTTCACCCGGTCGCCAGATGAAAAGCGGCTGATTGTGCTGCTCAGCCAGTCGGCGCATTCTCAGCCGTTTGCCGGCTCGGCGACCAGTGCCCCCCCTGCCAAGTTCCCGGCGATTCATCCGGCAGCGCTGCCGGAGCTGGGATTACGCGCCCATTGCTGCAGGTTGATTATGCAGAGAACCGCTCGGATTGTGTGCGAAGCCCGAAAGTAAACAGAAGCAGCTGCCGTGTGCGGGACGAGTGAGACGTCTCCGACGCCGGCTCTGTCACCGACAGCCGACATACGGGAGGCCTTTCCTCCAATCGGACTGTGTTTACCATTATATGTTATCGGGCCGGCGCTGTAGTCTCGACCTGTGCACAATACAAGACCATTTATTCGGCCGTGCCTGTGAGCGACGCACATTAACTGGCGCAATTACATTTTTTGTGCACGTCATGCAGCGGAGCATCGCATGTTTAGCTGTTTGTTGTTGTTGCGTACTATATCATTTCAGTGCTCAAGATTTGCGTACCTGTCGAAACAAATCGCGATTGAACTATGAGCAATGCTTGTGTAGTGTTCCAAACTTATTGATTCGATAGGATTATGATTGGAACCCAGTTGGCATTGATCTGCTCCCACCGCAAAGTTCATAAGCAGTTCCTCCATTTCCATATTTTGCCGCTTCTGCTTCAAAGAAGGCAATTAAACTGGAAACATTCGAGAACCAAGAAATGGCATCTTGAAATTGGATGTTGCCGCAATTGATGCACTAAATCGCGCACTATGGGGCGCTAAGTCTTGGCTAGACAACCACTATTGCCTCTCACAGCATGTCTTCCGTGGCTTTATTTGAAGTTTGCCCTCGAATACTATGTTTTTAGTAATAACTTTCCACTCTTGCCACACAGGTTCAAAATGGATTTTCGGACGCTGCTCTCATGGGTGTAAAGTTGGAACTAACTTCTAGGTAAAAAGAGTGCGTTTGTCGCCGTGGGTGCACGCCCAATTTCACGAGAATAATGTATTTTACGGTATTTATTGTCAAGCACATCCACACAGCTGGTGGCTATTATTGCACAGAATGGAGGTGAATAAATAAGTCAGCTGAATCGCAAAGGACGTATGGATTAGGGACGTTGCATTCTAGAGCACTGCAGCCAGTCGGTGCCGGCTCAATAGACTGCAGCAAGGGCGAGGGTAGGCATCAGGTCAAGGAATGGAAGGGTGCTGAGAAATCAATGGCAAGGTTCGTCCACATAAATTATACAATACAAAGCAATTGTGAATAGAGATGTGCTTCTTCGGATTCGTTCGGGCGTTGTCGTCTTGATTGCTGCTTCGCTCTCTTTTATCATACTGAATTGAACTTCTATTGCGCTATTTCATTTCTTGGGTGTAGGTTTTTCTAGGTGGTGAAAATTCTTCTCGATGGCAGCACAGTTTTCAAGTTTTCAAGTTGATTGCAAGAATAGATCACGAGGATCCAAAATTTTAGTGCTATTTCGCCATGCGCCTTTTGCACTTCTTTTTGCCATTGAGGTAAACCTTGATAAAATATAAATTTTCATCCACACATAGCTCTCGCCGAGTGTCATTGATGTCATCACAAATTGCATGTATGTACAACATGCGGGTTGAAGAGCAAGCGTGCCAGATATATATGTTCTGCCTTATTGCATTCCGCCAAAAAAGGATATTTTAAAGAGCCAGAGATATACGCCTTTCCTTATCGAACTCCCAACTCGAACTCAAATGGCCGTTATAAATGTTCCGTAGTTCCTTCCGTAGCACACTAGGTGTCTTGATTAGCGGCACAAGCGGAAGTAATAGTCATTAAATTCCGTTTGCGAAGTTAGACCATGAAGTACGTTGATCCGAAACCTTTTTTTCGCCGTGAACAACCAATGTAATATCTGAATATGTTAATAATTTAATATATAACATGAAGCTAATGCGCGAAGAACTCTGAACACAAATCCATGTCCATGACTCGTATTACCTTTACAAGTTGTCTTGCCAGTAAGAGACAAAACCGACCGGCAAACCCCCGGAGGGCTGGACTCTGGTTGTCATGACGATCGGCTGGCCTTCAAGGCCAGTCGTACGTTGAGTGACGATATCAAAGAAAGCCGTATCAAAGGCTAAATTGAATTCGGCGTTCTTTCTTCATTCTTTGTATTAGCTGTTCATTTAATCCTTTGTTCTCCCGTCCAAGATGAATGCAGGAGAAAGCAAAGCATATTATAGCACCATATACACTTTTCTAAAGTAAAGTATATTTTAGCGGAATTCTACATGACATATTCCTCCATAGATCAGCCCAATTACAGTTAGACCAGCGGACCCCAGTTTCTCCGGAACGGTAGTTCTGATTGAGAAAAGGCCGTATTGATTGAGAAAAGGTTGTATTGATCGAGAAAAAGCCGCATTGATTGAGAAAAGGCCGTATTGATTTAGAACTCGAGCGGTCTGAAGCGACCCCACATTCCAGTCACAGGAGCATCGTGTTCAATCCGTGGGGGCGCTATCATCTTCAGGAGGGGACACTCCCATTGTCCCTAGCTGAGTATAGGCAAGATCAGATCCAGCCATCTTTACGGGTGACGGCATTTATCTGATGGGGCGCCATTTCCTACGAGTGTCACCAGTGCCGAAATCACTGGATGGGTTGCCTTTGGCAGAAAAATCTGCGAAGCTGGGGGATTGAGCAACCGGAGAAATGTATCTGAAGCAAATGTATGTATGGCAGATGTACGTACGCAAATGTACGTATGCACAAAAGTACGTACACGGAAAAGTACGCAAGATCAAATGTACGTACACCCAAAAGTACGTATGCACAAATGTAAGTAAACGCAAATGTACGTATGCGCAAAAGTACGTAAGCGCAAATGTACGCAAGCGCAAATGTACGTAAGCGCAAATGTACATAAGCACAAATGTACGTAAGTGGAATAGTACGTATGCGCAAATGGCCGTAGATGCAAAGGTACGTATGTGCAAAAGTACATATGCGCAAATGTACGTAAGCGCAAATGTACGTAAGGACAAAAGTACCTAAGCGCAAATGTACGTAAGCGCAAATATACGTATGCGCAAATGCACGTAAGCGCAAAAGTACATATGTGCAAATGTACATAAGCGCAAATGTAGGTAGGCTCAAATTTACGTAGGCGCAAAAGTGCGTATGCGTAAATGTATGTAATTGCAAATGTGCGTAGGCACAAAAGTATGTCAGCGGAAATGTACGTATGCATATATGGACGTAAGCGCAACTGTACGTATGACAGACGTATGTGTGTGTGCGTGTGTATGTATGTGTGTTTGGCCAGCCTGCCACCGCGTGGTGATGTCGGTTGTTTCCGGGGGGCGTTTGTGGTGTCAGTATTTTGTGTTTTTTGTTGGGGGTGAAAGGGTATGAGGAGTAATGTGGTGGGGATAAGAGGAAGCGAAGAAGATTATAGCTGTCTTGTAGAGGCGAGTTGTGAGAGAGTTGAGACGACTTGAAGAATGGCGCGTAGACGGAGGAGAAGTTGAGATGTCTTGCAAGCAGATGAGGTAGTAGTCGAAGCTGAGCTGAAGCAGGAGAATAGAGTTTGCCAGTACGGTCGGTGCCATGGGGCGGGGTGTAGTTGGAGGGTTGGGGTCGGGTCATCGCCAGTATTTATTTTACAATGTAAGAACATTAATAGTTGGTAAATATCACATGAGGTTAGTTTTTTTGTTTCTTTTTCATTAATTTTCTGTTTTTCCTTTTTTAAGCAGAAAAATAATACTTTTTTAAAGAAAAGGAAATCAAAAAATGAAAAAAGAACTCTATCTTTTCATTTTTTTCCCATTTTTGTTGATTTCCTGTTTTCTTTTTTAACATATCTTCATTTTTTTTTCTTCTCATAGTTTGTGGATCAGGCGTGTGATAGAGAGAAAGTGGAAGAAGTGCTCGTGTAATGTTGGATGGTCATCGTTAAGAAGTGTCGTGATGTTTAGTGGGATGTTGCTCATGTTGCAATAATTTGTGATGGGCTGTCTTTCTGTGTTGTATTTGGTGCAGTGTATGAGTATGTGTTTAATTGTGAGTGTTCGTTGACATGTTGTGTATTGTAGTCGTGGGAGTTGTCGTAAGAGGTATGAGTGCGCGAGTGCAGTGTATCTGAGACGTAAGCGCGTTATTGTGCGTTCTTTTTGTCTATTGTTTTGGTTAATGGTGTGCCAGAGTCCTGTTTTGGGTGTATTTCATGTAATTGCGTGATTGTTGTGTCCCATGTTTGTTGAATGTCTTTGTTGATTGCCTGGCGTATTGTGGGGTAGTAGTCTGATTGTGAAAGTGGGCAGGGTGTGGTTTGTTGTAGTGTTGTGGCTATGTTGGCTTCGGTGTCTGCGTGTTCCTTGCCGTGTATGTTTGTGTGACTTGGGATCCAGAGTAGTGTTGGTCGTTGTGGTAGTTGTATCCAGAGTAGTTGTTTGATGTATGTACGCTCGGATATACAAAAGCGCAAAAGTACGTATCGCAAATGTTTTGATGGCAGATTTACGTAAAAGCAAATATGTCTGTGGCAAGGGCACGTAAGCGAATGTATGCAAGCGTAAATGTACGTATGATGTATGTAACTGACCAAATGTGTGTAAACTCAAAAGTGCGCATGCGTAAATGTACTTACATTTGCGCATACGTACAATTGTACGTACGTACATTTGCGCATACGTACTTTTGCGCATACATACCTTTGCGATTACGTACATCTACGCTTACGTGCTTTTGCGCATACGTATATTTACGCATACGTACATTTGCGCATACGAACATTTGCACATACGTACATTTGCGCATAGGTACCATACCTACGTTTGCGCGTATACGTACAATTGTCATACATACATCTGCACTTACGTACATTTGCTTATGTACATTTGCTTACGTACATTTGCTTACGTACATTTGCTTACGTATATCTGTCATACGTGCATTTGTCCTTACGCACATTTGTCCTCATGTACATTTGTCCTTACGTATACTTGTCCTTACGTACATTTGTCCTTATGTACATTTATCCTAGAATCGGGGAAGGGAGCATGGATGAATTAAAAAAGTTGAATCAGGTGCACCAGTTATGAGTTATGGAGGGTCGCCCTTCCTCCTGAGGGGCGCCATCGGCTGGAAAAAAAAACTCGTTCGGCAGGGAGATTGGGTGCGTTGGAGCGTACAGTGCAAAGGTCGAAGGGACAAGTATACGTAAGGTATACGTCCCTTCGACTGTTTTCCAGTCGAAGGGACGCCACAACTCTATCGGAGAGAGGGAGCGCATGCCCTGAGTGTCCTTGCTTAGTCAGTCACTGGGAACGTGGTTACACACAAGTCTCCCGGTGAGGCGCCATTTTCCGATCAGAAGGGCTCAACCTTCTCCGGGTCAGAAGAGTGCCACCTTTCCATGGGAGGGAACAAGAGCCCCAATCGCCCCTGTATGCACATCTGGCCATTCCACAGCTGTGAGAATGGCCAGATGTATGGCTTCCGCCGGGTGAACAGTGGCGCATCCAGGAGGTACTTGTGTGCAATGTCGACCACCATTGCCGTCCTACGATAGGCTACTAGAAGGTGCTGATTTTGCACCAGGACAGTTTTGCAAGCTGTGCCATGAGCTAGATGATCTTGCAGAATAAGTGGAGGGCTGAACCACAGTCCGGCCCCCATTGCACGACAGGATTAGTGTTTTTTTACTCTACCTTCGTCGTGATCTGGCAAGAACATCTGGACTGAGCATTAAGGACTCCCGTGACTCGCGTTGCATGACAGGATTATTTGTGTTTTAACTAGCGCTAGTGGTGAGTTGGGAAGAACATGTGGAAGACTATGGAACCTTTCGGCTCCCATTGTAGCACAGGGCTATTTTGAGTTCAAATTTGCTTGTTCTGTTGTAGTGCCACCAAAAAAAAGTGATGTTAGGCATCGCCTGATTTTACTGTGACTTACTGTGTTTAGCATTGCATGTTCGGTCGCCGTGATATCGCAAACAAATGTGGAGTGAGTCACCGCTCGAGTGCCCACGTTATGTTCCTACATAAAATACATCAGATAAAGGAATCACAAATTGGTCCCGCAAAATTGTCCATATGCGGATGCATGTGACGTGACACGTAAAAGCGGTTCAGCCCCAGTGATTTTGCCTTGAATACAAAAACAAATCGATGCAGGGAATTTCCACTTTCAGACGAGTTCTGATTTTGGTCGCATATGCTTGCAATGGTGGGATATTCGCCCCGTGTCCCTCTCCTTCAGTTCGCCGGTTCGGAACGTAGCATGTGACATTGCACATTGCATTGGGAATACGGTGCCCATAGTTTTGTGTGCCATAAGATAATCAGACAACCGGTTTGACCCAACTGTGTTGCCCTATCACCACTGTGCTAGCAGAACACCATGCTACAAAAACTCCGAAAATTGCTATTTCGGTAGTACAGCACATACGGTGATATTTTATACCGAAATAAAGGTTCTGAGTCTTCCAAAATCGGTTTCTGTACGACGTAGAAGCGCTCGTTTTGGTACTGTTAATTGCACATGCTTCATGCTCAGTGCTTTCTGAATGCAATTGCTAAGATCCTACGACGCTCAGATTGGATAAGAAGATAATCGAAATGTTTTTTGTAACACTGCTTCTAATGGAAGCCTCGAAATGGAAGACGATACACGTATATGGACCAAGGCAAAAAAAAAAAACGGAACAACATATATAATGCTGCTGATATATAATTCCAAGTTGTTACGCTGGAAGGCTCAGATAATTTCTGGAAAAAATATTTCCGAGAGCATTAGCTTAGCCCATTCACACATCACCGAAAGCATAATAAAATCGGATTGAGCTCCCGAAAGCAGCTCAATCTCTTGTTAGCAACGTTCGCACACAATCTTCAACTTGCACACAGATCGATCTTCAAACATTCTAACTCCCATCTCACAAGGTTACATCTCAACAGTTATACAGCGGTTTCAGACAGTCAGTCGCAGACATACCTTCAGGGGTGAGTTCGGGCGGCTGGCCACCAGCCAGCCGCTCTGCAGAGTCCACTTACTAACGTCTCAGGTGGGACTCAGATATTGACACATATCTCAGGATCTGTAACAGATAGAAACAAATGGCGAATGCTATTCGACAGTCCTTGAAATGCGCTACCAACAATAGGCGGTGTAATTTAAGGTCAGGTCAACCGAAATTCAGGCCAAGGTCATGAAGTCATGACCTCAGGTCAAGGCCTAGGGAGGTCATGTAAGGAATCAATCGACACGTCTTGACGACACAAGTACAATGACGGTAATTTTAGCCTTCTAGCTCAATGCAGTGTGATGTAATGCGCATAAATGTGTAGTGATCTCAGGCGACCTCAGAGACCTTGGTGAGGTCACTGAGCAAAAGTGTCAGCGGTAACATTGAGCATAGCTTCCATCTACATTCCACAACCGTTGTAAGGTCATTCCGAGCGCAAATATGTAACTAGGAAACATTTGTATATTTTACCATAGCCCTATAATGGGGAAGCCATGGCAGCGACCTGACCTAAGGTCAATGCTACGAAAAAAAACGATATACATATTTTGGTCCCTGATAAGATCATGACATGCTATGAGTTTTAAATCAATTGCCCAATTATTGCGGAAGTTATGCCACCTAGAACTCCGAGTGTAGTTGGGTCACTTCGCCTGACCTGGTGATCTGACCTCAGAGGACCCAAAACTAAAAATGTATGAGGATATGCTGAAAAGACCAATGAACACCTATGCGAGGTTTGGCTTTGCTAACCCTATTAGTTTCGCGGCAAATGAGGAAAAACCGGAGGGGGGCAGATATCTGCCCTCCCCGGACGTGCGCGGGTTAAACGTGCTAAAACTTCAGATCAAACAGCAGACCGGGACTAATCGCGATACCACAGAAACAAAGCAGCTAGGTTTACAAAGCATCCAAAACAACAACACATGCTCTCGCAGGCTGATTTTCTCTTAAAAAACGAATTGAGCCCATATAAGTGGCACCAAATGATTCGGAAGATAGATACAAAACTCGGAAGCAAAATGTACCCACATCCCATTGGTACTGATGATAACATTCCAACAGAGATCTGAACAAAGTATAATTTTTTCAACGCATGTTTTCCTTCACGGTCATAGACTGATCAAGCAAACCTACAAAACATACCAACTAACCCAAGAAAATCACCTCCACTGACATCGAATTAAATCACTGTGTCCGAATTGTACGTGCTACGTGGCAAATTACTTAAACTGGAATAACGCTTCAGGTGACAATAAACTCCCTGTTCGGCTTCTAAAAATGACCTATGTCATAATTGCAGAACCCTTCTCAAAACTGCTTCAAAGGTCTACCCAGGGCGACATCCAACCACACCAAAGTTATGTTCCTTGGGTACAAAGGTGGCTAACACTCTCCTAGGAAAGTTACGATTAGAAATATCACGCTTACTTCATACAAAATCAAATTCGCCTCACTGCCACTGTGGCTATCGTAACGATAACATAGCCCACTACTTCTTACAATGGACAACATACAGAGAGACATTCTTTACACATATCTTTCACGTGTTTTAGACTGTAACCGTCAAATTATCTCTTATTCATCCACACTCATTATAATTGTCTGCACGGCAACGGGATCAGTGAAGCAGAGGTTTGAGCGGTGGCATCGGCCATTCATCACTATTGTTTTGTAACGAAACAATTCACCAATCAAAATAAGTGAAAAGATAATAACGCACTTCAAAAACTGGATCATCCCGGCCGGATGACGTCAGCGGTGTTGGCAGAGGCTTCTTCGCTGACGTCACCGGTCACAGCCAATCCACGGCAGCCACTTTTGACAATTGTGTTGGCAAGCAGTGCTGAGACATAAGCTCGTATCAGCTAATGCACCAATTATCGGAAGTAATCTTCTGGCTCATGGTATTTACAATTACTTGATGATGTTGATGGCGATGCTAATATGACTGTTGGTGTATCGATAGGCATGACATGACGGAATCCCTCAGAAACAAAATATGACGAAAAGCATACTAAAGAAGGCCATAAAATCGTCTCTGAACCAGAAACAAAGATCAGACCACCTCTTTAGGTGCTCTGTAACACGCAGCAGCAGTGGGAAAACGGGCGGCATTTAGTAACGCGCCACATTTGCTCGTCAATCGGCGTGACGTCACAAACGGCTCTTTGTGGTTTCCTCCATTGACCGACAGTTGAGCGATAGCCAGAGTACCTAAGAGTTGAGCCTCGGTAGGTCACGATGAATCATGAGTCGTAAGGAGGTGCATAGAATCCAAGTTCCTCTCCAACGCGTTTTTGTCAGCTGTCTGAGACGCCTGATTGCATTTAACCCAGCAGCCACTGTGGTGTTTGCACTCAACGAGTCACTGAGAGGGGAGGAGGTTTCTTGCATCGTAACAGCCAATGGACGGATTATGCCGATTCAGACGCCATTAGATAGCCCCATGATTTTAATCGAGATAAAATGATTTGTGTTTGCCTGGAGGTCACAGGTTTTGTCAACTAAAGATATGTGACTGTTTTCGAGAGAGCTCATGCTTTTTTATAGCGCAAAACCAGGGCGTTGGGAAAAGATTTAATATCAGCTGTGGTTGGATGCATGCAGTGTGCAATATAATTACCCATGCAAGTGCTTTCTGGCCTCGGGTCTAGTAAGTTCAATTGAGGGAAGAGGTAATTTTGTCGTTGTGATTCAGCATGTAATGCAATTCATTTTTCAGACACATTTTCGCAAGTATCTTGTAGACTGACATACATACTCGTAAATGCTACTGAATTTCCCATATCGGTATAACCTGGCATGACCCCTGTGAGGTCACAGGCCATGTCAAGTCGAAATATTTGAGTGACCAATAGTGCACTTTGCATATTGTAAAAAAGGGCATTATAATAATATGAAACTGAAATGTCGGTCGATGCATGCATGAGGTGCGAACATTTATACAATTTAAGCTTGTTGTCCTCGGGTCAAGCGGGGCCCGGGGAAATGCCAAATTGACGTTGTGGTCCAGTGTGCAATGCGTTACATATCTATCGGCTACATTTCAACGAGGAGCTCGAAAAACGAGCCTGCACTATCGTACACAGCACATAATACCACGTCTCAACATTTTCCGTATCCATGATGTCCTACTTGAGATCACGCGGCAGACATTAACCTGTCTAGGATGATTACGGCTGGACTGACCTGACAGTAGTAGATTCTGTCGGATGACAACATGCAACCGTCTCATACGGGAAAAGCAGAGCACCTGCGACCGAGTGTAGTTTAGCATGGCCTGGCATTGTGCCTCAAAACAGATATATGCATGTTTGGCCTAGATGACCTCGTGTGCAAACATGTCTTTGGTAACCGATATATCGATTTTCATAACGACTTAGATGTGTTTTCCAATCCTAAGTGGTTATCAGATTTGAATGGAATGAATAATATCAAAATAATCCAGAATTGCCTAGTTGAGGTCACACGGTAAGAACATATATACCCTCTGGCACACTAATGCGAGACAACGGGCGAAAACTTCCAGACCCAGCCGCCAGAAGGCGACACATGCGAGTATGGCATGAATTTCCCACCGCATAAGTCGCGACCATGTCTTTCGCTTGTGAAGAGCGGGAGATTGGAGTGGATGAAGTTTCCATGAAGACTCAAAAGGTCGGGGCATGCTCTTGTGCCATGCCACCGCCCTTTGCATGATTGGTGGACGTGAACCCCATGGCTCCTGAATCCGCCGATAATGAGATCTGTATATTATGTGATGCGATCTGAATTGTGTACTTGATGTCCTCAGTGGTCGGTGTGATGTTTCGTACATGACGCATGAAATCGTTCACTGGTTGGTCTCCTATTCCATTCCATCATGCATACAGATCTGTATACATGTATACAGATGTGTATGCATGTATACAGATATGTATACATGTATACATCATGTATACAGATACAGATCATCATCATATTGTTGGCTTACCGTCTGCCTTTTTGTCATGAGCGGCTGCGGGTCGCCCATCGCCGATGGCCGCGTGTCGCCATGGTAACCGGCGGCACTGCGGCAGGTACGACGCCCGCGGCCGGAACCACACGCTCGGCGCCCACTGGACGGCCTCCGGCGTCGACACGGGGCGCGTGCGGTTCTGGGCCACCACGCGGCCCGCCCGGCTGCACATAGGCTTCGTCGGCCGCGAGGACCAGCGGCTGTACCGGTGTCGAGTGGACTTCCTGCACTCGCCCACCAGGAACTCGCGCGTCAACCTGACCGTCATCAGTGAGTACCGCCGGCGGCTGCCGGTCAACCTGACCGTCATCAGTGAGTACCACCAGCGGCTGTACCGGTGTCGGGTGGACTTCCTGCACTCGCCCACCAGGAACTCGCGCGTCAACCTGACCGTCATCAGTGAGTACCGCCGGCGGCTGTCGGTGTGTGGCCCTGCCGGTCACTCGGCGTCAACCTGACCGTCATCAGTGAGTACCGCCGGCGGCTGCCGGTCAAACTGACCGTCATCAGTGGGTACCGGCGGCTGCTGCCAGCTGACCGTCATCAGTGAGTAACGCCGGCGTCAGTGGGCTCTGCACAGGGTCAACCTGGCCGTCATCAGTGAGTACCGCCGGCGGCTGCCGGTCAAACTGAAGGTGTGCTGCGGCTGGGTCAACCTGACCGTCAACAGATGGGCTGAGTGGTGCTCCGGCAATGGGGACCTGACCGTCATCAGTGGGTATGCTGGCGGCCCTGACCGTCAAGGACCGCAAGGAGTAAACTCACCAGCATCAGTGGGCTGCTGCCGACTGAGGGGCAACCTGACCGTATCAGGTGGGCGTACTGCTGGCGGCTGCCGGTCAAACTGACCGTCATAGGGTGTGTTGAGGGTCATCAGGTTAGTTTACATCGGCAGGCGATAATTTCATTTAGTGGTGGTGACCCGGCTGAGACAATTACTGGCTGAAAAAAAACACCGGCACAGGTGACGGCCAATGCAATGTTTCCATAGACGTCGGTAATATGTCGCTGAGAGAGCAGTGTGGGACTATTGTAACGCGATCGACCTTACTGAATGATGTTGCTGAACCAAGGCGGCACCCGTTTTTGTGGACCTTGAACCTTGGTGAACGAAGAAGAATCCGATCTTTCTGAACCCGTCTTTCCAGTCAGATCCTCACATCCCGTCTTGATGGGAGATGGATTCTATGCCCCATGTAATTTCTAAACTAAGCGTTGCACGAAAATGAAAATGATATCATCGGAGAGCAATCGACGAGTAGGGTTCGAAACCATCTAAAGAAATGTTTCACCATAATGAAGCAACTATGGGGGTCAAAAAGTCACTATAAGCGTCCATATTATCCATAATGACATGAAATTTGACCCTGAGGAGTTCATTTTTGGGGAGTTAAAAACCATTTGGATTGAGCACAAAAGAATGCGAAATCGCCTAGTCCTCAAACTTTGTGCTCACCAAAAAATCAACATGTTCAATCTCTGAAATGTTCAGAATTTTGTATTCAATTTTCATTAATGTTTCTTTTTCTAACGGGTAGAGCGGACTGCGAAGCGTTGTTTGATGTCAACTTGCCCTCATAAAAAGTGCTTACTTTAGCCAAACATTTCCCCAAAAATGTTTCATCATTGCATGTACAGATCCAAGAACATCCGCCCGGGGCAGGGGGTCCGTGGACGGGCACACGTCCATGCGGGGCCACGGGAGGACAGAGGGGGCGAGAGGGAGGAGGTCTGCGGCCGGGCGCCCGGGCGGCAGTGCCCGGCGCACCAGCACCGCTGCGACCGCCGCCCGTACGGCCGGCCGCGCGCCTGAGATGGTGCTCGGCGTTGAGCTCCTCCGCTCGATGGCAGAGCTCCTCCAGGACCGGCTCGACCTCCGTCCAACAGGCCCTGCGATCGAGCAGGCCCTGAAGGCGCTCCAGGAGTTTTTGCTGGAGGGGCGACAGGCGATGGCTGATGGCTTACTGATGGCTTAAATGGTGTCCCATGAAATTGGCCCACCGGTTAGCTGGTTTCCATCAAGTTGTCGGTGGGCATAAGGTAAACGTGTTTTTGTTTCGCCCATTGGGATCAGCTGAAACGATGGCAAAGCCGAGCCCTTTGCATCATGAAGGAAGGCGAATTGTGGCTATACCAGCTGCAAGATAAAACAAAATTACGTGACATGAAGAAGTGCAACAAGTTGAACTTGAAGCGGAAAGCACGGAGGACAGCTTTCGTGGGTCAAGATGCCCCTCTGTCTTGGAGGGAAATGGGAGCGATGGTGCAGATCAATGCCGAAACAGGAGCATGTATTTAATGTTTCTTATGATGATCCACCAGACAATGCCATGTCAAACAAGGAATACATTATTATATGCTGGCTAAGCCTGCTCACTACCACCTCCACATTCTTCAAGTGTAAATCATTCAAAGGCTGGTAGAAATCGGACTGTGCAGGTTGAATGCATATTTTGCTGCTCGAACCACTTTACTCATAGCCACTTAGGATTAAGCAAAAAAAAAAAACGACCAGCTATGTCACTTAGAACTATACGCTAACAAGGTTTATTCCAACCCCTATTTCCACTCTGATCCCTGAACCACCCACAATAATATTTTAATATTATTGTGGCTTGAGGTGTTCACATTAGGGTGGTCCAAATATAAAATTTTGGAAATTTGTCTTCGCATGAGGTTGTTCGTGTTCCAATTGGTGATAAACGTAATGGAGTGAAATTTCGCTCCAATCGGAGAATATTTAGAGGTCCCCGAAGAAGAAGTAAACAAGAAAAAACTTCAGAAAAGGAAAAAGGCTCACAAAGAATAAAGCTCTCCGTGCCATCCCGAGTATTGGTATATCCATACAACCTACTTTGACATAAAAGATTATACTTTGTTCAGGGTTCACTGAAGATAATGATGGTAATTTTGGACGTCATTAATTTGGCAAAGTAGCTAAAAGAAAATTTTAACATATACAATTTTGTATTTAGACAACATCTTCATCTCAATGTTAATATAAACAAAACATTGTTGTTGTTTGATCAATAAATACTGTTATTCGTTTCCGTTTGAACACATGTACAGTGAAAGCAACACTGGCAACTAACTAATGTAAAATTAATAAGGAATGCAAATGACGAAAATAAAGGTAATACACTATCCTTTTACTCCGTATATGCTGCTTTGGAGGTGGAAGGCTTCCCCTTCCTGTGTTTGGCCACCACTTTCAGGAGGTACTGTTGCTGGACCTCGTCCTTGGTGATGATCGAGTTGAAGGAGGTGGCCAAGGCGATACCTCTCTCCGCCGCGTCGTTGACTACCTTCATCTGCGAGACGTTCCTCTTCATGTCCAGGAAGGTGGCTTCAGTCTCCCATGTCTCGGGACTCTTCTCCAAGAGGGTTACCACTTCTTCCTCCCGTCCAGGAAGAAGGCTATCCAGGGTCATCCTGGTCCTGGATGTCACGAGATCCTTCAGGTCAATGTCCGGGGAGAACCTCTTCCCGTCCAGTCCCTTGAGGCCTTTTCTCTCACGTCTGAACAGATTCCTGACCATGGCCTCCTTCTCCTCATTGCTGATTCTCTCGTCCATGAAGGACAGAGCCACAAGGTCCTCCGAGACGTACCAAAGGCGACGACGGAAGGCTTTGAGCGCCACGCCCGCCACCCTTGGTTTGGAAGATCCGTCGAGAAAGGTCTCGCATGAACAGGAAGTCCGCTGAGGGGAGCTTGTTGAGGGACCATGGCCTCATTCCACTTTGTGGCGTACAGGAGGGCAACGAAGAGGGAAATGTCCTCCATGGCCTGCAGCTCGTGAGCGGTCAGCTTTACATGGCCTCGGAAGAGGAAGAACTTCAGATCGTAAATTCCCTTGGCCATCCACCTGGCTTGGTGGAAGGCACCTGGGGCCCGGAACCTGTAGTCTTTCCCGAGGTCTCCTCCCAAGAGCAGGTACGAGAGCCAAAGGAGTTCTTCCTAGTCCTCCCTCGGTGTGAGTGCCGCCCTCCAGAGCACTCTTCAGCTCGTGGAGGGCTCGCTCTCTGTGCTCTGAGAGCTTCCCGATCAAAAGAGCATGGAGGCTCTCTTTTTACATGGCAGAGCTCCAAGAAGACTGGTCAATTAAGCTCCAACGATCCCTAAATCGAACGAAGAGAGGGATGTTCGGTCCTCGGGAGGGTCCGTAGGAGTCCTTGAACACGTTCCCCATGACGACCTCCAGCACGTGGTGTCGGCAGGCCACCCAGAGGAGCTCGTGTCCAAGGCCTTCCTAGATCTTCACACAGGCTCCTTCATATAGCCACGTGTTTGATGCCGTCGTGTCGAACACCAAGCCCTGAACTCTGGTCTGCAACTGAGCCTCCGAGATCGCCTTGAGGACAGCCTCTCCCTGAGCCGTGCCTGTGCTGCAGGGTATCTTGGGGACTCCCAGGAGATGTTTCCTTCCCCAGCCATGACCAGGTTGGCGATTCGGTCGACCTGGTCCTTGCCCGACAGGTCAGGAAGTAACTTCCCGTGCCAGTGGACAGGGACAGGAATCCCATCAGGAATGTTTATCGTTTCCGACTTGGCAATGGCCTCCCGATTCCTGATTTTGTGGCGTCGGATGGTGCTGCGAGACAAAGAGAGACTCCACAGGTCCTGTTCGGATGCCGACGCAAATGCTCCCATCGTCCCCATCGCCACCCGGTCCGAAAGCTTGAACCGATCCAAGGTGGAGGTGATGTCCCCAGAGGGCAAGGCTGTGGATTTTGCTCCCTCGACATTACTCATTTTCGGGTGACTTGGACCGGTGAAGTCTACATCACTGTCGTCTGTTTCCCCGGCGGCGGAGGACGAATGCGAGGTCAGGCAGTCAGACGGTACGACGGAGGTCATGGCTTCCTTTTCCTTCTTCGAGCGATCCTTCCTCATCTCTTCTGCCCGCTCCCTTTTCTTCTTCCTCTCTTGGGCCTCAACTGTGACGCAGTCCAAGCCCGCCATGGACGAAGTCGCTCGGTCCTCCCGCTGGCTGTGAAGAAAGGCTTTGTCCTCCTCCACGGTCATCCGATCGAGGGCATCACTGCTCGCGACGTCGAATAGGACCTCCAGTTCCCCCTTGAACATTTCTTCTTTCATACGGGCGGTCTCAGATACCCGTTTCCGATGTTTTTGGAGGGACTCATTCTTGGCCATCAGGTTGAAGAGTTTGCGTGACTTTACTTCATTTTCCATTTTTGTTCAATGTATGTTCTTTAACACGCGTCCTGGAGGGCCTCTGAAAATTACGCGCACTGCAGGGGGAGGGGCGATTCCGCCCTGTAAGATATCGGCTCTTATTAAGGATAGAGCAACGAAATTCACAGGGTAGATGGGCACCATAGTTAACTCTATTGTGTGCAACGTTCATGATGTTAGGTCAATATCTTCAATGTCAAATGAGGTCAAAATAGCATAATTTTCTGGTTTTGCGTGTTTGGCTTGTCATTGTTATCGATCGCTGTAATTGTGTCTAAATGCTCCAAAATTGGCATTAATGATGTTTTGGACATTACGAATGATGCAATACATATGCCAGATCCGCCATTTGACCTCAGGTCACCTATATAGGAGCACTTTATCAGGTCATTACCTGCTCCAGTTACCGGAAGCGGGCTGCCCACCAGACTTCTCCGTTGGGCGGCTCGGCACAATGGGCTTCGCAAAGCAAGGAGTGAAATACATGTATAAAGTATAGAAACGCTTGGACACACAATGGCAAACAGTAGATTTCCGGATGTGTAGAGAGTAACATGCAAAGTGACATCAATCGCATGACAGTAATATCCATTTATGACAAAATTCCAGTTGACCAAGTGTAGTTCCATTAGCCTGTCATGATGACCTCGGCGACCTAAATTATATAGCATACCAATATGCATCAAGCAAGTCGCTTGTGTTGTTAAGAACACTTCCATTTTTCCAATATACGGGAAGCGCATCAGCGGCGATTTTTGTGGTCTGGCGCTGCGAATTAAAAAAAAAAGTTAATGGCCTCTAACTTACAAGCTTTTCGGACGATTTTCAGTTTTCTTGCTTTAAACGATGCGTTGGTCATTTCCAAGTAGGTACGGAACAAATGGCGTATATCGGCAGGTACAATATGGAGTTATGTACGATAAATCGGAGGAATGGGCGGATTTCGCCCTCCACCCCTCTTGAGCATGTGTTAACCTGTCATGAACTTGACCTGACTTGACCTCGGTGACCTGACATGACTTTCAAACAATGTAGCATATCAATATACATAAAACAAGTCGCTAGTGTTGCCAAAAACACTTCCTTTTTACCAATATACGGGAAGCGCATGAGCACCGATATTGGTGGTCTGGCACTGAGAAATTTGTTGACTTTACCGACCCCTAACTCGAAAAATATTCGGTTGATGTTTGTTCTTCTTACCTTAAGCAACGTGTCCATAATTTCTAAGCAGATATGCAAACAATGGCATATATCGGCTAGTAAAATCTAGAGGTATCTACGAAAAACCGGACGGGTGGGCGGATTTCGCCCCCCCCTCCTCCAGGGCGCGTGTTAAAAACAGGCTATCCTAGGTTTGTGTGTGCAAAACGTTGATTTTGTGGTGCAATGTTTTTTTTTTAAATGTTTTATTAAGTTCCTCGAAAGGATGGTTTGGCCACGCTTTTTATGTGATGTGATGTGAAGTTTTGTTTGTTTGTTCTTTTTACATAATTCTTGGTGATATATCACTTCACCAAGGACCCTTTGTTGATGTTATGTTGCTCTTTATCTTAAACGTAAGCATTTCCAGCACATATGGGTGATCACATCTTCATAATCTAGTTCGTTAGGCGTCATGAGCGGAAATAATGCCGGTGGCGCTGCTCTGGTGGTGGTTGGTAAAGGAACACCATCATGGTGGGTTTTCTACTGTAAATGCTTTATTCTAGTTTCTAGAGGAGCAAGAGTAACTTCCAATGGTCAAATTTGAACAGCATTGAAACACACTCTCTTCTGATATACATTTCGGTGTGTTACCAAATAATGTCACCGTGTCACTTCGCCCTCAAATGGAAATGGGAGCAATTGCCCCTTCAACTCCTGGGAAAAAAAATACGCAGTGTCATGTTCTCGTCATATATCTTCTGTGTAATGCGATGACAACTTACAATGTTCTTTATTAAACGAAAATCGAACTGGTTATACGTTGATAAATAGCTTTCATGAAGATTTCGCTCTGCCATTCCAGGATTTATGTCCCATTATTACATTGTATTGCTTTAAATGGTATAACAGATGTTCTACATTAGCGAATTCATTTCGAACGGCCCCAAATAAATCGCCATTAAATCTGCTGCCTTCTCGTGCCATACTAGACTTCTCTTTATAGACTTATCTAAACCTTGTCATTTTTCACCTCTGGACATGCAGCTTTCAGACATTATTGACGCTCTGGCATGGCTCGATGCGCGTCAAGCGCCAACATTTGCTGCCCAGAGAACCGGTAGGGCCGCTGAGCGGCGGCACGGCAAAATATAGTTGCAGCCTTGATTGATGCTAAGCAACATCGTCTCTGCGACGCCAAAATTGTTTGGGAGAAATTAACAGTTGTAGATGCATTTTTTCCATTCAACGCCCATAAGTGTAATGTTCTTAAACTATGTCCAGTGATCATGTCGGCTTTATCTCCAATGCTGGCGGAAATAATGCCAGGCACATCACGCATCCTTTCAGAATGAATCTGATATGATATGAAGGTTGCTTCATCATGATATAGATATCGGATTCCCTCAAAGTACCTGCACCCAAGAGTACCCACAAGAAGAAAACACTCATCTTAAACGTGCAGATCATATTATTTTGGTTCATCACCAGGGTGCATTCGGCGTAAATACCACATTTAAAATTAGCATCACATTAGGAACCAGCATTACCGGTGAAACTTGCTATAGTATGACATAGCTACACCTCAGGAAGCAGGACTGGAAAAACTAGTGGTCTTGGAGTATGTCCTCATCCGGAGCATAATCTCTGTAGTGCCATGGTGCCCTGATTATGTAATGAGTGGTGTCAGGTCAATGGGGTCAGAACATAGAAGTGAAAAAAGGGTGTTGAAAGGGTGTCCGTGGGGATGAATCATCCAGGAAATTTGTTGTAATTTCAGAAACTGACTTCAGCAAAAGCGTCCCAAAACTGAATTAATATATAATGTAATGTATTCGTATTATTGATCACTGGTGTTAAACATGAATTTTTTATCACGAGAAAAACAGATTCTGCTCTTGGGAGGACGAAAAAATAGAACTGTGTTTTTAAATCCAAATTGACGACCTTCAAGGCCGCGGAATATCATCACCTCTTACTTCCAAGCATGGTTTAATCATGTTCGATGAGGAATGCAAACCAATGGTTGTCTAACAACGCACAAAAATTGCACACAAACACGAAGGATGTTTCTTTGCTTGAACAAAAAAAAACAGGATGAAAATGATCCCACAAGATGCTCATACATTGAGGAAAATGTGGAGGGAAATGCTCATGCATTTTCCTCCACATCCCAGATTTCAAAGTAAAATTCCATTCCTGCATCTGACTAATTTTGTGTGTGTTTCAGATGAAGATGTGTATGCATGCATTTTGTTTCCATAGCAATGAATGGCAACAAATATGGCAACCAATTGAAGCAATCGCACTTATGTAATTGGCATGCAGTTGTTGTCTTGTTGGGGTGAAATATAAAAATATAGGCCAGCTCACCCAGTGCATTGTTCTCCCAAACAACCTTTGGTCACATAGTTCAAATTTGCATTCTGCATGGAACTCGTACATATATTAAGGTAATACTTTCATAAGATAATGCGAGATAATAATAATAAGATAATAATTAAGATAATAATAATAAATTGTGCTTTGCGTCCATAATTTTCGAAGCATGTGATTTTATGAATTTAAAAAAAAAACCGACAGGGGCTTCAGAGGATGGCATCAAAACACCTTTCAAAATCGGAGAACTTGTCAAAGGAGGGAAATGACGTATGAACTATCCGAAAATAGATTTTGTTACTAAGCTAGGCTTTTTACCCACCATTGACACAAAACATGCGAGACAGCTCACGGGTTCATCGGTGACAGTTTCGACCTTTTTCACCTCTGCGAGTGTCAGCGTACGAGACATTAACAAGGCATGAAACCTTTTTGCATGCTTTATTCATTATGATCAAGGATTGAATCAGGAAATCAGGAAATCAGGCAAAGGGCTGCAAAAGATTTGTTGCTATCACAGTGAACATTGATTTTGTATACCTTAAGCTAACTATTGAAGAAAAGCACGTTCTTACCTTCCAACCCCTGAAATTGGCTGGTGTACAATTTGATCTTTTGGAACTGTTCGGTCTAAATTTAGCTGACTTCGACTATTCTCAGTGAAATTATTCCCATAGGGTGACTTCACATGGCTTGGGAACCACATTGCACGCATTGCACTTCTTTCGAGAAACAACGTTTGTTTCCTTTATCTTTCTTTCCGGTTAGATCCTCACGCCACGTCTCGGAGGGAGTTCAGACAAACACCCCTCTAATCTCCAACCTAAGCGTCACACGAAAACGAAAGAGGTGTCATCGAAAAGCGACCGACAAGTAGGGCCAGAAACCACCTCAAAAGTTTTTGTTAAATGGCGTCACTATGGAGTCTATGTTTCCACAACTGACTTCATAATTTGGGCTCTGGGGATTATTTTTCATAATTTGGGCTTTTGGGCTTAGGATTTTGGCTCATTTTGGGTGATATTTGAAAAGAAAACACTTTTGTAATCAGAAAAGGAAGTTGAATTCGAATATGACCGCATCATTTTTGTCTACCCATATTTTTTTTGTTCAAGTTGCAAAATATTGAGTTTTAAATTTGTTTTCATTTATATTTTGTCTGATGATTAGAGCAGACTGTAAATTGTTGTTTTAAGTAAACTTGTTTTCATTTTTAATGCTTACTTCAGCCAGAATCTTTGATTTTAGCCATCATGGTCAAATATACAAAACTAATGTCATCAAAAACGGAAAATACCAAAGCTTCCCCGGATGCGGTTTGTTTCCTTCGTAAAGATAAGCAAATTCATTAAATTTCGTCTCATTAAAGTTTCATGAATAATTTTCATTAAATATCTTAATCCGTTAAAGCGTGACGACTGGTTGAACTTTTCGGGAGGTAACCTACCTTGACCTTGACCAACTTATTGACCCTAGATGACCTGACTTCAACATTTTCACACATGACAAATTGGGGAAGGGTATGCCTAATTTCGGGGTGTTGCCGCGCGCCGTTCTTTCGTTATCCGCAGAACACCCTATTGGGGGGGGGGGCTCATATCAGCCCCCCACCCAGTTAACAAAAAAGATCCCCTATTATCCTAACCTTCAAAATTAGCCGTAAGCTGATCTTATTTCCATTAAGTCATGCAACCGGTTTGCACTGTCTTCAGCACTAACGCATTATCACTCCCACGCTCAAAGCACCTATCTCAGTTCCCTATGACGACGAACAAGACTGCTCTGGCGCACAGCCCAGTAGGGTACCCCCTCGCCTGGACCGTACATGGATGACATTACGAGAAACATCTGCGCAATAGAGCTGCGTGGTAGTTCTTGGGGGAAAAGCCAGCCTCGCTACAGTGACAATAACATCTGATCAGCTCCTGGCCGGCAATAACATCGATCTGAGTGATGGAACTGGCTGTCTAGTGGCCGCCATGTCAGCACTCCTCGTCGTGTCAGCCATCGACAACTTTACGCCTCACGTCATTACGTCGCAAAAGTTTGGCAAGCTCAAGTATCTTGCAAAGTGCACTTCAGTGGACGCGAGCACCCCCGCATACGTGCGCGAACTATTCCAATCGGTGCCAATGTGCTGCTGCATGCAGAGGAAAGAGCAAATACAACACTATGCTTTGATGTAGTGATTTCCTGTAATACTGAGGTCATGCATGCAAGTGTCAGTCGTACTAAAATATACATCATCCTACAGTAGAGATGCCCACACAATCTGAAATGTAAAAGAGCCATTCATGATCTGCAATGAAAGATGGAGCGTTTAGCTGGCGCTTCTTGGCAACTGTCCTGATGTTCTATTTGCTCGACGATGGCGGATGGAGCTCCGCAAATGTCACGTCAGGTCAGCCAACCGAGATCGATGGAAGCGCCGGTGTGACATCATGAAAAGTTCGCCCTTTCAACGCCAACAATTAGCTCTGTGTGCGACCTGCGACACGAAACGACAGTAAGAAGTTCTGGAGCCGCGCGACTTTCATTTGCCTCTCTTCTTATGCATCCTGACAGCAGGATTAAATCCCAGTGTTGTCAGAACGGCTCCATGGAGGGATTTTAGGAGGCATGATCTGCCAGTTGTGCCATTCGATCAACGCTGTCCGAGCCTACTCGTGATGCTGCCGCTGCGGGCGACAGCTGTCCGAACCTGGCCCCGATGTTACCGCTGCTTAGCAATTTCTTTGCCTTGTCGAATCATGAAGCCTCTTGACAAGCTCGATAAGCCGTGAGAATGGGATTACAATGAGTCAGTCAAAGCGGACGTTGACTTCCCTATCCCAGCGGCTGAAGCTAGTTCAGCCTGTTCAAACCGGCTTAGGTTTTCTCGGGCTTGCGCCCCACACCCTGCGCGAGTGAACACGAGTACCGGAGGGGTATGAATCTGCCCTGCCCACACCTGTTTTATTTGCACGATATCGCATAAACTGGCGTGGATATTGTAATGCAATCGTGTGGCTTTACGAAACATTGATACGCGCATCCTATGCAAAAAGCAATTTCGAAATCACTTCCCAAACATAGAACTGCGTGGTTGCAAAGTCGACCGCCGTCTGCCCAGCGTTCAAGATCACACAGGTTTTGTTGGCGCGGCGCCGCGGAGGCACCACACCGCTGAATTTATACTGAAACTAGTTCACTGCTGTCGTAATCTGCCCTCTAAATGTGGGGCTTCTAGCTTTTGTAGTTTTCGGCAGTTGAGAGGGGAGGGAGAGGGTGGGGTGAATCCCCCCCCCCCACCGGTGCGCTTTATGTGAGAGGAATTCCGGCTCGAGTGTTCATAAATTTCCCACATTCAACTGCACTGAAAGCATGTAGCTCTAGTTTATGCCCACCACATACATTACAGACTCTGCCGTCCCTTCAGAGTCCACTGGTGTTGTCATCGATATCCATGACGATCGCTGTCGTCAAGTCTTTGTGCCCAAGCACTGCCCGGTGCGCCATCTTTTAATAGAATGTCCAACTTTCTACTGAAGCCCGTTTTAGCCTGCAGTGTCTTGCCGCCATAATCACTCAACCGATATCCGATGCCTACCGACGTCATACTTACCGCACCGACCGAACGTACAGGCCACTGCTGCTTTTCCTGGCTGCCGAGCTTAGACTCGGGGGAAGGAAGGGGCCTCGGACTTCTTTGACGCGACCAGACGAGGTCCGGGGAACTGGCTTTTCCAAGGTGAAAGCTGTATGCTCTGAGGTACGTTTGAATGGCACCTGTGCAGTGGGGCGGGACCCTATCCCGAAGGGAATTGTAGTCATTATCTCCGTACAACTAGGGGAACAAAACTTTGTGAGACTACCCCAAGCCCTGACATACTATTTCCATGCCTGTCACCATCATACTGGAAATGGCAGCACCCATCACGTCTTGCATAGGTGCAATATTTTGAAATTTGCACAGGTGCTTCTCTGTCTGGCCCATTGCATAACGACATTGGAAGGGTGATTTTGCTATGCTGTTGTCCTGAAGTGGTATCTTACGAGTTGTATTCTGCGGTGTTGTAGGCTATGGAGATTAGCCTCACCCAGGAGACTGAAGGTAGTTGTGGTGCGGTTGTGCTCAGGTGATGGGGCGGAGTGCATGGCTTTGTATGCGTTCTAGTGAGGCAGTGTGTGAGGGGATCTATGGTCGGAGATGAACGCATTCTATTCCAGGATTGAACAACTCAGGGCGATATACATTTCGTGAGCGTAGCGCTGTCTACACCCCAGTCGCGACTGAAGATGCAACGCGAGAGATTTTAGACGCCTAGCTCAGCGCTGTTTTATAAAGCAATATGGGGCCGAAGTAGAGTCTGGAATAATTACTATGTCTTTGAAGGAGGCTTAAAAGGTGGATAATTCGCTAGCGTTAGCAGAGGGGTGTATGTGGTGGGATATATGTGATAAACCGAGAAAAGAGCATGGTGACAGATTTAGTGGGGGATATCTGTAACCCCCTTGGTAGCAACATGCACCAATGTGGTTCATGGCGTGTTGTACAAAATTGTTGCCCTTATCTTCCGAGGGTGGGTGCACCAAATCACCAAATCACCGGCGTACAGATAATATTTTACATTGGGGAAAATCAGGGGGAGTTGGTCAAATGAAACGTTGATCATAATGAGTAATGGGGCTGTGGATAGGACGCTTCCTTGCGGGACGACTTGATCGAGAATATGGGGCCAGAATGAACGTTGCTACAACGAACGGTGCAGGACCGATTGTTGAGAAAGTTGGCGATGAAGGTGGCGATCGTACCAGTGATACCAATTCAGTGTAAGTTTAATTCGAAGGGCAAAACTGTTACCCTTTATTAGACGCGTAATGTAGGTCTGGGAAAACGGCGATAGTTTGGAGTTTTACCGGGTTTAAATTAAAATTTAAAAACACAAAAAAAAAAAATATTATATTTACCTTTTCAATGGAAAAAAAAGGAATCCACACTGGGTTTAATCGACAACTTCGATAAGATTATCAGCGGTACTTCGCATTTGCCGAAGACCGCTTTCAAAGGGAGCGGACATTTCGTTATTTTCAAGATAGGCTCTGATTCGTCCATTGACCATGTGCTCAGAGATTTTGCAAGCACAACTAGTGAGAGAGATGGGGCGGTAGCTGGAAGGGGGTGTCGAGGTTTAGAAGGCTTAGCGATGGGCATGATAGTGCCAGAATACCAAGAGGCTGGGAAGTACCGTCAGTCCATACTTGATTTAGCGGCGCTGCTGTCGGTCCTTGGCTTCCAGCCCGAATCGGGGCCGGATGCGGTCCCTGGCAGGCCGCGCAACGGGTCTCATCCCACGCGCAGGCGTCTGTCGAACGCCACTGGGCACGGTACCCACATTCCGGATTCCGGGCCCAGCATGCCCTACTTTGGTGCCCGAAGCGCCGGCAGAAGGTGCGGCGGGCTTAGGGCTGGGGTCCACGGGCGGAGTGGAATTCGTAGGCTAGCCCTCCATGATGTGGGCGGGCGGGGGCGGGGTGAGTGTCCCGAAGCCGAGCTTTGGGGCGGAACCGGGGAGGGGCAGCGACCGAGGCGGAGCACCTCACACAGTTCATACGGGGCAAGTTCGGAGAGGAGCCCCTCTTCTGAGATGTGGATAAGGTCCGTGGCATATGCCGCCACGTGTGACATATTGAGTCGGTCGGCGATTTCCGCGGTGGCGTAGACGCCGATAATGTTGTTCATGGCGAGCAGGGCCCTGGCCTGGGACGCCTCCCTCACCCGGACTAGCAGGACCCCCAAGCTGAGCGCCTCGGCGGTGTCCACTTCGCCAGCCAAGCGGTCGATTTCCTGCCACATGGTGAACGGAAGGTTCTCAACCATGGGCCTTCCTTGTCAGGTTTTTTAAATAATTTAATCCGAGTTGTTGCTGGGTGGCTTGAGGAGCCAGGGTTCTATTGCTAAGCATAGCTTGTTGCGTGAACCCTGGCCCCAGCACCCGATCCGTGAATTCCAATTCAACGGCAAAATTTTGACCGAAAGTTTAACGTGCCGCCAATGCACCGACACGGCCACCTGGTAGCTCGTCCCCGACCTTATCAGGCCAGCTGCTGGGGACTAAATGCGAGCGCGCGAAGCGACTCGAACCCTGTGTTGCCAGTACAGGGGAGACCAGTACAGGCTAGCGCTCTAACCAACTGTGCTACCGGGGCGGCATTTAGCATAGGTTGACAAGGGACTCTCCCGCCGAAGCGTCCCGGGAAGGGACAAACTGGTTCCCGGCCGGAGCCAACGTCCATCGCCCTCCAAGTGGGTGGCGGACTCCCTGACATACCGGGGATGGGAGGGGAGGGTGTGCAGTGTGCTGGAGAAGGGTACCCAGAAGGGGAGCAGGCAAGATATGCATCCTGGAGAGGTGTACAAGGAATGGGTGAATAGAACTGTGATGGAAAGATGGAGAAAGACACTGAGTTGAGCGACGGGATCAGTCCGTCAGAGACGGGCGCAATAGATTAGCGCCATCCTTTGATCCAGAAAGTGACCTCTGACCGGCTCTATCCTATATGGAGAGGTGGGACAGAAAAGCAGTGACGAGCTGGCCACCGGCTAGGTTTGGTTTCCCAACGACGCCCGAGAGCCCCGCTGGGCCGAGAGGAAGTGGGAGGGGGAGCTATGTCAGACAATCTGGAAAGCTAGCCTATTATTAGGCCGGGTATCTTATATCACGCGAGGGGCGGAGCTTCCTGTAAGCGCCCTGGGAATGGTACGCACGAGACGGCTGGGGCGGGTGGGCTGGAACGAGTTCAAACAGCATTCCTGCGGAAGGTCCTGTTGAGCTCGATCCTCTCCGATCCTCTCCAGGAGCTGCTTCTGAAACAAACGCATGCACGCTTCCGAGTTGACTTTGGTGCTTTCTGTTTACGGAAGCAACGTCTGTCTTCCTGTTCGACGATGCATGCGCTCACCATTACCTCGTGAACCGTTATTTATCATGGCAAACCTTTCGGGTGACACCTCAATTTGCCTGCCAAATCCGTAGATTAGATTGAATGGGCAATTTACCGGTACCTTCATTGTGACGTCCTCGTCGGTGAAAGCGAATTTTGTTAACGTCTTCGGCGCTTTTTCTCTTCAACGCTTAAGGTGAGTTGGTTTATGCGTCGGCGGCGTAATGCTCCTCTTAAAGCCTGTCATCTGCGTACACTTTAGGTTCACTGAACTCACGAATGGGGAATCCCTGTCTTGTGGGCTATCTTAAATTGACAGTTATGGGTGCCAAGCTCATCTTAGGAACACGCAAGGCTCTTCATCTCTTGTTCGGTATCCGCGGTGGGGTGGGGGTGGGGTGGGGGTGGTGGTCGTATGAGGTCATTTCTCTTCTTGCTGGCGACTGACCCGGTTGGTTCCATCCAAGGGCGAGTCCAGGAATTGTGATCGGGGCACATTGTATCTGAATGAGCACCATTTCTTCAGAGAAGCTCCACTAACAGAATGATTCTAGGGCGCGGAGAGTTGATGACAGGAATGCGTTGACTGGGCATTCGAGTTGAGTGTGCACTCGAGCACACTGCACGGTGGAATTTTCCTCTCAGAGCCTTTGGCCGACAAATTCGTGGGTGGTGCACTCCACCCATCCCGTGAGGGCATTACCTTTCATGTGGTGGTGGCACATGCCCCCAACCTCCCGTATCTGCCATTGGTTCGATTTTCGCAACAATGCGATTATTCGCATATTCTTCCCGTCGAAGTTGGGAAATTGTCTATGAGCCATCGAGCCGGCCACCTCTTCTGATGGAAGCATGCCTTTATCGCCAGCTTCATTTAGTCCATCAGCGAGAGTTTCAACGATCAAGCCCTGATGGTGCGAGCAAATTGTTACCGATCGCACCAGTCCATGTTACATGGGGGCAGTCAAACTGCTACTTTGCGAACGGAGACAATGCACGCAACCGACCAGCAAAACCTCGGAGGGCGGGTCTTAAATGGTTGTCGCTGGCCTTCAGGGTCAGCCGTTGTCCAATTGCAAGCCAAAGTGGTCAAATAATCAAACGGTGTACGTAACGGTGCCAAGCACAAACATATACACATCAAAATGAAGCACTCATAAACTCAACTTATTGCATACAATATGCACTGAATATGAATACATACAGTTGGAGGTAAAGGAGATAGGAAGCCGAACTAGCATGCTCATCGTCATGCTTAGCCGGTATTGTATTTAGTTTTAATTGATGTGTCGCAGTTATCCTTTCCTAGTCGTATCCTTATGGTGGTATATTTAGACAGTGCTGGGTCATTGCAAGCTTGCAATGTACATTAACAGAGGACCAAAACTTTGTCCGCTCATCGCATACCTTGAAAGATACCTCATCTTCCGCACCATATCTTCCGGAGCGTTTTGACATCCTTAAACATGTTAGGTGAGAGTGGCGACGCACCCACCCCTTCCCGCCCATAGTTAGTTACTTTTCCCCATTGTTTTAGCATGGCTGGGGGCGGAGTATGGCTAGCTCGAATGGTGCTGATGCGATGACAAATCGTTGCGGCCTCCCATCCGAGATTATTTAATGGAGACCTTTCCTTGGTGTGACATATTGCACATGCCTTTGCGGTTTCTGTCAGCAGATTGCAGGAATGTACTGGCACTGGCAACCATGTTCCGGTATTTTTCTGGTTATAAAGACATTTGTGTGACATTCTAGTGACTGCTACATGTGTCACACTAGCCAGCAGCCAGCTCTCCGAACTTCTACGGACGATTAGAACGGTGTCGGGACAGAGTTGGCGATTTTTATTTGCTGTGAGGCGCACTGGTGAAATTCTAACCACAATCCTATGATGGCAATGCGCAAATGTCGTAGGGGACATGTGGAACGTGGACACAGTTCACTGTTTACCGTGCTATGCACCAGACCTTGCTGTTGATGGTGTTGACAACTGGTGTGAAACCCTCCATTGTTAAGCAATGCACGACTGAAAAGGCATGTTAAGAAATGTACAACTCTAATGGTGCTCAATGGAAGTTAACGCTGTTCATAAACATGAGTCATGGTATTGGATAACGCTACTGCAAGCATGAACTGAATAGTGCAGTCATGTGCAACAGGTTTTAATTTCTCGTTACCAGAATCTAGTGTGGGTACGTACTATGTACTGGAACTGACCGACTAGTGAACACAAAGCAAAGTCAAGTATACTTAGGTACACACTACGACTATTCTTTCGTTCACGTTAGTAATCTAAGCTGACATGTGTGCTACCATGCAACGTAGGGTAATGCGCTTGCTGTCTCGTCGTATATATTTTTGATTACGTTATGGCCGTAAATATGTTGCCTCTGAAAAAGCGAACTACACTGGATGCGTAGGGTGGAAAGAGTGCACGATGCATATTTATATATATGTATATATACATATATATATATATATATATATATATATATATATATATATATATATATATATATATATATATATTTAGCGCATGAAGCATTCGCTTTCTGGTAGCACCTCCATGGTGAGCAGTGACTTGCAACAGAAGTTTTCACGGCACAACTACCTGCTTCGCATTTGGACACTGGAATCACCGGCTGGTAATTGGCAGGTCACGTTTCGGTTCCCCCGAGTTGCTCAAGTGGAACGAGAGTCAGTCTCTCCAGCGGGCCATATTGTGCCGCTAATGCATCAAGGATGTTTGGTGATGTCGCCGGGCCTGTGTGGATTAAGTGCGCCGTAAGCCCGGACTGGAGAGCCACCCTTCCGATGGGAAGACTTGCAGGCATAAATGGGCTAGAGCTATCAAATTGAAAGGGCTTAAGCCAGTAACCTCAGTAATAGGGGAGAGTTTGGAACTTTTAAGCCTAGCCTTCCGAGAGTTCCATATTGTATTAGGAGGAACGCACAGGAAAGCATGTGCATTTTCTATACTATATTTATGTAGAATGGAAGAACGGATCAAAATGCAAAACAGTACGTTAAACATGGCTAGCTCCAATACTTAAGGTTTAAAATAGTCAAAATTCCTTAACCCTTTTACAGTAAGACTTTCTTTGACTTTCTTAGACTATCTGTATGGGGTAGTTGCACCCTGCCCACTCCCTCAAATCGCGGAGCATATTGGGCCGATTTTTTAACTGAATAGCTCAATCGAATTCTACCGGGCTAAACTATCATCTTAGAGCGTCAAAGTATCAAAAATATTCCCAGTGACGAAATGAGGAGGTAGGCAATGTGATTAACTTGATACAGTTTTTTTTTGGTGGACCGTTCTTGTATTTTACACCGGTAGGGGTGGCAGGGCAGTATAAAAATAATTCTTAATGGTCCAAGAAACTATTTGATGTCCATATATGCACATGGAAAACAGCCAATGACGTGACTATGAACAAAAGGATAGAGTCAGTGCCACATAAACATGCCATTATTTCATGCTTACATAATAGCAATGCTTACCGTGAGGGTTTTGTCTCCGGGCGTCACCAGGGAATTATGCTACCTAGGGAGCAGAGACGTTCAATTCTAAGGATTATTGAGAGGCGCAATGCATAAAGGCAATGGGCGTGACGAACTGGATTGGGGGGGGGTACACAGCCCATGTTGTCCCATGTTAAAAGTCGAAATTATTTGGGGGACAAAGCCAACATTCAGGGGCACTTGCCCCATGAAAAGTATATCAAGCAAGATCCATGCTTGGGAGAATACTTAGAAGCGTTTGTGTGAAAGCTGCCACAACTATTATGCAATATGCAAAATCTGAAAGTTCCGTTACAGATTGTAATTAAGTGTAATTGTCTTGAATTCACTCCTCCCCTTCTTCATCCGCCATTGGGAAAGCGTGAGAGCCTCGCCGTGACATCGCTTGTAGTGGTTTGAATATGGTATATCCTGAATACCTCTGGCTATCTCCTGAAGTCGTCATGGGGAAAGTCGTCTGTCTCCACCGCTGATTGTAACGATGGCAACCAAGATGATGTCCCTTGGAGAAAACCGGTCACTTGTTGCCAATGTTTGCTCCCCCGGATCCATTCCTGGCATCAGAACGGCCGTAACCCTCATGTCTCCATTATCGCAGGGATCCGGTCCAAAGGCGGTGGGTTAGACTAACCCACATCACACAGTCTCCTACGACAGCTAACCGCATTCTGCTAAGATTAATTATAAAAGTTTGACGCCAATTGCACATCACTTGCCGCTTGTAACTTCTCGACACCTTGCTTCCTTTGTTAGCAGGGGCAGTTGAAGGAATGTGATGTCGGGTTTCGCCTTTACTCCCGACGTTAAATGAAGAAGCAATACATAACTACTACAGGTAAAATGACTGGAATACAATATTTCAAAGACAAAGTATATGAGGCGGGCTGTGTACCCAGGCGCCAGTAGTATCCAATGGTGGTTGGAACTTATTCATTCTTGCTATGACTATGTCAGAATCTGCAAACAATTATGCAATTTTAGCTTCCTTGTTCCATGGCTGGCCATCCCTGATATCGGCGAGGCGAAAGCTCTGTACCGCTTCGATTCCTAACGTGGCATTCGGTGAACCGCCTCAGGGGCCAAACCTTTTGATGGATGGTCCCCTGGGCCCCGAGCGCTGAGACCGCCTCGTATAAAATATGTGGATGGATTGCTGCAAAGTCAGAGTGCCAATTTTCGGATCATAAATCGCCTGGCTGAAGCCGTTGTAAGCAGTTGTCGGGGTTCTTCCCCGGGGAAGTGATAACATCTCACTTTGAGCTCCGGCGAACAAACATCGATTTTTAGATGGGCTTAGGCACCCACAAGGGAGATATGCCGCTGTAATCACACTTCGTCAGCCGTTCAGAAAAGCATGGGCTCCGCAGTATGGCACGTTAGACCTTTTACAAATAATACCCTAGATTGTCTTGCACTTAGCATTGCGCCTAGATAGTGCTTACGTGTCAGATCGAAAGTAACAGATTATCATCACCTCGATCTCATCTCAACAAATCACAGCATATTATTTCGTGATCAAGCCCTGCGGACAAGAAATCTTAGCAATGCATTGCTGTCATCCACTGAAGACATCTACAAAGTTCTACCTAGTACCTAGACTAGTACCGATCCGCGCTGTCCAAACGCCCATACTACAGCACCTTCCCCCCCCCCCCCCCCCCCCACCCTCAAAAAGAAGAAGAAGAAACTCCACCCTAACCCACCTCCGAAAACACTTCCTGTAAGGTCACTGACGGCGAAGCCAGTCTCAGAGATTGCTCTGAGAAATTACACGACACTATTTGACTGTAGCATGTTAGCCAAGGTAAAAAACTGTTACATTTAAACTATTCAATAATTCCACCCGCTCACCCTAGAACATCCAGCGATGGGGGGGATTTCCTTCCCTTCCCACACTCTTGTCTTCCGGGATAGCTGCCGAACTCGTGGGATGAAATTCATGCGGACACTTCGTATATCTACTGACAATTTCTGATTCCACGGGAAATTGGAAATGACCACCTAGACCACCTGGGAATCTCATTAGGACTAGTGTTTATATTACCACATATTACATCACAAAAACACAAACCAAAGCTTATCATGTATACTTAGCATCTACATGAAACAAATATGGTCACTGCTTGGGAACATAGGTCCCAGAGCCGGCACAAGGACGTTATGTTAGGTACGATCATCCGCAAAGCTCACATTCCAATACTGGGATGTATAATGTGGCTATTTCCAGCTTCTTAACACTGGCACGTCCGGCGGTCCGCGCCAACTTCGCATGTCCGGGGGGGGCAGATGTCTGGCAGATGTCTGCCCCATAAGATCTCTAGAACTATGCTAGCTAGCGACAAACAAAAAACGGCGTTGGATAGCTGGTAATAGGCTTTATCGAAAGTATTTCGGCCATTTTTTCGCTCAGGTCAATATTCATGTCACTGGGTCATCATAGATCAAAATTGACCAGATCGGGTGGGACTCTCAGATATTGGCACGTATCTCAGGACGTGTAACAGATAGAAGCAAACGGCGAACGCTATTAAACAGTCATTGAAATGTGCTATCGACAATAGAGGTGTGATTTAAGGTCAGGTCAACCGAAACTATGACCTCAGGTCAAGGTCATGAATTAGCCAAGGGAGGGCATGCAGTGTATCAATCGACACGTCTTGGCGATGCAAGCACAATGACGGTAATTTCAGCCTTCTAGCTCAATGCCGTGCGATATAATGCGCAGCGATGTGCTAGTGATCTCAGGTGACCTCAGATGACCTTGGTGAGGACACTGAGCAAAAATGTCAGCCGTAGCATTGAGCATAGCTTCCAATTACACGCCACAGCCTTGAGGTCATTCCGAAAGCAAATATGTTACCAGGAACCATTTGTGTATTTTACCGTAGCCTTATAATGGGGGAAGCCATGGCCGTGACCTGACCTCAGGTCAATGCTACGAAAAACCTGAGATGTATATTATGGTCCCTGAGGAGATCGTGATGGTGTTATAAGTTTGAGATCAATCGCCCAATTATTGTGGAAGTTATGTCACCTAGGGACGTATAGGGACGTTGGGTCATTTCGCCTGACCTGGTGACCTAACCTGAGATGACCCAGGGTTAGAAATACATGAGGATATGTGGAAAATACCAGTGAGCAGCCATGCGAGGTTTGGCCTTGCTAACCCGATTAGTATAGCGGCAAATTAGGAAAATCCGCACGGGGCAGATATCTGCCCACCCCCCGCCGGACGTGCGTGTGTTAAGGAGTGTGACCATTTTTGCACGAAGTTTATGTACGCGTGCAGGAGCGCGGTCAGAATTTTCTAAAGCGAGCACATCCAAAAATGTGCAATGATACAGACAGGGCTTTTCTCACGCAAATCGGGCCGAAGATTTCTGGCTTTGCTGGGTTGAAATATCAAATTTCTTTTTAAATATAATGTATTATTGGTTGCTAAGGTGGCAGTACAGGCCGGTGGTGTATCACATTATCTCGGCGACAGCCTGGACACCATTTTCACATCCGCTCTGAGGACCCACGCGCCCAGAAATACCTCCGGGCGTTGGAATGATATAGTACGAAGCATATTACATGCATTTAGAGGTTATCCGGACAGACATTTGCAGAGCAAATGGGCGGCAGGTTGTTCAAACTGCCGCTGCCGCATGGCGGTGCCAAGGTCCCAGCGCAGTGGACAGTTGCGAGAGAAAGCTAGCTCTCCCTGACCTTATCATCTGACCCTCCGCCTCGACTCGACCTGGCACGTGTGAGTCTGGTGTGCATTTCATGTCAGTTAATTAACCTGGGAAATTTTGATGTGGAAAAGCCATGTGCACCATATTTTATGAAGTGTGCGCCGCTCGTTTTTGCCAGCTTACGTGGCGATCACATCCACTAGGTGCACCGAGCGAGCTAGATATTCGTGTGCTGTATGGTGGTGTACGGCCTGAAATAGTAGGTCTAGGTAGGCTAGCAGGACTTGAAAATTTCGAGCTCATTTTGTGGGCCAGACCAGAGTTCCGAGTTTGTCATACAGTTAAAGACAAAGTTGATCATGTGTCAATGTGTATTTCCAATAATGTTGGGTAAGTTTCTCATCAGGATAAAAGCACGCAGTGAAGGGAATATATGGTGGGGTTTGAAATTTATAGCGAATATACTATGTAAGTCAGTGTTTCCCTGGTGGACGGACGTCGCACAAGGAGCTGACTGGTGGATATGTTGGGAACGATGATAGTGATGTCTGGGATTGTAGGCTGAGATGATGAGGGTGGCTATGTGCGTGAGTGTATCCTGAGATCATGAGCATAGCCGTAACATCTGCGAACGAGTCGAGTGTAGGCTGAGTTCATGAGTGTAGCCATGTTGTCTGTGAGTATAGTCTTAGATTATGAGTGTAGCCATGATGTATGTGAGTGTAGTCTGAGATCATGAGTGTGGCCATGATGTCTGTGGGTGTAGTCTGAGATCATGAGTGTAGCCTTGATGTCTGTGAGAGTAAAATGAGATCATGAGAGTAGCCATGATGTCTGTGAGTGTAGCCTGATATCACAAGTGTAGTCATGCGGTCTGTGGGTTTAGCCAAAGATCATGAGTGTAGCCATGGTGTCTGCTAACGAGCCAAGTGTAGTCTGAGATCATGAGTGTAACCATGTCTGTGAGTGTAGTCTGAGATCATGAGTGTGGCCATGATGTCTGTGGGTGTAGTCTGAGATCATGAGTGTAGCCTTGATGTCTGTGAGAGTAAAATGAGATCATGAGTGTAGCCATGATGTCTGTGAGTGTAGCCTGATATCACAAGTGTAGTCATGCGGTCTGTGGGTTTAGCCAAAGATCATGAGTGTAGCCATGGTGTCTGCTAACGAGCCAAGTGTAGTCTGAGATCATGAGTGTAACCATGATGTCTGTGAGAGTAAAATGAGATCATGAGAGTAGCCATGATGTCTATGAGTGTAGTCTGAGATCATGAGAGTAGCCATGATGTCTATGAGTGTAGTCTGAGAGCATGAGTGTAGCCATGATGTCTGTGAGTGTAGTCTGAGATCATGAGTGTAGCCATGATGTATGTGAGTGTAGTCTGAGATCATGAGTGTGGCCATGATGTCTGTGGGTGTAGTCTGAGATCATGAGTGTAGCCTTGATGTCTGTGAGAGTAAAATGAGATCATGAGAGTAGCCATGATGTCTATGAGTGTAGTCTGAGATCATGAGTGTAGCCATGATGTGTGCGAGTCGAGTCGAGCGTAACCTGAGATCATGAGTGCAATCATGTCTGTGTGTGTATAGCTTGATGTGTGTGGGTGAGTCGAGTATAGCCTGAGCGGAGAGGAGCTAAAATTACTTCGGTTTTCGATTGTATTGGTTGGACGTAGATCGGTGATCTACGATATGATTAAAGGGTGAATGATTGTCTCGTCATTTATTTGGCTAGAGTGTAATCATAGCTAAAATGATTGGCTCGTCATTTGTTTCGAAGATATGTCGAAAAGCAGTTTTGTTTCATGTAAGTCATTCGAAAGTGCTGGAGGATATGTATGTGAGTGTTGGGAAGAGGGGTGTTAGTGGCTGCGTTTGCTAACATATCAATTATTTTCCCTGGGATTCTAGGAATTCCTGGTTTCCAGAGAAAGACAACGTTTTTAGAGCTTGGTAAGGAGTGAATAATATCATAGACGCCAGGGTGTTGAACATCTTAAACTCGCTGGAGTTGTTCGTACAAGTGATTTAGCGTCGGTGCCGATGGCACCTTGTGGAATTTCTCCTCGCTTTATATGAATGAGAGCACATCTGATTGCAAATAATTCTACCGAGAATACAGTGGCGTACGTAGTCCGGCGGCATGGCGTAGAAGTTATAGCTGAAGCTGGAGCTCAGAGCGGCGTTCCGTTTACCTTAGTACCATGCACCTACGTACCAGCTTACTTTAGTACTATGACATGCAGATTACATACAGTTAAGCCAGATAACTCAGCCATAGCCAAATAAGTACTAAAATGCGTATTGAAGACGAACGTGACGCAACAAACGGTAGCGAGGGAAAGTGGATATTGCTTTTAGAGTACATTAGCATGAGAGTTGGAAGCCGAGTATTACTGCAGCTTTTATTTCTGAATCTGGTGGTTGCATGGTACAATGACTAGTACATAGCGCATCATTTTACAGATTATTGGACACTGAATGTATCAGAGTTGCGTGTGTCGGCTAGCTTGATACTTTTACTCACTAACAGGTAATGTCAAATTACAGATGAAGCCATACAAAGAAGCCTACGCTGACACACAAGTGACACAGATGTCAAATTACAGATGAAGCCATACAAAGAAGCCTACGCTGACACACAAGTGACACAAATGTCAAATTACAGATGAAGTCATACAAAGAAGCCTACGCTGACACACAAGTGACACCAGTGACATGGACGATAATGCGAGAATTCGAAGCATGTTTAATCTCAGAAATTGGGTCTCAAAGTCGCCGTATAAGCGGCGACTTGCCACCGGACGATTCGCCCGCCGGGGAACGGAACGGGAGAGCGAGGTCGACTGGTGAACACCGGGGAACGGAACGGGAGAGTGAGGTCGACCGGTGAACACCGGGGAAGGGAACGGGAGAGTGGGGGTCGACCAGTGAACACCGGGGAAGGGAACGGGAGAGTGAGGTCGACCAGTGAACACCGGGGAACGGAACGGGAGAGTGGGGGTCGACCAGTGAACACCGGGGAAGGGAACGGGAGAGTGAGGTCGACCGGTGAACACCGGGGAAGGGAACGGGAGAGTGAGGTCGACCAGTGAACACCGGGGAAGGGAACGGGAGAGTG
Organism: Imbricaverruca yamaguchii; assembly: GCA_034440575.1. Lineage (NCBI taxonomy): Eukaryota > Metazoa > Arthropoda > Thecostraca > Neoverrucidae > Imbricaverruca > Imbricaverruca yamaguchii. Next base: position 316,445 of record JAOTOL010001660.1, read on the forward strand.
GGGGTGGACCAGTGAACGCCGGGGAAGGGAACGGGAGAGTGGGGGTGGACCAGGGCAGCGAGTCGGTGCCCAGTGTGCTGACGTCACTGATTGGATGTCCGGGCCGTCGGAGCCATTCGACGGTATCGACTTCACCAGCGGGCGCACTTTGACCGAACGGGCTCGGAACGGCCTGCGGCTCAACTGCGGGTCATCTGCAGTCACACCACGCGTCGCGACGGGGACGGCTCCAGGGGCGGCTCCAGGGACGGCCCCAGGGGCGGCTCCAGGGACGGCTCCAGGGACGGCCCCAGGGGCGGCTCCAGAGACGGCTCTAGGGGCGGCTCCAGGGACGGCCCCAGGGGCGGCTCCAGGGACGGCTCCAGGGACGGCCCCAGGGGCGGCTCCAGAGACGGCTCTAGGGGCGGCTCCAGGGACGGCTCCAGGGGCGGCTCCAGGGGCGGCCCCCTGTACGGCCCCAGGGACGACCCCAGGGGCGACTCCAGAGACGGCTCCAGGAACGGCTCCAGGAACGACTCCAGGGACGGCTCCAGGGTCTACCGACTCCAGGGACGACAGAGACAGATCCAGGCTATCGTCAATGAGAGCCGAAGCTACGGATCAATAGTCGAAGGGTCATGATGGATGGTATAAAATGAATATGCATGCATGGAATATGTCACAAGAAGTCCGTTTACATGGCAAAGTAATTTGTGGATTCGGTATCTACCTGGGTGGTTTGAATCGTGATGCAATTATAAAATACAATTTAGTACCGCTTATGGTACATGCCTCGCCTTCATCATCGCCTATTGTGCACGTTTCGCCGTCAACACCGCCTGCGGTATAGGTCTCGCCCTCAGTTTCGCTTTGGCCAAGCGTTTTGCATTCAGTATCGCATGTGGCACATGTCCCGCTTTCAGAGACATTGTCGGTAAACGCATTGCCTTCATTACTGCTATCAGCGTCAACGCTTGATGTGGCAGCGTCAACACTGATCTTTGGGAAGGAGAAGTAATAGGTTGGGGAAATAAACTGGAACCATTGTGCTTGCGGTGCCTAACATGACGGTCGAGTGAATATGGCTGGATAGGTTGGAAAATAGGTACTGTTAGCTGTGTATGATGTTGGCCGATATTTTCTTTGGAAATTACGATGTGGTGTGATATTAATCGTGGTGTTGAATATCTTTTCTTCCAGGACTCCCGTTACAGTTTTAACTCCGGTGGGCACCTGCGGCTCATATTCTAAAATCGGAACACTTCATGACTTCAGCACTTCGTGCCGAGTGATGGATGGGAGACTAGAATAATTCCCCCATCCTGATGAGCGGATGTTTTTCTCAGTAGTCTACCCCAAGCGTAAGGAGTTTAAGTACATTTCTGCGATAGATTTCGTTAGTGTCAGTGTACCCATTCTTGCTGCTTACGTTATAAATTACCTAACACTGATAGGCAAACTGATGTCACCACCTTTGCAAGTGCGTGCGTGCGTACGTGCGTGCGTGCGTGCGTACGTGCGTGTGTGTGTGTTTGTTTGTTTGTTTGTTTGTTTGTTTGTTTGTTTGTGTGTGTGTGTGTGTGCGTGTGTGTGTCGTGCGTGTGTACGTGCGTTGTCGTGTGTGTGTGTGTGTGTGCGTGCGTGCATGTGTGTGTGTGTGTGTTTGTGTGTGCGCATATGTATGTGCGTGTATATGTGTGTGTGTGTGTGTGTGTGTGTGTGTGTGTGTGTGTGTGTGTGTGTGTGTGTGTGTGTGTGTGTGTGTGCGCGTGTGTGTGTGTGTGTGTGCGTATGTTCATGGTGTGCACACTATGCTCCTATATTCCAACGTCCGACCTACTGCATTGATCCGCCTTGGTTCGCATCCTATCCAAACGTTTGACCTAATGTGTTGGCCTATCTGGTTCGCCTCCTGCCTCTGGTTACACTCAATATATTTGCGTAGTTGACGAACATAGACAGCGCTACGTTCCAGCCCCATTGCCAGCCAAATTGGTGTGTTTCAGATCTCCTGTCTTGGCGCCTGACGTTCTAGACATTTGCTAATGACTTCTCCCTATGTGCAGACAAAGCACACGCGGTGCGGTATGCCGATGACAGTCAAATTTTGGTGTCGGACGAAAAATATTTCATCCCGAATCTACTGGCAGTGTTAGAGTTTGTTCTTGTCGATCTCGACTGCTGGTTTCATTATCATGGTCTGAAAGCAAATGCCACAAAACTGGTTATGTTACTTGGCTCTCGTCCGAATTGTCGCAGTATGACCCCATCACTATCAATTTCGGAGACGACCCAGTCCCTGAGCGTTCCGCAGTGACGAACCTTAGCGCGCTTTTCGACAAGCGTGACACGTGGGGTGCTCAGGTCTCTGCCCTCGTAAAAAGTTTAACGGGCACTCATTGGGCTGTCACACGTGCGCCACTGCATTCCCTCGAGCCTACTTCCCATTATTGTCAACGCTCTGGTCATTCAGCTTGATCCTTGCTGTTTGGCTTTCTTTGGCATTTGCTCCCAGAAAGGCATGAATAGTCTAAAATATCATTAAGATATTGCTTTACGTGTCATTTCTGGCAGCACAAATTCGATCATATAGCGCACGTGGGAAATCAGCTGGGCTGGTGCACTGTAGGTAAACCATACGAACGCCACTATCCGAACTTCCTATATGAAATTAGATCCATCGGTGAACCACAGGCTCTTGCTTCTCACACCCAGCTCTAGCTGGAGCTGCGCCCCCGTAGCACTCGCCGGGACACTGCTCTTGCGTTCCTATGGTGAGGACAGAGACTGGTAGACGTCGCTTGTGTTACCGGATGGCACAGCGTTACAGCACGTTCCCTTCTAGTGCTGGCAAGTTCGGTGTGAGCTGCCATAAGCGTGTGCGATTTTTAGACGTCTGACTCGTTCACATTGCATGTGTTTGTGCTTCGTGAGACGAATTGTACGACCCTCAATATACCAGGAGGTGCTGAGTTTACATCAAAAGTAACGTTGAGTAATATAGCATAATCCCTAACGTTACTTTTGATGTAAACTCAGCACCTCCTGGTATATTGAGGGTCGTACATTTCGTCTCACGCAATGTCTAAAACCCAGGAGCACTTAAGAGCCATTCTTCGTTGTATTAAACAACGTCTATGCTTCCACATTCTGTTTTAGCTAATGTGCTTGCGATTAAGTATGTAGCATATCAGACCTTTTACATTGACTCGGTACCGCGAACGGGCCGAACACCGAGAATACCGAGAATCTTCGACTGACACCTTTACTGTGCAATCCAATGCAATTCAGCCAACTCCGGCTATGCTTGGCTTGTGATGTGACCACCACCACACTTGGTATGGAATCCTGTTGGCCACTGCCCAACCACAATGCATACGAATTTTGAGGACATCCCTATAGGCTCTATGATTATGGTAATATACATGATTTCGTGCCCAGGAAGGCACCATATGAACTTGTCGATACATATACTATCTAGCAGTGTTAAAGGCATACGGTTCGCAATGATGTTCGTGCCGAACCGACCAGGGCTACGTTACGCTCACAAGCTACACATTCCCGGGCATGTCTTGGCAATCCGCACAATTGGGCACCTCCTGATACTGCGAAGTGCCTACAATAGAGGTACGATCGCCATCTACACATTCCCGGACATATCCTGGGAGTCCTCGCCACCAGTCGCCTCCTGATACCGCGAGGTGCGTACCATGGAGGTAAGTTCGCCTGCTACACATTCCAGGACATATCCTGGGAGTGCCCACGATTGGGCGCCTACTGATACTGCGAGGTGCATACCATGGAGTGTCAGCAGCGAGCGCGCAATTTCTGCACCTTACGGTGTCAGCATTAGTCCACCCACTGCAGATAAGTTCGTCTATTCGCTACATCAAAGGGCATCAAAATATGTCCAGTGAAACCTTGAGTTGACTTTGGCAGCGGACTTTGTTCCAGAGGCGAGATCCCCCGAATCCGACCCATAGTCCAGGCGGTGATTAATCCCACGATGCTTAAATCGTGCTGAAAGCTCATAAATGTCGGCCGTTTCCACAGCGCGTGATTGCTTCCACCTGATTGGGTTGCGTATACACACACACACACAGACACCCTCCCCCTCTATCTCTCTACCTCTACCTCTACCTCTACCTCTACCTCTGTATCTACCTCTACCTCTCTCTCTCTCTCTCTCTCTCTCTCTCTCTCTCTCCATTTTTATCTCTATCTCTAACTCTATGTCTATCTCTATCTCTGTCTCTATACCTACCTCTATCCCTATCTCTATCTCTATCTCCATCTCTTCTCTCTCTATCTCCATCTCCATCTCTATCTCTATCTCTATCTCCACCTCTCTCTCTTCCTTTATATCTATCTCCTCTTCCCTCCTTCCTCTCACTTCTCCCCTGCCGTCACTTCGTCTCTCGTCCTCCAGATAAGCTTCTTCAGCGTTGTTCGCTCCAAGATGATGTGTTTGGCACCTCTTCTGCTTGCGTGGCGTTGCGGCGCTATCGCATGGCGTTGCTGCCCGGCGTGTGGGTGATCGAGTGGGGTCGCTTTCCTCCCGCCAGCCGACCGCGGGGTCATCACATTCCACTCCTATGGGCAGTGCAGCCTCACATCCCCCGGGCCGACCGCGCGATTATCCCGTGCCACTCCAGCAGGCTGCTCCCCTCTCACGAGCCGACCACAGAACCACCACGCTATGCTCCGGCGGCTGGGCTGTACTGCCAGCGGCTGGGCTGCAATGTCTGTGGCTGGACTACACTGTCTACCCCTGTGGCTGGACTACACTGTCTACTCCTGTGGCTGAATTACACCCCCTGCCCCGGCGGCTGGGCTGCACTGTCTACCCATGTGGCTGGACTACACTGTCTATTCCTGTGGCTGGACTACACTGTCTACCCCTGTGGCTGGACTACACTGTCTACCCTGTGGCTGGACTACACTGTCTACCCCTGTGGCTGGACTACACTGTCTACCCATGTGGCTGGACTACACTGTCTACCCATGTGGCTGGACTACACTGTCTACCCTGTGGCTGGACTACACTGTCTACCCCTGTGGCTGGACTACACTGTCTACCCTGTGGCTGGACTATACTGTCTACTCCTGTGGCTGGACTACACTGTCTACCCCTGTGGCTGGACTACACTGTCTACCCTGTGGCTGGACTACACTGTCTACTCCTGTGGCTGGACTACACTGTTTACCCTGTGGCTGGACTACACTGTCTACTCCTGTGGCTGGACTACACTGTCTACCCCTGTGGCTGGACTACACTGTCTACCCCTGTGGCTGGACTACACTGTCTACCCCTGTGGCTGGACTACACTGTCTACCCCTGTGGCTGGACTACACTGTCTACCCCTGTGGCTGGACTACACTGTTTACCCTGTGGCTGGACTACACTGTCTACCCCTGTGGCTGGACTACACTGTCTACCCCTGTGGCTGGACTACACTGTCTACCCTTCTGTGGCTGGACTACACTGTCTACCCCTGTGGCTGGACTACACTGTCTACCCCTGTGGCTGGACTACACTGTCTACCCCTGTGGCTGGACTACACTGTCTACCCCTGTGGCTGGACTACACTGTCTACCCCTGTGGCTGGACTACACTGTCTACCCCTGTGGCTGGACTACACTGTCTACCCCTGTGGCTGGACTACACTGTCTACCCTGTGGCTGGACTACACTGTCTACCCATGTGGCTGGACTACACTGTCTACCCCTGTGGCTGGACTACACTGTCTACCCCTGTGGCTGGACTACACTGTCTACCCCTGTGGCTGGACTACACTGTCTACCCCTGTGGCTGGACTACACTGTCTACCCCTGTGGCTGGACTACACTGTCTACCCCTGTGGCTGGACTACACTGTCTACCCCTGTGGCTGGACTACACTGTCTACCCCTGTGGCTGGACTACACTGTCTACCCCTGTGGCTGGACTACACTGTCTACCCTGTGGCTGGACTAACTGTCTACCCCTGTGGCTGGACTACACTGTCTACCCATGTGGCTGGACTACACTGTCTACCCATGTGGCTGGACTACACTGTCTACCCCTGTGGCTGGACTACACTGTCTACCCCTGTGGCTGGACTACACTGTCTACCCTGTGGCTGGACTACACTGTCTACCCCTGTGGCTGGACTACACTGTCTACCCCTGTGGCTGGACTACACTGTCTACCCCTGTGGCTGGACTACACTGTCTACCCTGTGGCTGGACTACACTGTCTACCCCTGTGGCTGGACTACACTGTCTACCCCTGTGGCTGGACTACACTGTCTACCCCTGTGGCTGGACTACACTGTCTACCCCTGTGGCTGGACTACACTGTCTCACCCTGTGGCTGGACTACACTGTCTACCCCTGTGGCTGGACTACACTGTCTACCCCTGTGGCTGGACTACACTGTCTACCCCTGTGGCTGGACTACACTGTCTACCCCTGTGGCTGGACTACACTGTCTACCCCTGTGGCTGGACTACATTTCTGTCTACTACCCTGTGGCTGGACTACACTGTCTACCCCTGTGGCTGGACTACACTGTCTACCCTTGTGGCTGGACTACACTGTCTACCCCTGTGGCTGGACTACACTGTCTACCCCTGTGGCTGGACTACACTGTCTACCCCTGTGGCTGGACTACACTGTCTACCCCTGTGGCTGGACTACACTGTCTACCCCTGTGGCTGGACTACACTGTCTACCCCTGTGGCTGGACTACACTGTCTACCCCTGTGGCTGGACTACACTGTCTACCCCTGTGGCTGGACTACACTGTCTACCCCTGTGGCTGGACTACACTGTCTACCCCTGTGGCTGGACTACACTGTCTACCCCTGTGGCTGGACTACACTGTCTACCCCTGTGGCTGGACTACACTGTCTACCCTGTGGCTGGACTACACTGTCTACCCCTGTGGCTGGACTACACTGTCTACCCCTGTGGCTGGACTACACTGTCTACCCCTGTGGCTGGACTACACTGTCTACCCCTGTGGCTGGACTACACTGTCTACCCCTGTGGCTGGACTACACTGTCTACCCCTGTGGCTGGACTACACTGTCTACCCCTGTGGCTGGACTACACTGTCTACCCCTGTGGCTGGACTACACTGTCTACCCCTGTTGGCTGGACTACACTGTCTACCCCTGTGGCTGGACTACACTGTCTACCCCTGTGGCTGGACTACACTGTCTACCCCTGTGGCTGGACTACACTGTCTACCCCTGTGGCTGGACTACACTGTCTACCCCTGTGGCTGGACTACACTGTCTACCCCTGTGGCTGGACTACACCCCCTGTGGCTGGACATGTCTACCCTGTGGCTGGACTACACTGTCTACCCTGTGGCTGGACTACACTGTCTACCCCTGTGGCTGGACTACACTGTCTACCCCTGTGGCTGGACTACACTGTCTACCCCTGTGGCTGGACTACACTGTCTACCCCTGTGGCTGGACTACACTGTCTACCCCTGTGGCTGGACTACACTGTCTACCCCTGTGGCTGGACTACACTGTCTACCCCTGTGGCTGGACTACACTGTCTACCCCTGTGGCTGGACTACACTGTCTACCCCTGTGGCTGGACTACACTGTCTACCCCTGTGGCTGGACTACACTGTCTACCCTGTGGCTGGACTACACTGTCTACCCCTGTGGCTGGACTACACTGTCTACCCCTGTGGCTGGACTACACTGTCTACCCCTGTGGCTGGACTACACTGTCTACCCCTGTGGCTGGACTACACTGTCTACCCTTGTGGCTGGACTACACTGTCTACCCCTGTGGCTGGACTACACTGTCTACCCCTGTGGCTGGACTACACTGTCTACCCCTGTGGCTGGACTACACTGTCTACCCCTGTGGCTGGACTACACTGTCTACCCCTGTGGCTGGACTACACTGTCTACCCCTGTGGCTGGACTACACTGTCTACCCTGTGGCTGGACTACACTGTCTACCCATGTGGCTGGACTACACTGTCTACCCCTGTGGCTGGACTACACTGTTTACCCTGTGGCTGGACTACACTGTTTACCCCTGTGGCTGGACTACACTGTCTACCCCTGTGGCTGGACTACACTGTCTACCCCTGTGGCTGGACTACACTGTCTACCCCTGTGGCTGGACTACACTGTCTACCCATGTGGCTGGACTACACTGTCTACCCCTGTGGCTGGACTACACTGTCTACCCCTGTGGCTGGACTACACTGTCTACCCCTGTGGCTGGACTACACTGTCTACTCCTGTGGCTGGACTACACTGTCTACCCCTGTGGCTGGACTACACTGTCCTGGACTACACTGTCTCCCCTGTGGCTGGACTACACTGTCTACCCCTGTGGCTGGACTACACTGTCTACCCCTGTGGCTGGACTACACTGTCTACCCCTGTGGCTGGACTACACTGTCTACCCCTGTGGCTGGACTACACTGTCTACCCTGTGGCTGGACTACACTGTCTACTCCTGTGGCTGGACTACACTGTCTACCCCTGTGGCTGGACTACACTGTCTACCCTGTGGCTGGACTACACTGTCTACCCATGTGGCTGGACTACACTATCTATCCATGTGGCTGGACTACACTGTCTACCCCTGTGGCTGGACTACACTGTCTACCCCTGTGGCTGGACTACACTGTCTACCCCTGTGGCTGGACTACACTGTCTACCCCTGTGGCTGGACTACACTGTTTACCCTGTGGCTGGACTACACTGTCGACCCATGTGGCTGGACTACACTGTCTACTCCTGTGGCTGGACTACACTGTCTACCCCTGTGGCTGGACTACACCCCCTGCCCCGGCGGCTGGGCTGCTCTGTCTACCCATGTGGCTGGACTACACTGTCTACCCCTGTGGCTGGACTACACTGTCTACCCATGTGGCTGGACTACACTGTCTACTCCTGTGGCTGGACTACACTGTCTACTCCTGTGGCTGGACTACACTGTCTACCCCTGTGGCTGGACTACACTGTCTACCCTGTGGCTGGACTACACTGTCTACCCCTGTGGCTGGACTACACTGTCTACCCCTGTGGCTGGACTACACTGTCTACTCCTGTGGCTGGACTACACCCCCTGCCCCGGCGGCTGGGCTGCACTGTCTACTCCAGCAGCTGGGCTGCACTGCCTACTTCAGCAGCTGGGCTGCACCGCCTACTCCAGCAGCTGGGCTGCACTGTCTGCAGCTGGGCTGCACTGTCTACTCCAGCAGCTGGGCTGCACTGTCTACTCCAGCAGCTGGGCTGCACCGCCTGCTCCAGCGGCTTGGCTACACTGTCCGCGGCTCCACCCGACCCAAGTTGACACAGAGCCGTTCGTGGGCTGCAACTTGATCCACACATATACACACACACACACACACAAACATCGCGAGGACACTCGACCCAGCCGGTTGATATGCGCTCGGCGGCTGGGCGGGACGACGGCGTTTGCTCTCCGTATACAGGATTAACTATCCGCTGTCGGGAACCGTCCGCTTCCTGCCCCATTCCCGGGGCCTGAGATGCTTCCTCTGACGGCTGTGTGAGATGTACGTCACAGGTTCTATGACTTGGAGACATCCAAATGGTTTATATTTCTTAGTGGAATGCATGTCCCTAAGTCCGTGAAGGTAGCAATGATAAAGTTCTACGTGAGTTTCAGAGTGACTAATCTCCGGCCAATAATGTCATCATTCTTACCTTCGAAGACTACAGCAGAACAATTGTACTGGATCCAAATACGTTTATCTATACAATATCCATACATATATATATATATATATATATATATATATATATATATATATATATATATATATATATATATATATGCGTACAGGAGGTTACGCTATATATTCTTATCGTCATCTACTATTCCCAGTCAACTTTGTTCTTCTGCCGCACAGTTGGTGGGAAAGTATCTTGAGGACACTGAGGGTCAGGCAGCAAAGGGGCGACCCTGACAGCCTTGGTGGTCGAGATACAGCGGCTACGTGGTATCCCACTACGTGTACCACTTTCAGAAAAGCCTCTTAGCGGTTGTGCTGTCGGTGTGAGACCTCTCCAAGACGCACGGTGGAAGTATGGAGATAGGACGTTCCCCCTAACGCATCATTTCACACAGGACCGTCCTGGGGGGTTCTTCGGGCTGGTGCGAGGTGGAGCAGTATGTAGCCATCATTGTACGCTAATGGAAACCAATTTCCGTCTCCGACTTCCGAATATTCTGATGCTGACACCCCGCGGCGTAAACACACTGGGCACTGACGGAACAGACACCACCGCCACTGACCCGGCCTCCCGGGTGGCTGCTGCGGCCACCTAACCACCGCCCCGACAGCTGCCTCCGCCGTGGCTGGGGGCGACGAGGTCATCTCCACCGTAGACATATCATGGGCGGATCCAGGAATGCTCATGTGGACACATTCCCTCCGAAGGACGCATTCGGCGTCCCTCCATAGGAAAAATGATTTGAGCGTGGATAAGCCAAAGGGGCACTTGAGCACTTGAGCGTACCTATGCACCTGAGCAGAACACTAAGGTGGTTTTTTCGTCTCGGAGGGGCGCTTTTCCCCTGTAGGTTTCCAGCCAACTCGGAGTACTCGGGAAACGTGAACCCTTCTTAAGATGCCGAGGTCCCTTCCCTTCCCATAAAGACATTTACCATAATTGCATTGAGCATTATGCCTATTGGAAGTGGAGGAGCACTTTGCCTCCGAAGGCCATCATTTCTTCGAAGGGGCACATCTGGGTGATAAAAAATTGTGCTGGCGGGAGTGTGTGTGTGTGGGAGGAGGGGAGCACTATAGCACGCTGAAAGGGCACATTTTCTCTCCATGGGGCACCTCTGGCTTTAATAAACGAGGGGTGCATTCGCGCACACTAAGCGTGTGCGCATACTAGTGCATTCGCTCCTTTTCCTAACAAGAGGCACCTCCGGCTCAAGATTCTTAGCAGGGCGCACTCCAACACACTGAAAGTGTGGGTGCCTTTTTCTCTCACAGGGTCGCCACTGTCTGAAGAAAAAAAACTAGATGGGGGTGCACTCAGCCTTCCCGGATTGGCGCTAATTTTAATGGGGACACATGCCCCCACCCTGTTCCCGACCCTGACATCTATGGATATGCACACACTGGGTAAAGGCAAGAAAGAGACGATTGCTCCCCTTCATGATTTCATTTGGCTGCCTGGCCATTTGCCCTGACAGTATGTGCGCGCCTCTCAAAGTTCTATCCCCACAGTCTTTAGCGAAATGCCAGATCGGTCATTGACTAGACTCCTATTGCTACCTTTATACATTGCTCGTCTACTTTTGCGCTAACTTTTGCGGGATGAGCACCAATTTCTCATTCCACTGCGCTTCATTTTTCTCCGCAATACAAAGTTGTTCCATGAGGTATTCAGTTCATTTTGCATCATAGCATTTTTTTCTTTTTTTTCATTCCCGGCACGAAGTGGCCTGAGGAAGTCGAAGTGCCCGATCTAGCAAAAGTTACGAACCCTCGAAGCTCACTATCATTGAAGCTAGATCTAGACTATCTCAGCTGACATGTCAGATTTGGCTGGCAGCTGAGATGCAGTTGAGATGTCAGCGACTCATGACGTGAATGGCGGCTGAGACGACAGCGTCACATGAAATGTACTGTCATCTGATGTGTCAGCAACACATGAAATGTGCTGTCATCTGATGTGTCAGCAACACATGACATGTACTGTCATCTGATGTGTCAGCAACACATGAAATGTACTGTCATCTGATGTGTCAGCGATACATGACATGTACTGTCATCTGATGTAACAGTGACACATGACAGACTCGTGTCAGGACGTCCCGTAAGCTAGTGGTCAGCTGGTGTAATGGTAAGCTATTGTCAGGACGTCCTGAGGTAATCACTTTTGCCGCTTGCCATACGCTGGTCGTTGGAAGTGAGGATATGCTGCTGCAGTGTCGTGCGTATGCCGTGCGCATACCGTGCGCATGCCGTGTGTATGGCATGTGTATGCCGTGTGCATGCCGTGCGTATGCCGTGTACATGCCGTGCGTATGTCGTGCGTACGCCGTGCCTGCAATGGCAGCCCGCTGACCGGCTCCGGTGCCTGTACTTCCCACCACTCTATCTGCGACTTCAGCGCACAGCGCTTCCCATAAGCGCGCCCAACTACTTTAGCATCTCGCGCTTCCCATCAACACGCGACACCATGTGGGTGCCTGCGCTCGCAGTCTTCCCTCCGCCGGCGCCGCCTCCATCTCATCTGCCTCCGTTCATTTCTCACGCGTGCTCGGGGTCCCTAGGGCAGCCGCAAGCGGCGGCTCGTCCCAAACAAGGCGCCTGCCAGCCAGCTGCCGCCGCCTCGCCCTCGCCTCTGAGCGCCCGCCGGCGGCTGACGGTCGGTGGCTGCAGTGTCCCGTCGTCAGCCCGTCAGCCGGGGGCGGGCTGACGTGGTGCGCCGCCGCCGGCGGCTGACGGTCGGCGGCGGCAGTGTCTCTCGCCGTCAGCCCGTCAGCCGGAGGCGGGCTGACGCGGTGCGCCGCTGCCGGCGGCTGACGGTCGGTGGCTGCGGTGTGTCCCGCCGTCAGTCGTCAGCCGGAGGGGGGCTGACGCGGTGCGCCGCTGCCGTCAGCTGACGGTCGGTAGCTGCTGTGTGTGTCTCGCCGTCAGCCCGTCAGCCGGAGGCGGGCTGACGCGGTGCGCCGCTGCCGGCGGCTGACGGTCGCTGGCCGTCACGTCACGGTGTGTGGTGACGGCGTTTTACGGCAGCGTTGATGGGCCACCATGCGGGCGGGGCTTTCATCCGACGCCGACGACGCTCCAATACGCTCCAACGGACCGGCTTCCGTCCCCCCCCCACTTCCCCCTCTCTTCAGGCCAGGATCCTGGCAATACATGGCCGACGCCGCTCAGACCAGGACCGCGTTGTTTCGAGCACTTTCGGCGATGATTTATGAGCATGGACTGGTGAGAGTGCTGCTTTGGCGAACGCTGCGGAAGTAGGACCGATGTGTCTATTTGTGGTGCCTGGATCACAAATGTGGCCAACTTCCCCAGCTGTCGTACAATAGTGCTGCATCATTTTTAATGGTGGTTATAAATTGCGAATGAAGATGAAAGATACATGGCGTCATCGACATCTATTATCTCCCACAATTTATACTGATACAAGAGATGCCGGGATGACACCAACATGCCAGCGCCACGGAGTCTTTCCAAATATTTATATCTTCCCATTAGTTCTCTTACTTCTTCCCTTGAGTGAACGGCATGTTGGCTACTTTTTTCCTGCACACCTAAAACGGTATAAAAAGTTTCGCAGCTTCATAAGCTCTTCGAGGGATAGGAACCAATCGCCTGTGCCGCCACTGACCACGCTAGCCGACATGTGTGTTTCACCTCGGCAGCACCGAAGCCCCGCGTTGGTCGGGATTTGAATGGCCTCGCACCTCCAAACAGTAGCGGGACGACGGTATTGTTTCGGGCTCCTCGAGTCACCCGTTTCAGCTCTGAAAGAGTCAAGGATGAATATGTTTTCCGGATCCCCAGATAACCCAAGATACAGTCTCCGAAAGCCGCGTAATCTTCGAAGCTTTGTGGAAAGCCGGTGCCTTCCACTGAGAACGAAGGTCCTCCCAATGACTCTTGGATTTCATAGCACATTTGTGGCTGCGATGGATAAAAAATTATCTTCTGAGCTTTATTGTGGGATGGGGGCTTTAAGACATCATATAAAGTGATATGCAGAGATTGCACTGAGAAACGAGCTATATAATCCAACAATCCCAAACTGTTAAAGGTATTGACATATTTTGAGAAACAAAAGTTGATTCATACACGAAGTTATCTCTGATATAATTTCGTCTAATAGTATCCGTTTCAGAAGTGATCACAGAGACACTCCAGGACGTGCACTATAAACCTCAAGATGAGTACTACAAAGTTGAGTGTAGAATATAAAACGAACTCAAATACTTCGAAATATTCAGTTGTAATGCCAAAATATTTCCACTGAGAAACTGGCTGGATCACTCAACATATATGGAAGATTACCTATGGTTCTGACATGTATTGGAAATAGTTGTTTTGGCATGTTTGTGTAGTGAGATTGCCGGATATGAAATTATATATTCCAGACTGCAAGATAATTTAAAGTATGCTTTTTTATCAACTCTTAAGGTACCGGCAATGTCTCGGCAAGCCGACACGGCTGCCCGGATAAAGATTCTTTACGAGCTGAAGTTGCGCTGAAGTCTCGCTTCATGACCGCTTACTTGCAGACTATTCCAGACGGATGCAATATCGACCGCCGAAGGCGTATACATGACTATTAATAGGTGTAAGTGGAACTCTTCAGAATCCGTAGGCGTCCCCTACCGGACGAGTTATCCTAGGTATGCCAATGGTCTGTCCTATCGGGTACCGACACAAAACCTGGTCTTTAGCATAAACAGTAGCACATTTTCGATGAATTCTAATCATGTCAATCATCTTCCATCCAATGGATTGAATTGACATTTGTCTAAGTCTAGCGAAATTTTTTGTCGGCTCCTTGCGCGATGTTTTTTAGCCGCGGTGCGATTCTTCGGTCGCCTGGTGCCCAATCGTTTTTGGGTGCCCCAACTCCTTTCATTTCCTGGGACCGACGCACTTTTTGTGGTCTTCGACGTAATTGTTGTGGCCACGAAATTACTTTCCTGATAGGAATTGATTTTCCGGGAAGCCAGCTGCGGCTTGTAGTGCTCTGGCGCGACTGTTTGGCCCTCAGTGAGATTTTCAAGGCAGCGGCGGTGCTTTTGGGGTCTAATTAAGAGTTTTGGGTCACGTCATTATTTCCTGGCAGCTCTTGTGCGAGGTATAGTGACCTCGACACGTTTAAGGGCGCCCAACACATTGTGTTTGTTTTTCAGCGATTTTCGTGACCCGATATTAATTTTCCATGTCCGAACTGATTTCTGTTGTCCCGGTTTCATTTTTAGGTGGTTTCGATGATACTTTTTGGTCACCAGTGCGATCTGTCAAGCCCCTCGCGTGATTTTGAGGGGCCCAGGAGCGACTTTTTAGCACGCCAGGCTCAACGTGATTTCCAGAGGTCCCGATCACACTTTTTGGGCGCCCGTCGTGATTTTAACGAACCGTGTTACGACTTTGATTGGGCCCCAGCTTCATTTTGGGGGCCATGTGCGAATTTTCTGAAGCACCCTGTATGATTATAAGGGGCGCTGTGGGATTTTTTAGGGCCCAGCGGGATTTTTAGGGCTATCTTTCCTGCCATAGAAATTGTGCCATGGTGCAATTTCTCCGAACCCCGGCGCGATTCATGGGAGCCTCACAACCTCTCAGGGGGAGGGGTGCACCTGCCCCAATGCCCCACTATTCTGTACCCCACTGATCTCCTACTATTTTCTTAACTTGCTGGTTTGCTGGTTTGTATAATAAAAGGAGTGTGGCAAAGTGCTTAGTTCATGTCATACATCACAATTGGAGATACGTAATCCACACGCCATATATGCTTTTAACTCGCCCTTCTCAGGGGACCTTTTTATGCTCCCATAAGGTTTCCGGGATACCCAAAACCAGTAGCGCAATCGGAGTACCTTCTCCTTCATCCTTTTTGCGTCGGCTCTGCGAGTTTCGAGGCCATGTCTTGGGTGGTCTTTCATCTAACTCAGATCAAAGACCACCTAAAAAAATGTTCAGGATCAATAATTAATCTAAATGAAGCAATATTGAAATGAAACTTGGTACATGAGTACAATTAGACGTTGCCTACAAAACGTATGTCCCGGATATGTTTTTTATAAAGTCGATTGTATATCCGGATTTTTCCGATCTAGGTCGACATCATCCCCGAGATCAACGCTCTACCAACTGATCTGATGCGGCGGCAAGACCGCAATTTCGCATGCCATACATTTTATGGTTCGCTCGTGGTCATAAATATCACAACTTTCATTGGTTGAGCACTGCCAAGAGACGAACTGCTCGCGCATGACCAGCGGGGATTATTAGTTTCCGTCTTTAGCCGGCCCTGGCTCAACAGTGAGATCTTCACGCCCCGTTTTGGGCGGGGACCGTTAAGGACCCCTTTTTATTTATTCAAAACTGAGCATTGCATGAACACAAACCGCGCGTCAAGTGGAAAGCCCGCCACAAGTGGGGCTCACAACTGACCTCGCTTATATTTTAAGCAAACTTTGAGACTAAATATGGCGGCTTTTCAGGCAAGAATACCTTGAATAAAGATTATCATCCATTTCTGGTGGACACATACTTAACACTCACGCCTTTTCAGATTCAATTACACATCAATGTGCTTATAATATAGTCATATTGGCCCATCATGGATCAAATTGGCAGTGCTGTTCGCTGACCTGACCTCCAACACAAATGCAAGACATACGTGTTGTAAGTCCTGCCAAATTGTCCCTAAACAGAGAAGCTCTGTCAAGCAACTCCGACGTTTTCAAGTTTGTCGTGAGTAAAAACGACCTCCAGAATTTTCTTTATCCATGATATGAAGCCCCCTCTTAACATCGATATAAGTCTTGCATTCCTCTCGGCCTGTGCATTGACGCACACGCACACGCATAGCAACACACGCATCAAATAGCTCCGAGAAGACATCAGCACCAGTGCCAAGCATCACGCTTCTCTCGACTTCATCTGTCATGAGCCAATTACCTCTCCTCCTCATTCGTGTCGACTGAGTCCTAAGTGCATGTTCGAGAGCATGTGATTGCATGCTCGTGCGCTAACTGTGACCTCTGACCGGCAGGTCCTCCAGGTCGTCCGATCATTTTGGACGAGCGAGGTCACGTTGTGGAACGAGTTACACGCCGCCGGTACAGAGAGGGGGAGATGGTGCAGTTGACCTGTCGGTCCGATGGAGGTGGGTCCGGACTGATGCAGAGGAGGTGCACCGGTACCGAGTGGGGGAGATGGTACAGCTGACCTGTCGGTCCGATGGAGGTGGGTCCGGACTGATGCAGAGGAGGTGAACCGGTACCGAGTGGGGGAACTGGTACAGCTGACCCGCCACTTGGGTGGATGTGGGTCCGGACATGTATGGTACAGAGAGAGAGGGTGTTGGTGCAGCTAACCTATGGCTCCGGTGGATGTGGGTCTGGACTGGTACAGACAGAGGGGAGTTGGTGCAGTTGACCTGAGGCGCCGGTGGAGGTGGGTCTGGACTGGCATAGAGAGGGGGGGGGGTTGGTGCAGCTCACCTATGGCTCCGCTGCTCACCTGTGGCTCCGGTGGAGGTGGGTCCGGAGTGGTGCAGAGAGGGGGAGTTGGTGCAGCTGACCTATGGCTCCGCTGCTCACCTGTGGCTCCGCTGCTCACCTGTGGCTCCGGTGCCCACCTGTGGCTCCGGTGGAGGTGGGCCAGCCCGCCGTGGCTGAGCTACTGAGTGGCATGCACCCCCTGCAGGACTTGCCTGCCTTGTCACTGTGCCATGCGTTGATGTCGCACCTTTTTTCCGAACTTTAACGATTATCATTAGTGCTGGATGACATCGGCGGTATTTTTTCGCTCATTTGTTGCCAGGCAGTGGATTATCCGCTCACATGCCCCAAGCCCCCGTTCCCCACCCTTCCTGCTCCATAATCAGTCACCTCTGGGCATATGAAATATTTTTAATTACTCGAGATACAGACATTGTCTCATTGACTCTGTAATGGCATGGCCGGGTGAGGAAACTAAGCTTGGCAAGTGTGGCACTTGGTGGTGTAACTCTTTCGCCATACTGTGTGCATCATATTGTGAACGTGATCGTGAATAAAGCTATTCTGAACGCGTATATATATATATATATATATATATATCCAGATGCAGACTCTCTACCAGCGAAGAGGAAATTATACAGCCATAGCTTTGTTGCTGGTTTCAACAACATATTCGCACACTCCTGCAGGAAGTCCGACGCCCAACATCACCTGGTGGCACGGCAGCGAACTACTGTCCAGCTCGGGGAGGCTGAGCCACGGCGGCACGGCGCAGAACCACGTGACCGTGGGACCGCTGACGCGAGCCTACCTGGGACAGAAGTACACCTGCTCAGCCAGCAATCATGTACTGGCGAAGCCACAGTCTGTCTCCGTCACTATCGATATGCTGTGTAAGTATCGGTGTTCCTCCTGAGACGCTGGCCTGACCTCAGAAGAACCGGGCTGTGATTTTTCCAAGCATACCCTCTTCCGCTATCTCATGTCTGGTGATTAATCAGGACAAAATCGGGTTGTCTTGTAAACTGCAGACTTGAAGTGGAAGCGGCAGTGCACTATTCTTCCCCTGCTGGTTCAAGGATTTCCTCGAGCTACCATGACTGTCGTTTGGCAGTCACGAGACCGACTGTCAGACAGTGAATCCTCTGTACTGCTGTGTCTGTTCAACAGCACGGCCTCTGTACTGCTGTGTCTGTCCGACAGTGCGGCCTCTGTACTGCTGTGGCTGTCCGACAGTGCGGCCTCTGTACTGTTATGTCTGTCCGACAGTGCGGCCTCTGTACTGCTGCGTCTGTACTGCTGTGTCTATCCGACAGTGCGGCCTCTGTGCTGCTGTGTCTATCCGACAGTGCGGCCTCTGTACTGCTGTGTCTGTCCGACAGTGCGGCGTCTGTACTGCTGTGTCTGTCCGACAGTGCGGCCTCTGTACTGTTGTGTCTGTCATACAGTGCTGCATCTGTACTGCTGTGTCTGTTCAACAGCACGGCCTCTGTACTGTTGTGTTTCTCCTACAGCGCGGCCTCTGTACTGCTGTGTCTGTACTGCTGTGTTTGTCCGACAGTGCGGCCTCTGTACTGCTGTGTCTGTCCGACAGTGCGGCCTCTGTACTGCTGTGTCTGTACTGCTGTGTTTGTCCGACAGTGCGGCCTCTGTACTGCTGTGTCTGTACTGCTGTGTTTGTCCGACAGTGCGGCCTCTGTACTGCTGTGTCTGTCCGACAGTGCGGCCTCTATTCTGCTGTGTCTGTACTGCTGTGTCTGTCCGACAATGCGGCCTCTGTACTGCTGTGTCTGTCCGACAGTGCGGCCTCTGAACGTGCGCCTGCTGGGCTCTAATAACCCGCTGTCAGCTGGCGTCACCTACCATCTGACTTGCCAGAGTAGTGGCTCCAGGCCGTCGGCCACCATCCGCTGGTACATGGACGGCCAGGAGCTGACCGACACTGACGAGGTACGTCTAGCACGCCACTGCTACTGACGAGGTACGTCTAGCACGCAAACGACAATGACGAGGTACGTCTAGCACGCCACTGCTACTGACGAGGTACGTCCATCACGCAACCACCACTGACGAGGTACGTCTAGCACGCCACTGCTACTGACGAGGTACGTCTAGCACGCCACTGCTACTGACGAGGTACGTCCATCACGCAACCACCACTGACGAGGTACGTCTAGCACGCCACTGCTACTGACGAGGTACGTCTAGCACGCAACCGACACTGACGAGGTACGTCTAGCACGCCACTGCTACTGACGAGGTACGTCTAGCACGCAACCGACACTGACGAGGTACGTCTAGCACGCCACTGCTACTGACGAGGTACGTCTAGCACGCAACCGACACTGACGAGGTACGTCTAGCACGCCACTGCTACTGACGAGGTACGTCCATCACGCAACCACCACTGACGAGGTACGTCTAGCACGCCACTGCTACTGACGGGTCGTCCATCGTTACTGCTACTGACGAGGTCGTCCATCACGTTACTGCTACTGACGGGTCGTCCATCACGTTACTGCTACTGACGGGTACGTCTGCACGCAAACGACAATGACGAGGTACGTCTAGCACGCCACTGCTACTGACGAGGTACGTCCATCACGCAACCACCACTGACGAGGTACGTCTAGCACGCCACTGCTACTGACGAGGTACGTCCATCACGTTACTGCTACTGACGAGGTACGTCCATCACGCAACCACCACTGACGAGGTACGTCTAGCACGCCACTGCTACTGACGAGGTACGTCTAGCACGCAACCGACACTGACGAGGTACGTCTAGCACGCCACTGCTACTGACGAGGTACGTCTAGCACGCAACCGACACTGACGAGGTACGTCTAGCACGCCACTGCTACTGACGAGGTACGTCTAGCACGCAACCGACACTGACGAGGTACGTCTAGCACGCCACTGCTACTGACGAGGTACGTCCATCACGCAACCACCACTGACGAGGTACGTCTAGCACGCCACTGCTACTGACGGTGCCGTGCACTGCGGTCGTCCATCACGTTACGCACTGACGAGGTACGTCCATACGTTACTGCTACTGACGAGGTACGTCCATCACGTTACTGCTACTGACGAGGTACGTCATCACGACTGCTACTGACGAGGTACGTCCATCACGTTACTGCTACTGACGAGGTACGTCCATCACGTTACTGCTACTGACGAGGTACGTCCATCACGTTACTGCTACTGACGAGGTACATCTATCACGTCACTGCCACTGATAAGGTACGTTCATCACGTCAAGAACTTTCAGCTTGCATAGGTCTTCAAACAGAGAGCAAGTTAGTCTTCTTAGCGACGTAATCGAACTTCGAGTAGTAGTGGCAATGTGGTCCTAAATTGGGAAACGCGTGTTGTTTCTCCGACAAACTGACGTTGGACGGACTACTTGAGCTGTCCGAGTTTTCAGATAACTTGCT
Organism: Imbricaverruca yamaguchii; assembly: GCA_034440575.1. Classification (NCBI taxonomy): domain Eukaryota; kingdom Metazoa; phylum Arthropoda; class Thecostraca; family Neoverrucidae; genus Imbricaverruca; species Imbricaverruca yamaguchii. The sequence continues at coordinate 337,089 of JAOTOL010001660.1, forward strand.
GGTCTTTGTGCAAATGCACAAGCTGCTTCAGCACTCTGGTGTGGCCAATGCGCCTGTATTGGCTGTTTGACTGGCCAGTTTGGTTGTTCAGTCTGACTTCTTACTCAGGCATGATCGGCGTCATAGTTCAATCTAGGCTACCATAGGCATGACTGTATAGCCAACAAAGCAGAGGCTTAACCTGCATGTTAATTCAGATAGATCTGTTGCTTTCTCTCGATCTGCTCTGCAGTAAATCGTCTTCCAAAATCAGCAGCAAAGTGTTCCTCTGAACTGGTCGATCGACAGGCGCAAGTATTTTAGAGAACTTTGAGGGCAGGTTGTGTGACAGCTTCAGAGTGGGTTGAACTTGATGAGTGAAACCCAAGCAGTTGTGCGCTGCGGCGAAGTTAGTGTTATGGTGACATTCGAGTTGCAGGTGCACGACGTGTATGAGAAATAGTGTGATCAGAGAGGGGAGAGAGGGTGTTGGCTCTTGTTCGTCGGTCCTTGCGCGTTAAATTCGCAAATTCCGACAAAATTCTTCACCTTCAGCGAATTTGTGTCGTCGTTTTTGTCTCCCAGGTAAAATGGCATAAAACATGCCCTGATATCCAGAGGGGTCACGAAAGGTGTGTTCCACAAAACGGTGTTCACCCAGGAACGGTCGGTTGTGGTCTCTTCTCTTCCTTTTCAGTCAATGCCACCGCAGAATCTGGACGTCTCGGTGAGGTTTGACTTCTTCCCATTGATTTTCAACTCTCGTTGGTGCTGCCCCGTAGAGATGGTGCCAAATCTACCAAACAAACGCTCCGCTGCATTGCAATTACTTTGCTTGCCCGATCTTCTGCCAGGTGTTTCACCAGATGTTTTTCTTTTTCATAATATGCTTCAGGGTCGTACGGATTTGGAGTCATAATTTGAACATAATGACCTTTTTTCGTGAATGCAAAATTAGACAGACGCTTTTCTATTGCAACCAGAGAAATGCCTGCAGGCAATGGTCCGACAAATATGTGTGGAGTGTGAGAGACGTTGTGCCCTTTTTGCGTTATCCAGTTGCACCAATGGCCGTTTTGGCCATTTTAGCGTGCCTGTGAACTTAAATCGCGGCTGTCGGCTCGATGGTCAGATCGTGCCTGTGAGCTCGATGGTCAGATGGATGCTGCTGGCGCCGATCGGCCATCGCAGTCTTCCTACGCAGCAAACATTCCCACTGCAGATTCAACCGTTCATTGAGTATAAGCCAGCAAGGAAAACGCTATCCGCAATCAGACCTCAGCCGAAGAAAAATTGCGCACGCCTGGACCAACCCCGAGCTACCCAAGTGCGCCGTGACGACGGTAAACCAGAAACACTTGGTCGCTCGCGTTCCCAACAATCTCCCGTTCGGTGGAAGCCTGTGTCGGTGCCGCCGACGGGCCTGCAATTGCTGCCAGACGGGGTCGCGATCCGTCACCCACCGGCGAGCATCGCTCCGGGCCGACATGCCCGACTGTCCGTCGATTGACTGCAGTCTGTCTGGCCGGCGAGATTGCGCCGCGGAGGTGGTAAACAGCGTCTGTTGTGCAGACGCTGTTCTGGAAATGTTGAGCGGTGACCAGATTAGGCGGTCACCAGTATCAGCCCCCCACATGGCGTGCATCGACTGCGGCTACCATAGTTACCAGTATACCAGCATACCAGCACCAGACAGTACCGCTACCAGTTCTCCGCCGAGTGAGCACCGACTGTGGCCATATTCATCATTCACAAGAAAAGCTGCTATATTAAAATTATGAATCCACATGCCAAGGCTGTGCCACCAATGCTATGCACGTTCGCCATATAATTTCATGAATTACCTGACAGAAGAATGGACAGGTCAAATCATTTCAATAGTTTGAAAGGGGCCCTAGCATCTTGAGAGGACAATTGAGGGTTAATGGAGCCCCTGAGAGCTAAGAAGAGTCCCTAAGGCTAACGATGGTTGTGAGGAATACTGAGAGCCAGTTTCAGAGCTAGAATATCCTTGATGACTGGATAGAGTTCCTGAATCTAGAGCGGACTGGAATGTGATGCTCCTGAGACTATGCAGGGACACAGGCATGGACATAGTTACCTAGGAGCAAAGGAGAGTTCCGAGGGCTGGCGATACTCTGCTAGAATTGTGAGGCCTGTCTCGAAGCTGTATGATTCCTCTGAAAGCCAGACAGCTTCGTCGAGTACTGGAATGGCCCATGCAAGTTGAAGATGGCTCCTGACGAATGAATAGGTTCCCTGAGAGCCAGATAGGACTGGACCAGGATGCCACTGATATTTATGATGAACGCCGGAGGGAAATGGGCCCCTGAGGACTAAGAGAGTCTTTGAGAACTAGCGATGGGTGCCGGAAATGCTGAGGACCAACCTCAGAACTGAGATATCCTTGACAGTCCTAAATGCTACCGAGGATTTGGAAGGTCAACCACCAGCGGCGTCGGCCGCCCCAACTGCCACAGCCGTCCTAGCGGTGACGACCGACCAAGCGGTCACAGCCGTCTCAGTTGTTTGACCACAGTTAACCCAGCAGCTACGGTCACTCCAGCCACGACGAAAAAGACAGCTCAGCGATAGCCGTCATGATGGCAGCTCCAGCGGAGCCGGTGGCTCAGCCTTGCACCTGGGCGACACTAGCTAAGCAAAATATAAACATAATTTGCAGGATGCCGTGTGTTGTACGTAGCTTGTTGGAGTTGGAAGACACGTTCAAAGTTTTCAAGTGGGATGAGCAAGTTGAAGTTGATTTAGGGAAGCCGGGGTAAGCTAGTCTTTTTTCTGTTTTATATTATAAAACACTACGTAAAATATATCTGCTTATGATATTTTGAGGCGTAGCGTGGACCTGTTGATATTGTTTTCAAATAAATGCGAAATATTTGGGTATAAAAACATTACGCCATGTCAATTTTTATAAAACATTTTGTTTTTCGGGGTATGTCCGCCTACGGGATAATCCCACACACGCGTTCCCACCAAACCCACCAAAACACATGCGTTCCCACCAAAAATGTGTTCAGCTAGGGATGGTGGGCGGGTGCATTAGACTATGCTGAATGGGCGTTCTTTTTCTGTCAGAAAGCGTTTTTCCTCTCAAGAAGGCGCCTATTCAATTTAGAGGTTTTTGGGGCTGACAAATACGTTTAGCGGATGGGGAGGTGGTGCTCTGCATCCACTCGGAAGGGCGCCATCTACCGGCCGGAGGGTGGCGCCCCTCCCGCCGGAGGGGCAACGGGGCACATGCTCAAGTGTCACCTGGTGCAGTGCAGGCGGTGATGACACCTGGTCAAGGTGGGCGTCGTCGCCCAGATTGCTCCGATGTGCCTTTGACAATGGAATGATTTCGCAGCGGGTATATTGGCACGAAAACGTATTTGCTTTTAATTTGCTTGCCTTAATTCTAGCTAGACACCATACTGTTGCTGATAAACGCGTTGGATGTCGTAAGCAGGCTTGCTTGAGTCCCATAGGGATCGATAAACATTGAGTTCTTAGAATAGCCTACCAAGAAAATGAGAACGGCTGAGTAAATAGCAATTAGTGTGTTGTTATTCGTAAAATACCAGTTCATTGTTGGAGTTTACCTTTCTGTGCTTATTGCGTGCGACTTTGAACGGAAGGGGTGGTCAACTGAGACTCCTTTGCTTAAATACAGCTCGGGAGGCAGAAATTGGCGGTATCATCCCGACGGCGATGCAACCCCGGCGTCCCCTATTGATACCCAGGATTTTTCGCAAGAAATATTTCAAAGCTGACTGTACCTGTTGCATGCTCATGTTTCATTCCGAGTGAGAAAATACACTCTAAGCGGATGTCTAAATCGAGTCATAATGGAAACAAGAGAAGGTAGCCTAATGATACCACACCAGGGGCGCACTCAGCTTTTTCTGATCCCAAAAAGGAAATACTGCCAAGACGCGCGCCGAAAATGTTTTTGTTTTTCTGGCTCAAGACCAAATTTATATTGATGTATGTATATTGTTTAAAGTACCTTCGAGATGACGTAGAAAACGTAGCAGAAGATTCAGCGGTTGGCGCCAGGATTGATCCGACCAGAGTTTGCAACTAAAAACTACTAACAATTAACATGAGCCTAGGGCAAATAGCATCGCCAGACTTCGCTCGGTTCATCGGAATCGATGTCTGAAACCAATTCGCACTTGTTACATCGATCGGATTATATGAACGGCGATAATCTAGCTAGTTGTAGACAACGCACCACGCCAGAAAACAAATTCATTATTGCCAACGAAAATACGCATATGAGATTGAAGGCCATTCACATGACATTTAGCATGACCAATGATTTAGAAACCTTCGAGAAAAGTAACAGTACTGCCTAGGGACAATGCAAAATCCAAGGACACAAACAATTTAATTATGTGCCACGATGGTCACTATATTTCTCATTTATGCTTATGGAATTACTTTGCTCTGCAGGCACATGATTCGAGGCTTTAAAATGCCTACCTCCCATGGACGTCGTATTGCTGTTTCAGGTTTTTTTTCAGAAAACATTGTGCATTTCACCAGTTTCTTGGAACCCCTGACTACTCCCCCTCCCCCGGAATGATAGATTCTGATCTTAGGGGTTCCTGACCCCCCCCCCCCCACACACACACATTGACCCTCGGGATCTCCATCTCTGGCTGGATCTTGGTACCGCGACGTAAACTTCAATGAAAACTTAAGTACCTCTCCACTTACGGTAACCTGGTGACCGGTAATACGTCTCATATCCACAAAACTTGTCATTAACCCCCCCCCCCATGTTAACCCTAGTCGATGAATCGGCTCTGATACGCGGCACAACATCAGTGACGCTTTCTAAGTTGTAGAAACGACGCTCTTTAGTGGATTATTTTGCATTATAGCAGGAAATAAGGTGCCCAGGAACGTGGGAATGTATAGGATGGTTTGAAGTGGAGGATGAAATAATTCGTTGTACATGCATTCGTTGAGCAAGCCGCGCAGAACACTGTCTGCGGAGCTGACGAAAACCGGCCGCGCGAGTGGTCCGAGATGTTATGAACGGCTCAACCTCTGTGCGCCACAGACACGGTCTGACCTGAGATGACCCGCAGAGCCGCAGTCACGACGGGAACGTCACCACGTCCAGGGTGAGCTTCACACCGCGCCGGCAGGACGACGGCAGGCTGGTCCGCTGTCGCGCGCGCAATCCGCTGCTCAGCGCCGGCATCGACGACGTCTGGACACTCAACGTTCGCCGTGAGTGTGGCACGGCCGCGGCCCGGCGGTCAGTCTGGCATGCAGGGGCGACATCTCATCTGGTGTGGTGTGTTTCTTCGTGTCCTGAATGTATTCGCCACTGGAACACACGGTCTTACAGTCTATGCACGGTATATTACACAGGCAATATAACAAGATATGCGGACCACCGTTCTGCACACCCTGACAGGTCACCACCGTCACCCGAGAGCGCAAGATGGCGCCCGCTTAGCCAGCTGTAAGGCGGGAATCGCGGCAAGCAAATTATATATGAAACATGGTGTGGTGAAGATATTATCGTCGCCGGGCGATATCTGACGGCGCTGAGACATTGCTCAAAGTCACTTTGACAGTAGCTGATGTCATCGAGATAGTATATGATGTCCCTGCTGCACGGTGTTGCGTCACCAGGTCAGCATCTCCTATTACGAAGGAAAAATGGGATGCAATTCGGTCGACATGCCATCTCAATGAGTCAGCTTTCATGTTGCTGGGACCACATCTCGGGTCGCTGGGCAGAGGTTTCGGTGTGGACTGATCGATATGGATCGGCCTGACCTGAAGAAAACAAGCTTATGCTGTAGTGCATCAGATAGCTGCTGCTGCAGCTGCCTGGCACATTTTGTTTGAATCCAGGCCATGCATCTCGAGAGACGAGTCACAGGGAAGTATTTCTCTGTCGGAATGCGTCCTTATCTGAGGCCTACCAGGTCAGGTCAGGTCAGGTCTACCAAACGGTGTACCGGCAGTCCACGCTGATTAGTGGTAATCCGCCGGCTGGCAGCACGGGTCCGTTATCAAATGGTCAACACCTGAAGGAAAGAGTGAACATTCTGATATTTTGTCGACGCTAGACACTACTCAACGCTCAGTACCGCTCCTTGTGTACACCGTGCCGCCACTCAGCACCGCTACTCGTGTACACCGTGCTGCCACTCAACACCACCACTCAGCACCGCTTCCCGTGTACACCGTGCTGCCACTCAATGCCACCACTCAGCACCGCTACTCCTGTACACCTTGCTGACACTCAACACCACCACTCAGCACCGCTATTCCTGTACTCCGTGCCGCCACTCAACACCACCACTCAGCACCGCTACTCCTGTACACCTTGCTGACACTCAACACCACCACTCAGCACCGCTATTCCTGTAAACCGTGCTGCCACTCAATACCACCACTCAGCACCGCTACTCCTGTACACCTTGCTGCCACTCAATACCACCACTCAGCACCGCTACTCCTGTACACCGTGCTGCCACTCAATACCACCACTCAGCACCGCCACTCCTGTACACCGTGCTGCCACTCAATACCACCACTCAGCACCGCCACTCCTGTACACCGTGCTGCCACTCAACACCACCACTCAGCACCGCTCCTCCTGTACACCGTGCTGCCACTCAATACCACCACTCAGCACCGCCACTCCTGTACACCGTGCTGCCACTCAATACCACCACTCAGCACCGCCACTCCTGTACACCGTGCTGCCACTCAATACCACCACTCAGCACCGCCACTCCTGTACACCGTGCTGACACTCAACACCACCACTCAGCACCACTACTCCTGTACACCTTGCTGACACTCAACACCACCAATCAGCACCGCTACTCCTGTATACCTTGCTGACACTCAACACCACCACTCAGCACCGCTACTCCTGTACACCGTGCTGACACTCAACACCACCACTCAGCACCGCCACTCCTGTACACCGTGCTGCCACTCAACACCACCACTCAGCACCGCTTCCCGTGTACACGTTGCCGCCACCCGGCGCCACCGCGGACTGCGCCTGGATATTCAACATATTAGTATATTCTCTAGCGTCTGATGTCATTGAGTCGACGTACTATATTATAGATTGGTTCCACTTGTTGGAGAAGCCATTCAGAACCAGCGGGAATGCCAAATGCGGGGCTGTTGCATTCAGTCTGAGCCCACCTGTTCCCGACCGATTGGGAAATTCCAGTTGCATAGCACAATTTTTGACTGCAGGTTAATCTGCCCACCAGTCGCACACGACCGGCTTGCGCCTGATCTGCGGCCTTGCTTGGCGACTTAACAACTGGCCATCCTAGTCAGAGGCGTTAACAGTTGGTACCTGAACGATTCGACCAGTTGCGTCAGTCCCCTTTGCGGGCCTGTGCTCTATCCACTGAGCTCACGAGGCAGCACGTCACGGAGCCATTATATCCTCTGGGTCAACAACTCGCATACTGTCACCATATTGTGTTGCTGCCATCGCCGGCTTACTGAGCTACCGAGTTGAGCAACCTGTCATCGTTCACGCTCAGCATCCGCCTCGAGTAGATCAAACTCTGATTAGTATGTGCCACACGTTGTAATAGGGAACTGCGGATGAGCTGTATTTGGTGGTGGGTAATTTTCGTTCATGTTGAATCGGGATTAGATGTGGCTGATTATCAGTTCGGTTTATGGGGCGGATGGCGTCGCCCTCTTGTCGGCCGATCTGCCGGCTGCTTCCTCCGCACCGTTGTCAGCTGTCGCCACGGGACCTGCCGGGGATCGACGCTGTCCACAGCCGCTCAGAGGGGCGTGTGGAAGCACGCAGGTGTGTCCGGAGACTCTCATTGGTCGCCGTCAGTTAGTTATGTGGGTTTCAGGGCGCATCGATGAAGGTAATCATATAGCGCCCACCAGTGGCTGCCGTCCGTCTCTATTTCCGGACCTGTTCCCAGTCTAATCTCGTAGTCCCCGTGACCACTTTTCCACGAGCAGGTCGGCCATGTTCCCAGATGTACCCGTCAACTCCACTGTCTCGGGGATTAGCTGTCAGGAGATGGCAGCTATTCCTCCGCCATCTCCCATCTAATACCGGCAGCATATTAGATATATATATACCTATTATTTATATATATATATATATATATATATATATATATATATACGGATATATATCCCTATTACATATAGACATATTACAGCATATTAGATACGTATGCCTACGCTGGTGGACATGCATGGCTTTGACAATCGCTTCGTTCATAACAGATCGTTGCTTTTGTTTCTAGGCACGACTTCAAATAGCATATGTATCTGGCTAACTTATTGCTTACTGATTCGGCAATCCGGCCTGATACTGCCCTCCGCTCACCCCCCCGGCTTCACCTCTCCTCATGCCATACTGTCTGGCGCCGGCAGACGCCCCGGTGGTGACGCTGGAGACCTGGTCCTCGCCGCCGGGACCGACCGTCCAGGAGGGCTACACCGTCTACATGAAGTGTATCGTGCGGGCTGATCCGCCGGCGCTGCGTCTGCTGTGGCGGCTGAACGTGGGTAAACACTGCCGGAGTACTTCAAGATAAGAGAGAGAGAGAGAGAGAGAGAGAGAGAGAGAGAGAGAGAGAGAGAGAGAGAGAGAGAGAGAGAGAGAGAGAGAGAGAGAGAGAGAGAGAGAGAGAGGGAGGGAGAGGGAGAGAGAGATAGAGAGAGAGAGAGAGAGAGGGAGGGAGAGAGAGAGGGAGAGAGAGTGAGAGAGAAGAGGAGGGGGAGCGATATGTATATATGTATGTATGCATGTGTGTGTGTTTGTGTTTGTGTCTGTGCTTATGCACCGCTCGCTCGTTCCACTCCATATCCGTTTGCTTCCCATCTCCCTCTTCCATCCAGCGCTGACATGATAAGTAAATAAGCACGATGGGTATGTATCAAACGATTGAAATGAATCTGATGGTATTACACTTCGATGCAGCACGAACTGCCCAGGCGGATTGAAGCGGGTGATAATCCGACGATGTGTAAACTGAGCTGTATACGCCGACCAACCCCGCCCGTATTACAAGCCGAGCTGATATACGAGAACCAACCCCGCCCATATCACAAGCCGAGCTGATATACAACTATCCCCACCCGTATGAAAAGCCGAGCTGATATATGCCAATGGACCCCGCCAATATCACAAGCCGAGCCGATATACCCCAACTAACCCAGCCCATATCACACGCCGAGCTAACACACGGCACCTAACCCCGCGCATGTCACAAGTCATACCGTCACCATTGAGTAACATTATCCGGGGTTGATACCCAGCATACATAGTGTCGACGTTTCGTACATCCGGGCATATACCAATATAGTTGTCATCAATAAGAGCTAAGAGTCCAAAGGCAGTAGAACCTGTGGACTGCTCCCCACCCGTATGTCTCGCTCTTCGACCGATGGGTGCTGCATCACTCCCCACCATTATATCCGGCTGTTCAGTATTGCTACAGACGGCAGCATCATATTCTCACCAGGGGTCACGACTACCCACCACCCCTGTTCCTGGTTATCGAGCGCCATCTCCTCAATATACTGTTCAATGGCGGTGTCTTCCTCTGGACGTACTGATCACTGGAACTGTCATCTCCTCAATGCACTGTACTCAATGGATTCAACTCAACTGTACTCAGTGTACTGTACTGTACTCAATGTACTCAATGTACTGAATGTTCTGTTCACTAGTTGCGCAATCTCCTCAATGTACTGTTCACTGGAAGTGTTATTTTCTCAATGTACTGTTCACTGGCAATGCCATCTCCTCAGTGTGCTGTTCACTGGATGTGTCATCTTCTCATTGTACTGTTCACTGGAGGTGCAACCTCCTCGATGTACTGTTCACCGTAGGCTTATTCGTAATTCACTACACAAAGAAGCATATATGTCTTTTTCAGCTAGTGGGGTGCTTAGAGTATTTTGAACCTAATGAGATTTGTTCGGGTATTGTTTTATTTTGTTTTAACCATATTCGTACCTCGTCATCTTTACCTGCAATTCAATGCAATATCTGCACCTGCAATTCCATCACGAATCCTGAAGTTGCACCACGCAGTTAACTTGTGCAATGCTTCTTTTAATAGGGGCGGGGATGGCCGAGTGGTTAAGGTGTCGGGCTATGGGTACCAAAGGTCCCGGGTTCGACTCTAGCGCCACTCAGGACATTTCCCAATCCCGCGGCCCACCGGCGAAACAGTGTGGGCGGCGCCATTAGCCGTGAATGTGCATAAAGTGTGTCGTGAACCAACCAATAAACAAACAAACAAGCTTCTTTTAATACGTCACCCCACGGCGTTTTATTGCTATTTATTGAGACTGTACTGTAGTGATGCGCAAATGTGAAATACAATAAAATGCATTAATTACACGCATGGCACACCGTACATTTTGCGTTCGCTAATTGTTTTTTTTCGTCATAAAATACTGCGGCATCGCTTCACTATGAAATGTTGGGAAACATTAAGTCGTCATGTAGAAGATCGCACGCACCTCGTTTAAAGTTGGAGGAATTCACAATTCAAGTGCTCCTTCAAATGAGTTGTCCTTTAACCCTCGCACGGCTGGTGGTCTGAGCCACCTTCGCCATGCTGGGGGGGGTAGATACATACCCCCTCAGGCATCTCACGAAACAAGCAAGATAGAACGAATCTGAAAATTGTATCGGATAGCCCGAACAAATTCCAGTCTAAAGTACTTCGGTAGTTTTTACGCCAGGATTTTAACTTGAATTTCACACAGCTGAGGGTGGTAGATACCTACGCCACTAAAGTTTTCCCGCGACATCGGGAAAACGGGCGCGCGGCAGGACGCTGAAATTTGGCATACCTTACAATTAGCTATTTTCGCATCTTCTAAAAAAAGTTGGATCGGGTCATCGTAGGTCACCGAGTTATCGCGGGTCAAGTGAGGTACCTTAAGCAAATATTTAAGCAATTGCCACGCCTTCAATAATAAAATAAAGGTATTACAATGAAACATTCAGGGTTTACTTATCTTGACGGAGCGACAAAAAGTAAGTTTCAGAATCTGATATTATTTATTTTTTGATGACGTTCTAAAAAATATCAAAAACTCAAGATCAAAATTGTCAAAATTTTGGATTTTCAAAATTCTGTATTTTTTAAATCTTTGAATTTCAAATTTTCCTTTTTGAAATAGGTATACGGACCAAAAATATGACGTTCTAAGTCAACTTAGGATTGTACAAAAGTCCATAGTTCGTCTGCACTGTTCATGTTAGTTTGGATAAAACTACAAAGTGCAATAAATGGTCATCAAAAAATCAAAATTCGAAAATTTTGAAATCTTACGTTTTAGCGCTCCGTCAAGGTAAGTAAACCCTGAAAGTGTTATTGTAATATCTTTATTATTCAAGGCGTGGCGACTGCTTAAATAATTTTGGAGCTGACCACTTGACCTGCAATAACTCGGTGACCTTTGATCATCCGACCAGAATTTTTTTAGAACATGTAAAAATAGCTAATGGTAAGGTGTACCAAATTTCATCGCGCTGCCGCGCGCCATTTCCCCGCTGTCGCGGGAAAGCCTTACCTTATCGGGGGTAGGTATCTACCCCCAGCCGTGCGAGGGTTAATAAAAAAACTTTGGTGCGCACTTCTGGAAAACTTAACATGATCGATGGATTAGGATGCGGGGAAAGAGGAACCCTGCATCGTTTTGCCGGCGTCGGTAGTTACAGCCGCTGTCCCACTGCCCGCTCCACAAGTCGGCTGTGCGTGGCGTCGCATGAGCGCGTGACTACGTGTCTCAGCTTGTGCGCGTACCTGAGCCAGTGTCTCAGCCTGTGCGCGTGACTCACTCTGTGTCTCAGTCTGTGCGCGTGACTGACTCTGTGTTTCAGTCTGTGCGCGTGACTGACTCTTGTGTCTCAGAATGTTGTCGTCACCAGGGACCCTTCCTGTTCACCAGAATGCTAACATGGACAGCAGCCGTATCATTTGGTGCTGCTGCGGTGAGTGGCCGTGTCATTTGGTGCTGCTGCGGTGAGTGGCCGTGTCATTTGGTGCTGCTGCGGTGAGTGGCCGTGTCATTTGGTGCTGCTGCGGTGAGTGGCCGTGTCATTTGGTGCTGCTGCGGTGAGTGGCCGTGTCATTTGGTGCTGCTGCGGTGAGTGGCCGTGTCATTTGGTGCTGTTGCAGTGAGTGGCCGTGTCATTTGGTGCTGCTGCAGTGAGTGGCCGTGTCATTTGGTGCTGCTATAGTGAGTGGCCGTGTCACTTGGTGCTGCTGCAGTGAGTGGCCGTGTAATTTGGTGTTGCTGCAGTGAGTGGCCGTGTCATTTGGTGCTGCTGCAGTGAGTGGCCGTGTCATTTGGTGCTGCTGCGGTGAGTGGCCGTGTCATTTGGTGCTGTTGCAGTGAGTGGCCGTGCCATTTGGTGCTGCTGCAGTGAGTGACCGTGTCATTTGGTGCTGCTGCAGTGGGTGGCCGTGTCATTTGGTGCTGCTATAGTGAGTGGCCGTGTCATTTGGTGCTGCTGCAGTGAGTGGCCGTGTAATTTGCTGTTGCTGCGGCGAGTGGCCGTGTCATTTGGTGCTGCTGCGGTGAGTGACAGTGTCATTTGGTGCTGCTGCGGTGAGTGGCCGTGTCATTTGGTGCTGCTGCGGTGAGTGGCCGTGTCATTTGGTGCTGCTGCGGTGAGTGGCCGTGTCATTTGGTGCTGCTGCGGTGAGTGGCCGTGTCATTTGGTGCTGCTGCGGTGAGTGGCCGTGTCATTTGGTGCTGTTGCAGTGAGTGGCCGTGTCATTTGGTGCTGCTGCAGTGAGTGGCCGTGTCATTTGGTGCTGCTGTAGTGAGTGGCCGTGTCACTGGTGCTGCTGCAGTGGTGGCCGTGTAATTTGGTGTTGCTGCAGTGAGTGGCCGTGTCATTTGGTGCTGCTGCAGTGAGTGGCCGTGTCATTTGGTGCTGCTGCGGTGAGTGGCCGTGTCATTTGGTGCTGTTGCAGTGAGTGGCCGTGCCATTTGGTGCTGCTGCAGTGAGTGGCCGTGTCATTTGGTGCTGCTGCAGTGAGTGGCCGTGTCATTTGGTGCTGCTATAGTGAGTGGCCGTGTCATTTGGTGCTACTGCAGTGAGTGGCCGTGTAATTTGGTGTTGCTGCGGTGAGTGGCCGTGCCATTTGGTGCTGCTGCGGTGAGTGACAGTGTCATTTGGTGCTGCTGTGGTGAGTGGCCGTGTCATTTGGTGATGTTGCAGTGAGTGGCCGTGTCATTTGGTGCTGCTGCAGTGAGTGGCCGTGTCATTTGGTGCTGCTATAGTGAGTGGCCGTGTCATTTGGTGTTGCTGCAATGAGTGGCCGTGTCATTTGGTGCTGTTGCAGTTAGTGTCCGTGTCATTTGGTGCTGTTGCAGTGAGTGGCCGTGCCATTTGGTGCTGCTGCTGTGAGTAGCCGTGCGTCACGTTGTCTCGTAGCCAGTGACCCCTCTTGCCCCTCAGGGTGCTACCTTGGTCAGTGACCGGAGTCGTGGCCTGGTGTTGACCAACGACACCTTGGTATTGCATCACGTCACCCAGCGCATGTCGGGCAACTACACATGTTCCGCCTTCAACGACGAGGGCAGGGGCCAGAGCGACGTGCATCAACTCCGGATCAGCTGTGAGTACCCTACTGAGGTCACGTGACCACGCCCACCTGCTGGGATGGGCTCAGGATCAGCTGTGAGTACCCTACTGAGGTAATGTGCCCACTGTTCAGCTGCTGGGTGGGCTCCGGATCAGCTGTGGGTACCCCACTGAAGTCACGTGGCCACTGCCCACGTCCACCTGCTGATGCAGAGGGGGGGGGGGGTACTGGAGGAATGTGAGCCCCCTCTCCCCAATGGAAGGATGGCTTGCTTTCGGCGCAATAGTCGCCATTTCAGGAGGCTCGAGTACATTCCCACTCGACGGACTTTTTCAGCCGAAAGCGCCCTGTTCGCAGGAATATGTGCAACTTTGACACCAAAATCATCCACTATGCTCGGGTGCTACAATATTCATACACAATTCCGCGCCGCTCAACGAATATCTTTATGTCGAAGGTACCGCTCCCACGTGCGAATTCTTTGAGCTTCCCCTGGCTGAGGTGGCCGTTTATCGACGTTTCGGTTAGGTACCGATGCTTGACAGGAAGAGAGATAGCTGAACATTTTCGATATGAAGTCGTGTTGTTTTCATAAAGCTGTTCTGTCGCAACCTGTGTGAGCTAATATGACCCGGCTGAGCCCGGACCGACTGGCGCTATCTCGCACTGAACTGCACTGGATCCAGTGCCAAGTCAGACATTTGTGATACGAATATCTCCAGCGTATCCATGGTGTAGAGAAGTTGTGCTCCGATTGGGAGTCACTTGCGTCTGCGGCTTGTGATAGCTGGGAAAACCTCGTCTGGACCGCGGATGCTTTGCTTGAACCGCGGGTTGAAACAATTGCTGCCAGCTGCCGTTTAAGCTGGATTTTGAGCCGTCAACGGGCTGCCCGGCTGCGCCCGGCCCGGACGAAAGCTCGGTGGCCCTGCTCAGCGACCCTGCTAGGTGACCCTGCTCAGTGACCCTGCTCAGTGACCCTGCTCACCTAGGTAGGTTCAGTGTGACTCAAAGCGATCTACTGTTCAATTAGGGGCATATGTGCCAAGTTTGAAGCTGATATCATCATGCATTTTCAAAATCAACATGAAAACTCACAGGGGCGTTAGATTAACCCGCGCCGAATTTCCTGTCAGATCCTCACACCCTGTCTCGTGGGGGGGGGGGGGGGCGGTTAGTAACCCCCTCTAAAATGTAATCTAAGCATCGCACGAAAACGATAGAGGTGTCATTGAAAAGCGCGCGACGAGTAGGGTCCGGGTCCACCATCCACAGCAATATCCCCCACAAGTGACGTCACCAGGGGGGCTAGATTTTCACGACTTTTCACAACTTACATCATGTTTTTGGCTCTGGGGAGTTCATTTTGGAGGATATATGAAGAAAAAAATTATTTGGAATGAGAAAAGGACAGTGGAATCTACCCATGTTTTGCCCCCCCATTCTCTTGTAATTTCAAAATTTTGAATTTTCACATTTTCTATAATTTTCCTTGTCCAATGGGTAGAGCAGACCGCGAAACGTTGTTGGAAGTCAACTAGCCCTAATAAAAAATGCTTACTTTAGCCATTTAGCCAGAATCCTCTATTTGAACTGCAACTTGGCAAATTCGCAAAATTGATGTGGTCAAAGACGAAAAAATGAAAACAATTTCACTCGTACGCTTTGTTGCATCCCTAAAGATAAGCAAACGCTGAGAGTTTCATTAAAGTATCTGTATCCGTTAAAGCGTGACGACCGGTTGAACTTTTTGGAGGTGACCTCACTTGACCTTGACTAACTCGTTGACCTTAGCTGACCTGACTTCAAAATTTTGAAATTCCGTGCCAAATTGATGTGGGAAAAGGTATGCAAAATTTGGGCGCGCTGCCACGCGCCGTTCGTCCACTATCCGCGAAAAACCTGAGGGGGGCTGTTGAAGACCCCCCGAGACGGGACGGTTAACCGTTAGATTGCATGACAAATTCTACAAGATAACAAACGTATCATCATTGGACAAAACAAAGCATTTTCGTTTCGACCAACATTAGTGAACAGGGAACAGGGGTAGGCGATCAGATTTGTACAAAGTTGAATTTCATATTTTCCCTGAATACGAAAATTAGACTCCATTTTCTATCTTAGTCAGAGGTGCCGCTTTGCATGCGGATATTGTTCAAGCCACTCCAGCTTTTTCTTGAGCCATCACGATAAGGATTTAACCCATCGCAATGGTTCAGAAGAAGGTAAAAACATTAGAACACCAGTGTACATTGCAAATATATTTTTAAAATGTCCATTGCCGGACATTCTTTTCTCCTTAGGGGTTCCACTGTATGCTGAATCTAGATCCTCTTATTCATGGACCATTTAGATGCTCTCTTTTGCTACCATTATTGCGTTGGTATCTTGAGAAACATAGGTACCATGATCAACGGCAATTACACCTGATGAAAAATGGTTAGCTCTCTGTGACGACCAAACATACGCAGGTAACACGTCTGCTCATAACGTTAAGTTGTGCACACATGGAACGACTCTGCGTAAGAATGTGGGCCGCCAGGCGTGCGTGTGCTTTGTTTGCAAACAATACAATCCGACCAAAATAATGGAACGCTACCATTGCTTAGTATGCATGCTTCGAAAAAATTGTAACGGTCAAGCCAAGCTGTTCTTGTCAATGGAAATTTCAGTGACTGACCTACGCTAAAGCGAGCCGTTATCTGGAGTGTCCTCGCCGGCCTTCACTGCAGTGACCTGTCATCTGGACATCTGCCACTGACCCTCACTGGGGTGAACTTTCACCCGGATCGTCCTCACCAACATTCACTGCAGTGACCTGCTATCTGCCACCCTGCACGACTCTTAACTGAGAACGTCCTGGTGGCGGGCCGCGTCCTGTTGCCGTTTCCGATGCACATCCAGGAAAGTGAGCCCTTGAAAACATGACGCTACGCTCGGCTACCGATTCCAAGTACCGACGTCGCCACTGCTTACTCTCTGGTCAACGCGAGTTCAGCGAGTTCAATCCGGTCCGGAAAACTGGACGACTCGCAGGTCCACCCACGTGGGCCATCCTGGATGCATTGGCTGGCCGAGGAAGTTCGATGAAGCTGATCGATAGATGAGCGCAGGCCGCCCGGCGGGCGGATGTTTGGCTTCTCCTGAAAGGTAGCGGTCGGCGGGCGCGAGTTTACGGTGGCGGGTTGGCGGCGACCAGAGTTGATTGGTGGTGTGCGCGGCCGATCTAACTTGGCAGGCCCGCCGGCCCGCTGGGGCCGGGTGGTCCGCGCCAGTCGCCGACTGGGGCAAGCCTGACGGCCCCAGCCTTCACCGCGGCAGGAGCAGGAGCTATGTCGCGTTTGGCTGTCTGGCTTATTCTCTAAGTTGCAGATCCGTGCTCCCGTCGGCCAATCTCTCGTTAAACGCGAACATAGCCAAGCGACGGCGATTAGTGCAGTACACATGCATGCATCTCGTACATGGTTAAGCGACGGCGAGTGGTGCATCACTTGTGTATGCATCTCGTACTGGCTTTCATCTCCTGATCTAGTGGACTTATGCAATTAGTACAAGCGACTTTGAGAACTCGAAATAGTGCATTTGAGCTTGCATAGTGCGTTTGCTGGATATAGCTAACTGACACGATTTTGGCAATAGTGCAGCCAATTTCCAGAGAAGCACATCCAGAATAGACACCGGAATTCAATACGCTGTCAAATATTGCAATATACCTCCAACTGAAATCCACCATGCCGAATCCCTTCCAGCCATCAATGCTATGACTGAAAGGAGTTCATATTCTCTCAAGTGGCACGCAAAATGTAGTGGCTGTATACCTTCGCTTGCAGTGAAGGGGCAGACATGTCTTTTATCATGCATGCTTTTATAGCAAATGTCCCGCGAAGAGCATGGTGACCAAGTTTTACGTCTTGAGCAAGATAAGTGAGGAAACACCAGATTATATATAAAAATAGAATCAGGAAGCCCAAAACTGTCTCGGGTATCCGCATTCAAGGTCTTGATTTCGGTTGGTGGGCAAAATAGTAGCAGTCTCGTCAGAGTTCGTGCTGCTTCTCCATGCTTTTGTCAGTACTGAACACGAGATTGCATGGTCTTTGTTTTGTCAGTAGCCACACAATTAATAAAGCGACCATGTTATCCAAAAGGTCAATCCTTGTGCCTAGATGGCTTACACATCATCTGACTCCGTCTCCATCGCTTGAATCCATACGTGTATTGGTCTTCTCGGATGCCTCGTGATTGACTTGAAAACTGTTGCCGATTCTACTCTCAATGTCGAAAAACTGCACCTGCCAATGTCGGTGGCCAGTTGACATCAAATGCAAGGAACTACCACTGTCGGGCGTTGGGCCCTCGCCACCACTTTGAACATCCAAATTTAGCAGTAACTGCATGACATTGACTGTACAGAAATGACTTTTCCGCTATAACTTATTGCGTCAACAGTCAAGCGGGGCAAGCTACAATAAAGAAGGTACACCACATCGCACTATCACTCATCGCTCTCCGAGAGAAGCACTTTCAGCTTTGCATGGAAGACACCCATTGTCATTTGCGCAGATTCAGCATAAAGACATAAAGACCTAAAAGATTAGTGCAACTATGAGCCACAAGGGCCCTTTTTGGTTGCACTCTGTACACTGAACCAGTCGCCCACCAAATCTGTCAACCAGCCCTCCCTGTAATACTGAAAAGCCTGCATCGAGCCGCAGTGGGGCACGAGAGCGGAGCGGACGTGTTCCGGTCTCCGTGCGTGGTCGCACCATCACCACCTGCTGGTGTACCTGCACCACACTGTACCCGCACCAAACTGTACCCGCACCACACTGTACCCGCACCACACTGTACCTGCACCACACTGTACCTGCTGGTGAGCGGCTCCCACCGTGCACTGCTGGACTGAGGCCGGCGCCCCAAAGCCACTGGCTCGCCGGCCACTCAGCGCCCGTGCAACAGGCAGAGTCTGGAAATCCGTGAGCTCGACGGAGTTCGTGGAGGAAGACTCCGTCGCAGATGCGACACAAAGTCATACCTGTCAGATCCACAAGTCGCACGAACGCTGAAATTTAATATTGTCTGCGACCTGTCTGCTTGTTTGGCTACCGTTTCTGTAATCAGTGAAACAGCATCTCAACTGCTATCACTCTAGCCTGGTTTGCATGTAGGAGACGGACAATTTGTATGTGTTACCAGTTTTCTGGTTCTGAGTTACATTAGTTTAAACAATGTTCGAAGAAGCTAGTAACTGCCCTTGTGATGTGCCTCAATGACTAGCGGCATTGGTCCAGGCTAGGCGTATATCCTGCCAAGTTCCTATCTTGGCAAGTACCGCCGGCTTGTGAGGTTGCTCAGTGGCTAGTGGCGTTGGTCCAGGCTAGTCGTGTATTCTTCCAAGTTCATATCTTGGCAAGTACCGCTGGCTTTGGGAGACCGGAGGTGAAAACCTGTCCAGTCTCTCACCTACGGAGCATCAAACACTTCCAGGCTGTTACACATTCATGGCTAACAATAAGATCAGACACTACCGGCCTGTTACATGTTGATGGCTAACAATAAGATCAAACACTACTAGGCTGTCACATGTCGTTGATGGCTAACAGTAAGATCTTTCAATCAATATGCAACCTTGGATTGTCACCCCTACAAATGCTAGAATTGCCCAAACAAGAATGTCCAGTCTTCATATCATCTTCAAGTTTTCATCCAGTCATTTTTATCGCGTGCGTGGCGGCGTGGCATGCTCACTGTTCAGCACATCTATGCAGACTGTATAAATACTGATGTGATGATCAGCAGTGTCAGTCCCAGGTATCGGGACCAGAACTGGTAAGGTAATCATCTAAACCTGACAAACCCAGATTGCTATTAGATTATTATATTTCCCAATGATATGTCTGATGCATGAATCCGCGTTAAGATGCTGAATTAGTGCCAGAATTATGGCTTATAGAAGTTAATCTGAGACCCACAACATGTGTGGCGTCCAGTGCCTGCAAATGACAAATTCGTTCACGTGTGCCCATGCATTACCCTTGAAATATGATCTTGATATCCATTGTAATTATAAAAGGCATGTTGCCATTTTGTGTGATTTGTGCACGATCTTGATTATGTTGGCTCAACACACACGCATGCTCTACAGTACTTTTTCGGTGAATGATGCTTAAGAGCAGAAGCGCATTTCTCCGACCGCTGAAATGTTCCACAGAGTACGTGTTGTGTTTTGGGAACATATTTATGCACGCGAGATTTCCGCCACCATCGCTTTTGATGACGGGAATAAAAATGAAATTCCTATGTGCGAGAACTGAGCCGCCATTATGGGGGTAAACAGACGGGACGGTGACAGCTTCCACTTGATCAGGAACCTATGTCATCATTTTTGTTTGTCCAAATGGTCGAAGTTGTAGCCTCTGAGAAATTCCCCATTGGGGACAGAATGAATGAGTGGAGTGTTGACTGCTGACACTCGATCAACGTTCGCGGCCTCTACTGGGGAACTGTACCTATCCTCATTTGACATGAGGGAGTTGTGACCTGTGATCCTCATTTGCATTATGAGTGATGGAGCTGTGCTGAAGTCGCCCCCGCGCGCTATGCACCGGTCAACACGTTTCTGGGAATTTTCCGATCTACTTCGATATGACTGACGCGTTAATCTGGCCGGTGTGGGGCGCTCCGGGCTGCCGGTACTGCCGAGGGCCGTCTGCCGAGGCAGGTCTGGCGTCGGCACAGGCCGGCCCACCGTCCAGCCAAACTACATCAGACAGCTCGTTAATCTTGTCCCCCGACGGCCGGCCGGCCGCCCCCAAGACGAACACGCGCCGCCGCTGCCCGACCACGCCCACTTCGGCCGAGCGTCGACCGTCGAAAACCCAGTCTGATATTGTGATCTCACACGACCTGACCCGACCTGACCTGACGCGTCATGTAGCGCGGGGTCAGTCCATGTTGCAGGGGGGTCGGGTCCCGGTGCAGGCAGCGTCGGTGTACAGGCAGGATCAGGTCCTGGTGTACGCAGGGTCAGACCCTGGTATAAACAGAGTCAGGTCTTGATACAGGCGGGGTCAGCCCCTGCTGTACCCAGAGTCGGCCCCTGCTGTAGTTAGAGTCGGTCCCTGATGTAGTTAGGGTCGGACCCTGCTGTAGTCAGAGTCGGACCCTGCTGTAGTTAGAGTCGGTCCCTGCTGTAATTAGGGTCGGACCCTGCTGTAGTCGGCCCCTGCTAGAGTCGGCCCCTGCTATTGTTAGGGTCGGCCCCTGCTGTAGTTGGAGTCGGTCCCTGCTGTGGTTAGAGTCGGCCCCTGCTGTAGTTAGAGTTGGCGTTCAATGTAGTCAGAGTTGGTCACTGAGCAGTCAAAGTCGGTATCTAAAAGTGAGCGGCGCTGATTCAACATCCAATTCAGTCAGGTTTGGCGTGAACCTGATTGTTCGCTGGCGGTCCCCGATGTAGTCTCCATGTTGTCGCACTCGGCGAGCTGCGCAATGTTTATAAATGAGCTTCAATTTGCTGTCGAAGTCGATTGAATTTCATGACGTGATGAGTGAGCCCAACATTCGGGGTTAGTTTCACTTCACGACCGTCATGTAAAGAAAAAAAAGCATTTCAAAACACTTCAAAGTCCAGCTGAGCTGAGGGGGCGGGGATGGCCGAGTGGTTAAGGTGTCGGGCTATGGGTACCAAAGGTCCCGGGTTCGACTCTAGCGCCACTCAGGACATTTCCCAATCCCGCGGCCCACCGGCGAAACAGTGTGGGCGGCGCCATTAGCCGTGAATGTGCATAAAGTGTGTCGTGAACCAGCCAATAAACAAACAAACAAACAGCTGAGCTCACTGTGGACGACATGCAGTCTGTTTTGATGCATGTTCTTGAAACGTTCGTTCCATTGCTGTCACTCCCTACCAACAATGACGTCTAGAAACAAGGCGCTATGTCATGTTGTTCCGTCGGACCGCACTTTGCTGTGTGATAATTGTCACGTTGTGACGGTTCGTACTGCTTTTATTCTCTTTTGTCACTGGGGTAAGAGGATTTACTCTTTTTGCGCGTGGGGCACATGCAGTGACGAACATAGTCTCTGCACCCATACTTTTGCCTTGTGCAGCCCCAAGCCCACGTGCCGAGGGTTAAATGGCGAGGTGGCCGGGAAGCGTGGTTATTTCGTGTACGCAGCTCTTCATATTCAATTCCGAAGGTCATTTCAGCCAACAATCATTTTATTTTTACCATCCCAGCCATCATTTGGCAAGAAGTCGAAGTAGGACGAGAGCCTGCCCATATACCAGGAGACGGAACAGTGGGCATTTACAAGATATGCATTTGGTAAATGTGTATAGACGATCAAATACAAAATGACCAGTTGACACGAGAATACTGCACCTCGGTTTGTAATCAATATGTTGCCGGCAAAGTCAGCCAAACACTTACTTTCAAGTTCAAGAAAATAAATCAAATGAAATTAACCCATTTTATCTCTATTTTATCTAAATCGGCTGGCTAAATCCGATCTCAAGAAATTCAAAAATGGCAAGGAATAAATGAGGCACGCAATATTTGTGCACCCAGGTGGTTTGGTGATAGTGAACACGGGAGCTGCGCACATGTCGATTGCGACGCGCGTGACGGTTAGCAGGTATGTGAACACTGAAATATTTTATAATGAAATGCAATGAACGACAACCGACGTTACGGGCGGTAACGAACATCAACATTTGCCTAAACCCCCCATGGAATCAGCTCGGGCCTGAGCGCTCACAGATACAGCCCAACGGCTCGCAACAGTTCAGCTGGGGATAGTGCTGGTAGTCAATTTTGAACGAACCTTAACATTAACCTGTTGGACGTTGCCCAAACAGAACTTGTTCAGAATGGCTTATGAGCCTGTTTCTGAGACCGTCGCTTCGTCTCTCCTAATCATAGCTGGTGTGACAGGGGGCCTCTAATCTGGCAGATGAGGTCCACGATTGGAAAGAAGGCCCCAGGATAGGAAGGAAGGCCCCAAAGACTGGAGAGGAAGACCGTAGGTAGGCGAGATGGCCCCCGGACGTAAGAGGAGATCCCAAGACGGGTACTAAGGTCCCCTGGAAATGAGAGAAGACCTTTGAGATAGGACAGGATAGTCTAAATTTGGAAGAACTGTACACCGGGACGACCCCAATATGAGCAGCGAGCCCACCAGAATCAACAATTAGGCTTCCAAGATAGAGGGGAAGGCTCGAAGACGTCAAAGGAGGCCCTTAATGGGAAAAGGAGGAATGTAGAGAGGAGTGGAAGCTCCCAGAACTCGGGAGGATTCCCACAAGACATGCAGGGAGGTATCTAGGATAACAGATAAGGCTGCAAAACGAGTAAATAGTCTCTGATCAATTATCATCTCCAGAATGTTAAACATTTCAGACTGATAACTTTCCACCCCATGCTATTTCAGTCAGACTGGCAGCTTGCGATATATGTATACATATATCGCATATATATATATGTATATAAGCGATGTAAATACATATATATATATATATATATATATATATATATATATATATATATATATATATATATTTATTTATACAGGATGCAGGGTAACTATTTGTTTTGCACTGAAGTTAAGTGCAAAACTCCCCTCCCCTGCGTTGCATTTGTTTGTCATAGAACCCTTGGAGCTTGATGATCTTCCCCGTACGAGATATCCGCTCCCCGTCTTGTGCAAAGTTTATCGGATAACTGTTTTATTCTTTAGCAAAGGCATCGACGATAGTAATTATCTGTGGAAGAGATGTAGCCTGCCCGCCCAGTCTCTTGCCATATGCATGGGATGGATGCACATGGATGGTCCTTCCTTGAATCACTGCAGCTGCGCTTCTCCGGGAAACGTCTCCCCGTGCAAATGTGTTCCCTCCACTCGGCTGGCCGGTGATATTTCACTGCCGGTCTGCAAGGTTCTCGGTGGACTGACGGCGCCAGGTGATGGTGCCCCTGTGGACCGCGTCCTGTCATGGTGCCGACACATAGACACGGCGCCAGGTGATGGTGCCCCTGTGGACCGCGTCCTGTCAGGGTGCCGACACACAGACACGGCGCCAGGTGATGGTGCCCCTGCGGACCGCGTCCTGTCAAGGTGCCGACACACAGACACGGCGCCAGGTGATGGTGCCCCTGTGGACCGCGTCCTGTCAGGGTGCCGACACACAGACACGGCGCCAGGTGATGGTGCCCCTGCGGACCGCGTCCTGTTAAGGTGCCGACACACAGACATGGCGCCAAGTGATGATGATGGTGCCCCTGCGGACAGGGTCAGGTGCCGACACACAGACACGGCGCCAGGTGATGGTGCCCCTGCGGACCGCGTCCTCTCAGGGTGCCGACACACAGACACGGCGCCAGGTGATAGTGCCCCTGCGGACCGCGTCCTGTCAGGGTGCCGACACACAGACACGGCGCCAGGTGATGGTGCCCCTGCGGACCGCGTCAGGTGCCCATGCGGACCGCGTCCTGTGCCGACACACAGACACGGCGCCAGGTGATGGTGCCCCTGCGGACCGCGTCCTGTCAGGGTGCCGACACACAGACACGGCGCCAGGTGATGGTGCCCCTGCGGACCGCGTCCTGTCAGGGTGCCGACACACAGACACGGCGCCAGGTGATGGTGCCCCTGCGGACCGCGTCCTGTCAGGGTGCCGACACACAGACACGGCGCCAGGTGATGGTGCCCCTGCGGACCGCGTCCTGTCAGGGTGCCGACACACAGACACGGCGCCAGGTGATGGTGCCCCTGTGGACAGGGTCAGGTGCCGACACACAGACACGGCGCCAGGTGATGGTGATGGTGCCCCTGCAGACCGCGTCCTGTCAGGGTGCCGACACACAGACACGGCGCCAGGTGATGGTGCCCCTGTGGACAGGGTCAGGTGCCGACACACAGACACGGCGCCAGGTGATGGTGCCCCTGTGGACAGGGTTAGGTGCCGACACACAGACACGGCGCCAGGTGATGGTGCCTGCCCGAGAGCGGCTCACCAGAGCAGCCAGTCACGGCGCTGAGTCTCGTCAGTCGGCCGCCAGCTGACCTTTGTAATGCAACTTCTTCAACTGCTCTCAGCCGCCCTCAGCTGACCATCGCCGCCCTCCGCCGCCCTCCGCCGCCCACCGCCGCCCTGAGCCGCTCGCCGCCGCCCTGCGCCGCTCGCCGCCGCCCGCCGCCGCCCGCCGCCGCCCGCCGCCGCCCCCCGCCGCCCCCGCTCCCGCCCGCCGCCCCCCCAGCCGCCCCCAGCTGCCCCCAGCCGCCCCCAGCCGCCCGCTACTAAGCGTCGCCAGGACGCATGTCTTCCTTGTTGATACGAGAAAGGCGTGGGGGATACTTTTCATTGAAAGATGATATTTTTGTAAGCTTAGCTAATGCATCAGCCTAGAAATCCAGTTGTCCCGTTATTGTGCACATCACGCACTAATTAGCTCATATTCCTCCGATCAGTACACATCAGCTTACGCCGTTCGTTTTTCTTCAGGTTCTACGACAAATGCATCTTGTCATTACATTGACAATATACATTGCCAATGTATCTTGACATTGACAATGAATTGACATTGACATTGAATTGACATTGGCATTGAATTGACATCGACATTGAATTGACATTGACATTTCTCAAATGTTGTCAAATTTGACAAAATTTAAACAGGTGTACAAATTCATTGGGGACCATAACCTCCAAGTGATGTAATTGTATCCTTCCCTTCGGTACACCACTGGGTCACTGTTGTGATCTTTAGCTGCCCGGTACGATTTTTCCTCCCAGGCGTAAGTTCTCGGGCACCCGGCTTGAATTTTCTGGACTCGACGTTATTTTAGGGACCTCATCTATTTTTGTTTGGAGTCCTGGTCGATTATACGTGTTCCGGTATGGATTTTGAAAGTTACGGCTTGATCTCACCAGCCGCCGTGTGGTTATCTTTTTGGGGGGTCGTGGTGCGAGATTTAGGCCCTCGACCTGATTTCTTCGGGTTTTGTCGGCCTTTTATGGTGGCCCGTCGTGTTTTCTGGAGCCACTGATGTGATTTTGGGAGCCAGGGAGTGTTTTTGGTAGTTCTGATTTATTATCGGAGGCCCAGTTTGTTCATTTTCTTACAGTTTCTGGTGCGATTTCATTTCGCCTGTTCCATGTTTTGGAGCTGCCAGCGTGATTTTGTATCGGGGTTGACATCAATGAACTTACCCTGGCACGTTAATTTCGGGACCCGACGCGAATTCTGGGTCTTTTGCGCTATTATTGGGACACCGAGCGTGGCGTTTAGGGGTCTTGAAACACTCCTTTAGTGTTCCGATCCGTTTTTGGAGGCATTTGGCGCGATTTTGTGACCGCAGGGCGATTTTTCGGGCCCGAATTGATTATTCTGCTCCCCGATTTCATTTTGTTTCGGGTTCCGGTGCCATTATTTTGGGCTCCGGTGTGATTTTTTTGTGGGGGGGGGGCACTCGTGATTTTCCAGGAGCCCGGCACTATTGTCAAGCTCCGAGGCGATTCCTTGCGGGCCGACGACTTCCCAAGGGAGGGGGAATTATCCTCTTTGTTCCTCTTCGGTACGCTACCGCCACTAAATATTTTGCATTTCGACTCTTCCAGCATTTGTTAAATGCGACTCAAAGTTTCAAATACGTGCCTGTCACACGGCACCACTCGCCACAGCCACGGACGCGTTTTGCCTCACCACGAATGCCTTTCCCTCTGCAGTGGCAAGGCAATACGACATCCAGCAGCTGGCAGCATAATTTATCGAGCAAAACAGTGTTCAGTTCCAGAGAAATGTCCTCCGCACTCCCTTTTCGTATCTGCGAAGAATATGCCGCCCGGACAGCCAGTCCCCGCCGACAGAAACGTGGCGGCCGCGCCGATTACTGCCGAGAGCGAGTCTACGAATCGCTGTCAAATTCACCTGAACATCCAAGGCCGATGGATCTGGGTTATTAGTGGGGAAGGGTTGCGGCGCCGACCGATTTCAATATTTAGCTTTTGCCGGCGGTGCCGCGTGGAAGCGACAGCCGAGCGGCCCGGCACTGCTGCCAGCTGCAGTTAGTTACCCGTCGCCAGCCGAGTCTCGACTATCAAATCGTCGCTATTTTCCAGAATGGTCGACTTCGGCCGGCTATGACGGTCGTTCTTCAACTGGAGAGCAGAGCCAATGTAGCCGTTTATCATAACCAGTATTGTGACGGACGGTGGTGCAGTTTGAAGGCCGAAGGAACACCTACCTGTGTCGCCAGCTGATACGTCGCTGTCGCCAAGTGATACGGCAAAAGGCCAGAAGAAATGAAAGTGGATCGTCAGATTTTGTACTCTATTGAAGAGAAATACCATCCTGATATGCAATTGCAATGCAGAATAAATGTGTCCCAGTCAGTGGGGAACGGACAGTTATACCAATTATTGCACCAACGTTGGTCTGCATGCACAAATCAAGCTTGTGTAAACGAAAAAGGTCAGAAAGGTAGCGTTCCAAGGACGTTATCGATTTTATCTTCCCGCATCATGGGCGGCGTTGTCAGGCGGGGGAGAGGACGAGGAAGACTCGCAGCCGGGCAGCAAAGCAGGCAGCCGGGCCTCATTTTTATTTCCCGCCTTTATTGCTGTTTTATTGCCGCTTCCCAGCCAACCATTAGACTCGCTAATTCGACAAGGTTTCCAGGACACCGTCTTAAACCCAGGATGCGACATGTTTGGTCCCAGGGGCACCTACTGGGCTCGCCTTGCCGTGGAAAGTATTTGGTGGTGACGACCGCGACACACATATGTGTTAATTTTAAATTAACGTTCACGATCAACTTTTCCAGCGAGACTTAGATAACCATCAGCACTTCATACGACCGCCAGCCCAAATAATCAATAAATTAATTATATCGTATTCTTCAGGAGCTTTTTAGGAGATGGAAGAGCATGTGAACTTACTTGTCAGTATGCGGGCTTTCTGTGTGGGCGTAAGAAATAAATTTTCTCATTTCCGCCTCCTACGTCCAACTGATTGTCGGAGTTCTGGTGGCGCATGTCTACTTGGATGAGCCTCGTGGACGCATGAGTCCGACCCCACAACTTCGACATCGCTGCTGCCCATGGGTGGGGCGGGTGACTTCACCACGTATCTACACACACCACTATCTAAGAATATCACAGAAAAAGCTACCCGTATTTGGACATCCGGAGAGTCATACCGCCACCTGGCGGTTTCGTATGGAGAATGGATTCTGTGCGATCCCAGCCGGCCCAGCATGCGTCCCATGTGTGGTCACACGTCACTGGGGCTGACCCTGCCGTCCCAGGTCACACGTCACCGGAGCTGACCCCGCCGCCCCAGGTCACACGTCACCGGGGCTGACCCTGCCGTCCCAGGTCACACGTTACCGGAGCTGACTCCGCCGTCCCAGGTGTGGTCACACGTCACCGGAGCTGACCCCGCCGACCCAGGTCACTCGTCACCGGAGCTGACCCCGCCGCCCCAGGTCACACGTCACCGGGGCTGACCCCGCCGCCCAGGTCACACGTTACCGGGGCTGACCCTGCCGCCCCAGGTCACACGTACTGGGGCTGACTCCGCCGTCCCAGGTGTGGTCACACGTCACCGGAGCTGACCCCGCCGACCCAGGTCACTCGTCACCGGAGCTGACCCCGCCGCCCCAGGTCACACGTCACTGGGGCTGACCCTGCCGCCCAGGTCACACGTTACCGGAGCTGACCCCGCCGCCCAGGTGTGTACGCGACCCAGTCACCCCGGCTGCCCGACCCAGGTCACTCGTCACCGGAGCTGACCCCGCCGACCCATGGTCACACGTCACCGGAGCTGACCCCGCCGCCCAGGTCACTCGTCACCGGGCTCGGACTGACTCCGCCGTCCCAGGTGTGGTCACACGTCACCGGAGCTGACCCCGCCGACCCAGGTCACTCGTCACCGGAGCTGACCCCGCCGCCCCAGGTCACACGTCACTGGGGCTGACCCTGCCGTCCCAGGTGTGGTCACACGTCACCGGAGCTGACCCCGCCGACCCAGGTCACTCGTCACCGGAGCTGACCCCGCCGACCCAGGTGTGGTCACACGTCACCGGAGCTGACCCCGCCGACCCAGGTCACTCGTCACCGGAGCTGACCCCGCCGTCCCAGGTCACTCGTCACCGGAGCTGACCCCGCCGTCCCAGTGTGGTACATGTCACCGGAGCTGACCCCGCCGCCCAGGTCACACGTCACCGGGGCTGACCCGCCGTCCCAGGTCACTCGTCACCGGAGCTGACTCCGCCGTCCCAGGTGTGGTCACACGTCACCGGAGCTGACCCCGCCGACCCAGGTCACTCGTCACCGGAGCTGACCCCGCCGCCCCAGGTCACACGTCACTGGGGCTGCCGTCCCGGTCCGTACCGGGGCTACCCCGTGCCGTCCCAGGTGTGGTTACATGTCACCGGAGCTGACCCCGCCGACCCAGGTCACTCGTCACCGGAGCTGACCCCGCCGCCCCAGGTCACACGTCACTGGGGCTGACCCTGCCGTCCCAGGTCACACGTTACCGGAGCTGACTCCGCCGTCCCAGGTGTGGTCACATGTCACCGGAGCTGACCCCGCTGACCCAGGTGTGGTCACACGTCACCGGAGCTGACCCCGCCGACCCAGGTCACTCGTCACCGGGGCTGACCCCGCCGTCCCAGGTGTGGTTACATGTCACCGGAGCTGACCCCGCCGTCACAGGTCACACGTCACCGGGGCTGACCCTGCCGTCCCAGGTCACACGTTACCGGAGCTGACTCCGCCGTCCCAGGTGTGGTCACACGTCACCGGAGCTGACCCCGCCGACCCAGGTCACTCGTCACCGGAGCTGACCCCGCCGCCCCAGAGTAACGCCGCCAGGACGGACCGGGCTGACCCCGCCGCCCCAGGTCACACGTCACTGGGAGCTGACCCTGCCGTCCCAGGTCACACGTTACCGGAGCTGACTCCGCCGTCCCAGGTGTGGTCACATGTCACCGCAGCTGACCCCGCCGACCCAGGTGTGGTCACACGTCACCGGAGCTGACCCCGCCGACCCAGGTCACTCGTCACCGGGGCTGACCCCGCCGTCCCAGGTGTGGTTACATGTCACCGGAGCTGACCCCGCCGTCACAGGTCACACGTCACCGGAGCTGACCCCGCCGACCCAGGTCACTCGTCACCGGGGCTGACCCCGCCGTCCCAGGTGTGGTTACATGTCACCGGAGCTGACCCCGCCGTCACAGGTCACACGTCACCGGAGCTGACACCGCCGTCCCAGGTGTGGTCACATGTCACCGGAGCTGACCCTGCCGTCACAGGTCACACGTCACCAGAGATGACCCCGCCGACCCAGGTTACACGTCACCGGAGCTGACCCTGCCGAACCCTGTACCCAGATGCCCCTCGGTGTGCGACCGACCAGGTGACCCAGTACGGCGCCTCACGAGGGGAGACCATCAGGATCAAGTGCCACGTCAACGCAGAGCCCGCGCCGTTCCGGTTTTCGTGGGCGTTCAACGCGTCAGGTAGGGTCAGGTCATAAAGACATAAAGACATAAAAGATCAGTGCAACTATGAGCCACAAGGGCCCTTCTTGGTTACACTCTGGACACTCAACTAGTTGCCCACCAAATCCGTCGATCAGCGCACTTGGAATACTGAAAAGCAAGCCCTCTATTCTTATAATGATTGTTCATGCTGTTTTTAAAGATGTTCATTGTGCTGCTACTGATAATGGTTTCTGGGAGCTAGTTCCAGCGTTCTATTACCCTGTTGGTAAAGAAAGACTGTCTTAACCTTGCCATGCTGTTTTTAACTTAAATTTTGAGTTGATTGCCTCTAATTGCATCATTTCTGTTCAAGTCAAACATTTCCCTAAGATATCCCTTCTTGAGACCATCGACAAATTTAAAGACTTCGATGAGATCTCCTCTCAGCCTTGTATATCTAAGTTAAAATATTTTTTTTTTTTTTTTAAAAAGGACATATTCAATTTCTTCAATATTTACTCATATGCCAGGTTGTTTATGCCATTAACCACTTGCGTAACCCTCTTTTGTACTCTCTCTCTCTAAAAGCCAACAATCTTTTGCATAGCTAGGAGACCAAGCTTGGATGCAGTATTCCAAATGTGGCCTGTATGCACAGTGCATACAGGCACAGTGCAGCTTCCTGATGACCTCATCACTTCTGTATGATACAATCATATTTATTGCTCTGATCATTTTCAGTGCCTTCTTCCTGGCTTCCTTGGTCTGTTCTGATGCCCCCAATGTTGTGTTCAGAATAACACCTAAGTCCTTCTCCTGCTGAGTCACCGATAATACTTGGCCACCCAACAAGTATGAAGCCTTCATATGCTGCCTACCTACATGCATTATTTTACACTTACCAAAATTAAATTGAATTTGCCATTCTTCGGACCACTTCACAAATTCGTCTAAGTCTTACTGCAGCGAGATATGCTCATTGCGACCTGTTATTCCCTGAGGTCAGGCGGCTGTCAGTGGTGCCAGATAGGGTCAGGTCAGGCAGCTGTCAATGGTGCCAGATAGGGTCAGGTCAGGCAGCTGTCAGTGGTGCCAGGTAAGGTCGGGTCAGGCGGCTGCCAGTGGTGTCAGGTAGGGTCAGGTCAAGTGGCTCTCAGTGGTGCCAGATAGGGTCAGGTCAGGCAGCTGTCAGAGGTGCCAGGTAAGGTCGGGTCAGGCGGCTGTCAGTGGTGTCAGGTATGGTCAGGTCAGGCGGCTGTCAGTGGTGTCAGGTAGGGTCAGGTAGGGTCAGGTAGGGTCAGGTAGGGTCAGGTAGGGTCAGGTCAGGCGGCTGTCAGTGGTGCCAGATAGGGTCAGGTCAGGCAGCTGTCAGTGGTGCCAGGTAGGGTCAGGTAGGGTCAGGTAGGGTCAGGTCAGGCGGCCGTCAGTGGTGCCAGGTAGGGTCAGGTCAGGCGGCTGTCGGTGGTGTACGGTAGGATCAGGTCAAGTGGCTGTCAGTGGTGCCAGGTAGGGTCAGGTATGGTCAGGTAGGGTCAGGTAGGGTCAGGTCAGGCGGCTGTCAGTGGTGTTAGGCAGGATCAGGTAGAGTCAGGTCAGGCGGCCGTCAGTGGTGCCAGGTAAGGTCGGGTCAGGCGGCCGTCTGTGGTGCCAGGTAGGGTCAGGTAGGGTCAGGTCAGGCGGCCGTCAGTGGTGCCAGGTAAGGTCGGGTCAGGCGGCCGTCTGTGGTGCCAGGTAGGGTCAGGTAGGGTCAGGTCAGGCGGCTGTCAGTGATGCCAGGTAGAGCGGCTGTCAGTGGTGCCACCGTATTACCGATGCAAAAGCAATCTGTTTAGAACTGGAATAATTATTGAGTTTTAATATCTACGATCTGCTTGAACTGCTAGATTGGCTAGGTTGAGTGAGCTTTGTATGCAGTGCAGTCATGCCTCTTGGTAGTAAGTGGAACGCGCAAAGGTAACAGTGGATACTCTCACATGGCTGGTTTGTGATTATCAGATATTCAGTGTAGCCATACCTCTTGGCAGTATGAAGAGCACGCAAATGTACATAATAGTGAATGTTTTCTCATGGCTGTTTTGCAGCTAAAAGAGGGTAGTAAATGTATGTAATCCATACAACCTAATCCTGCAGGTTTTTGTTCGAGCCGGTGCTTGATGTCCGTGTGGCGATATGGTGTGTTAGATTGAAGTTTGATTCAATGTTAAGGAAGTACAGTTGAAGTTTTTAGATTGTTCAGTGATATAAAAGCGCTTAAGAGCATGTCGAGAAATTCATTGTTCGATCGCTTCCCAACAGTGCACATCCCGTGATACGTATCTTGCTGAGCAGGTTGCTCGCCTGCTAGTTTTTAAATTGGTTTGTTTAAAAGCATTGCTAACTAGGTAGGACACGATGCCGCTGCTTTAGCTGTTTGCAGCCAAGCATACGGCCCAGTTTTTTTTATTTTTCAACTTTGAAGATAGGATGGCGGGCTCCACGTTACCCATCGGTCGGACTGGAAAGCTGGGCCAGGTTGTCGATGTCAGGCGACCAGACATGCTAGCCAGTGTTCGGTGATCCCGCCTATTGTCCATGACGTAATCTACTGATAAGTATCTGGTAAACCAAATGCATTCATCAGCTAGGGCACACGTTGTTGTCTCGCACTAGTACAAGCCCTGTTGTCTGGCGCTGGCACTGGCACTGGCACTGACACACTCAGACGTCTGAATAGGGAGCTTTCCACAAAATGTGCTTAGTTGCGAGAAATTGACCTCAGTTTGCCTGAGAAGGCATCATGTATGCCGCGTGAGATATCGGATTATCTGTGTGTACCATGTAGGTTTATCACGTGCATAAATGCAAACAAGTTGATGCGTTTCCTGTCCCGTGTTAATTCGCTGACCTAGCTTTACTGTCTTGAAACCTCATGTTTGTTCTTCTTTTACATCCTCAAGCCGTCGATCTTCTCGCATTTAGCCCCCGGCCGGGAATGTCAGTTGGCAGCTGGCCGAATAAGGCCGGGGACGAGCTACCGGGCGGCCGTGTCGGTGTATTGACGGCACGTTAAACTTTCGGTCTAAATTCTGCCGTTGAACTGGAGTTCATGGATCGGGTGGTGGGGCCAGGGGTCACGCAACAAGCTCTGCTTAGCAATAGAACCCTGGCTCCTCAAGCCACCCCAGCAACAACTCGGATCAAATTTAAAAAAATGAAAAAAAAAGCTGAAGTTCAAAGGTCAATTGGAATTTTTCAAAGTCCTCGCGATTGGTCGTTACGCATTGAATTTGAACCAAGTGGGTCTCATTGGACGTGGCTTGTTGTGCCGTACTAGAAACGGAAGAAACCTAACTAATTTCAACAGTCAAAGATCAAACCGATTTTTTGTCGGCCGTCTCGCATTTTTCTTTCCCCAAACCTACCCACATCTGGTAACAAGCAATAGCACGTGGTGAACGGTGATGGTCATTTCAAACCGAGATATGCCGATAACAAACCCACACGGTGAAATTGTATTTCATTTTTTGCCAAGTCTTCGCATTTCGTCGCCATGGCCTCAATTTTCTTACATTAGGTGTAGCTCGATGTACCGTGGCTGTTCAGTAGCATTTCAGCAGACCGTTCAGAAATCAAATTTGACTCCAGCAGATATCTCCCAGCTATATCAGATGCACTTACACCTCACCGCTATATCGAATGTACCTCGATAGTCACAGTATCTTCACTATGGACCGAAACCCCAAAGTCACTGTCACCGTCTGTTCATTGCCCGCGAGTCCAACGAGCTGTTGTCACCGTCCGTTCATCACCGACCCTTAATCCGCGAGGGTTGTCACCGTCTGTTCATCATTCGCGAGACCCCAAGCTGTTGTCACCGTCTGTTCGGCATCCGCGAGACCCCAAGACGTTGTCACGATCTGTTCATCATCCGTGAGACCCCCGAGATGCTGTGCTTTTTATATCCGTGAAACCCCGATGTCACCGTTGTTCATATCCGCGACCCCGCTTGTCACCGTCTGTTCATCATTCGCGAGACCCCAAGCTGTTGTCACCGTCTGTTCATCATCCGGGAGACCCCCGAGCTGTTGTCACCGTCTGTTCATCATCCGCGAGACCCCCGAGCCGTTGTCACCGTCTGTTCATCATCCGCGAGACCCCCGAGCTGTTGTCGGCGTCCGTTTGCGAGATTGGTGACCTGCGGTACGTGTGGGACAGGCAGCATGATCGACGTGCCCGAGTCGCAGACCGAGAGCACCGGCCTGGTGAGCGAGTGCCTCTACACACCGCGCACCGAGCTCGACTTCGGCGCCCTGCTCTGCTGGGCTGAAAACCGGCTGGGTCGTCAGGCACAGCCCTGCGTCTTCCACATTGTGCCGGCAGGTGGGTGCCAGCCTGATGTCGGTGGGTGGGTGCCAGCCTGCTGTCGGCAGGTGGGTGCCAGCCTGCTGTCGGTGGGTGGGTGCCAGCCTGCTGTCGGTCGGTGGGTAGAGCCTGCTGTCGGTCGGTGGGTGGGTGCCAGCCTGTTGTCGGTCGGTGGGTGGGTGCCAGCCTGCTGTCGGTCGGTGGGTGCCAGCCTGCTGTCGGTCGGTGGGTGCTAGCCTGCTGTCGGTCGGTGGGTGCTAGCCTGCTGTCGGTGGGTGGGTATCAGCCTGCTGTTGGTGGGTGGGTGCCAGCCTGTTGTCGGTCGGTCGGTGGGTGCCAGCCTGCTGTCGGTCGGTGGGTGCCAGCCTGCTGTCGGTCGGTGGGTGCTAGCCTGCTGTCGGTGGGTGGGTGCCAACCTGCTGTCGGTGGGTAGCAGCCTGTTGTCGGTGGGTGGGTGCCAGCCTGCTGTCGGTCGGTGTGTAGAGCCAGCGGCTGTGGTGAGTAGAGTCGGCGACTGTTGTGGTGGGTAGAGTCGGCGACTGTTGTGGTGGGTAGAGCCGGCGGTTGTGGCGAGCTGGTGATATTTGTGGAGTGCAGTGCCGTGCCCCGATGAGTGGTCGTGGTTCGCTAACTGGTGCCTGCGGCTAAGCGGAGTGAGTGCAGTGCCCCAGCCAGCGCCAACAAGCGAAGAGTATTCGTAATGTGTACATTGAACAGTAACCGCGGTGTCATCAGAGACAGAGACAGAGACAGAGACAGAGACAGAGACAGAGACAGAGACAGAGACAGAGACAGAGACAGAGACAGAGACAGAGACAGAGACAGAGACAGAGACAGAGACAGAGACAGAGACAGAGACAGAGACAGAGACAGAGACAGAGACAGAGACAGAGACAGAGACAGAGACAGAGACAGAGACAGAGACAGAGACCGAGACCGAGACCGAGACCGAGACCGAGACCGAGACCGAGACCGAGACCGAGACCGAGACCGAGACCGAGACCGAGACCGAGACCGAGACCGAGACCGAGACCGAGACCGAGACCGAGACCGAGACCGAGACCGAGACCGAGACCGAGACCGAGACAACGAGACCGAGACCGAGACCGAGACCGAGACCGAGACCGAGACCGAGACCGAGACCGAGACCGAGACCGAGACCGAGACCGAGACCGAGACCGAGACCGAGACCGAGACCGAGACGGAGACGGAGACGGAGACGGAGACGGAGACGGAGACGGAGACGGAGACGGAGACGGAGACGGAGACGGAGACGGAGACGGAGACGGAGACGGAGACGGAGACAGAGACAGAGCGTACTATTTGAGGACGTAATGCTCGCTGCCAGAGCGAAGTCGTAGGGACCTCTTCTCCATAGACTACAACTATTAAGAACGATATGTAGTTTTTCCTACGGGAAAATTCACAAACAGTCTTAGCAAATGTAGCTGGGGCAGTGATAGTTGTTGATTGGTGGACAGCATTGTTGGTTTTTTCAAAAGAAATGTTTTGGGAAAACATGTCTAAGTTATATTTACCAATAACGCCCGTTGTTCTCAATTGTTTAAAAAAAAGTCCTTCATGCAATTTGATTGCGTGGCAAAGAACTGTCCATACAGTTATTTGTGGCGAAATTGTACGGTATTCGAAAGGGCAATGCTCAATTTAGCATAGGGAATTTCCCAACACACGTCTTTGGAGGAAACCAGCCATGCCGTACATCAATCAACAGCTCAATATACTACCCCAGCGGAATCGCGATCCCTGCTGGGGCCCTCCTGGCGCCTGCGGCGGGAGTAGCAGCCAGCTGCCATCGGACCGTGGGAAGTCGTGCGAGCTCGACTGGCTATTGTGTTGCCTAAAGTTCCCTCCGGTTAGGCATACGTGCCGAAGTATGTCCCACCAGGAGTGAGCATCCTAACGTGACCATCCCAGTGGTTCCCCAGCGGGACATGCTATCGTGTGGTGTGTGGTGAGAGTGCAGCACTTGGCTGGAAGTTACAGATAGTCCGCATTTTTTACAATGGACTCTGCGACATATGCGATTAATCGTCAAGTTGGACGTGCTCGAAAGCAGTGTCGCATCCGTATGCGAGTGGTGCCTTATTTCCGGGTACAACATAGACATGCAGATCAACATCACGTCTGGTAATAACACCCGGGGACGATTTTAAATCCAGTTCAGTGTAGCGCCATATATTACCACCACCAGTTTATTGGGGCATTCGCAGCGGGGCGGTGGGGACGGCGTCATAATTATGCTAGCATTATCCACACACCAGTTGGCGGACTCACTTGGTTCTCCCTCGCTATGATTGCCTAGATGAAGTGCAAACATGATTTCGGATTATTTGCATCCTCATCTGGCGGTGGTTGTGTGCGTTTCATTTGCCACGTGCGTGTTGTGTCGTTGATCTTGCTGCGTATCGCGTCTGTCGGTGCATATGCAACAGCAA
Source organism: Imbricaverruca yamaguchii (assembly GCA_034440575.1). Lineage (NCBI taxonomy): Eukaryota > Metazoa > Arthropoda > Thecostraca > Neoverrucidae > Imbricaverruca > Imbricaverruca yamaguchii. The sequence goes on from JAOTOL010001660.1 coordinate 373,966, forward strand.
ACATAATTTGATTTTAGGAGGGCTTACTTCGCCACATAATGGTGAGAGGGAGCCGACCCAGCACTCAATAAGCCCTCATATTGTAGGAGAAATACTAGTAAATGTGGCTAAGTGAATGTGTGTAGGACATGTCCCACGAATGCTGGGCGTTGTTAGAGAGATAATGAATAGCCATTCGTCAAAGCAGTTGGGTAATTGTTTTCCCGACTCTGCACGTGGCGTTGGTGAATGCACAGGGGCGTTGGTGAATGCACGGGGGCGTTGGTGAATGCACGGGGGCGTTGGTGAATGCACGGGGGCGTTGGTGAATGCACGGGGGCGTTGGTGAATGCACGGGGGCGTTGAGTTGTGCACTACCGCACGCACCCTAACTGACAAGCGTATAAACTGGGAAACTAGGCACGTCTTGTGCATGAATTATCCTTCAGAGTAAGATTCTCAGGCGAACTACTCCAAATCCGTAAATTTATTTTAAATCTAAGGAAAACAATGCATTATCAGCCTCCTGGAGTGAAGCTGTCGTTCCAAGCGGGTGCCACAGCCTCCAAATTAAGCAATGGGATCTGTCACCGAACGCTTGAACAAAGTTGTGTTCTTTTGATTTTGTTTAATAACTTCAGTTTGAATTGTTCTTGGGGTGGTCTTACAGGATCAGAATATGTTCCAAGTGCATGTTCATTGCATTGGATCTGAACCCACCTCTCGATCAGAAAATTCCAGTTTCATCACATAATTGTGCCCGAAATTGACCGTGCCCGCATAGCGAGCATGTTCGCCTGGTATGTACCTGTGCTCCTGACCTTGCCTGGCAAGTAGCCAACTGGCCGTCCCAACCGGAGGCTTTAAAAGCTGGCGCGTGGAGCGTCTCTAACCCGCTGTGGCGGGGAGAGTTTTGCTCGCGGGTGCTCTCTCCACTGAACTGGTCATGCGGCTTGCGACATTCGTTGCTGCTGTGGTCTGGCCAGTTACAGCCTAGGTGGTAAGTATCGCCAACGTGGCTGGAGATCCCGGCAGGGCCAGGGGGTCGGCGCCCTCTGGTCGGGTACCCTGCTAATGATGATTTCCCATTTTCCCTATTCAATCTGAAAATATGCTCGAAAGTAAGGACTTGAAGTCGAAACCGGGAGAAACAGCCAGTGCGATCTCCCCTGGCTTTATGCAACAGTTCCTGTTGCGTAAAGCCAGGGGAGTCTCTGTTGCCAGCAGCACTCTCTGCTGCTGTCACTGGCTAACAGTCTCCTGGATTTATGGGAGATATGCAGCCGTGGTCGCCAATAAAGTTAAATATATATAGTTCAATTAAATACTCCTGACCTCTTCAACATTCTATTTCTGTTTTTGATCGAGGCTAGCCTACAATTTCCACAAAGCACGACGCACATAGAAATGTGCAATATTCATAAATCGTCCTGACGCTTCCATTAACATCATGTAAACACTGACATTTCATAGGAAATTTAGTTAAATTAGACAATGTTTAGGGTTACACTATTCATATATGTTCCATTTCACGCTGTCCCGTGCTGTCGTCCTAGATCGGGATGCCATCTCCCTCAGGAACCCAATCAACTTGGCCCTCATTGATACAACGAATGCAATTAGAATAATTGGATTCGCACCATGCAGATCTTTGACCGCCTTTGGAACGGAGTTGTCCGTCTCCATTCATTAGAATTGCAGTCGTGGACTTAGTTTCTCGTTCGGGACTGGCCGGCGAAATATATGGCCTTCCTTTATCTCATGTGATTAGTTTGGGTTTCCTCGAGATTGAAGGGATCCTTCGGCTGAATGTTAGTTCCACCCCACCAAATTCCTGGTTCTCAAGCCGGTGAAGGTCATGGCATAGCAATCAAAGTGAGCATATACAGCCCACAATAGCGCCTCGAAAGGATGATTCCACGGAATGTTATTTTAACCGGGACACGTGCATCACTGTAAAGAATAAAAATGCGATACGTGCCAGACGCAATGGTAGTGCGATCATCAGGGATCTGCAGTTTAAAAAGATAACTGGTGAGGTTCTGATAACATTCAAGTATCCGAAATACGCGTTTTCGACAAGTACGTCCGGGTGCTCACTGATGTGTCCAAAAAGAATATAATTACAATTTACGGCGATCTTGTGTATTCAACTGCATCATCGGGCTGTATATCATTCGTTGCATGACCAGAGTCCAAAAACTATGGCAAGGATCGGGTGACTAATTGTACCCAACATCAACCTGTTTGACCTGATCTGGACGGTCAACCGAAATGTGCGTCGAACATGTGTCGAGGAGGTCTAAATGTTCAATGGTAGAACTACATTATTCCGTGTCCTGAATCTTTTCACTTAGCATAAAACAAAAGCTAGCAGCGGCACAATTTTCTACTATCTCCTGCTCTGCGCGATGCGGAAAATTATGCTGTGCGGCGTGGATTGAAATGTATTGTGGTACCTTGTGCTTTATCTGTGAATACCAGTCTTTAATTTCATTACAGTCTAATTTTTCGATCTGATGACTTCCGGTAGGTCCTTTTTGCAGTTTGATACCTTCACCTCCCAAACAAGTTACCTAAGCACCGATGGAAGAATATGCACCTTTGCAGTGCTTGAGCAGCATGGTACCTCTAGAAATCCGAGGCACTATAGTTTGTAAACCACCTCTTCAGTGAACACGGGTCCCGATAAAGCGGCCGTTTTATAACCCCGCATTATTTACCCGGTTCATACACAGCATCGGAAACGCCTCTGCTCAATTTTCACACCTTCCAGGTCCAAATCTTCCCCATATTTGACGCAGGCAGAGTTAGGGAGATTACGGGTTTCCAGGTGAAGATCAGGAGATAGCAGGATTAGACCAGATAATGCACCAGTGCCCCGGGAACAGAACTCCCCTGTAAAAATGTGTGGTATGACTTTCTTCTCCCAAATATGCAGCCTTGAATATTAATCTTATGGGCATTGAAGGTGATTACCATGTTGCTTCTCCTCCCTCTGCCCACATTCCTGACCATTCTTTTGCATGAGTAAACTTCCAGTTTGCTTGTTTTTCTCTGCTTTTATCCAGATGAATCAGACTGGAGTACATCGAGCCCCTTCTATCCCCTAATCCCTTCCTGTGGAGCCTCTGGGAGCCCGGGAAGTTCCATCCGCGTCTGTTGCACTGGCTGGTAGCGTGCCGCTGCGACTGGGCGGGCGCGTGTCGACCCGAGACTGCGCCGGACCGTCGACTGACCGAGGCCCGCTGTCGCAGAGTCTCCCGAAGGCCTCAGCAACTGCACGGTGGTGAACAGCACGTCTGTGTCGCTGCGCGTGCACTGCCGGTCCGGCCGGGACGGCGGCCTGAGGCCCACTTTCGTGCTGGAGGTGACCGACATCAAGCGGCAGCTGCTCATCACCAACGTCACGTCCGCCACGGCCAGGTGAGGGGTCTGCCCACTGGTGAGGGGTCACCAGGAGAGGTCTGCCCACTGGTGAGGTGGTCACCGGGAGAGGTCTGCCCACTGGTGAGGTGGTCACCAGGAGAGGTCTGCCCACTGGTGAGGGGTCACCAGGAGAGATCTGCCCACTGGTGAGGTGGTCACCAGGAGAGATCTGCCCACTGGTGAGGGGTCACCAGGAGAGATCTGCCCACTGGTGAGGGGTCACCAGGAGAGGTCTGCCCACTGGTGAGGGGTCCACTGGGAGGTGGTAGGAGAGGTCTGCCCACTGGTGAGGGGTCACCAGGAGAGATCTGCCCACTGGTGAGGGGTCACCAGGAGAGATCTGCCCACTGGTGAGGTGGTCACCAGGAGAGGTCTGCCCACTGGTGAGGTGGTCACCAGGAGAGGTCTGCCCACTGGTGAGGTGGTCACCAGGAGAGGTCTGCCCACTGGTGAGGGGTCACCAGGAGAGGTCTGCCCACTGGTGAGGGGTCACCAGGAGAGATCTGCCCACTGGTGGCAATTTCAAGGGCAACACTGTGCTTATTTGGGAACATCAACACTAATTTTTGGGAGCCCCGACAGGAATTTGTCATGCACCGACCATAATTGTTTGGACTACCAACGAAACTTTTGCTTCCGATTTTGATACATCGGGGGTTCGACGCAAGTTCGTGGGGGCGTTGTAATTAGCTGGGCCCGACCGCGATTTTGCGGGCCCCGACGCGGTTTGTTTGGTGCTGTTGTAAAATTGAGTACCACACGTCAATTATTTTGGCCCCGACGCGAATTTATGGGGCCCCAGAGCGATTTTCTGGGATCTCGGTGCGATTCTTTTGAGCCGACGCCTTCAGGTGGACATTGGCCTCTTTGGTACGGCGCTGCTGCTGCTGAATGAGTTTTGATGGCACCTTTCAGGTTAGAAAGGCCATTCGGAGAACTTTCTTTCGGGACCTGTTCTGAATTTTCCGGTACTCGAGCCGGCTCGATGGAGTCTGTTTTTTTGTGGGGGAATCGAATTCTGGTTTTGGAAGCCACGTGTTCGATTGATTAGTTTGGCTTAAGGGCGCGCCGACTACGAGGTCATTTAGCGCCCATAACAGTTAGTTGTTCCAGCCGTTGCTATAGGACGTCCACTTTACTACAATCATTATCTTTCTTGGTTCACTTTGATGTTAACGCCCGGGTAAATAGCAGAAAACTTCACATCAGATATGAAGCTGAAGAGCCTTCCGGATTGCACGACCGGTGATTTGTCACCTAAAACTGGTGGGAGGGAGTGTGTCTGATTACTCCAAAAATGACGTCGACGCCCCAGCCCAAGCCTAGGGCATGGAATCAGAACGTGGCTAGCTGTAATTACTGCATCACATGTCGGGCACATTGGTTCATTCTTACCATTGAGCAAGTGAACATGGGTGGCGTACGTACGTCCCATGCGTAAACGACAGAGTGTCACCCCGTCTCACCTTGTTCCGTGTGGGCACGAGAGCCATTGGCCGAGGGATGGCTTTATTGGTCGTAACTTGCCGGAACCAAACTCGTTCCAGTTTGCCTGACACTTGCTTGCCAGAAAGGCAGAGATCCCTGAGTAGTGATATCTGGCAGGGATTGGAAATGATCTGCGCGAGGGAGCCTGTGCTGTTCGCCTAGCAGCGCTGTCCGTTTCCCGCGATACCTATGTGTCTTGGAATCCAGCAGAAGTGCACAGCTTTTCCGGCCTGATCTAATAAAGTCAGGAGGATGTCATGTACTAAGGCGGCTGTTGGATTAAAACTCTTCAGCGCCAAAAGGCTGCCCAACGAGTCGGATAAAATTGCATGATTTTCTACATCCCCAACCTCTATAAAAGCCAATGCTTTATCAATTGCCACCAGCTCAGATGTGTACACGGACGCATGTTTCAGTAGTGTAAACGATCTGGTGGCTGTGACGCCTTCAAAGTCGCTTCCAACCCCGGTGTCAGTCTTTGATTCATTGGTAAAAGGTTTTGCATAGCTGTCATAAAATGTCGATATATGCTTCAAAACACGTGTGCGAAATTCGTCCGGGAGAATATCCCCTTTGCGAATGTCGGCCAATGCGAGGTCTATTCTAGGTCTTAGTGACATAAGTCGTCATGGGGGTATGGAGGCCTGCGGGGCGCGCTTCACAAAGCTTCCAGTCTCTGTGGAGGAAGTCTCTTTAACATGGCATTGTGGATGTGATCCGGTCCTTCGGGAACAATTCTCAAAGCGCTAATCGCAGATGTTAATTCAGTCATGGTAAATGGGTCATTGTAGTCAAGTGATTGCGAAGTGATAACATAAATAGGATTCCTCTTGCAATGCGACTTAAAACGCAACAACTCCGGATTGGTGCTTCCGCCATGACTGCCTTCAGAGATAAAACGGCCGATTTCATTCGTGACGTCTGACGGATGAGCAACATCAGTGCTCCCAACGCTCAAGACTGGGAGAGGAACTGACGAGAACTGACCGGAGATACGCTTGATTTGGGACCAGATCTGTCCGGTGGGTGTAAACCGATTAAGATTATCAATGTACGCTCTCCAGAACGTCCTCTTTTCCTCGAGAATTGTGCGCCGAGCCTGCGCCCTGGCCTTCCGAAATAAAATAAAACTTGCCGTCGTACTGTGACGGTGCAAAAATCCTGAATGCACGTCTTCTAGCACGGATAACATTCCTGCACTCCTACGCCCACCACAGCACAGGAGCACGGCGGGGTGTTCTGAGTGCCCTGTGGATGCATCCAGAGGCCGTGACGATGATCAGTGACGTATAATTGTCCGCGGGAAGTGATGGACTAGATTGATTCTCAGTATCGTCTGATAATTTATTTTGTACTATTTCCTCAAACTGACGCCAGTTAGCCTTGCTGATATACCACCGCGGTGACCTCGTTCCCAGAACAGCAGCGCAACGAAACTCCAACAACATTGGATGATGGTCACTCCCCATCGGGTCATCATCCACTGACCAAACACAGCGATGATTTATCTGGGGACTACACAGGGTGAGATCTAAATCTGATTTGTTTCCAGAGGGAAGCGTTATATGTGTGGAAGTACCTGTGTTTAGTAAACACAGCGCTTCGTGGAATAAAAAGGCCTCCATATGTCTACCACGGGAGTTAGAAGTGGCAGAACCCCAGAGACTATGATGAGAGTTAAAATCGCCAGAATGTAAAACGAGTGGAGGAAGTTTCAGCATAAGATCCGCAAAAGGGAAACCCTCTCTCGGTGGCAGATAAAGTTCACGCAATGATATAGCAAGGTGGTGAATATTAATACGTACGGCTACAGCCTGTAGTGTTGACTGTAATGATATTCCAGTTGTAGGTGTTCCATGATGGACAGCCAACATTACCCCACCGTGTGCTATGGTGTCAATGTTTACGTAATCTTTCCGAAATACAGAATACCCTTTAATGGAACACCGGATCCCAGCGGAAAGTTTCGCTCCCTGAAGAACTCCAGCAATAGGCCGTCTGTGGTATAAAACCCTCTGCAGGTCAGTAAAATTTACTCTAAAACCACGCACGTTCCATTGTAAAACTAAGGGCGATATGATGGCGAGTCGAGGTAAAACTAGAAGCGTCTAAAAGTACTCCCAGAGGGTTAGAGGTCGTTAGAGTTGACAGAGTGAGGTCGTTCTCGGGTGGGACCGCGATGAGCTATCCCCTGGATGGAACCCTATTGGCGGCAGCCCATGCTTCTGAGGGATCCTCAGCTGCGGCGGAGGTAAGGGAGGACCCAACTTGTGCGGAATGCCTGATTCTATCAGCGTTGCCTCCACCCGCCTCCAAGGCGATCGCGTGACCGACCTGGCGTGAGGGCACAGTCGACACCTTTGTCTTTCACCCGTGCTTTTTCCATCTGGCCCAAGCGTGCCCTCTTCGCCCCGCGGGCGCGCCTTTCGACTTCATGATGGTGTAAGCTGACATCGAGGATTTGATTTCGTCGGTTGTTTCGGGACGGAGAAGCAGGTTCCGCACCTGCAGCGGCAGGTGAGGAGGTGGAAGGTGCGGGTGAGGGAGGTAGAGGAGGTGCGGAAGTAGAGGTAGAATGTGAGGGGGACGGATGGCTCACGGGAAGGGGAGACGGTTCAGGCAGGGAGGGTATGGGGAGGAGAGATTTGAGGGTGGTTGCGGTGCGTGTAGGTGAGGGGAGGTTGGGAGGGCTGGAAGTGGGAGACGGTGATTCCAGGGTGGGGACTGTGGTGGATTGGGAGTGGCTAGGGTTGTGTCGGGCAAGTCTCTTAGAACGCTGAACTTGGGTACACTCTCCGCATTTTTGGGGGCCCCGGCTGGATTTTATGGGGCCCAGGTGCGCATTTTCTAGGCCTCCATTGTGTTTTTTTTTCAGGGGTCGCCGTCCGACTTTTTTTGGGAGCCACGACCCGAGCTTGTGGGCCCAAACGTGACGTTCAAGTTCTTGGCTCGCTCGTCTTTTTGGAACCAAAACGTCATTTTCAGAGGCCCAGGCGAGATACTTGGGTCCCCAGGATGACTTCCAGTGGTCCCGGGTCAGACCTTCTGAGGCTCCGTGGCGACTTTTTTGGGTTTGTCGGTTTTAGGAACCCTCGAGCGATCTTTGGGCCCAGATTCGATTGTCAGGGGCCTTGGCGCGATTTTGTAGGCCCCAGCGTCATTTGCATGGGCCCCTGCACGACTTTTGTGCGCCCTAATGTGATTTATAGGGGCCTCAGTGCCATTGTTGGGAGACACAGCGTGATTTTTAGGAAGCCTGTTCCAATGTTCTGAACCCTGCAGCCATTCTTGGGGGCCCCACCTCTTAGGAGGGGTGGTAACTGTTTCAATCCCCCCTTCGATACGCCACTGTTTCTGACAATCACATTTGGAGGGAGTGGCATCATTCAAGCACATTAGGCTAGTATATTTGTTCACCATCACATCTGAATCACATTTTATTCTCGTATCATTAACCAACCCGGTCGACAACTGGTTCAATTTCATGGTTTTGCTTCATCTCGGTATTAAGAAGCCTACATTTTGCGACGTCATATAAACATTGCTAAGCTTGAAAAATGCGATCGCCGATATATCTGTCGTTATGAGAGATAGATAACGGACTAAGGACACATCCTGGAAATATATTCTCACAAGTCGTTTTCCTCGTCGCTTTCTGCGGAATGAAATGGCCACAAGAAAACGTGCTCCCTTGCTTCTTTATCTGGGAATCAATGGCGTAGCCAGGATTTGGTCCAGGGGCGAATATCAGAAGGGAGCTCACGTATATGTCAGCTCTCTTCTATATGTCAGCTCAGGAAAGACGTAACTGCTTTTGGGGTGGGGGGCCTCGGAAAGTATACTTACCGAGGCCCACACCCCCACTCCACTTGCGTTTTTCCGAAACTTCTCGAGTTTCGTTCATTTCACTCTCGAAGGACCCCGATATAAAAATTACACACACACACACAATCTATCTAGATACATCTACATCTATGCCTATATCTATATCTCTATCTGAATTATATATATAAATATGTGTGTGTATATGTGTACGCGCAAAAATCACGGATTCCGAGCTGGCGTGACTAACGCGAGACCTACAATCAACGTCTGGCAGTCTTGTGAAGACGAGAGGGACAAAACAAACCATTTTGGTCCAGACACCAACGAAGAAACGAAACCCCATTACGAAATGTAAAGGGACATCACCACATCCCCAATGAAGGTATTCATTTTAATAGCTCGAGCAAAAATACGAGTGTTCGTCTCCAATGACACAATTACTTCTTCATGTTATATGCTATGTTCAGGCATAGTTTTGTAGGGAATATGTTTGTTCATGATCAGGGTGGGGCCGGCAACATTTTACGCAATATTATATCTCAGAGGGCTCTGTTGGCCCTGAATGGCACTCTCAAATTGCTACGGGCTGTTCTTGGTTATCGACAGCTCTTGTGGCTTCAAGAACATTCTAGCTCATTCCTACCCAAAACTAGAACATTCTACCTTTGGGCAGATCTGTGGCGCGTGGAGTTGCCGGTGACCAGTACCTGCTGTCCATGTAGGACAGTCGCTGACGTCGTGGCGCCGTCGCACTTTGGGCAGGTTTGTGGCTCGTGAGCTTCTGCCCGATCACCAGTACCTGTTGTCCATGTAGGACAGTCGCTGACATCGTGGCGCCGTCTCACTTTGGGCAGGTTCGTGGCTCGCGGACTTCTGCCCGGTCACCAGTACCTGCTTTCCATGTACGCGTTCAACCAGAAGGGTGCCGGCAGCCGTTTCGTCATGACCACCGTCACTCCAGAGGACGTCGCCCAGAGGATCATCTCGGAGGACGCACGTAAGTGCGACAGCTGCGGCGCAGATAAGCTGATCGGCGCGTCGAGCGCAGATGGGCGGGTCTGGCGCCATGAGGGAATACAAGGCGTCAGGTGTGCCACTGATGTAAAGACCGAAATAGTAAATGCAAAGATCGAAAGCTCGGTGAAGAAACCTATTCAAGACCAACGGGCTATTTTACTGGTCTTTGTGATATGTACGTGACATTTCACTGGTCTTTTGCAAGCTCATAGTAATGCAGAACAGAATATGAGCATTAACATGCTTTTATGTAAGCTAATTGTCATTTGCATGTCACGTGTGAAGTATATTTCCACATGATATATGTTGAATCAACGACCGGAAACGCTTGCAATTGGAATCCAATTTCAAATGCTTCATATTTTAGTTCAGTCTGTTCAGAAGTTGTTCTAATAGCAACGTAAAGTCTCGAAAGACATATATTAATTTAAAAGTTGCTTAAAAGCTATGCCATTGACCTTAGCTTGAATTTGTTTTGCTTAACCTTGTAATTATTGAACAAACATAGAAACACTTATTGGCATTGCAGATCTGGTCAACAGGAGAATGTGTGTGAACACTTCAAATAGTGAATTGATAGGCTTTTTGTTGAAACGTGGGTGCATGACTGGAGGCTTATATATTTTCGGTATTGGCGATGCAAGACCATCCAGACACCGCATTGGTATGCATATATACACGGTGCAGCACCATATTAGTGTCGTGTAGCAACACCAATAAGAATATTACTTTTTCATGGCAACACCAATCAGGATGTCAGTGTTTCATGTCAACACCAATATCATGATTAACATTTTAATGGTCGCCCAACACCATTCGACTATTCATTCTTGCGGAGTTTGTAGAAGAAGCTTGCAACTTGGAAGCTTTTTTCGAGGGACGAGAGGTGTGGTCGAATATTTCGGAGCATGGCAGACATCAGTGGCACCGGGACTAGCTGAAAGTTGAGAAGAGGCGCAAGAAGTCCATTCTTTCCATGCGATGCTTATAGCATCAATTTTAAGTTCGTCAATATTAGCGTTCGAAGAGAGCGCTGTCTCATAGTTCCAGTGCCCTTGTTATTCATTGTATATCGGTGGAGGCTCTGAAATACTGTCATGCCAATTGTACACAAATGTTGATCACGTTTTAACATTAGGTGTGCGTCGTAGCATGAAAGCAATGTGGTTGAATGAGATGTTCAAACACCAATAATTATGCTAAGTCTCCACCTATAGGTTCGTAGCTACCAACATCGCACAGAAACAAAAACTTACACATCAGTGGTCCACCAAATTATTGAACGCCTTTGCTAAGCTTAGGCGTCAATCTACCTACATCAGCATAGTGCAGAAACCCAACCTTAAAAACATTGGTGACCCACAAATATTTGTAGGGCTTTTAACATACCCCATATGCTCGCAGTCACTAGTTTGTGGAGGTCCTACAGCTGATTGAATTCATGACCAAATGAAAAATGATGCAAAGACAGTGCATGACCACAGGGGTAGATTTCTGCAATTTGTTGGTGAGGATGCATGGAGCCAATGGACAGGCCTAAATGGATTGGGGTTTCACCGCATAGCTCCCATGTTAAAAAACTGAAATAATTAGAGAAATGGCCCTATTAGCAGTATACAAATGGAAGCCCATGCACGGTCAGAGTACTCGAGACATGCATAGGTATGTTACATTCCACGTCGCCATGGCATCCACCTTTGCCGTGGCACAACTTCCTCAGAAGACTTAATTGCGGTTACTATTCTTTTGTTCAGAGAACGAGGTACAAGCTTGGTATATCACATCGTGAAACCAAATGAAGTGTGATAAAATATATCATAAGCGGCATACGGCATACAGTATTTTGTTCACCTCAAAAAAGATGTTGCTTAAATATTACACGAATTTCATGGAATAATATCTGAAACATAGATAGTGTCGGTTCCCTAGTTGCGCCAGCCATAGCGCAAGTTTCGGGTGCATCATGTTTTGTTCCCTTTAGCTTATGCACACGTGGGAGCAAGCGTGGGTGGTCTTGATTTGGAGTATTCACGATAATAAGTATATTTCACCATTTATTGAGATGAGAAAAATGTTCCTGATGATAATAATCTCCGTGACCTTGTCTGGGGAAAATCTGACCTCAAGTCACCATGTTATCTTCTGGTGCATCTATCAGAAGTAGTTCTGACTTACCTAACAATATAAGCATAGTTATAGTCCTGCAACATGTTTGAGCCATTTCCCTTAACAATTGAAGATATCTGTTCACCAGTAAGTTGTTGCAAGCTTGTTTATCTAAGACACGAGGGAATGCGTAAGAAATGGCATCGCTATGGGTTGCTTGGCTTGGTAGTCTCACATTTTTTAAAGCATGCAAACTGTGATGGGTGTTATCCTATACAACAACAACAAAAATTGCACATTTTCTGATACGGCTGCGTTGCATATTGATAGCGCTCAAGTCTGGCTCAGTCACATTATCCCTACCGGAACCGAGCTACGGTTCCAAAATTTGGGATATCTGCTACCTCTAATGTGTACTATTTCCTATTCAGGGTGTTGGAATACTTTACCCTATTGCGATGGGTGGCACGAATTCCCCCTCGTTCATTTCTTAGAAAGGAACGAGCTTCTTGGCTATCTCTAGAACTAGGAGGTGGTCTCCCGAACGGTTCTCAGTTAATTGTGGGTTGCATTCATCATGAGACGTGAGATATGAATAGTTGGCAAACATATGTGGATTAGATTACCCCGCGTTCTCGATTCGCTGCTTCCGCCATTACAACAATATGCTATCTGTACGCCCCTTGCCTTCTAGCCTATTATTTTTGTTCGGAGCAGCACAAAGTTTATAATTGGGGTGCCTTAAGTAGATCCGTAGCCAACCGAAAAAAATAAGGGGCGATTTTGCTTTGTGCATACTTAAAGGCGCACTATTAAGGTAAGTTTTCGCATGATTTGCTAGGGGGAGGGGTGCGTGCCCCCACCTCTGTGTCAATACCTAGCTACGGGCCTGTTATTTGCTTATGATTCATGAGTAAAGAAAACATCCTAAAACCATTCCCTAATTGCATCCGACCTCAATCGTCTGAGTTTTCGGAACTCAATTGGAACTCAATTTGTTCTTACTTGATGTGAATGGATTGGCTGTTGAATTGTGCAAGATATAACAAAATCGGCTACAAAACATCGAAGTAGTGTGACGTGGAAATATGCCATGTTTTCCTCCGATTTCTTGTTCACCTGTCTGCCTGTTAGGATGTTCGGAATTTGTTTTACAGAAATGTACGTCATGTCATCAGAAATCGATTGTCGTCCGTCGGAAAATCTGGCAGTTTGTTTCAGAGATATCAGGTGGTAAAGGAGATAAAAACATAGAAGATCAGTGCATCTATGAGCCACAGGGGCCCTTCTTGATTGCACTCTGGATGCTGAACCAATAGACCACCGAATACGTCTGTGGTATGTGTACCAATCTCCGAACTACCTCGCGAACCAGCGGAGCCCTCCAGTAATGGGACTCTGGGTGAAGAATTTGCGAAATTTTGCTAGAAGTGATTGCCCTGCCATCACTCCTTTGTCGGCGAAATTGCTTGCCAAGTTACGCCATTGTGCGGAACAAAAATGTTGGCTCCCATATGGGCTCATTAGTCCACTCGCGGGAGCTTGTTTTGGTGTTCGCCATCTGAGTAGGTTCCTTCCGCGGTGTTTCCGGTCTTCTACTTCAACATAATTTCTTCGCTTCTCATCTGATTTGCTTTTGTACTGACACCCACACCACTGCTGGCGCGTTAGCTGGTGTGAGGTGTGTGAGCTGTACTTGGCCACGGTTACAGAGCGGTCGCCGCCGGAGGACCGGTTCAAGATGACGCCGATCCTGGGCGTGCTGATCGGCGTCATCGGCGTCCTGATCCTGCTGGTCGTGGTCGTCATCGTCGGCATCCGCGTCAGGAACAAGCGCAGAACGAAGGTCAGCGACCGTTGGGAGTCAGGTTAGCGGCCGTCGGAAATAAGGTCAATGATTGTCGAGAACAAGGTAAGTGGCAGTAGAGAGTCAGGTCAGCGGCTGTCTGAAATCAGGTCAGCCGCTGTCAGGCCTGAAATCAGGACTAAGGTCAGTCTTGGCCAGGGCTGCGATCAAAGATGGTAATAATCACAATACTGGGTAATTCGAGCATCCTAATTAGGACGGTGTTGGAATACTATCTAGGCCGGAATATTATCCTCAGCATGATGTATTAAGTTACTGCTAAATGCAGTCTCTTTTAGCCAGTCCATTGCCAGCCTGTGATCCATTTCAAAAATGGTTTTCCAGTTGGAAACATGACAATCATGTTTATATTGCTTTGTGTAATCCTGTTGCATAGTTTGTTATTGTTCTGCATCATACTCTTCTTTGCACACAAAGTCGTATTTTCGAGTGTGGGCGGCGCCATTAGCTGTGAATTTGCATAAAGTGTGTCGTGAACCAACCAATAAACAAACAAACAAAAGTCGTATTTTCGCTGGTGTATTTTGTCTTTTTATGCCTTTCATTTATGAAAATTTTTCATTAATCACATCTAGCGCCCGTTGGTACCCTAAAACTGTTTCCTTTAGCAAACCGATATGCTGAGGGTCTTGTATTGTACTGGAGCTCTGACGCCTTTTTGTCAGGTAATGCTATGCAGATTGTATAAGTGCATGTGCCAGCTAATTTGGACAGTGTCTACTGCATTAATGCAACCGCGAATGAATGTAAACAGCACGAGTTACGTTACCTATGTTATCACTTCTACTCAGCAGCAACCAGTTGTAAGCCCAGCGGGACGGCGGTACTTGCGGAAAGGTCGCTTGAAAACGTAACTTTGTCCTCGTCCGCCCATGCATCAGCTGCATCTGTGAGAGACATAATAGAAGCGACGATTTTTCAGCCATAATTACGCGGCGTCACATAATGAAAATAAGTGAGCACGTTAGAGCCACATTCATCTGTAAAACTACACCAGAAACTTGAAATTGTGGAGCGTATCCAGACGATGTCCTTTGAGGACTTTGTCAGCTCCACGGTAATCCATATTTGATGTTAGGAACGTTTGTCTTTCTCTCCATTCACTTGCTCGTTTTCACTCACCCATTGATAATACTCATTCGCATGTTTGGTTATTTGATTGCCTGCTATGTCACATTTGTCCACCGCCTGGTCGCCGCCCCGGTAGCTTAGTTGGTTAGAGCGCTGGCCTGCACTGGTCTCTCCTGTACTTGCAACACAGAGTTCGAGTTGCTTCGCGCGCTCGCATTTAGCCCCCGGCCGGGAGTGTCAGTTGGCAGCTGGCCCGATAAGGCCGGGACCAGCTACCGGGCGGCCGTGTCGGTGCATTGGCGGCACGTTAAACTTTCGGTCTAAATTCTGCCGTTGAGCTGGAGTTCATGGATCGGGTGGTGGGGCCAGGGTTCACGCAACAAGCTCTGCTTAGCAATAGAACCCTGGTTCTTCAAGCCACCCCAGCAGCAATTCGGATCAAATTTATAAATTAAAAATAAAATGTCTAAAGCAGCTTTGCGGCCGTCCGTTGACTAGGATCTTCTCGCACGGAGTCCCCGGTTACATCTGACCGTGCCGCAGGAGTGGCAGCGGTGGCGATGGGGTGGGGAGGGGTGCGGAATTGTCTGATAGCACGACGCCGCAGCAATAAGCCAAGCACCCTCCTGGGAAGCAGCATGGTCGTGTCGTCGACAAACACGAGGTCAGGAACGCGAGGTCCGGAACACGAGGTCCGGAACACGAGGTCGGGAACACGAGGTCGGGAACATGAGGTCCGGAACACGAGGTCCGGAACACGAGGTCAGGAACACGGGGTCCGAAACACGAGGTCCGGAACACAAGGTCGAGAACATGAGGTCCGGAACGCGAGGTCCGGAACACGAGGTCGGGAGCACGAGGTCGGGAACATGAGGTCCGGAACACGAGGTCCGAAACATGAGGTCCGGAACACGAGGTCCGGAACTCGAGGTCCGGAACTCGAGGTCCGGAACACGAGGTCGGGAACACAAGATCGGGAACTCGGGGTCGGGAATACGAGGTCCGGAACACGAGGTCCGAAACAGCCGCCGGGATCAGACAGCTGAGGTGCTACCAACTGCCATGTCGTATTGGCCGACGGAACATGATTCCGGTGTTAAATGCGTATATATGGAAGATTCTGCATATTATGAAGCATGATTCAGTTCTTGGCCATATTAGAAAATATTGTTTTACAGAGTTGGATTATTATACTGCCTCGAGTTGTTGCCACGTTCATGTTCCTCAACTACCGGATCGAATTTTATGAAGCCTTCATCAATCGATGCATCGGGATCGATTGACTTGAGACTATCGTGCATGGCGGCTTTTACTGCAATGCCAAACCCTCAAATTACCTTTTAATTTGGGAACGGCCCTGTTGGAATATGCTGTCACGCCCATGCTCAAAGCCATCAAACTTCGGCTTTGGCCATGAAGCCATCAAAGATGCGAGACAAATAAAAGTGTCAGCATTGTTTTGTGGTTCTTTGTGCGATTGAGACACAGCCTATACTTGTGATGTATTTCGATTTCGTTTCTTTCAATCTATGAAATATTTTAAGTCAGTATTCTTCCACCATGGGCTTGGCAACACCCACCACGAACAGCTTTATGCACTTCCGATGACTAAGCAAAAGCCAAGGTCACCATTTAAAGTGTCAGTCTTGACCTGATCTCCGACCGGGGTAGGTCTCTCCGCCGCCGTCAGGTCGCCACCGGCTGAGTGCCTAGCCCGTCCGACAGACGGGTACAATGCCAGTGCCAAAGATATATCAACGGTGAGCGGCGGTGGGTGGCGGCCATGACCGAAGGTGTCAAAAGGCCATATTCGACCGCTTTAACGCTCAGGAGTATATATGTACGCTACGCAATACAGTTATGGCGCCAATCATGAGATATACAGTCAAGCAAGCCGCCGTAGAAGATGTCTGGGATAGAGACAGCATGAGAGAGGACTGGACGGGACGGGACATGAGGAAGGGACAACTTATTATCTCCAATTACCATATATGCTGGCTGCCCACAGGGGTTTATTTTCAGTCCACTTTTGGTATTTATGTTTAACTGGCTTGGCAGACATGATTACCGATAAAATACTTTTTCGCTGGCAAAATGTCGCTTTACTGTTCGCGCCCGCAAGGATCACTAGAAGCACAACAAGCAAATTCAAAAGAATCTGTATGTTATAGGTACACGAATTTGGAACAAAATGGGGCTTACAATTTAACGGGGCAAACACGATCCAACCAACATACACATACAGGATACTAGTGAACCCGTAAATCTCGGAATCGGAGGCCAGCCAATACCAAACTTGACAATCGTAAGCATTTCGGCCTAGCATTTTCTTCTGACTTACGTCTTCATGATCACATTAACGGCATTATCATAAAGGTTAAAAGTGCACTGAGCCCTCTTTGACTCGCCGCAAGTAAGATCTCAAAGGAAATCCTCTGCAACTTGTGAAACATTTGCGTTCGGCCTATATTTGACTACGCAGACGCCATATACGATGGGCATACAACAATATCGAATGCGCTCAGACATGAAGAACTACAAATAAGAGCGACTGGAGTGAACACTCGAGCTGCAGAAATTGAATTAATTCACCACTCGAGCTGCAGAAATTGAGATCACTCCCATTCGAGCAGCGGAAATTGAGATCACTCACCACTCGAGCATCACTGCCCGGATTTGTATTCACAACAGCTCCCTAATTCTGTTACATTTGAACAGGGTGTGACAATTGAGAAAATTAACTTAATTTGCGGCAATTAGTCGACTTCTGCAGATGTTAATCCCATTACAGTAGTAGCGCCGGCCCCGCACACGAAGGCTTTGTGGCGAGGAGAGGAATTAGCAAGTGGCATCCCAAGGGTGGACGAGACTGTGGTCAGAACGAGGACGACTGATGGGCACCATCGACGAACACTACGGCTGCACTCGATTGGTCGTCGAGCTCATCCTCACAACCAAACCACCACCACACCACCACACCACCACACCACCACACCACCACACCACCACACCACCACACCACCACACCACCACACCACCACACCACCACACCACCACACCACCACACCATCACACCACCACACCACCACACCACCACCACCACACCACCACCACCACCACCACACCACCACCACCACACCACCACACCACCAAACCACCACACCACCACACCACACACCACACCACCACACCACCACCACACCACCGCACCACCACACCACCACACCACCAAACCACCACACTACCACACCACCACCACACCATCCCACCACATCACCACCACCACCACCACCACCACACCATCACACCACCACACCACCACCACCACACCACACCACCACACCACCACACCACCACACCACCACACCACCACACCACACCACCACACCATCACACCACCACCACACCACCACCACACACACCACACCACCACACTACCACACCACACCACCACCATCACACCACCACACCACCACACCACCACACCACACCACCACACCACACCACACCACCACACTACACCACCACCACACCACCACACCACCAAACCACCACACCACCACACCACCACACCACCACACCACCACACCACCAAACCACCACACCACCACACCACCACCACACCATCCCACCACACCACCACCACCACCTCCACCACCACACCATCACACCACCACACCACCACACCACACACACCACCACACCACCATACCACACCACCACACCACACACCACCACACCACCACATCACCACACCACCACACCATACCATTACGCCACCACACCACACCACCACACCACACCACCACACCACCACACCACCACATCACCACACCACCATACCACCACACCACACACACCACACCACTACGCCACCACACCACACCACACCACAGCACACCACCAGACCACACCACCACACCACCACACCACTACATCACCACACCACCACACCACCACACCACACCACACCACACCACACCACACCACACCACACCACACCACACCACACCACCACACCACACCACCACACCACCACACAACAGGTGATGAAACCATCTGCAGGCTAATCAGACAGGAGACTCGAGTGACTGCTTGAGGTTGCTTGAGGTTGCTTGAGGTCGTGTGTCTGCTTGAGGCTGTGTCTCATGCCGTCCGGTTTTCAGAGGAAGGCCCGACCAGCTGCGCGTGACCCAGTAGACCTGGACATTAACAACCAGTCCTGCGACGATCTCAAGTGCAAGGCCACCTCCGAGATACTGCCTCTCGGTAATTACAATAGGCGCTCGATTGGTCTTGTGTTGTATTTTTATGTCGCCGTGCACGGGTGCGGCAGCTGTGCACCCGAGCTGCCGTGGGGTAAGAAGAGTCTTAGCCAGCCTGCGCGACTTCGTCCATTTGTAAAATAAATTAAATCCTATCCAGATTTCTTACCGTTCGCGATGTTTGACCGATGGCACTTGTACATGTGCACTTGTCACTAGCGCCGCATGTCTCGTATTATACGGAATGTCCGGAACACTTTAAATATCAAGCTTCGCCCGCCGGGAGGGACATATTGCTAAAAATGTATCTTTATTCAGTTATGTCCTTGTGAATTAAACAAGCATATGAAATATTGCACCAAACCTATTCTCACCGAACAAACGTGGAACCGTCCTATTTTCCAGTTTCTTTTCCCACTTGGCATTGACAGCGTCGGCCCCTGCGTGTGACGCATGGCGGAGACAGGTGGGCGGGACGAATGTCGCTTCTACTTTTGTTCAGGGGGAAAATGTAATTGCGATAAACGCGAAATGTTCCAGATGAGATGATGGTCAGGATACCTCTTCAGTCGGAGGGCGGCAAAATCACAGGTCCAAATTGCGTCAGTCCAAACAAGGTCAATGAATAGGCAGAAGTATTTTGGATTTTTTGTTCTTTGTATAAGGGTCCTTTAAAGTGTTGCGATGAAATTTGTAATACAGAACCTCCCCAAACTAGATTATTTTGGTGACTTATTCAGCTGATATAACCCTGATCACCGGCATTGCCCACCTCAGGCCAGATAGCTCTCCTTCTCCTCATCCACTCTGGAAATTTGTGGCTCTAATCTACACCTCAATTCGGAGATGTCAATGGGAAGACGAATCCGTCCGTCTACCTTCACTGCACGTCAAAGTAGCTCTCCAATCTCCACCTTAGTTCCGATATATTAATGGGAACACGGAATCCGCCCGTCCACCTTCACTGAACGTTGCAGTAGTCCTTCAATCTCCACCTTGGAACCTCATCGTCGCCTTATAGCAATGAGCTTCCTGTTTTCATGCAACTATCGGATCATCGGACAAGAACACAGTATGCATGTATCGCATTGCATGTATCGCATTGGTGATTTTGTAATATACTAATGTCCCACACTTAGTGCTGCTTCAGGAGCCGATCCCAAGGTGGCCCTGAGGCTCCGACTCTGAGGTGACTCTTACGCTCCAACAATGAGGTGACCCTGAGGTGACTGAGGCTCCGACCGCGAGGTGACCCTGAGGCGCCCCTGAAGTGACCATGAGGCTCCGACCCTGAGGCGACCCTGAGGCCCCCAGCAATAAGGTGACCGTGAAGTGACTGAGGATCCGAGGTGGAGACTGGAGAGCTACTTTAACGTGCAGTGAAAGTAGACGGGCGGATTCGTCTTCCCATTGACATCTCCGAATTGAGGTGCAGATCGGAGCCACAAATTTCCAGAGTGGATGAGGAGAAGGAGAGCTATCTGGCCTGAGGTGGGCAATGTCGGTGATCAGGTTTGTATCAGCTTGAGGTGGGGCTCGTCGTCACGCGCTCTGACGGCGGCAGAGTTCCTGGACCCGGAGGAGAAGCACATGATAGAGCGGCTCGGCCAGTCGACCAGTCGCCGTGTCCAGCCGGCTCCGATCTGCTACAGCGGAGGCTACTGCTCCGCCAGCGGTACCCTCACCAGGAAGACGCACCACCCGCCGCTGCCGACAGAGCCGCTGGTAAGCCTGCCTGCGGCCAAACTGCAGCCAAACTGCAGCCAAACTGCAGCCAGAGTGCAGCCAGACTGCGGCCAGACTGCAGCCTGACTGCAACCAGAATGCACCCAAACTGCAGCCAAACTGCAGCCGAACTACACCTAAACTGCAGCCAGAGTGCAGCCAGACTGCAGCCAGACTGCAGCCAAACTGCACACAGACTGTTGTCAGACTGCAGCCAAACTGCAGCCTGTCTGCAGCGAAATGGCATTCTTATGAATTGCGCTCTCAATAAACTACGCATATATATATATATATATTTCGTCCGAGGTGTATTTAGTCACATTCAGGATGGGATGTTTGTCATTAATTAACATTATGTATTGTTCCATTCATCATTGTTAGTCCGTATTAAATTATGAAAGTAGCACACAAAGCATTATATCATGACTAGAGCAGCATATGCAAAGTGAAGATCAATAACTGAAAGTTGACACAAAGTGCACCAGCTGCATTTGACATCCGATCAAACATTCCGTCATGCATTCTATGTCGCTAGAACGTGGATAGATGTGCTTTCCAAGTATACAGGCACAGAAGAGTTCGATGTCCACTATCGGCCACACAGAAGAACTCGGTATCTCCTATCGGCCACACAGAAGAGTTCGGTGTCCACTATCGGCCACACAGAAGAGTTCGGTGTCCACTATCGGCCACACAGAAGAGTTCGGTATCCACCGTTGACCACAGCGCGCACGTTTCTCTTGACAGTCGCCAGCAGTTCGGCACCGCTCTGGGAGTACCTCTTTAATCTTCGTCACGTTCCGGGTGATCAGCTAACTGGCATTTTCGGGTTTTCACCCGTCCTGCAGCCTTCGGAAGCGGACGAAGTTTCTCAATAGACCTCAGTCGATGGACTACTCAGAGTTCTCATCACGTGCCACAACACGTATTTTCAACCGGCTTGCCTCCTTTTGGACGGATTTTTCATAATGCGCTCTTGCTAAATCTTGCCAAATTTCATCTATGTTATGCTCTCCTTCAAAGAACCTATTCCTGCAAGGCATGCACTGCTTCTGATATGTAGCTCTGTTCACATCGGGCATATGGGCTTGAAAGCATTGGCTCACGCCAGTGGATGACAATGCTACCTATAGCATAATTTTATCTGATACCACCCTTTTCTCTGGTGACGAAGGTCTTGTTCCACATTGTCTTTGTCTTCGTTGTAACGTCACTTGTTGGTCCGGTCCTCTGGGCAGTCCAGAGGAAAATAGTCACCCACATTCATTGCAATATTCCTCTTCTCTGGTCTTTCTGTACTGGACAGAGGAGCTCGTCGCCTCGGTTTACTGCACCTTGGCATGAACTGAGCTTACGGCGCCTTGTCGTCGCCTCGGTTTACTGCACCTTGGCATGAACTGAGCTTACGGCGCCTTGTCGTCGCCTCGGTTTACTGCACCTTGGCATGAACTGAGCTTACGGCGCCTTGTCGTCGCCTCGGTTTACTGCACCTTGGCATGAACTGAGCTTACGGCGCCTTGTCGTCGCCTCGGTTTGCTGCACCTTGGCATGAACTGAGCTTACGGCGCCTTGTCGTCGCCTCGGTTTGCTGCACCTTGGCATGAACTGAGCTTACGGCGCCTTGTCGTCGCCTCGGTTTGCTGCACCTTGGCATGAACTGAGCTTACGGCGCCTTGTCGTCGCCTCGGTTTACAGCACATTGCCGACACCTTAGTTTGCTGCGACCTGCGTTCTGTTTCAACTTACTTACCTCGGTAGCTTCAGGAATACTTTTCAGCTTGCCATGTCCCAAAGCTGTTTCGTATTTCACGAT
The DNA here is from genome assembly GCA_034440575.1 of Imbricaverruca yamaguchii. NCBI lineage: Eukaryota > Metazoa > Arthropoda > Thecostraca > Neoverrucidae > Imbricaverruca > Imbricaverruca yamaguchii. Next base: position 396,551 of record JAOTOL010001660.1, read on the forward strand.
TTTATACATGTAATGATGGGCTACGTAACATTTGTATGCAGCACGTGCTTGCGAGACGCTGAATTGTTCACTCTGGTACCGTCTGAGACCGTCAATTTTATATGAGACGCTCTGGTAGCATGGTGGCCGCTTCCTGACTTACGATGCGTTCGTACTCCTTCTTCACACCCCTTGGTTACGTTATATGTGTTTCTGAGCGGAATGTTCATGAAAAGGAAGTGCCGAGCGGTGAACGACTTGGTTAGGACCAGGGACCTTCCTGCTATCCTCTTCTTGATGTTCATCTGGCAACCCGTTCTGACACCAACACAAAGCTAGGTTATCCCATGTTTATTTGGGCACAAAGTCGCAACTGTTGACGTTTCAGTTGGTTGTAATATTCCGTTCATATTTGTTCTAATTTTTATTTGTTGACGTCCTTTGCGACTTATTTTGTCCAAAAGCACGCTGACACACCCATGTACTGGATTATTTTGGTTGGTTTGATGCACCAATAACGTTGCATGTGATGTCGGATTTTACGTTGTGCGATTCATGATAGACCAGTGCACCTATTTTTATCCAAATCTGGAGGGGTGCGGTGAACAATTTTGGGTCCCCCTTGGTGATTTGTCCTAGAATAGCCAATATGTCAGGCCGGGAGTTGTAATCGTTATACTATTAGATGTGTCAGGCTACAAATATGACTCTCATTATATGTGCCAGGTTGAAGATCTGAGTGCGTTCGATCATTAGGTGCTTCGGACTGGAAATCTGTCAGTAATGCCAGATGCAGTCACATTGTACACATTGTACATTGATGAGAGAGACATCTCGGAACTAGCTGACCTCTCCCGAATTATATGTAACTTTCTCATGACGGTGCTTGCCTGTGCTCAGTGGAGAAATCCACTAGCGTGACGCTCCTATCTCCTTCGCCACTATTACATTCCGAATTTCTGCACATTTTGCAATATTTGATGTAGTTTGTCTACTCGCCTAAGCTCGCCAAAGTAAGTATTGTCACATCGTTTCCCGGTGTTGCTTTCATGTCTGTTCTGACATGTTCATGTTGGCGCACCCGCAGCCGGACGTGCAGTTCACGTCCACGTCGCGTCCGTCACGTCCGGACGTGCGGCCGGACGTGAGGACGTGCGACCGGCCTCGGCCCGTCCGCCAGCACGAGAGTGAGCCGTTCCTGCCGCGCTGTGGCCACCTGGACGCGCGCTGCGACCCCGGCCGGCCGCGCTCCACCCATCATGAGACACACCTGGACTACCGGGAGCCACGCCCCGATCATCTGGAGCCACGCCCCGACCATCGGGAGCCACGCCCCGACCATCGGGAGCCACGCCCCGAGCATCGGGAGCCACGTCCCGACCATCTGGAGCCACGCCCCGACCATCGGGAGCCACACCTGGACTACCGGGAGCCACGCCCCGACCATCGGGAGCCACGCCCCGACCATCGGGAGCCACGCCCCGACCATCGGGAGCCACGCCCCGACCATCGGGAGCCAAGCCCCGACCATCGGGAGCCACGCCCCGACCATCGGGAGCCACGCCCCGACCATCGGGAGCCACGCCCCGACCATCGGGAGCCACACCTGGACTACCGGGAGCCACGCCCCGACCATCGGGAGCCACGCCCCGACCATCGGGAGCCGAGCTCCGACCGTCGGGAGCCACCATCTGACCATCGCAAGTCGCGCTCCGACATCCGGGAGCCTCGCTCCGGCAATCAGGAGGCCAGGTCTGGCAGTCAGGCGTTTCGCTCCAGCTACCAAGAGCCGCGCTCCACCTATCAGGAGTCACCCTGCGTCCACCAAGAGTCGTGGCCAGACCGGCGGGAGAGCTCGGTATAAAGAGCATGGCAGCCAGCACGCTTTCCGTAGAGGTAGATACTCTTCTGACTTCGGTAGATTGCAACTGCACTGGTTCATGCATACTTAGAGCTGTAGGGACAGCGCCTGTGTATGTGGTTTGTGTCCTAATATTTTGCATGTGCGGCATAACACTTTAGTTCTCGAGACTTCAAACGAGGCATAAGTATCCAAAACTCCAAGCAATCAATATAATTTCCTTGCACTTGACAGGTTCATCCATGTAAACCACCTGTGCCTAAATGTCACTTTATTGCATAACGTGTGGTATGTCGAATATATGATCAATGATAAGAATACACCCGTAAAGCTCTAAAAAATGAAAATTAGGTCGATTCCCTCATGTCTGTTTCAATGGCTTTCCACGGGTGAATATTAAAGAGCTTTGTTCAGACAAGCGGCTATTCATTTGATCCCAGCATAAGCCGCCCTCGTGGATTTTTCCTTCGATATCCTTCATCTAAAGTATTGTTGGCTAAAAACGGTATCTTTCTGAAGTACGAAATTGTCATGTGCAAACTACAAAGTTCCGTGTAAGACACTAGTAGTCCCTGGTAAAATACATATTTCAACATTCCGGTACTACCATTTGATTGTTCCCTAGCTGACATGTATTAAGTTTTTGGTGTAGCCTGAGCTGGACTATGATTATTTTTCGATGTTGCTAGGCTGGGCTATGTGTACATTTGAGCATAGCTGAGCTGGGGTATGTTTCCATTTGTGTGTAGCTGAGCTGGACTGTGCTTACCCTTCGGTTCAGCTAGGTTGGGCTATGTTTGCATTTGGATGTAGCTAAGTTGGGTTTTCTTGATATCCGTGCTCGTGGTGGTTTTCCCGGCTAGACAAGGTAAACAATATTTACCTACATGACAGCACATTTAACCAAGTTAAACTGGTCGTTTTGGTGGCCTTGGTGCAAATGTTTGACTGAAAGCATGACAGAATTTGGCTCCCCTTGCGCTTTTCAAAATACGACCAACCTTCGTATGCTTCGATTAGATCAGAGAAAATGCATTTGAAATCATGAGCGTCACTTTATCAAAATGAAGCACAATGCCAAGTACAAAATTGTTTTAAACCGTTACAATATCAGCCTTCGTAGTTTCCTGTACCAGTAGTAATATACGGCATGGGTCTTGTTACCATATATGATTTCCGGCATGCTAAAGAAAATACTGAAACACAACTAGTACCTTTTTATGTGCCCGGTATAGAAGCGCTTGGGTGACACGAAAACTCGCTTCTTCTTGTTCGAATCTGGCTCTAGTTATTGGCTGTTTGTTTGTGGGTGGCTGCAAACGTTCATGGTATTGCTGTGGTTGGTCAATTGTTGATGCTGCTTATGATTTGATGGTGAAGGGGCGACCAGCATGCGTATAGGTTCCTGAAATTTAATGGGAGGGCACAACACATGAAGGCAATGGTCGCGCCCAGATGTGTTGGGGGCATACTAGATAGGGTTCCATATAAAAATGAAGAATGATTTGGGGCACAGCCAACGTAGGGGAGTGGCGAGACAATTGCCCTCCCAAAGGGAAAAAAGGGTGGGTGGGTGGTTTTTTTTTTTAAAAAAAAAGAGAGGGGAGAAAAAAAGAGGAGAAGAAAAAGGGGGGGTGGGGGGGGGGAAGGGGGAGGGGGGGAGGACTCGAACACAACCTTTCGTGTGAGACGGGCAACTTGCCCTCTCCCCAAGGCATGAAAGGCTGCAACCCTGGGGACCAGAGATGAAACTTGACTGAATCCAGCGTGTCTGGCATGTTGGGTGCAGCTAGTCTGTGCTTTTCATATTTGGTGTAGCTGAGCTGGGCTATACCTAAATTTAATTATGGCTAATTTGGACTATGTTTACCACGTTTGGATCTAGCCGAGCTGGGTTGTGATTGCATTTTAGTGTAGCTAAGCTAGGTTTATTAACCACATGTATAGATGGATGTGGATCCAGCGTATCTCGAACTGCGTTGTAAAGATCACAATGATTCTATATTATTGCTACTGGTTGTGAAGAGCACGCTGAGTTTCACATGCAGCCATGAGTGAACGGCGGAGCGGTGTAAGCTAGGATTCACGAATATTGATTTGTTAGCTAAGGTTCACGAATATTGATTTGCGACACATGGATATGATCAGAATTACTGCAACATGACCCCCCACCCCCCATCTCTCCCACCTGGTGGCAATCTTATGCAAATGTAATTAGTGATCGACCTATGCGGCAATTCTGAAACCAAATGGGTCCAATCGCATTCCTCACTGACTATATTCATGTCTGTGGAAGTTTTGAGCTTTGTTATGTTGTGGATGCGCTTGTATTTTTGTATTTCTAATGTATTTGGGAGCTGACACGCTTCAAAGTCTTTTTTTTTAAATACAATTATTAAGACTTTGCATAGAGGTATGATTGAACATTGCTAGATTGTACGCAGGCATAACGAAACAAACGGGCAAAATGTACGTCGCATCTTGAGCAGACCAAACTAGGCGTGGTGCCCGAGAACGAAAAACTCCTATCCGCGCCGTTTTGCTTCCATGTGTTGCGTTGCATAACTTCGGTACTGCTCAACCGTCACCAAAAGATGCATGCATTCTCCATGCTTCGCTACTGACGTGGCGCGTGCCCTGACCTGTGACCTGACTTGACCTGGTTGAGACCCGACCTCTGACCGCGCACTGGCTGCACCAGGACTCGTCCGACGTGGAGCCGTACATGAGTCGGAGCCGCGCCGGCCACTCGGCCAGTCAGGAAACTGTGATACACGTGCCGGCGGCGCGTCTCTCCACGCACTTCTAGCGCCTGGCGCGCCGGCGGCGCGTCTCTACACGCACTTCTAGCGCCTGGCGCGCCGGCCGCGCCGCGCCACCGGCCGGCCGCACGGACGCCGCAGGTGGCGCTGCCGCAGGTGGCGCTGCCGTCGGCCGCACCGCGTCGCCGCCGCCGGCCGCCGAGACGAACCAGCCGGCCCGGTTCCACTGACGACGATTGATCGCTGTTTTTGTGTTCGGAGATGCTGGTCGGCGTGGCAAATGTCGTGCGATGAGGGTGATGCGTTGCAGTAGCGAGGCGAGGTGACTGGCGCGTGACTGGGCGGCTGGTGTGCAGCGGGCTGCTGGCAGCTGGGATGACTGATGACGGCTGCGCTGAGTGTTGATTGGACGCGCTCCCGCTCTGTGTTGAGCGTGGCTGGCGACTCCGTGCTGCGGGCAGCTGTGATGACTGATGATGACATGATGGCTATGCTGATTGTTGACTGGACGCGCTCCCGCTCTGTGTTGAGTGTGGGTGGCGATTGTGGGCTGCGGGCAGCTGTGATGACTGATGATGGCTGCGCTGGGTGTTGATTGGACGCTCTCCCGCTCTGTGTTGAGTGTGGGTGGCGATTGTGGGCTGCGGGCAGCTGTGATGACTGATGATGGCTGCGCTGGGTGTTGATTGGACGCTCTCCCGCTCTGTGTACGTGAAACGCTACTGGTCAAAAGCTTTACTGGAGATGAGTGTCAGTCGTCGCCTCGTGTACCGTGCCATGATTGACTTTGCGCCTTCAGTTCAACGGGAAAAGAGGGCAGCCAAGAGCGTGGAGTTGGTTTACCGTGAGCAGGAAGCATTGGTGTCGCCTAGGTCGGGGACAGCGAATACGTACCCCAGATTTCCTGAAGTTTAACATTACGCCAATGACATTGTATGGATACAGTCGACTTAAGAACCCTCCCCTCCCCCAATCAGAATCCGTGACGACGACCATGACCGAAAGAGTTCCTCTTTTTGGACTCAAGGGTCACATCCGGTGCATTGAAAGGGGAGGGGGAGGGCCGAGCCCCTCCACTTTTGGTGATGGGAACGGTACTGGTACCTGGCCACCAGCACTTTTTCCGGTTTCTCTGAAGAAAAATAAAAGCAAGATAACCAAGTAATATGTGACTTAAAGTAGAGCATCGCGACGCGGCACTTCTTACTTGTTTGGTGAAGTTTATATCGTAATATAGAAATATATCGAACGAGACGTCCAAATGCCTCAATAATCGGCAATCACGGGTCAGTTAGCTTAAACAACTATGTTTTTGGACGAACTCCCAGCATGCAAAGATATCGTTTATCCGGGTTGAGTCATGTCTTGAAATGAAGTGTGCCCCACCCACACACACACATACTTTTTCGAACACTTACGCCTTCCAAGCAACACAGTTGACCGAAATGTTTGCTCCGTTCACACGGTGTGACTGAAATATTCCATTGGAGATTTGATACCGGTGGGACCAGTCGGCGAGAGTTTTCATCGAATGATCTTGACCAAGTTTAGACCGAGTTAAATACAAATAATTCACCAATACCGAACCCTCCATCGATACCGAACCCTCCACTGATACTGATCATCCCCTGATACCGAACCCTCCACCGATACCGAACCCTCCATCGATACCGAACCCTCCATCGATACTGATCATCACCCGATAACGAACCCTCCACCGAAACAGAACCATCCACCGATATCGAACCATCCATCTATATCGAACCGTTCACCGATGCCAATCCTCCATTGATTCAGAATTATCCACGGATACCGAACCGTACACCGATGCCAAACTCTCCGCCGATACCGATCATCACGCTAATTGTTCCATTCACAATCGGTCTATGTTTTGTCCACTGGTGGATCCACAGATTCGTTTTGGACTTCTTTCACGCTGAGACTGTTTTAAAGCAAGTGTATTTAAATTCCTCTCATTCACTTTCTTTGAATGCTAGGGTAATTTCATAACCAGTGTTCTCGACATGCTGATATGTGTAGCAATCTACTGATTAGCGCCAGTTTTACCTCACCTTCACCAACTTGAGGGGGTGTCGTGAACACAGAGCTCTCCACTCCCGCCGGATGCGCGAATGGCTTCGTCTCAGCGTCGCTAAGCGTCAGTTCCTTGTGTGCGTGCTCATCCATCTGTTTTATTTATTATTTTTGTACTTGGTGCGAATGCGTCATATCATCTGTTGATAGTATTTCGCACAGCAATCACGTACGACATACCACGCGACGAAATCGTGTTGATGTTGAACGCTGCGCGCGGCCACATTAGTATCATGGGCGAGCTTGGCGTGTGACTGCGCGCGCCTCGGTGTGACGGGAGCTAGGTGTGACGCTCGCCCGGTGTGACGTCAGCTCCGTGTGACGTCGGCTCTGTGTGACGGTCGGTGCAACTCGCTCTGCGTCCATGTGCCAAAGACAGTGTCAGCCGCTCAACGGATTACGCGGTGCTTCTCCATGTGTTGTGAGTGCGGACACTGCCGCTGTGTGTACACGGATGTTGCTGCCGATGTACACGGATGGTGTTGTCTGTGTACACGGATGGTGCTGCCTGTGTACACGGATGGTGCTGCCTGTGTACACGGATGTTGCTGCCGATGTACACGGATGGTGTTGTCTGTGTACACGGATGGTGCTGCCTGTGTACACGGATGGTGCTGACCGTATGCACGAATGGTGTCTGTGTACACGGATGGTATTATCTGTGCACACGGATGGTGTTGTCTGTGCACACTGATGGTGCTGATCGTGTGCACGGATGGTGCTGCCTGTGCACACGAATGGTGTTGTCTGTGTGCACGGACGGTGTTATCCGTGTATACAGATATTTCTGCCTGTGCACCGGATGGTGCTGCCTGTGTACTCGGATGATGCTGCCTGTTTACTCGGATGGTGCTGCCTGTTTACTCGGATGGTGCTGCCTTGTAACTGATGGCGCTGACCGTGTACACGGATGGCGCTGCCTATGATGCGTGTCGCTGACTGGTTTACTCCCTGCGAGCACGTTCACATCCCTGCGAGCTCAGTTCCAAATGCAGTTGCATGTCGTGATATGTTTCCGGTGAGACTGGCGAGTGCGTGAGCGCCGCCATGAGAAAGCCAACGACTTCGGTGGCAATCGCGCACTTCAACACAGTAGGAGCGAAAGGGTGCATAATGCTTGACATTTCATGCAAAAGTTCTTGGTAACGATTATAGTGACTACTAGCACTGACAGTATTTAGTGCTGCTGACATTAGAGATAATAGCAATAGTGATAATTACTGACACTGGTAGATTGACTCATTCATAGTGTAATTTTCGATTAATTATGGAGACCTGCAGTTAAAGACATTAAGCACATTTCCCACTCAACGAGGCCTTCCGGCATAACATAGAAGGCCCTGAATCGCTGAGGAGGCTGCTGCGCCGACGGAGGGGATCCCTAGCCATCGGTGTACCCCAGGCCGTCCGAGAGGACCCGGAGCCGGCGTGAAGGGACTCTGGACCGATGGGGCCGAAGCCGCACATGGGCCCCGTGCGTGATAGAAGACATTCGAGGTTTTTAAAAGGAGACTCCGGCCGGATTCCCCTTTTCTGAGGAGTGTCCTGAGCTGTGAAAGAGGGTCCATGGGCTGACGGAGGGGACCCGGGCCGAACGTGCTGAGCCACTGGCTCGGCTCTGGCTCACGCTGATGGAGAAGGGCTCAGAGCTGACAACAGGCCTCGGGCCGATAAAGAGAGCCCGGAGCTACGGAGACGATCCGGGCTGAAACGGAGGGCTCCCGGTGCTACGAAAGGAGCCTCTAAGCCCCTCTAAGGCCAGGGCTGTTGAAAAGCAGCGCGTTTTCGAGGGGCAAACGGACGCCCGGCCTCGTGTGAGTCTAACGGGGCTCTCTAGGCGACCGCCCGAGAGGCAGAGACAACGAAGAAAAAAAGTTGACGTATCTAACAGCTTGTGGAAGGGGCACTTGGGACCCGAAGACGTCTACCATGAGAGCTGGCGAGTACCGTGAAGAAAAGAGAGGACCGGCCCGACAGCTGGAATGTCTACACCAGCCGGAAAGAGCAGTTTCAGCTGGAATGGCCACCAGCAGCTGAAGAATAAACAGGGCACCTGAAGATCAGAAAAGGCTAGGATACCCTTTGGGTTTGAAACGGCCCCTGAAGGATGATCAGGGACCGTAAGAGCTGAAGACGATTAGTGAGGGCTCATCTCAGATCTGAAATTTCCCAGAGTTGGGAGTTAGATACGAATATTGAAAACTGTGGTTGGCTCTTAAAAGTAGGAGAGGGCATGGAGGGATGAAGAGGATCTCGTGAGAGTCAGAGAGGACTATACTGGAATTCTTCTGAGCCTGAGAACGGCGCCTAATGGATGAACGAAAAGGTTCCTCGAAGACAATAAAAAATCCTTGTTGGCTGACCATTGAAGTGAGGAATGCCGAGGGCCACCCTCAGAGCTAGAATGTTGTTGAAACCACAGGAGCTGTCGATAACTAGGAAGGCCCAGACAGCTTGAGAGAGTTCTTGAGGGCTAATGTAGGGTAGCGACGTCGTGGGTGGGGTCTCTCGACTGTTCAGTCTGGTGTGTGTGGGGGTGGGGGGGGGGGGTGCGGTTCTGGTCAGGCCGGTCTGGTGTCGGTGTAGTAGTGCAGGGGGAGGATGTCTGGGGAGATCCGGCAGGAGAAGAGGGTTAGTCTGACGGGTGAGGGTTGTCTGTGTATTGTGGACTGCCTATGTTGTCGGCGCCCCGTGACTCGTCTATCCTAACACAAGATGCATACAGCGAGGCCAGGCCTCTCTCTTTCGCCCCTTCCTTTCGTGAGTGAACCAAGCTTCGTCGTGGCTCTATGGAAGGTAATGGAAACCGCGTGGTTAGAGAGATAGGGGTCATATGGATTATGGGTCGACTTAGGAGTTGGAACTGAGTTCGTCGCCAGCCTTCGTCCAGCTTCGGGGCCCCATTACGTACAGGAATCACTCTTACCTTCCCTCCTTTCCCACCAGGGATACCCCACGGTTAATCGCACTTGCGATTGAGGGCCTAGTTAATTATCCCGGGTCAAGTTTTGACAACGATGGGTTTCTGGTAGCTGGGTTGCGTACACTGTTTTCCAACATCTCCCACGTGCTCATACATGCTTCCACGTAATCCATTTACTTCCATCTTCCATTCCGAACGTTCACTCTCTACAAAGGCGTGAGGACTCGATATGTTCCCCTTCCAGTGGTGTGTGCGCCTTCGGCGAGTCCTGCTTCCTCAAATTGTTGCTTAGGGCTTCCTAGCCCAAAGTAAAATGTTGATTGCCGGTGCTTAGGTCCACAACTGTGGCTGGTTTACGTCACACTGCTAGTTGTGGATGGTGAACTATTATCTTCGCAACTGCCTCCCAGGCTCGATAGTAATGGGATGCCACATTCCGTTAGTTTCTACTTGTGTTTTATGTCTGGCCTTGAGCATTAATGGCCGGTCTACCTAGGGTGAAATCAATCGATGCCCTGCCGGGGCTTGAACGCTAAGATGTGCGATCGGCAGCCACCCGCACAGGTGGTCCTGTGCCACAACTCGGCACGAGTATTCTCCAAGTCGTCTTTCTAATCTATCCTGTCCAAGGTCTCACAGTGAGATGCACAGAATCCCTTGCCTGTACTATCCGTGGGGGTTTACGGAACGTCAAACTTCATCTTCCCCGCCTGTGATGCAATCAAGGGACTCAGGCCTTCTGGATTAACTGAGACCGGGTAGAAAAACCAACCTGGCCGTTTTTAGCTATGCTGGCTAACCTGCGCGGACAGCGTTTCATCCAGAATCAACGTTGGGCGCCGCTGCTCGCGAGCTTACCCATCGATCACGTCGGGCCCGAGCACCCTAGGGATGCCCTACCGAGCTCGGCGATCGTCAGGTCGGAGGGATTTTGCGGCCGACAACTACCCAAGTTATCCAGCTGCCCTGCGAAATTTTCGTTCAGTATCTCTGACATGTTTTCCCAGGGGTTAAACCAAAAGAGTTTTGTCCTTTCCGTCTTATATCAGCCATCCTTCCATCTCCTCCAAAGATAAGGGGCGGAGGCTGTTCGTAACTCAGGTTTGGTGCTCATGACACTTCTCGCCCGTAGAAGGGCGGCTTGCTAAGATGCGTAAATCGTCTGAAGTCATCCGCCGCAGGCGGTAATCGAGTCCATCCTGTCATGTCTTGCTGGCTGGCTTTGATGTCAAATAATGGACGAACACGGAATTAATTCCTTATGCAATTCATAATCGCATTTAGCGATTTTGACGACATAATGGTCAGTGCATTTGCCGGCCTTCAACGGCACCCACTTGGTGATTTTGGACCTCCGAATTTTTGCCAGGCAATCAGCATCCAAGGGTACATGTACTGACAGGCCTAAGTCCTGGTGGTGGTTCTCAAGGGTTTGTACAGTGGACATTGTTTGCTCCGTCGTGTAAGGCTTGTGATATTCAAGTGGCATTTTGCCGTGAAAAAAAATGAGTTCACATATACCCATAAATATGTGGAAAATGTATCCCGAAAATTTATAAATTATACACCTGGACCAACATCCTTTTAGCATGACTTCTTTTCTCAACAGAAGTCAATCCAGACTGAAGCGAATAGTGTTGCGACTTGTCTACCTCTGTCTGAAACCGAACTAGCTTACTATGTTACTAGTACTACTGCTATGTAAGTTTATGTTCCTGGCTTGCCTCCATACTAAATGCACCGGGTCAACGCACGTCGCATGCGTGGAATGCAACTTGTCGCGAACGTTCATTTTAAGGATTAACGGAGGCAAGCATTGATATAGGAGGTACACAAACTCAGCCTTCTCTTCTTTATGGGGATACGCTTGTTCTCCAGCGACGAATGTTCGTTTCCGCGACTGAAAATCTCATGTAGCAATCAGTACGAACGGGTTCAGGGCATGTGAAGACACTGGTATCAGTTGGAGACATCCTCCTATGATTCTGATTGCCAACAAGCTATGCAACGTGTGTATCGCAACTTGGAACACTGAAATTCGGCCAAAATTTGAATACCGCGGTACAGACGGTTAAAGTTTAGCGCAACTACTTTGAGAGACACGCAGGTTTCACTTCGGGTTAACCTGTGCGAGGACAACCAAGCGAGGTCATGTTTCCACTTGTGCCTCGTTGTTCAGAGCGGGTAGAGCCACGGTTTTTCGTAGATCATCGTGGCCAGGCTTTTTCGTCATGTATCATATGTGGTCGGCGAAGATCAGCTCACCAATAAGGAGCATATTGATTCAGCATGCAACTGTATTTTGCCGCATTAAGTATTATGCGGGTATCCCCAGATGACATCGGACGATATACACTGATTATCGTCCTTGTGGAGATACAATATTTCGCATCGCTAGATCTAAAGCTCTGGCGGTTTCCGTCTTCGTTCATTAAAGAGATTTCGGTGAGTTTTCCTCTGAATTTAGCATAATGTATGCCCTCTGAATTCTTTCCGGGTTCCTCCGGCTTTGTTATCGGAGTTACTCCACCACATCGCACGTCTGTATTCGCCAAGAATTTATTCGCCACGTTTCAATCGAGACCGGGAGATAGGGAGACAGAGAGGAAGAGAGAATGGGAGGGTATTCCCACCTTGATCGTTTTCACATCTCATCCGCTAAGTGTGGTGGGGCCCAAGTAGATCTCCGACGTTACCTTACATCCCAATGGAGGGAAACGGGAGTCCGACGTTACCTTACATCCCAATGGAAGGAAACGGAAGTCTAACTAGCACGTGGCGAGCCAGACCTGCGGTCCTTTAACATCCTTCAGAGACCGAGTAGGTCTCCCGTTATCCAAACTCCCCTTTGCAATGTGTGTGCGTGTATATGTATTCATTTCCACCGCGTATTTCTCAACGACAAGCGTTCATGCTTCATCCAATCCTTCCCTTAGTCCATGTCCTTAATATCGATAGTCTGCAATACCTCTGGTCGACACAATTCGCTCCTACTTTTACCATTCCTAGCCTAACACCAGCCAATGCCTCCACTGTTTGTGGCCATGATTAGCCACAGCCGTCCATTACCGTCTTTTGGCCAGTGGCGGGTGGATCTCATGGTAGAAATGACTAAAAGGGACATCGCCACTCCTTGACCTGATTTATTCACTCACATTTCGCGTTGTCAGCTTCGCTCCCGCTGTCTGGCGGGGGTCGCCGATTCAACCGGAACCGGGCTGCCCACCCGACTGCTCCCTTGGGCGGTTCGGCACAATCGGCTTCGCAAAGAAAGGAGTGAAATGCATGAATAAAGTATGGAAGCGCTTAGGCACACAATGACAAACAATAGATTTCGGGATGTGTAGGGAGTAACATGTAAAGTGATATCAATCGCATGACAGTCATGTGCATTTTTTACAACATTCCAGTTGACCAAGTTTGGTTCCATTAGCCTGGCATGAATATAACCTGACTGGATCTCCGCGACCTAACATGACTTTTAAATTATATAGTATAACAAAATGCATCAAACAAGTCGCTAGTGTTGTCAAGAACAGTTTCCTTTTGCCAATGTACGGGAAGCGCATCAGCGCCCATTTTTGTGGTCTGGCGCTGCGAATTGTTTTTACTTTACCGGCCCCTATCTTGAAAAGTTTTCGGCCGATTTTCATTTTTCTTACCTTAAACAATGCGACGGCCATTTACAAGTAGGTACGCAAAAATTGGGTTTATCGGCTGAGACAAGATGGAGTTATGTACGAAAAATCGGGGCGGTGGGCGGATTTCGACATTCCCCCTCCAGGGCGTGTGTAGACCTATCATAAACTTGACGTGACTTGACTTCGGTGACCTGACATGACTTTGAAATAATGTAGCATGATAACCTATATCAAACAAGTAGCTAGTTTTGCCAAGAGCATTTCCTTTTTGCCAATATACGGGAAGCGCATCAGTGCCGATATTTGTGGTCTGGCGCTGAGAAACTTTTTTGACTTTAGCGACCCGCAACTCGAAAAAAAAAATTCGGTCGAATTTCATTTTTCTTACTTTAAGCAACGCGCCGGTCATTTATAAGCAGGTACACAAACAATGGCGTATATCGGCCGGTAAAAGCTGGAGTCATCTACGAAAAACTGGAGGGGTGGGCGGATTTGGCCACCCCTCCAGGGCGCGTGTTAACGCTGGCCGGTCGCGCCAGCTCGGCCGATTTGGCACCCACACTTCCCATGTTTACTGACGGGGTTCGATTATAGGTTGCATAAGATGTGCGGGTTGATTTAGCAGCCGCAAGATTGGATTACAATATCGTCGTCCGTTTATGAGATAAGGAAGAAAAAACGGGAGAAGTGGGCGAATTCCGCCTCTTCTTCGGAGTGCATGTGGCACAGCCACATCTCATAACTGGATCAATCATGCAGTACCTACCCCCCTCCCCCACATAAAAAACCAAATATATGCATGCGACCCCATTGCATTCATATGGGCGCTGGCGGATCTAGCCCACCGGTTTGGGGGGCGCAACTTTCTGTTTTCGGCGTCAGCCACCATCCCCACCACCAGTGGCGTACATGGGAACTGCATCACAGGGGAGGGGGTCGAACGGATTTACAGGGTGCCCATTCTCCCACTATTTTTTTGTTAAAAACACGGGGTTTTGATCACTATTTGGGAAAGGGGACCATTTTCTAAAACATAAATTAATGAAAACATAATTTCCTGTGTCGGGACACCAGGTTACCTCCACTGCTTCTAAGTTACCAGAATATTGTTCTTGTTTACAAAAATTTTCACGTTCACGTTTAGCGTCTTGTGGCACGTCACACTCGATGTGGGTCAGAGTATACTATGCTACCATATTGGCTTCCAAAAATTATTTTGAATAATACCCTTAAACTTGAAGATTCTTTCATCCGGACGCTACTTTTTCAACCTGGGCAAAGGTTACTGCATTTTAATGTAGTGCACTTCCGTTGGTTTCGGGGGGAAACACTATGACCCTCACTTAAACGCTTCGAGGGGGCGGCCGGAATGGCCATTCCTGGAAACGGTAGTTCATGTTGGTATGCCGCTATTACATTGTCAACTAGAATTTTCGCCAGATTTAGTAAGGAAAATAATGTTCTAGATGGATTACCAATTCCATCAGATTTCATTCCATAACCTTACCACTTACCCATACCACTTGATGTTCGGTGGAGCTAAAAAGTTTCATGTAGCGCCTGTGGGTGTGTGTGGATGTATGGATAGGCATGAAGGATCTTGGAAAGCCACTAGGGAGGCATCGTTGCCAAGTAACACCCGGGATGTGCACGGCTTTTCCGTACCATCCCCTCAGTGCGGTCTTGACGCCTCCCTTGGGATAAAAGGAGAAAGAAGCAGGATTCCGCCGCGGCGGTGACGCATGTCACCGCAGCTACCCTTGGCTTTCCCCGTAAACCACTCGCTAGGATGCGATATGAAAACTCTTATTTATGTATTGCCACGACGAAGCGACAATACATGTATGCGAGCGGTAGCAGTATGACTTAGTTAAGACACTGAAATAGGCAGATAGAGAAAAGTGCATGTAAGAGTGTGAAGCGAACATGTCAGGCAGGTGACAGAAGTTCACGGCGATAGTTACAGATGGCTACTGCGCACAGAACATCAGAGATGAACAGAGACACGTAGTACAACGGACCTGGATATCTACAATTACTATACTGACACCTAGCGCCAAAAGGGCGAACTACTAGTTCGTAGCCGCTAGATGGTGGGCGCACGCTCAGCCATGGCTGAGTCTTCAGCCGGCCGCTAGATGGCTAGCGGACACGCTCCGCTACACCCAGAGAAAATGGGCGTTGTCAATTCGAGAGCCGATGGGACTACACTCCGTCCCCCATCCAAAATCCGCGGCCACAAAACTGGCGGGAAGGATAGATCCAGGAAATAGTTACTTCTAGATAAACCTACTTCATACCGTTCTGTCAAACTGGCATTAAAATGTTCCCATAGTTATCTTCTATAGTGATGTTATTCGTCTCATCTTAACCGGAAAACGTTCGTCAACCTAGCGACAGCTATTGGTTGATATTGAGTTTGATATTCGCCGGTAGGGCGGATTCTTCCGATTTCATTAAAAATGTGCACACTGGTAGAACTCGACGCATTGATCAGCATGAGCCTAAAAGCTGAGAGAGGCGTTCATAAACAGCTATATTATTCGGGTCAAAACATGCCCCCATGTGAATATTCAGCAATTACAAATAAGTACGACACAAATATAAATATGGAGGTCAAGCTAGATTGATATTCGATTCTTACCGGTGGAACATCGTGAAAACTAGCATACTGGTAGAGCTCGATACCCATATTATCAGCAACACATTCAAGAAACCGCATTACAAAACACTTCAGGGATAATCGGGGTCAAAGGTCAAAGGTCATCGAGATCGAACTCTTCGGGATCTTCTTCAAAATGGACACACGAATAGCACTCGATGCACTGATCATCATGAGCATAACATCTAGGAGGGGCGTTCATAAATAGCTGCACTACTTGGGTCAAAATTTATCCGGGTGCGAATATGGAGCAAATATAAATATGCACGAAACGAATATCAATCTACACATCAAGCTTCACTGATATTTGATTATTGCCGGTGGAACATTGTGAAAACGAGTACACTGGTAGAGCTCGGTATCATGATTATCAGGAACACAATCAAGAAGCCGTATTACAAAACACTACAGAGTTATTCTGGGTCAAAGGTCAAAGGTCATCGTGCTCGAACTCCCTGGGTTTTATTCAAAATTGGTAGACGGGTAGCATGCACTGATCATCATGAGCATAACTGCTTAGAGGGGCGTTCATAAACAGCTGATATATTCATGGTCAAAAGATGTAGTCATTGTGGTCGAAATCTTCAGATTCTCTTAAAAATTGACCCACAGGTAGTACTCGATGCACTGATCATGAAGATCATAAAAGGTAAGAAAGGCCTGCAAATAGATGAATTATTCTGGTCTGAAGAGTCCGACCTCTAGGATTAAGGTAATCTGAAGAGTCCGACCCCAAGGAATCCGAACCATAAATATATCGGCTATGAACACCCTTTTAGCTTGTATGCTCATAACATAATCAGTACATCGAGTACTGCCCGTGTACCCATTTTGAAGAACATCCGAGGAGTACGATGTCGATGACCTTTGATCTTTGACCACGAATATCTCCGTAGTGTTTTGTAATACGGCTTCTTGATTGTATTCCTGATAATCAGAGTGCCGAGCACTACCAGCATGCTCGTTTATACGACGTTTCATCGGCAAGAATCGAATGTCAAGCTAGCTTGACATATATATATTTTTTTCTCCTTTTTTTTTAAAAAATTTTAAAAAACCGAAAGGGGAAAAAATTTTACAAAAAAAAAAAATTATTAAAAAAAAAACAATAAATATCAATAAAAAGAGAAGAGGACCAACCAGTAGTACCGGGGGGATTTTTTAAAGGAAACCGGCCGGCCCCAAAAAAAAAAAAAAAAATATAAGATTCTAAAAGTTTTTTTTTTTTTTAAAAAATGCCCCTCGTAGCTTTTATGTTCATGATGTTCAATGCGTCGAGTTCTACCCATGATTTTTTTTTAAATGGAGTCTGAAGAGTCTGTCCTTAATGACCTTGACAATTTGACCATCAATAACTCGTCTGCTTATGAATACCCGTCATATATTTTATGCTCATAATGATCAATGCATCGAGTTCTACCTGTCCACAAACTTTGATGGGAATCGGAAGAGCCCACTGTACTGGTGAATATTAAACTCAATATGAATATGAATCTGTCGCTGGCTTGGCGAATGTAATTGGAAACCTGAATTCATAGCGTTTAAAGACGTTAAAGACCATTAATCGTGTGTGGATGTGGTATTGCGGGTAGCGTGACCAAAAAGTCGACTTTGGAGGGTGAAATGTGGTGGTTTTCCAACGGGGAGGGCAGAAGAGGGCTTTGAAACCGCGTCGATGTTGCTACATGGGTACATGGCTAAAGGAAAGCTTTTAAGGAAGGTCAATATGCAAATAAGCCGAAACTGAAGGCGGTAAATTTGCAGTTTAAGGTAAGTTTGATTTCTTGGAAGTTATTTTTTTTCAATGCTGCGTTTGTGAATGTGAGCAGCATAATGCGACCACTCATTTCCTCTGCAAATGCATACTTTTGAAGTCAAAATAACATTTAAAAAGGGGCTTAGTGTTTGGTACTACCAAGGTAAGTAGACCTAATATGGCATAGAAAGTAACTGTGAAAATATATTTAAAAATGTAACATAATGCAACATTACCCAGCTTATCCCTTCATTCAAGAAAACAAATTCATTTCTTAATATTCTAAAAGTTCCAAACAATTTATTGTCTAGAAATTATCCAGTTAAAAAGGATTATCCTAACCTAAACTAGCTTGAAATGTTCTTGAAGATTGACTGAAATTAGTAATACAAACTAATTTTCAAGCTTACAATAAAAGCCTTGTCTAACCTAGCTTAACCAAACCAAGCCCCTTTGTATTCTTCATTGAGGTAAAATGCATGTAAAACTTGCTTTATGGTTACCTAATGTGGTAAATTTGTTGATTAAGGTAACATTTGATGCATAATTTGTTTTAATGTAATGCTTTTTATCATGATTAAACTGATGCAACAGCTCGTTTTCTCCACAAATGATTACTTTTAGCTGGGTTAGGTTCTAGCCTAACCTAACCTAACCTAACATAACCTGACTTAACATAACCTAACCTAACCAGTCATCAACACCTGAGTCATGTGACACCACTTCCCTGACTCCTGTGATGTCAATATTCCCACTGCACACCTCTCTACAAACCACTAGCCTTGGAAGTAGGTTTCGGACAAAAGGTAAAGATTGCCTGTGTGAATTAAGGCACTTCTTCATAAATTTTATCGCTGAAAATGTTTCTTCCACTCTAGGTTTATACTGGATAGTATGAACTTCACATTCACTCCGACATAAATTTGGCAACAAAGATATCAATAAACAGAACAACATCCACAAAAATGTTCATTATTGCACTTATGGTTACCACTTAAACTAACCACTTTTTGTAGAAATCAGTAGCTGGACCACAGCTTCACATGCTCATCTCAATCTTTACCACAGGAAGCACTGAAGCCAACACACTAACAGTGCTTGCGAGATGGAATGTCTGCACACTGAGTACAATGTTCTCTGGCTATTCCAACTCTGGAGCACCTTCTCCAAAAACCTGAGTGTGTCACCCATTTAGTAGGAAAATTTGACAGTTTTAAGGGACTCCCTCCCGAGTCCCAGAGGCTGCTAGAGGCTCCCGAGTCAGAATTGGCTGGGTTTGTGTTTTCTGTTCTGAAATCTGCCTGTCAACCAATCCATGCAAGGTATTTTATATGACATAGCCATTAGAAACTTTTAACATGTTGTTAGCAGTGACATGGCACCAAATTCCAGCTTCTTACTCTCGGATCAGCTTCAAAATCTGCAAAATTATACGAGTGTGCTTTAGGGAGCCGTGATAGATGAGAAACATTCATGTAAGAATCTTGGGGTAACATTTGATCGACCCATTTTGTAGGATTTCCATGTAGCTGTTGTTGTCCGGGAAGGTAATTGGTTCCTTTTGGCCCCTGAACCATTTCACCATCTGCCGACCAGCACCCTCTTCACTAAGTCAATAGCCTAGTTATATCCAATATCCAATACTGCATATCTTTTCGGGACCGTAGCAAATATCCACAGACTAGACAAGATCATTAACTTCGCCACTAGAGTCGTGTCAGGTCTCCGAAAATTTGATCATATTACTGATGCCGAAACAAGTTGGGTCTTTTAGAATTGGCTGGGTTTGTGTTTTCTGTTCTGAAAAAAAATCGTGCCTGTCTAACTCAAGATCCATGCAATAGCGTATTTTATATGAACAAGCCATTAGTACAAAAAAACTTACAACTGATATGTTTACACTATGTTGTTATGCTTTAGGTTTTTAGTGATATGGATTTATTATGTTGTCGTATGAATGTTTGTTGCATTCCACTATTGCCACACTCTTCCTTTTTTGTAAATATCTGTGAGTTCGCCCAGACTGTCGTAACAGCCACTGCACGGGAGGACATGTATTGTTAAATAAATAAATAAATGGCACAAATACGGGACCTTGACTGATCATTTGCATTGTGCACAGCTATCACATCTGACTGACATGTGCAGCAGGGGATGTGGGGGGATGTATCAGCAGGGGATGTGCGTTCATATTACATATGGAATTGGCTGCTGCATAGGTATGTGCTTTGAGCTGAGTGTGAAGTATGAAGTTTTTTTTTATCATATGGCTAGCCTTGTACTGAAACCAACAGTGAAAGAAAAGTGCATTGCTCCTGTGAGTTATGAGAGACAAAGCTGTGCTGATTATCATGATTTGCTGCTGGGAGGTGTCATCCATTGTCCACTGCTTTGTTCCTATGGTGTGACATTTGCTTTGACCAAAAATGACAATGCATATTACTTCATTTGCATTTATGACAACCTTCCAGTTGACCAAGTTCCATTGACCTGCCATGAAAATAACCTGACTGGACCTTGGTGACCTAGCATGACTTTCAATCTGTATAGCATAAAATATATGTAAAACGAGTCACTAGTATTGCCAGGAACACTTCCTTTTTGCTGATGTATGGCAAGTACATGAACACAGATTTTTGTGGTCAGGCACTGAAATGTTTTGGCTTTGACAGCCTCTACTTGAATTTTGTATATAGACTTGTTTTTCTGACTTTGAATTATGTACAGGACATTTATAACCAGATACACAAAATTGCATATGTTGAGCAGTAAAATTGGAGTCATTTATGACCACAGTATGAATGTAAAAATGATATATAATAGAAAATAAAATTATAATAGAAAATAAATTTATTTTAAAGAATGTGCAGATTTCACCACCCCTCCAGTGCATGTGTTAAAGTGTAAAAAATAAGTGCAGTCTGCAGGAATATTCCAAAATCATGCTAAGTGCAAAGCATTTGACCAGGTGCTACACTTGGTATTCAGTAACATGGACATAGTTTTTGATGGCAGGATCATCAGAGTTGGTTAAATATCACCCATTGTATTTGCATAAGTGTAGCACATATGTGTCTTACAGGACTGAAGGTAGGTTTTGGTGGCACAAAGTAAACAGATGAAAGAGTCTGTTATTGTATTCACTAAAATGAAGCCCGGTGTGTATGCAATGTGTTCACCTTTGAAATTTCCACAGGGTGCGTGATGCAATTTCACCATGCTATCAAGGAAGCACAAGGACTCGACGATCACTGAGGGAGTTAGTGGAACATACGTGAAACGAGAAGCACCACCTGAGCTGTCTAGTAAGATGACATGCAACTGTTTGTCTGTTTATTTTCATTTCCTTTGCTACCTAGTGCATCCACACCATGGCTGTTCCAGCCCGACGTAAACTGTAAAGAGCCACATTCCACTCTTTCCATGGCTGTCACCAACATCGACTTAATGCATGCAAATCCTATTGATCCATTCATCATCAAAATATAATGCACCATAAACGTAGAAATAAATGCATAATCTTTCCTCTGATGTGCTGTGTAGTATCACTCATGACTTCTCCATTGATGCATTATTCTTGTGTATGTGATAGCTGGACTATGGGAACTACTGGCAACTGTAAATTTTACTGAACTCAGTTTTTGCACATTGTCCTTTAAAAGTAGATATTTGGTGTTTCATATATGTCTTAACTTTATTGAGAACATAACCTGTGAGTGATAGACCAGCATATCCTTGCTAAGGTGTGCTTAGGATAGCAACCAATTTGTGATATTTCCTCCTCCAAATGCAATGTTCTATCGATAAAATACTGATTGATATCTGAAGCGTGGACAATTTACTGCATCTTGTATGATTATATCTGAGCTGTACTTGTTTTCCAGTTACCAATGTGTGGACTCAGCAACCAAAACCTCCAAAGAATGATTGGAAAAAGAAAATGTCTCTTTCATCTAGCCAGGTATGGATGATGTCTGGTAGGGATGAAGCCAGCCAGTGAATGTTCAGTGGTGAACATTCAGTGAACCTACGTTCTGCACATGCGCAAGCTTAATCGGCCTGACCACTAGTCTCGATGCACACACGCTGCATCAGCTGCCAGTTTGGGGGTACATTCCTGGCCGGAATATGTGCTACAGTGGCACACACACACACACACACACATTGCTTCAACGGCCAGTCCGGGGGTACATTCCTGGCCGGAATATCTGCCACAATGGCACATGTCAGCCACGAAGTGCACACCTTCTTATGTATATGATTTGTTTCAAGACTTAGCAGTGCACATGCATCACACACATCCTAGTGCAGAACAGCAACCTGTGGCATGTTTACCATGGTGCAGAACAGCGACCTGCAGCATGTACAGCATAGTACAGACCAGCAACCTGCAGCCTGTACATCCTGGTGCAGAACAGCAACCCGTTCCATGTGCATCACAGCGCAAAACAAGAACGAGTATTTCGTTAGGCGTTTGATTCCAACCAAGCCGAAGTGACCAGTTATCCATCTCATGTTAGTGTTTGTTGTGGTACTCTGACGCTGACCATGTCGCGGCGAGCATTGTCCCACCCCAGTCAGGAGGGGCATCGTCCCACCCCAACCATGGCGAGCTCTGTCCCGTCAACGCGGCACCTGAGCCACAACCGCCCGGCTCGTCCAGCAGCGTCACTCCCCAGTCAGGACGAGCTCTGTTCCGTCAACGCGGCACCTGAGCCACAACCGCCCGGCTCGTCCAGCAGCGTCACTCCCCAGTCAGGACGAGCTCTGCTCCGCTAACGCGGCGCGTGCTCCGCAGCCGCCCGGCTCGTCCGGCAGCGTGGTGCCGCGCGGCACGACCCGCGGCAGCCAGGCGCGCGTCTCCACCGGCCACGAGGGCACCTACACGCCGCACTCTGCCGGCGTGCAGGGCTCGGCCGGCGCCAGTCCGCAGCTGAGCGGCGGCCGGCCGACGGCCGAGCACTCGCCGCACCTGCAGCACGCCGGCCTGGCCGCACAGCCGGCGGACCTCACCTCCAGGTGGGTGGATCGGCGTCCGGGCTGTGCTAGGACCTCCCAGCCGGCGGACCTCACCTCCAGGTGGGTGGCACGGTCCCGGGCTGTGCGTGCACCTCGCAGCCGGCGGCCCTCACCTCCAGGTGTACCCACTCGCACGGCCCTCGGGCTGTGCGAGGACCGCCCAGCCGGCGGACCTCACCTCCAGGTGGGTGGCACGGCCCCCGGGCTGCGCGTGCACCTCACAGCCGGCGGACCTCACCTCCAGGTGGGTGGCACGGCCCCCGGGCTGAGCGTGCACCTCCCAGCCGGCAGACCTCACCTCCAGGTGGGTGGCACGGCCCCGGGCTGAGCGTGCACCTCGCAGCCGGCGGACCTCACCTCCAGGTGGGTGGCACGGGCCCCGGGCTGTGCGAGGACCTCCCAGCCGGCGGACCTCACCTCCAGGTGGGTGGCACGGTCCCGGGCTGAGCGTGCACCTCGCAGCCGGCGGACCTCACCTCCAGGTGGGTGGCACGGCCCCCGGGCTGAGCGTGCACCTCCCAGCCGGCAGACCTCACCTCCAGGTGGGTGGCACGGCCCCGGGCTGAGCGTGCACCTCCCAGCCGGCGGACCTCACCTCCAGGTGGGTGGCACGGCCCCGGGCTGTGCGAGGACCGCCCAGCCGACAGACCTCACCTCCAGGTGGGTGACACGGGCCCCGGGCTGCACGTGCACCTCCCAGCCGGCAGACCTCACCTCCAGGTGGGTGGCACGGCCCTCGGGCTGCACGTGCACCTCCCAGCCGGCAGACCTCAACTCCAGGTGGGTGGCACGGGTCCAGGCTGCGGCGGCGGGTCGTGTGTGCACCTGCTGCTACTTGCACAGTACGTCCACAGGTGCGCTTCCCCCCGACGAGGCAACACCTTTACGTGGTGGTGGTGCTGTGCGGGGGTGTTGCGTGCGGCTCAGACCACCAGCCGGTCGGGGAGAGGTCAGACTAAGAGTGTCTCACTCGTCCTTCAATCCATACGCCCCCATTCCAATGCCCATCTCATCCCAACATCCATGTCCTTCACCTGGCCCTCCAACACCACTTATCCACACTGAGCCGGCAGGGCAACTTCCTCGGTCCTGCCCACCAGCTCAGTTTTATCGGTGTAGCCGCGCCCCCTCGGCCCGCCCCCGGGGTTGACGGAGTCCTGGAGGTTGAGGTCCCCCGTCGCACGGTGCTAGTTGTGACGGGGGATCAACACACCCCTTTGGTCCTGCTATCCCGGAGGGGCGGGCGGGCCCGTGGGGCATCACGCTGACCAAGTGGCTGGTCGCCTCGGGCCGGGGGCCCGGGACTCTTCCCGGTGCCCGCTGGCCAGGCCGGCCGGGGTCAAGGGGTGGGCGGCGCTGGATTCCGGTCGGGGTGGTGAGTCTCTCTCCCGGACAGGACCTCCCCATGACAGCTTCAAATGGAGCTGCACTTCTACAGCAGCTCCTGAAGCTTGATTTTGGCTGTGTTCTTTGCCATGGTTTGGTAGATTGTCTGTCAGCCGGAATCATTAAAGGAAGCTATTTAGAGTCCTGTTGACAGGGGCTCGCCCAATTACACTCGTGAAAACCGCAAGTCCCAGGTACACCTGTCCACCCAGTTGTCGGCAATCCAGGGGTATCCGCACGATGACAATGGGAGATGTTTACTATCCACTGTTGACCAGTGGGGTAGACTGTAAGCCGCTGGTGTGTCGTGTATCGTCACCATGTCGTACTGAGGCTGTAGCTGTCAGTAGCAGCAGACAGCTGAGAGAGCTCCTGGGGTCGCTGGGGCTCAGTCTGTAGGGAGTTGGATTATGAGCTCGAATCCTACAGCCGGCAGAATTAGAGTCCACCTGCGATGAATTTGTATGAGAGGTTTGCGACTCTATGTGATCTAGCAGTTGAAAGCATCGCAGAAGAACCCATGGAGACTGATAGCTGACCTCCCTTGCGGCAGGATCGGGAACCAGAGTTTGCGCGAGAAGCGATCGACGGTGGCGCAGCAGCACTGGGGGCTCCGTCAGGCTATGAGCCATACGTACATCAACTACTACGCCGGATCAGACTGCCACCTGGACAGGCTCAAAGTATGTCCGTCGATCGTCTTCCTCTGAGGTACTGTATTGTGTCCACTCTCAAGCATAATAGGGTGTAACGTTCGTAAGGCACAGCTACTTTGCATTGTCTGTGCAGCTATGTTGACTGTGCTGCAACTTAAGTTATGTGGATGTGCCCGATCTTGGTATTAACTTACCACGCCCTGGGCTGCATCGTGCAAGGTCAAATGCTCAGAACTGACTGTTAAGACGTGTGGTAATTACCAATAACCTCCTGCTGCTCCCATCGTGCAAGGTCACATGCGCATGACTGACTACTGATGTGTGTGATAATTACCAATAACCTCCGTCTGCTCCCGTCGTGCAAGGTCAAATGATCGTAACTAATTATGGAGGGGGGGCGCTACTCTTCGCCCGCGACCAATTGGCGTGAGAGATTGGCGACGCTACATGACTCAACGGTCGATGTGTCGTAAAACCAATAACCAACCAACTAATTATTGAGGCATGATAGTTACAAATACCCTCCAGCCTCTTTCCTTTAAATAGCACCATGAATGTGTGCAAATATTCCGAAAAACTAGCCTGCTGGCGTGCCGACCTGTCGATAGCCGCCCGTCGGCCTGATTGACGGATGGCCTGCGGTGACCTGCTGATGACCTGCTGGGCCGCCGCAGGAGACCGCCGGCAGCCGGGCATCGCCGCACGGCGCGCGCCGGCTGTCCCGCCAGCAGTACGTGCAGCACCTGGACGGCGGGCGGAGCGCGGCGGCGGCCGGCGAGCCGCCGCCAGAGCCCGTCTACCAGAACCTGGAGGAGTACCGCCAGCTGCTGCAGCGACACGTGAGGCTCGCACCGGCCGCAGATGCGACCCTCTCGCACTTGGCTCTGAGACACTTGTTTGTTTGTTTGTTGTGGTTGGTTCACGACACACTATGCACATTCACGGCTAATGGCGCCGCCCACATTGTTTCGCCGGTGGGCCGCGGAATTGGGAAATGTCCTGAGTGGCGCTATAGTCGAACCCGGGACCTTTGGTACCCATAGCCTGACACCTTAACCACTCGGCCGTCCCGCCCCGCTCTAAGACACTTGAGATGTGATCATTGCTACATTTGTATATTTGCACGTGGGCGCGTGAACATTTTTACAGGACGTGTTGGTAATTTCGGCGATTCGCCGCGATTCCTCGTGCGGTGTAAGAACTTTTGAGTTCGATCCAGGGGCGGATGCAAGCAATTTGATTGGAGGAACCGGGGAAATGGCATCTGGAGGAGCGCCATTTCCCGAGAGGAGCTTAACTGAATAGGAACAAATCCGAGGGGGCGCACTCGAGCGTTCCTGGAGGGGCGCCTTTTTTGCAGTCAGACGAGTGCCGCCTTTCTATGGTAAAGAGAGGAGGCACAGTCCCATGGATGAGGTGATGGTGGGAGACTGTGCAATATCCCCCAGAGTGTCCAAGTGAGCACCCATTAGAATGTTCATGTTGATGTTCATGTGGGCTGATCAGCCGACGCTTGACAGTGATGTGATGCAGCTAACATGTGCTGTTGGCGTCTTTCAGCGCGAACAGCAACAACAACAACAGCAACCACAGCAACATCAGCAACAGCAGCAACGACAACAACAAAAACAGCAGCAGCAGCAACAACAACAGCAGCAACAGATGCTGCAGCAACGGTTGCAGTATGTTGGAACGTACTCCGGCGCCGCGCAACAGCAACCGCAACAGCAACAGCAGCAACAACAACAGCAGCAAGAGGCAATGGTATGTCATATGCCAGAGAATCACCGTCTACTGTGCTGTGTTAACATCGCGCTTTATTGCTCGGTCACCCTGAAACGTGACTTGCCAGTGCCTGACAGGTCAGCCAGACACACTCCGCCTTGTAAGGTGCGATATATAGATACTTGGAAAGTCAGCCAGACACACTCCGTCTTGTAAGGTGCGATATATAGATACTTGGAAAGTCAGCCAGACACACTCCGCCTTGTAAGGTGCGATATATAGATACTTGGAAAGTCAGCCAGACACACTCCGCCTTGTAAGGTGCGATATATAGATACTTGGAAAGTCAGCCAGACACACTCCGCCTTGTAATGTGCGATATATAGATACTTGGAAAGTCAGCCAGGCGTGCTCCGCCTTGCAATGTGCAATATTTAGGTATCCGGAAAGTTAGTGGGACTCCGCCTTGTAAGGTGCGATATATAGATACTTGGAAAGTCAGCCAGGCGTGCTCCGCCTTGCAATGTGCAATATTTAGGTATCCGGAAAGTTAGCTGGGCACACTCTGCCTTGTAGGGTGCAATATTCAGGTACCTATCTTGATAGTGGACTCTCAATAAATGTAGACAAGTTGTTTTCAGGTGGCATTACTTGTGTGTAAATGGTATAACTTGGATTGGTAGTGGCATGCATTTCAAACGAACATTTTTTAGCATTAATGAACTTGCTACTGATGATACATTCTGTAATGAATCTCAGAATGTAAAGTAAGCATTACATGAAACGTTCCTAGAAGACAATTACAATGTCCCAAGAAGGGCGCTGTATGACCGAAGCAGTCGAAGCGCCCCTAAGCCCAAATAACCAACCAAACCAACCCATGTTCTAAGAGTATGGCGGTTGTGTCGGGCCACTCATGTGTTTAAGCACATGTCTGAAGACTCCCTCGGGGACGTTATGAGCGTCATCCTGGACGTTCATAACGTCCAATCGATAAGCTGCACCTATATGTGGCTCTGCTTCAGTACACGTTCGGCGGCGACGTGGTGCAGCTGCCGGCCAGCCAGCACCTGCAGCTGCCGGGAAACCAGCAGCTGCAGCTGCCGGGAAACCAACAGCTACAGCTGTCAGGTGGCCAGCAGCTACAGCTGCCTGGCACTCAACAGCTGCAACAGCCTGTCTCAACCCAGCCGGCCGCTGTGGGCACTGCTACGCAACAGCTGCCCGTTCAGACGTCAGGTGAGCTGCAGCTGCCTATGCAGGCACCAGGCGAGGTACAGCTGCCCATACAAACACCAGGCGAGATACAGCTGCCCATACAGACACCAGGCGCGATACAGCTGCCATATGGATACCAGGTGAGCTGCAGCTGCCCATACGGACACCAGGCGAGCGGGAGCGGCCCTTTCAGGTGAGCAAGTATAGTTGTTCGTACAGACGCCAAGTGAGCTGAAGCTGCCCGTTCAGATGGTCAAATATGATTGTTCATACAGACAGGGTGAGATTCAGCCGTCCATACAGACCAGGTGAGAGGGAGCTGACCTTTCAGGTGGGCAAGAAGATCGGTCCATACAGACTCGAGGTGGTCAGCTGCATCAGCACATACAGGCATCAGGCGAGCTTTAGCTACTCGTACAACACTAACTGGGCTGTATCTGTCCATGCAGACACCAGGTGATCTGCATCTTCCCATGCAGGCATGCATAGTAATAACTGCTGTGTTAGCACTGGTTAGAGCGGGGACAGGGCGTGACGTGGCACTGAGCCGATTCATTGGTCAGGTAGCCAATAATCCACCAAGTCGTGAGTTAGTTATTTGGACTCGATGACGCATCTCCACCTGGTGTCCGGCCCATCGGGTAGCTGGTGAGCAGTACCATTCGCCATCGGTGTACCCTGGCGCTCCGCTGGTCTGGTGTCCAGAGAGGCGGCCGTGCAGAGACGTGGCATAGCGAAGCATAGCGATTGCTTGCCCTCCTTGTGCTGCCAGTCGGTGTGGCGTGTCTGAACGGGCGGGATACGGTCAAGGCTCGCAGCAAGTGTCGAGTTCTCACAGGGTGCGTAGCTGGTTTCTGCACCACCGGCATCCCGCATGCCTGCCCGCTCTGTACTCGTGGCTCGAAGTGATGTGAAAATGAGTGACGTCCGCATGTTCGAGTACGTTTGTTGCACGTTTTCCTGTGGTTATGAGGACACGGCATGATGGAGTGGGAATTAAATGCGATGCATTGTGGAGGCGCACGGCTCCACAAGCTACCCGGCGTAGCTCATGCCTACAGGCTGTTGTTATCATTACGAGGTGGATGCTCACAGGCCCTGCAAGCGCTGAGTGCCTGAATCAAGGTGACTCAGCCCCCGTTGCAGATGTGGCATATACGCAGCCACCAGAAGGTGTGTATATGCCACACTCCATGTACACTCCCTAGAAAACCAGTGAGCGACACCATCCTGAGATGCTGGTATCAATGTGTGGGGGACAGAGGTCCAGTTACCGGAAAGTCGTGTGCGCGTGCCCTGAACGTCAGTGTGCGGCACAGCCCTGAGCGAGTGGCGCCACCCTGAAGCGTGTCTGCGTGTCTGTGTGTGGCCAGAGCTGGACCTGCCGCTGCCGCCCGGCTGGTCGCTCGACTACACGCGAGACGGCCGCCACTACTACATCGACCACAACACGCAGACGACGCACTGGTCGCACCCGCTGGAGAAGGAAGGCCTGCCCACCGGCTGGCAGCGGGTCGACTCGCCAGAGTATGGCACCTACTACGTGAAGTGAGTGCCTCGCCTCGCCGCGCGGCACCGACCGGTGGGAGGGGGGTGCGGTGACAGTCGGCGACCGTGTCAGTTACCAACGGCGACGAGCGCGGCCGCTGCGCCACTGCCGACGTACCGCCGCCATTCGCCGGTGTCGGGTCCCGAATGTCTCAGGTTATCAGTCCCGTGATCGGCGTTCCAGACCGACAAATAAAAATGTGTTATTAGATGTATGGGTTAAGGTTGCCATCTTGGCTGCGGGTCGAGGTACAAAGATGTGTGGTGGCCGTTTGTGGCTGATTTGTGTGCCGGCGGAGTCGGAAGCCCTTGATGATGGCGGCGGCGTTGGCCCACTGTTGACCGCCATCCTCTGGCTGGCAGCTACATCACCCAGCACACGCAGTACGAGCACCCGTCGGCGCCGCGCTACTGCGCCCAGCCACTGCACGCCGAGACGACGCAGCACCAGCCTCAGCTGCCAGTGCCGCAGCGGACCGGCGCGCAGCTGTCGCACAGTCTGGTGCCCGCCAGCCCCTACCTGCTCGAGGGTGAGTCACTGGTCCGCCAGCCCCTACCTGCTCGAGGGTGAGTCACTGGTGCCCGAAGCTGGGGGACTGGTGCCCGAAGCCCCTACTTGAGGGGTATGGTCCGCCAGCCCGTGCCTGCTCGAGGGTGAGTCACTGGTGCCGCAGCCAGGGGAGCTGGTCCGCCAGCCCCTACCTGCTCGAGGGTGAGTCACTGGTCCGCCAGCCCCTACCTGCTCGAGGGTGAGTCACTGGTCCGCCAGCCCGTGCCTGCTCGAGGGTGAGTCACTGGTGCCCGCTACCTGCCCCTCCAGCCTGCTCGAGGGTGAGTCACTGGTGCCCGCCAGCCCCTACCTGCTCGAGGGTGATGGTGCAGCCCGTGCGTCAGGGTGAGTCACTGGTGCCCGACAGCCCCTACCTGCTCGAGGGTGAGTCACTGGTGCCCGCCAGCCCCTACCTGCTCGAGGGTGAGTCACTGGTCCGCCAGCCCGTGCCTGCTCGAGGGTGAGTTACTGATCCGACAGCCCTAGCTGCTCAAAGGATGAGTCACTGATCCGCCAGTTTGGTGGATCAGTGACTATTGCTGTACTATCTCCTTGAGATTCGGTTGTGTACCAGTCTTAGCTGCTCGAGGCTCAGTAGTGCACGAGCTTTAATTGCTTCAGGTTTAGTGGTACGCTAGCTTCCACTGCTGGGGAGAGGAGAAGGGATCGGCACTTACTGGAATATCAGTAGTCCTTGCCTTTTCGGGTATCAGTGACCTGCTGCCAACTCTGATTAACAACTGCTGGAGGGTCTGTGGTATGCAGATACCAGAATATCAGTTTTCTGAACCAATGGCCCGAGGCCGCATGTTTGATCAGCGCGTGCCATTTGCGGACCAGTATTCCTCCAGGTGCCATGAGCACTAACGGTCAACTCGTACCGTCTGCAGACCAGTATTCCGCTAGTTGCCATAAGCGCTAATGGCCAGCTCGTACCGTCTGCAGACCAGTATTCCGCTAGTTGCCATAAGCGCTAATGGCCAGCTCGTACCTTCTGTAGACCAGTATTCCGTCAGGTGCCACGAGTGCCAATGGCCAGTGCATACCCTTTGCAGACCAGCATTTTGCCAACTGTTATTGGCGCTAATGATCAGCTCATGCCTTCTGCAGACAAATATTCCGCCAACTGTCATTGGCGCTAATGATCGTACGACTGCTCGAAGTGTGCCTAAGCCCAACTGACTAAATATCTAACCGACGCCAGCTGCACCTGGCTGGCCAGTGTGCGGTCTTGGCACCCACTGAAGATGGTGTGTCGCGTCCGACAGAGATCCCGCACTGGCTGAAGGTCTACAGCCAGGCGTCCCCCGAGCACGACCACAAGCTCGAGTGGGACCTGTTCCGACTGTCCGAGCTCTCCTGCTTCGACGCCATGATCATGCGGTTGCACAAGCTGGAGCTGGAGGACATTGTGATGAAATACGAGGCCCGCAGGTATGTGCATGCCGGACGATGTTGTGGTAGCACATGAGCACGAGCTTAGGTCGCCATGTCCGATGTGAATGCTGGGGCGTGTGATTAGTTGCGGCATTTTTTGCTGGTTGATGTTGCGCCGGATTGTCCCGCTCGACTTGTTCCTTGTCTACATGCAGTGTTGTGAGCGGCCTGTCCTGATGTGCAATGGTAGCACACCGTGTGTATGTGTCGGGGTATTGTCTGTTGCCAGTTCCATTGCAAGAACGTCGATTGCACTGTCCACTTCGAGTGTCCATTTCACTTCCTCTCGTGTCTGGTGTGTTCCTCTCTTCAATGTCTGCTGCTGGTATGCGGCTCTGGCCTTGACCTTAACCCTGACGCTGAACCGTTCATAGGGTGAGGTTGTGTGTGTGGCTCTGACACCGACTCTGACCTTCACCTTCCTGATGGTGAGCTAGTGCGGTAGGGTGGAGTTAGTATGCTACCCTGACATTGGCCTTGACCTCTGACGCTGAGGCAGTGCGGTAGGGTGGAGTTGGCGTGTGGTCCTGACCCGGACCTAACCTTGACCTCCCTGACGCTGGCACAGTGCGTTATGGTGGAGTTTGCGTGTGGCCCTGACCCGGACCTAACCTTGACCTCGTGGTGGAGTTTGCGTATGGCCGTGACCCGGGCCTTGACCCTGACACACCGCGGCAGGATGGAGCTGGCGCGCGAGATGGAGCAGCGACAGATGGCCTCGGCGGCGGCGCTCCCCGCCCACCAGCTGGCCGCGACCAATCAGCAGCTGACTGCCGCCAGCCAGCAGCTGACCGTGGCCATTCAGCAGCTGAGCGGCGGCCAGCCGACCGCGCCGCTGCCGATGCCGCAGGTCGCCGCCCCGCGGCCCGCCGTCTGTCTGCCGCGGCCCCCCGAGCTGATCAAGCGGCAGCTGCTGGAGTCGGACGAGGCTCCCGAGAGCAAGGTGTAGCCGCCTGGACGGCGCCGGCCGCCACAGCGTGTGTGTGGCGGTGGCGCGCCCTGGTGCCGCCGGTAGTAGGATCTCTGTCCTGGTGTCACCGGTAGTAGGATCTCTGCCCTGGTGTTACCGGTAGTAGGATATCTGTCCTGGTGTCACCGGTAGTAGGATCTCTGCCCTGGTGTCACTGGTAGGATCTCTGCCCTGGTGTCACCGGTAGTAGGATATCTGCCCTGGTGTCACTGGTAGGATCTCTGCCCTGGTGTCACTGGTAGGATCTCTGTCCTGGTGTCACCGGTAGTAGGATATCTGCCCTGGTGTTACTGGTAGTAGGATATCTGTCCTGGTGTCACCGGTAGTAGGATCTCTGCCCTGGTGTCACCGGTATAGGATCTCTGCCCTGGTGTCGCCGGTAGTAGGATCTCTGCCCTGGTGTCGCCGGTAGTAGGATCTCTGCCCTGGTGTCGCCGGTAGTAGGATATCTGCCCCAGTGTTACCGGTAGTAGGATATCTGCCCTGGTGTTACCGGTAGTAGGATCTCTGTCCTGGTGTCACCAGCCGTGGGATCTCTGCCCTGGTGTTACCGGTAGTAGGATATCTGCCCTGGTGTCACCACTTGTAGGATCTCTGCCCTGGTGTCACCGGTAGTAGGATCTCTGCCCTGGTGTCACCAGCCATAGGATTTCTGTCCTGGTGTCACCAGCCGTAGGATCTCTGTCCTGGTGTCACCAGCCGTGGGATCTCTGCCCTGGTGTCACCAGCCGTGGGATCCCTGCCCTGGTGTTACCGGTAGTAGGATATCTGCCCTGGTGTCACCAGTAGTAGGATCTCTGCCCTGGTGTCACCGGTAGTAGGATCTCTGCCCTGGTGTCACCAGCCGTAGGATCTCTGTCCTGGTGTCACCAGCCGTGGGATCTCTGCCCTGGTGTCACCAGCCGTAGGATCTCTGTCCTGGTGTCACCAGCCGTGGGATCCCTGCCCTGGTGTTACCGGTAGTAGGATCTCTGCCCTGGTGTCACCGGTAGTAGGATCTCTGCCCTGGTGTCACCAGCCGTAGGATCTCTGCCCTGGTGTCACCAGCCGTAGGATCTCTGCCCTGGTGTCACCAGCCGTAGGATCTCTGTCCTGGTGTCACCAGCCGTAGGATCTCTGTCCTGGTGTTACCGGTAGTAGGGTATTTGCCCTGGTGTCACTGGTAGAATCTCTTCCCTGGTGACAGGATCCCGCCCTGTCGGTGGTAGGGTCCCGATCTGTGGGTGGTAGGGTCCCACGCTGTCGGCAGTGTGGTCCCACACTGTCGGCAGTGGGG
Organism: Imbricaverruca yamaguchii; assembly: GCA_034440575.1. Taxonomy (NCBI): domain Eukaryota; kingdom Metazoa; phylum Arthropoda; class Thecostraca; family Neoverrucidae; genus Imbricaverruca; species Imbricaverruca yamaguchii. Next base: position 430,014 of record JAOTOL010001660.1, read on the forward strand.
TCCCACACTGTCGGCAGTGGGGTCCCACACTGTCGGCAGTGGGGTCCCACGCTGTCGGCAGTAGGGCCCCACGCTGTCGGCAGTGGGGTCCCGACCTGTGGGTGGTATAATTCGACACTCGGTGGGAGGGTCCACCCCGCGGGTGACAAGGTGTGGCTGGGGCTCCTGCAGGACAGTGTCTGTCTGGACCCGCCGTCTGCTGAGCAGGCCACAGCGCGAGGTGGTCAGATTACTCGGTCGCCAGCCCGACGTCCTACTGGACGCGATTAAACTCGTGCGGGTGTGGTGTTCGGAGATCGACTATATCCATTCACATGCCAAATATGTAACATTGCTTCCGTTTCTCAGTCGCGGGCGCCTGCGTCGGGCCGCTGGCTAGACCGTGCGAGCTTCCTACAGCGAAAGGCATTTTACTGTGTCGCGTCCCGTGCCTCACGTTTTTGTACGGAAGCCGACTGACGTGTACTTTACGTATGTTCTGCGCCTCCGCGCCGTACCGCCTCGACGCAGGGTTCACGTGCCACGAGCGCGCGCCACGTCTTACCCACACTGTCTGTACCCAGGGAGGGGTGCTCCATGGGGTGGGTTTGGTGGCATCGACAACCCCGCGGCACGGGCCGACCAACTTAGGACCATGCTGCGTGTGTGCGAGACTGCGCGTGTGCCGGTGTACTTGCGGTGTCGCTTGTGGCGCGGTGTCGCATTTGCGGACTAACCCCGTACGGCTGGTGCGAGTCGAGTGTTCCGTGGCCACAGTGTGGAGACACGGCTGTCAAGTCTTTCAGTGTGCCGCTGCGGACGGCGAACGAATTGGGCGTGTTTTAGACCAGTGTAATTACATGATAACCTTTGTGATACAACTTGTGATTTATGGGAAATAAACGGAATGCGTTTTTGCTCTCGCGTCTAGCTTCTTGCAGTATTGGAGAGATATTCTAAGTTTTGGGCTGGGGTCTGAAAACGCGCAGTTTCAACATTATAATTACGCTCCAATGAACCTGTATGCAAGACCGAAACCACATATGCATAAAGTGGATTTTACGTATTGGACTGCTGGTTTCAATCGGAGTAAAGGTCTGTTCACACGCGACAAAATCCGGCATAATCTTGCCTCAGAAGACCAGACGTTCGCGGCGTCGGCGGCAGAAACTGGCGGGCAGCGTCAGACTGACATGTTAGCAGTATGGCGTCATCCCATGTGCCATGGGGCGTCCCGGCTGTTTATTGAACCAGGAATGATCCGCTGCAGTACTAGTTAACTCAAGTGGTAAGACTAACAGTGGTACCTAGATAGCATTAATTAATAGACATTTGCTACTAGCTCGCTACAAGAAGAGAATTGCACGTCGACGTGAACGTTTTTTATGGAGGACGTGGTGACTGGTTTACGATATAGGGACGGGCAGCTGAAATATTCCTGTTTTCTGTTAAAGAGTTGAAGGGTACCGAAAACGGCTCATTCTTACCAGAATGAGAGGCAAGGGGGCAGGAACGGATCGTGGGGGTGGTTTTTAAGGCGGTGGCGACCCCAATGTTGTACACGCTGATCATTAACCGTGTTTGTATTGTAAATAAGGAATCGACTTCCTAAAATTCCAAGCAGGATGTTGAGCTCATTCATGCAATGCAAAAACAAAGGCCTAATGTTGAACTTGGCAACTGGTGCTGCATTGACAACACCAAAAGTACGTACAGGTTCCCCTGGGCAGACCACATTTGGTGGCAGGAGCCTCCTTCCCAAACAAAAACACGGGAAGTAAGCATACTACCTGCATTTATTTTGATTGCATTGCAAGTTATATTACAATGGACAACGGAAGGCACAAGTTACTCATCAACATCCGCAGCCATGACACTCATAGAAGTCAGTTTAAAAAAGGATTTAGCCACCAAGAAGTCGAGCAGCCACCACCGAAACCGCCCGACAGCGTAACGCAGCAAACCTAAAATATTTCAAGTTGTTTCCCGCCGATGTCGAACAAAGCTACTATATCATACTCACTACGGCCAATGCATTGCGTGCCATACATTCATGTTGTTATATCAGAGTCTGCGGACGTCGCCGACGTCGGATTCCGCTCGATTCTGCTCGATTTTGACGGACCCTACGCAATCCTGCCGACGCCAGGATTCTGCCGGTAGTCTTCCGGGTTTATTTCGCGCACAAACAGGCATTACGCTCCGAGCTTTCACGCACAAAGCAAATTTCCGGAAATCTTCACGGGAAGTCGCATTTTCCGTACCTATTGTTCGCGTTGCGTCATTTTGATGCATGTAGTCCGGGAATCATCCTCGTCTGTCGACCCACAAGCTAGGGTTCAGTCTAGCCTATGTGCTCTTCGTCTACGACCAATGGGCGTGATCATTTGTCACCGTGTGACCAAAAAGACGACGCGTCGTGCGACCAATCATGGACCGACCAAAGACCCATGCGTGATTCATAGGCGTCTCAAGGGGAAGAAGGGAAGCAACAAACGCGAATTCGAAGCATTCGGATACAGCGCTAGTTTCCTTCCATTTACACTGGAATTACTGCAGCTTTACTTATTAATTATGCATTGTACCATACTGCTTTACGGAATCATGGAACCAGAGCTACAATACCTAACGAAAGCTAACAAAACTAGATCAACTGGCCTTGGTGACTTACGAAGCAGCACCAAATCGGGTGGTATGTCATAAACAGCACTATCCAGTCTTCAGCAGGAAAATGGAGACAGCCCGGATTTCATCCAGTTTCGTACGACGAATTCAGGACGAACTGCTAGTCCAGCACCACCCGTCCACCACCTTCTTTCATTTCTGGGTATATCAGAACCATTCACACCAAGTAAGATTGACAAATATGCCCAAAGCCAATGCACCTGAGCACAACCATTGCGTGATCGCAGAACACTACGTCGTTGTCGCAACCTCCCTGGTGACAGCTCTACCTTGATACCCTTCGCGAGCTCACTAATTGATGACGGTTTCCCAGTAATCCTTCCTCCTATGGTCGTCCAACTTTCGACCCGTGACTAGGTCTAATTTTGCCAATATGCCAGTCATTCTCCGTTCGCTTCCGCAAATTCGCTTCCGCTATCTCTAAACATAGCCCTACAGGAACTAAACGTTGTTCACATACTAAGGGGTCAGTCAGACCTTGACATATCGGTTAATAAAACACACGCTAACCACCTAAAGTTTGTCCTACCAATTCGTGCTGCAGTCGTGCACGACTGCTTAACTGCTCCACGCGCAGCACTTAAGCAGGCTGTGGCCGAGACAAGTCGACCAGCAGACCGACCAGCGGACCGACCAGTGGACCGACCAGCGGACCGACCAGCGGACCAACTACTCGGACAACACGCCGCACCGGTGTCTGGAGTCGCAGTGCAGTGCGACACCACACGGGCCACACCAGCGTCTCACAGCGAGCGGCAACTGGCAATAGTGTATTACAAACAGCAGTGTCGAGGACGAGCCAAACGGAGGCAGCAGGCCACACACCCACACTACTGGAGGCACGCGTAGGTACAACTATGCAAGCGCCGCAGTTGTTCGTCGGCACAGTGCGGCATCAGTCGCAGGACGGCAGGCGCACGCAGCGGTCCCGCGCGGGCTGGAATAGTTGTGCGGTGCTTCTGCACGAGCGACAAGTTGCCGCAGACCGTCACCGAGAGCGCATCAAAATGTCACGCCGAGAAAAATCAGACCGCCACTTCGACAGCACGTCACACCAAGGTTCTGGCGGCGCACAGCACCACCGCTCCGAGAGTGCACCAAAACAACAGCGTGGCGCACTGGACTGTTGCGCTCGGGGTGCGACACCTCCGCGCCCACGCCCACCGGCCGTTTCAGGCACCAGCGATACCGGCTATCCCGGCACACGCCACACCACCTGACATCTCGCGGCTGGCCAGCCACCACCACAGCCGCGATGACCATGCAACAGCGGTCCGGGGGCAGACAGCTGCGGCCGACAGCTGCACCAGACAGCTGCGGCAGCTGCGGGAGACAACTGCGCTAGACAGCTGTACCGGACAGCTGCGGCAGACAGCTGCGGCAGCTGCGGCCGACAGCTGTACCGGACAGCTGCGACAGACAGCTGCGGCAGCTGCGGCCGACAGCTGCGCCAGACGGCTGCGCTAGACAGCGGCACACGGTAGACCGGGTGTGCACGTGCATGTGATTCGCACCAGACAGTGCAGTGCAAAGCTGAATCATCCCATATTGGAATGCTTAATGAGCATTAAACATCACGCTGAATCACGTGACCTGCCGTGGCAATTTTCGCTGTGCCTGTCGGAAACAAACATTCCTTATCCTGGGATTAGCGAACAGTTCAATTAATATAATATCGTGTCGTATCGTGTCAGCGATCTAATTGGCTTGCCAATTGCAGTTTGCTTTTGTTTTCGCACGATGACAAGCGCCGACTGCTGTCTTCCCAGGTGGCCCCAATAATGCCAAACTTCATGGCAGAACTGACATCAAACAAATCACAATCTGCACCGTAACAAATAATTTCCGGCGTCAACCACATGCTCACTATCCTCAATATACTTTGTGGTGCAATAACAATGCATAGAAATTGCATGAACGATATAGATATGAAGGGAACCAGATGGAAGATTGGTTGTGCGAATGCTCCAAACAATTTACTCATATTCATGAGTTAGATATGAGAAGTTGGTATAAAAATTATTATTCTGTTACACAAAAATACAATAGGTACAGCTGATAGTCCACAGACCTCATAGGTTGTTCCACCTGAAAGCAAGAAAACTACCCGTAACTCAGCTCATGATACTTTGGCATGCGTTTAATAGCAAACATTCGGAAAGTGTCCAGTACGAACAACGGAACATAGCAGGATCATCCGGTGACGTTGTTAATATTTGCGAATGAATAGTCTCCACTGCGGTTGAAGATGATGGAGGGAGAACAATGACAGAACGTAAACAACGGAGCATCGCAGAGAGCAGTAACCAACCCCCAAGTAACAGTGAGACATCACAAGGTGGAACCGAGCTGGAGGAGCCGCCCTAAATCGTGCAGCCGACCGGGTACAGCAGCACCACCGTGGCCGCTACCAGAAGCGCAGTTTCTGTGAAGGCCGACAGATGGCAGTGCTACTGGACACCGTTGGTGTGCGCAGTTTCGGGGATGAGCTTCTGCAGCAGGCCGGTGAGAACCAGTAGAGAGCTCTGCAGTCCAGTCGGCTGGTGCCCCTCCAGCCAGAGCGAGCGGTACTGCTCTACCAGACTCAGCAGTCTGTAGCCGACACAGAGGTCGGGTCAGGTCAGGTCAGGTCAACTTGCTGATGCGCATCCAGCCACAGCGAGCTGTATCACTCCACCAGAGTCACTACGTCAGCAATCGTCGAATTTGTCACCCCATGCGAAATGTAGTCATTTGTTCTGACTCTGTTCTGATTCCGTTTCTCTCTCTCTGTTCTGTTCTACTCCATTCTACCATGTCCTGCTCTTCTATTTCCGTTCTGTAATCTCCTTCATCTCTTACATTTTCGCATCATTGTAAAATTTATATTTATGAAGCACTAGGAACATTTCATCCGATCGGCGTGAAGGACCTTTCCATGCGGGTGCCCAGTCATTACGGCACGCCGGGAAACGAAGAAGCGGTCCATTTAGCAAAAGCCTCATTACAACTCCGCAATATCACAGAAATTCCTCAACATTTTTAAGTCTTCCAATTAGCGATGCGACATAGGCAACATGCGACGTATGACATTTTTCGAACCGACACTAGACACAAAACACAAACCATATACAAATACGGAACATGAAACCAGTCACCAAAACTGAATGCCATCATTTCAAATCAACCGACACGAGGAAAAAGTCCAATCGCGGCTCCGCATGAGACATACGTATCTCACATGCTGATTTATTTACTCTGCTTCGCTTCGCCCTGTATGCTCATCATGCAGCACCCACCTAACAGTCACACACGTATTCTACTACACTGTCAGCAATGCCATAACCCATGAAATAACACAGACAAGTTACTACTACATGCACACATAATGACCTCTTCTTTCTTCTCACCTTTTAACGTTTTTGTTCTTACCTATTCTATTTCTTACCCTTTTATATTATTCTATATATTCTTATTTATTACCTTTTCTTTCTTCTCACTCTTGGGGATGACGACCCACTTCTCATCAAACTACTTTTCACTTTTCTCTGATAAACCAACCTGTTCCAGGACATACAATCTAACTTCTACAATATAATACCTTACCTTTATTTGGCACAAAATGGCCTGATGAGCCCGAAGTGCTGGTGTTAACAAGGCCTAAACTCACACTGCACCAACATCGATAGTTCGTCACCGACACATAGTTCATGCCGGGTCAGTCAGCAGTCTGTCACCGACACATAGCTCATGTCAGGTCAGGTCAGCAGTCTGTCACTGTCACTAGTTCACGCCAGGTCAGGTCGACAGTCCGTCGCCGATACATTGGTCACTCCAGGCCAAGTCTGTTCAAGCAAACCGATACAGCAGCAACAACAAAAGTGAGAGAAAAAGCCCGCATCAGCAAACAACACCAACATAGGTGCTACAATTGGCACCGATTACACGTCCACGATACTTACGAAGCGACACCAGCAACTTAAGCAGCGACGGTAACCAGCCTGGGGACAGGACGGCACCGGGCCGGCCGGCTGTGTCTCGTGGCACTGCTACCCGCCCCTCATCTGTTGGCCGTGTCCGTACAGAAGGTGGGTGCCAGCTATATCCAGGCGCTGCTACCCGCCCCTCATCTGTTGGCCGTGTCCGTACAGAAGGTGGGCGCCAGCTATATCCAGGCGCTGCTACCCGCCCACTCACCTGTTGGCCGTGTCCGTACAGAAGGTGGGTGCCAGCTATATCCAGGCGCTGCTACCCGCCCCTCATCTGTTGGCCGTGTCCGTACAGAAGGTGGGCGCCAGCTATCTCCAGTAGCTGCTACCCGCCCACTCACTGGTTGGCCGTGTCCGTACAGAAGGTGGGCGCCAGCTATATCCAGTAGCTGCTACCCGCCCACTCACTGGTTGGCCGTGTCCGTACAGAAGGTGGGTGCCAGCTATATCCAGGCGCTGCTACCCGCCCCCTCACTTGTTGGCCGTGTCCGTACAGAAGGTGGGTGCCAGCTATATCGGGCTGCTACGGCCACTCACTTTTGGCCGACAGAAGGTGGGCGCCAGCTATATCCAGGCGCTGCTACCCGCCCACTCACTTGTTGGCCGTGTCCGTACAGAAGGTGGGTGCCAGCTATATCCGGGCGCTGCTACCCCCCCTCATCTTTTTGGCCGTGTCCGTACAGGTGGGCGCCAGCTATATCCAGGCGCTGCTACCCGCCCCTCACCTGTTGGCCGTGTCCGTACAGAAGGTGGGTGCCAGCTATATCCAGGCGCTGCTACCCGCCCACTCACTCACTGGTTGGCCGTGTCCGTACAGAAGGTGGGCGCCAGCTATATCCAGGCGCTGCTACCCGGCCACTCACTTGTTGGCCGTGTCCGTACAGAAGGTGGGTGCCAGCTATATCCAGGCGCTGCTACCCGCCCACTCACTTGTTGGCCGTGTCCGTACAGAAGGTGGGCGCCAGCTATATCCAGGCGCTGCTACCCGCCCACTCACTTGTTGGCCGTGTCCGTACAGAAGGTGGGCGCCAGGTTGGCTACGCCCACGTTGATGACCTGGTAGCCGATATTGCTGTGCGGATTGGTGCCGACTGACACCAGCGCCCGGCAGATCCTAGCAGTGGACGCATTAGCGCATTAGCACAACGCAGCTCGCATTACCTATACAATAGCATAACGGACGAATAAACAGCTACCGACAGTCACTTTACCGCCCAACACCACATTAAAATCTCAACATGGCAACATTCTGGCAATCAAAATGCTTCGGACGTCAGCAAATTTTCTTGCAGGCGTTCCACCACTGTGGTACCAACGCAGAAGACGACAGTGTAATTGGCATCAAAGCTCCAGTTGTTCTTGGAACCACTTTGCTCAATTATATCGTAACATCGCTAAGTCATAAACAACGCCACGCGAGACAACATACACCCAGGTGCCGAGAACATCAGCACCAGTACAAGGACGGGTAGTCTGCTCTCCAACCTCTCTAAGTCCGCCGGTTTCCTGAGGGCAGGAATAGGTAGGCACAGCTCCTTCTAACTTCACTTTGAAGCAGCAGTACAAGGACGACCCTATACACCTGTCCAACAGTCCTAATGAAGCGTACATGCAAGGATGGATGGGTGGATATCCTTTTTTGCTGGTTTTACGACACGTCAACTGTTCAGTCATGTAGCGTCATCGTCAATCTCTCTCTCCGATTGGTCGCGGGATAAGAGTAGCGACAGGTGAGACTCGAAGTTGTGTTGATCTCAAGGATCTCCACAATAGTCACTACAAATAACGTAAACATAGGAGAGCATTCGGTAATAGTGATCACAACATTATACGCATTCCCTGATGTGTTGGAAGTGTAGGAGTCAATAGAGCATTGGTTCCAAATTTTACTAAGGGAAATTAAAATGAGTTCAGGAACTACCTGAATGAAAATCAGTGGGAAGAGTAATTGATGGGCTTAGAAGTCAATGAAATATGGAGAATGGTGAAAGACATTAGAGCCGACCTTCGTGTATGTGATATCGATGAGATTGTCTGCGGTAGTACAATGGGGCATCATTGAAGGAGTTTGGAATTGTTGAGGAGTATGATATGCAATACCAGGTGAATGATGCTAGATAGACTGGGATACATAGTTCCCTTGCAACGTGGGATAATGAATTGATTGGGGTGGGAGCATGTACTTGTTTTGCTTCCTTCCTTGATAGGTTTGACCCAGATGGGTTCCTGTGGCCCTTATTAAGCCTAAACGCTTCACGACATTACGACTTAAAGGATGGGCCAACACAGATCTCCTCAATAGTCAATTCAAGGATGGGCCGGTGCACATGACCACGCCTGGGCACCTGACCTGACCACCTGTGGACGACACCCACCTGCAGGCGGTGACCATCAGCTCAGCCGCCAGGTGCACCTCACCACGTCTCGAGACACCTCACCACCTGTGTACGACACCCACCTGCAGGCGGTTACCATCAGCTCCGCCGCCAGGTGCACCTGACCACGTCTCGACACCTGACCACCTGTGTACGACACCCACCTGCAGGCGATGACCATCAGCTCAGCCGCCAGGTGCACCTGACCACGTCTTAACACCTGACCACCTGTGTACGACACCCACCTGCAGGCGGTGACCATCAGCTCCGCCGCCAGGTGCACCCGACCCCGTCTTAACACCTGACCACCTGTGTACGACACCCACCTGCAGGCGGTGACCATCAGCTCAGCCGCCAGGTGCACCTGACCCCGTCTTAACACCTGACCACCTGTGGACGACACCCACCTGCAGGCGGTGACCATCAGCTCAGCCGCCAGGTGCACCTGACCACGTCTCGAGACACCACCTGTAGACGACACCCACCTGCAGGCGGTGACCATCAGCTCAGCCGCCAGGTGCACCTGACCACGTCTCGAGACACCTGACCACCTGTGTACGACACCCACCTGCAGGCGGTGACCATCAGCTCCGCCGCCAGGTGCACCTGACCCCGTCTTAACACCTGACCACCTGTGGACGACACCCACCTGCAGGCGGTGACCATCAGCTCAGCCGCCAGGTGCACCTCACCACGTCTCGAGACACCTGACCACCTGTGGACGACACCCACCTGCAGGCGGTGACCATCAGCTCAGCCGCCAGGTGCACCTGACCACGTCTCGAGACACCACCTGTAGACGACACCCACCTGCAGGCGGTGACCATCAGCTCAGCCGCCAGGTGCACCTGATCACATCTCGAGACACCTGACCACCTGTGTACGACACCCACCTGCAGGCGGTACCATCAGCTCAGCCGCCAGGTGCACCTGACCACGTCTCGAGACTCACCACCTGTGGACGACACCCACCTGCAGGCGGTGACCATCAGCTCAGCCGCCAGGTGCACCTCACCACGTCTCGAGACACCTCACCACCTGTGTACGACACCCACCTGCAGGTGGTGACCATCAGCTCCGCCGCCAGGTGCACCTGACCCCGTCTTAACACCTGACCACCTGTGGACGACACCCACCTGCAGGCGGTGACCATCAGCTCAGCCGCCAGGTGCACCTCCCGCACCAGCCGGTCACCATCAGGGTGTGCCGGACGCGCCGAACTCAGCGAGGCGAGACAGCGACGCACGAGCTTCAACGTCTTCTATCGACAGCAACATGAGCAAAAGAGGTTATTCCGAGGCGATAGCCAACTGCTGACTCAATGGCGGTGACTGTGCGCAAGCAAACGACACCACTGTTGTTTCTTTCCTGACACCGAGGGGCATTCGAGACTTCGCTTGAGAAACGTAGCTGCAGATTTATGTGATGATTGATTATTATTTGGGTTTAAGGGTGCGTCAACCACATTGGGTCATATTGCACCCATAACAACGTTGCCTAAGCTCGCGTTAGAACGTCACATGCGAATATAAAACTTTGGTGGTAACTATTAAAGTACTTGATATAAGGTCTATGGTAGCAATTTATCAGTTAGGTAGGTGCATATACTACGCCAAATCACATCTCCGCAAGGAAGCTCCACATGGATAAAAACTCGGCTAGATTAAATAATGACTGCTAAAGACTAACAACACTGGAAAGAACGACGAACGTGTCTCTTGACGACATGAAACTGAATTAACTATTTCAACAGACCCAATGTACTGTTCGAAGCAAGTGCTTGGGTGCCTATATCGAATCTTTTTCTCAATCAAATTACGACTTAATCGCAAATGACCTCCAACTGTTCACTTCACACAGAATCCCATCAATGAGCAGCTCATTCAAATTGAATAACTTGCCTCGATTTGGCTAGTGGCTAACGTCCGGTGGCTGGTGGTCAGACCACAGCTATTATCACGTGATATTGATAGCAACTGCACAACACAGAACCAGCCGCGACATCTCGATAACGCGCACGCCGCAGCCAGAGACTGACGTTGACCGTCTCCATGGTGGCGAACTGGAGCGGCACTGCGTCCGGGTTGGCCAGCAGCCGCTGCAGGATGGTGCCGTCCGGCGGGGGAAGGCTGGCCGGCCGGCCACACTCCCGGTCACCGGCTGCCCGCAGACTGGCAACGGGAACGGGCGCATCAGCTGTGGCACCTCAACAGAGCCGTGCCACCCGTCTCCATCACAACACAGGCGCCGCACCGACCGTGTCTCCCGTACACAGCACAGCCGTACCGACCGTGTCTCCCGCGACCGCCGTGTTCCCACAGCCGTCACAACACAGCACAGCCGTACCGACCGTGTCTCCCGTCACAACACAGCACAGCCGTACCGACCGTGTCTCCCGTCACAACACAGCCGTACCGACCGTGTCTCCCATCACAACACAGCCGTACCGACCGTGTCTCCGTCACAAACAGGGCCGTACCGACGCAAGTGTCTCCCGTCACAACACAGCCGTACCGACCGTGTCTCCCATCACAACACAGCCGTACCGACCGTGTCTCCGTCACACACACAGCCGTACCGACCATGTCTCCCGTCACAACACAGCCGTACCGACCGTGTCTCCCATCACAGCACAGCCGTACCGACCGTGTCTCCCATCACAACACAGCCGTACCGACCATGTCTCCCGTCACAACACAGCCGACCGTACGACCGTGTCTCCGTCACAACACAGCCGTACCGACCGTGTCTCCCATCACAGCACAGCCGTACCGACTGTCTCCATCACAACACAGCCGTACCGACCGTGTCTCCCGTCACAGCACAGTCACACACAGCCGTACCGACCGTGTCTCCCATCACAACACAGCCGTACCGACCGTGTCTCCCGTCACAACACAGCCGTACCGACCGTGTCTCCCGTCACAACACAGCACAGCCGTACCGACCGTGTCTCCCATCACAACACAGGCGCCGCACCGACCATGTCTCCCGTCACAACACAGCCGTACCGACCGTGTCTCCCGTCACAACACAGCCGTACCGACCGTGTCTCCCATCACAGCACAGCCGTACCGACCGTGTCTCCCGTCACAACACAACACAGCCGTACCGACCGTGTCTCCCGTCACAACACAGCCGTACCGACCGTGTCTCCCGTCACAACACAGCCACAGCCGTACCGATGTCTCCTACCGTCACAGCACAGCCGTACCGACCGTGTCTCCCATCACAGCACAGCCGTACCGACCATGTCTCCCATCACAGCACAGCCGTACCGACCATGTCTCCCGTCACAACACAGCACAGCCGTACCGACCGTGTCTCCCATCACAGCACAGCCGTACCGACCGTGTCTCCCATCACAACACAGCCGTACCGACCATGTCTCCCATCACAGCACAGCCGTACCGACCGTGTCTCCCATCACAGCACAGCCGTACCGACCATGTCTCCCATCACAGCACAGCCGTACCGACCATGTCTCCCATCACAGCACAGCCGTACCGACCGTGTCTCCCGTCACACACAGCACAGCCGTACCGACCGTGTCTCCCATCACAGCACAGCCGTACCGACCGTGTCTCCCATCACAGCACAGCCGTACCGACCATGTCTCCCATCACAGCACAGCCGTACCGACCATGTCTCCCATCACAGCACAGCCGTACCGACCGTGTCTCCCATCACAGCACAGCCGTACCGACCATGTCTCCCATCACAGCACAGCCGTACCGACCGTGTCTCCCATCACAACACAGCCGTACCGATCGTGTCTCCCGTCACAACACAGCCGCACCGACCGTGTCTCCCATCACAGCACAGCCGTACCGACCGTGTCTCCCATCACAGCACAGCCGTACCGACCGTGTCTCCCATCACAGCACAGCCGTACCGACCATGTCTCCCATCACAGCACAGCCGTACCGACCGTGTCTCCCATCACAGCACAGCCGTACCGACCATGTCTCCCATCACAGCACAGCCGTACGCTTTCGTCACACAGCCGACACCGTGTCTCCCATCACAGCACAGCCGTAGCCATGTCTCCCATCACAGCACAGCCGTACCGACCGTGTCTCCATCACAGACAACCGACCATGTCTCCCATCACAGCACAGCCGTACCGACCGTGTCTCCCATCACAGCACAGCCGTACCGACCATGTCTCCCATCACAGCACAGCCGTACCGACCATGTCTCCATGTCCCATCACAGCAGTCACCGTGTCTCCCATCACAGCACAGCGCCGTACCGACCGTGTCTCCCATCACAGCACAGCCGTACCGACCGTGTCTCCCATCACAGCACAGCTGTACCGACCGTGTCTCCCATCACAGCACAGCCGTACCGACCATGTCTCCCATCACAGCACAGCTGTACCGACCATGTCTCCCATCACAACACAGCCGTACCGACCATGTCTTCCAACACAGCACAGCTGTACCGACCATGTCTCCCATCACAACACAGCCGTACCGACCATGTCTCCCATCACACACAGCTGTACCGACCATGTCTCCTATCACAGCACAGCTGTACCGACCGTGTCTCCCATCACAACACAGCCGTACCGACCGTGTCTCCCATCACAGCACAGCCGTACCGATCGTGTCTCCCATCACAACACAGCCGTACCGACCGTGTCTCCCATCACAGCACAGCTGTACCGAGCATGTCTCCCATTACAACACAGCTGTGCTGACTATGTCTCCCATCACAGCACAGCTGTACCGACCATGTCTCCCATCACAGCACAGCCGTACCGACCGTGTCTCCCATCACAGCACAGCTGTACCGACCATGTCTCCCATCACAACACAGCCGTACCGACCGTGTCTCCCATCACAGCACAGCCGTACCGACCGTGTCTCCCGTCACAGCACAGGCGCTGTACCGACCGTGTCTCCCATCACAGCACAGCCGTACAGACCATGTCTCCCATCACAGCACAGCTGTACCGACCATGTCTCCCATCACAGCACAGCTGTACCGACCGTGTCTCCCATCACAACACAGGCGCCGTATCGACCGTGTCTCCCGTCACAACACAGCCGTATCGACCGTCTCCCATCACAGCACAGGCGCCGTACCTCCCGCGTGCGTGTTCATGCGCGTGCGCGCCTGCGTGTGCGTGTGCGTGTGCAGGCATGTGTGTGTTGAGAAACTGTTGACTTCGTGCGGATACATCGGATGGTAATGGTCATATGAGTGTTGCTGTTCCCATCACGGATAATTTGAAGGTCGGGCAACCCCAGTCACTGGCAAAAGGGGCTTATCGAAGCTGAAAACACTCAGGCTGCAAGACACTACTTTATCTGGTCGCCGTCGTAGCTCGTGCGGTGTGTACTGCCCCTCGCTATACCGTGTGTACCATGTGAGCTGACTGATTTATTGCAATTTGTATGGACAGAATGACATCTTTTCTGAGTATGCAGACCCTATTTTAATTATAGATAATTTAAACTGTAATATTTTACGTGTAGCTCCCAACGACAATACCTCTGCGTTGTTAGATTGGTTGCACATCATGTCTTTTTTAACTAATGTGTCCATCAACCCACTTATCTTCAAATCGAATCTACTCTTCATGCATTGTTGGAATGGCCAGTCACTTGTGCCGTCTGTTTCGGTTTTAGTTGTGCATGAATGCTGACAAAAGGGGCAACAAACACCAACGGACCATATGTCCAAACCGTGGGCGCTACGTGGATAAAAACAGACAAACCGGTACAGCGCAAGTCCCATACAGAATGTTAAAAAAATGCAACATAAATAACTGATCCCTGGCTATACATACAACATTCTTCCTCTTCGGAGAGCTGCGCCGATGTGTTTTCATCAGCATTTCAGCTCTCGTGACTATGATTCCGTACCAGCTTGCTATACGCCTCGCAACCACACCGAGGCTACCTCTCACCACATGGCTCTTAAGTATACATCGTCTCAAAAACCACTCATCACCAGCGGAATGCTACTGGACTCCCCCTACCCGAGGGTTCTCCCATGACCGGATGATTGTTATGCAAACCCTCGTCACTAGTCAGCTGCTGTGTAAACATGCATTGCCAGAGGCTCTTCTGCAAACTTAACAGCGAAAGTATGTTATGCAAACTCCAGCATGCTGCCGTCAGGTGCTTTCACCATGTGTTGGCACAGCCGGTTAGTTAGTTATTACGGCTTTAGGGTGGCACATCCGGTGGAAACCACTCACTATGTGGCGATGTTCATAGTGGGCACCACTCACCATGTGATGTTCATAGTGGGAACCACTTACTATGCAGTGATATGCATAGTGGGAACCACTCACCGTGTGATGTGCATAGTGGGAACCACCAACCATGTGATGTGCATAGTGGGAACTACCCACCATGCGGTGATGTGAAGAGTGGGAATCACTCCTCATGCAGTGCTGTGACGGGCGGTAATCACTCCACCTGTATGCATGCATCCATACTCACTCATACTCGTCATACTCATCCACAATCACTCCACACATGCATCGGGTGGGAATCACTCACCATGTAGTGACCTGTGACGGGCGGGAACCACTCATATGGTGGTGTAACGGGTGGTAGCCACACCATGTAGCGGTGTATCGGGTGTGAGCCAATGCCCATGTGGTGGTGCATCTGGTGCGAACCACTCACCATATTGTGGTGCCGCGCGTAGAGCAACTCACCATGCGGCAGTATGTCGGGTGGAGACCGCACACCGTGCAGTGGTGGTGTGGCGGTTACTAGCTTTACGACACATCGGCCGTTGAACCATGCAGCGCCGCCAATCTCTCACGCCGACTGGTCGCGGGCGACGAGCAGCGGCAGGTGAGACCCGAACCCACAACCTTCCGATTGTGGGACGGGCAACTAACCTCTGCCCACCATGCAGTGGTGTGACAGGTGGGAGCCACTCACCAGTTCGTCTCCACCCGACCCAGCTCGACGACGGCCCGGCCCAGCGCGCCGTCAGAGTCTCTCAGTATGTGACAGTTGAGCAGATCCGCCAGGGAGGAGTGTACAAACTCCTGCAGACACGGACACCATGGTCTCAGTATGTGACAGTTGAGCAAGTCCGCCAGGGAGGAGTGTACAAACTCCTGAAGACAAACACCATGCTCTTAGTGATAGTTGAGCATCTTACTGTTAGATCCTACCGCAAGAGAGGAGTGCACAAACTCCTGCAAACACGAACACCATGCAGATGGATGGGCTCACGCAAAGGTAAGCTACAAAGCGTATCAAATCTCGGGGAGGGATACATTCTTTGGATATAAACTCAATTCGCGTAAAATAGCCTTACGCTCATGTTACAACAAACGTATCAAAATTTGCGCTGCATATATTTCGGCGACGGGCCTTCTTCAACTGTTGGGGAATGCCCGTGGCAAAAATATACACAGCGCGAATCTGGATCTACTATTTTGTTGCAACATGAGCATAAGGTTATTTTACCCGTTCTTCTTATTCATAATCATGCTCAAAACAGCACTGCACCTTATTAAACTCACTTCTGCATTATTCGATTAAACAAAATATTCTTGCAATAAATGCCATCAATCGACTACCAAACTACCCAAGTTGAAACCGCTGACGAAAATTTCTTACTCGAATGATTTGTGGTAGGATTGGGCAGGGGATTGATTCATATGGACGGCCAGAGAGCACACTGGTCGAGCTCGCTAGAAGACCCGGTCGATGCCACGGAGCGGTTATGTTAGCTCCTGCAGTACAGCAGGGTGACACCTAGAGGAGGTCCAACTGGCACATGTCTCCGAGAGATATGTGGCCAGTTACGTCGGCCGCAATGACGTGGCAACACGACGCTGTGGTGTCGAGTGGAGTGCCAACCCCCCACAGGTCCATCGGCCCCGCCCGGTGTTTGTCCTATAAAGCCAGTTCAGGACAGGCAAGTCATTCGGCCCAAGCTCACCCCATCATGCACTGGTAGGCGCAGTTTGAATATGGCAGGCGTTAAACTCGGAAATATGAGTAAGAGTTCAACGAAAGATCCCTCCTATGGCTACGCCACGACGACTTCGTCAGCCACGGCAGGCGAAACACTTTTCGGATAGGCATGGTTGACGAGTCACGAGCGTCGCTATGGATGCTGAATATGGGGGGAAAGAGGGCGTTTAGGTAGTTTTTCCATGAAATGTCGTAGGCGCAAACTAAAATGCTACGAAGTTTGAAGGCGGGGGTAGGGAGGACGCGTCTCCCGTCGTCTACGGCGGAGACGCTCGTGAGTGGTGTGTGGGATACATGCCACAGGCCCCACAATCAATCGACGTCCATGAGTGGTGCACGGGACACATGTTAAAGGCCTCATACTCCATCGACTCACATGAGTGGTGCACGAGACACATGTTAAAGGCCTCATATTCCATCGACTCACATGAGTGGTGCACGAGACACATGTTAAAGGCCTCATATTCCATCGACTCACATGAGTGGTGCACGAGACACATGTTAAAGGTCTCATATTCCATTGACGCACATGAGTGGTGCATGTGACACATGTTAAAGGCCTCATATTCCATAGACGCATATGGATGGTGTGTGGGATACATGTTACAGGCCCCACAATCAATCGACGCACGTGAGTGATGCATGGGACACACGTTGCAGGTCTCATATTCCATCGACGCACATGAGTGGTGCATGGGACGCATGTTAAAGGCCTCAAGTTCCATTGCCGCACATGAGTTGTGTGTGGGATACATGCTACAGGCCTCATAATCAGTCGATGGCAGAAAGTGTCCTCATTTAACAACACTACTGAGGGAATGGGCGTAGCAGTCAAAAGGGCACGTAGAGCCACTTCCCCACCAGCTTCATATGCTGACCTTAGCTCCGCGATCGGGCATACAAACAAATCACCCGCTTCAGCCGAACCAATGTCAAAACTGTTTCAAATTAGTGCTAACTGTGCTGAGCAAAAACTGCCAGGAATAGGCTGGAAGTTAGTGCACACTCTTGCTTGCCGGAGTACTGCTAGCATGAGACACACTTCCACGTGGCGTGGCCCAACCTACTGGCATAGGATTTGTTCCTGACCCTGCTCCAAAAATAGTAGTGCATCTTGGAGCAATTTGGAGCAGTTCGGAGCAGGCTCGGTAAAAGCGAGCGCTGGAACGTCTGGAGTAACTTGGAGTAAAAATCAGCCGTTTGTGCTTGTATTATGGTTACATATATGACGCAGATGTCCAAAACGTGTTGACGCAGATGCCCAAAGCGCTTCGCAAATGTATCGTCAGCGTCACATTTGTGCTACTCCAACCTTGCTCCGAGCTGCCCCTGCGCTCGGCCGTAGCAAGATGGAGTAAGTTGGAGTATATTGGAGGTATTCCGTTCTGCTCCGAAAACGCACGGGGATACGGAGCAGCTACTCCAAGTTGCTCGTAGCAGCATGGAGCAGGGTCGGGAACAGACACATAGTGAACTTGGTGGAAGTCCACCGTACGCAGGGGAGACTGGAGGGATCTAGTGGTACATCTGTTGGCACATTTCGGCAACACCATACGCAGGGGAGGGTGAATGACATCTAGTGGTACATCTGTTGGGATATTGGGAGTCCACCGTACGTAGGGGAAAGTGGTGGGAATCCAGTGGTACATCTGCTGGCACATATCGGCAGAAGCAGGCAGAAGTATCACCGCGAAACATCTACACAAGAGGACAAATTCCACTCGTGTAGATGGATTCTCCTCGACACATTCTTGAAGCCGAGTCAAAATTATGACAAATTGTTTCTTATGTTGATGTTCGTGCTACCAGCTGAGACATTATAAAATTATTGCCCTCAGATCCTCTCATATTTCACAAATACTTCATATCACTGTGTGGCACAGCCAGGATTTATGAGGGGGCTCTACCGTCCAAAAACATGATTTCACTGAGCGCTATCGGAAAATGTATTAATTGCTCGGTCGAAAACTTCACAAAATTTATCGTTCAGCGTGTTGCAAATTCACAAGTTCTAGCTAATCAAGTGCATTTTGTTTAAGGGGTAGGTCACGACCCACTGGCTGCGCCTCTGCTACTATTTCACCATACAAACCAAATAACACTGCTCATGTACTGAGGCTTAATGTGTCAAGACTTATCATCCTGGGTCGAAATCGTGCGATAACTGAGTTTGCCATACAAATGTGCCCGTCACATTCCTTGGTTGTGCAGGGACGTCAGATCGTCTCCCTTCGCAATCTATTCAATAGCTAGTGGAAGTCACTTCAGCTTCCCACACAGGTAGCGGTAACTCTAACCAGAACACGCCATCAGCCTGAAGTGCTCGGATCGTCTCGAGTTCGCCAGTATTACGACGTGACGCAATACACGAGTCGCCCTCGGCAGTGGCACTCGGGAAGAGAAGTCTGCAGCGCGGCAGCGCGCCAGAGCCGTTGGGACTCCTCCGACACCTGCTGCACGGGAAGTCCCACCTCGCCAACTGAAGCGCTGCTGGAAATGCCATTACAGGGTGGGTAATCCCATGGGCGGCGCCTGGAACCGATCAATATTCAGTCTCCGAAGCGCCGTCTCGACGAAAGGTCGGCAATCGTCCAAGCCCGAGAGGGATCTCGTTTAATGCCTCGCACGCGCATTATAAATAGAAAATTACCCTCTCAATGCCGGAGTTGGACGAATTGCATAACACCGACTGTCGGTAGACTGCCAAATTTGATAAATTTGGACGCGGCGACAAAACAAAAACTGCACCTTGCTGAGAGCTGTGGCGGCTACGGGGCAGCTCGGCTGGTGTCCGTCAGCACCGGGTCGAGCGCGAGACGACAGCGGGAGCGGAAGCATGTCAGGTTGGCTTCGTGCGTCTAGCCATATGGGAAAGCTGGCGGTATAACATCGAGATGGGCGCCGTGAACTGGATAGGAGAAATAACTGGAAGTCAATACTACTTTTCGAGTTGTATTTACCCACGGTACATACGTATATTATGCGCACATAATTACATACCTATGTTAGAATAGAATAGACCACATTATATACAGTATCCATAACGCCGTGCTAAAACAAATTACATTTATAATAAGTAATACCAGTAAGATGCTCTTGTTTTTGGAAAATACGACACCAATCAGATTGTGAAGATTAGGCTCTTTTCGTTTTCATCAGGACAATTGATGGACAAGAAATAAAAGTGGCGGGTTTAAAAAAATAATACAATGCTGCAGATTTGATTACAGACATTCAACCGGGGAAATCACCGAGACCAATAAAATATGTGTTCAGGAAAAAGCACAAGAGGTCCCGAGAGAAAATTCCCGTCGGGCCCCGAAATCGCACACATGGTTCCGGACAGTAGCGCCGGGGCCTCAACAAAGTCGTGATAAGGCCAACAAATCCCTTCCAATATGTGCACTTTCGTTTATTACTAGAAGAATGGACACATCCACACCACAATTCTGGAGGGATAACTCATACTACTCGCATAGATAGCAGACCCTCAAGAATCTCAACTCAATTATTTATAATCAAATGAATGATGGTCGAAGAAATCACTGGTTATCTGTTGTTTGGAGTAGACAAAAAGCCACTTCTAATTCTATACCATCTCAACTGCCTATTTGAATAACCTGGATAAACTGAAATTATATTTCTTAAATAGTGATAAAAGCCAACCTGTGACTGTCACTGTCCCATCAAATCAAAGCTCTTCTTGTGGCAAGCAGTTACGACAGCGACAGCTGACGACATGGGAACAGCGCCGTCCAGTGTGTGCCACAGGGTGGCAATCCACACTGCCGTGTGGCTGACCAGATGACAATAGTTCCGGCGGATGTCATGCCCCACAAACAGCTTGACGTCACGTGTCCGACACGTGCCGGACGGTGAGGCCGCGAGATTTCGCCCGGAGGTGGGATGAGATCACGACGGCGGGAGCTCGCCGGAGGCGCGGTGACGTCACGACGGCGTTCGCTGATTGGCCGCCGGCCGCAATATCAGCGGCCGGCCCAGCCGAGGCGGCGCAGTGTACGGCGGTACGGCGCCAGTCGGACAGGTGCGCAGCGTCGAGGTGGCGTCACGCGTCCGAGCGCACACACACACATACAGACACGCACACACGCGGGAGCCGCCTGGATCGCGCCGGGAATCGTCGCGCCGACGTTCTTTCTGCAGGCGCAGTTGACGCAGACCGCTCGCCGCGGGTCGCCGGAGAGGAGTCATCGTCGGCGGATCGCCATGCCGCTGGAGAAGGCGCTGGTGGTGGCGGCGCTGGTCGTGATTTGCAGCGGTCTGCCGGCCAGAGTCGGCAGCGGTATATACTTCCCCGGGCGCAGGGTGGCGGGCGCTGCTCGGACAGAACTACCGAGCCGCAGTCGAGTGCGGCCGGCGGGCGTCGGAGCCTCGTCCTCGGCGGTCGCCGCGGCCGGAGTGCGGTCCGGAGCATGGGCTGCCGGCGGCGCCGCACACTCCCGGCGAACACTGGCGGCGGCCACACACCGTGGCGAGGCTCGAGTCGTGACGGGCGACGCGCCCCCAACACAGGCCGACCACGCTGTCGGCGGCGTCGAGCGCCATGCAGGCCACACACGCATCCGCCCTCGTCTTCGATGCGACCGCGGGTCGAGCGCCGCACCGCCGGACACCGGTGCGCCGCCGAAACCCCAACGTCGACACCGCCAGCGCGCAGGCGTCGGCGCGAGCTTCCCACGGCGTCGTCACCGTCGATGTTGCCCAACAGCGACGACCGCAAGGTGGGCCGTCGCCGGCGGCCGCCGCCGAGTCCGTCGTCGACGACACGCCGCCTCGGTCGGGCATCATCCACTTCGATGAGCGTCCGACGCGGCGGCGGCGGTTCCCGCTGCCGCGGTGCGGCGGCCGGCCGTTCCAGGCCTACCACAACGCCAGCGGCGACTGCCAGAAGCTGTGGACGGCCGACGTCTGCCAGGCCGGCTACTGGTTCGTCGTCGACTACAACAGCGGAGAGGCCGGCTGCCGGCCTCGGCCGTGCCGCCGGGACCGGCACGTGCTGGTGGACGCCCGCTGTCGACCGGTCAACGCCAGCGGGCTCTGCGCCGACGGCATGCGCGTCGCCATCGACGAGTACGGCCACGGCGTGTGCGACTGCGAGGCCGGCTTCGTGTTCTGGCCGCGCCACGGCCGCTGCTACCCGGCGTACAGGCGCGGCCCGTGCGCCGCCGGCCAGCACCTGGTCGTCGCCGACAGCCAGCCGACCGTCCAGTGCCAGCCGTCCAGCTGTCCAGACGGACAGGCGCTCTGGCCTGACCCCACCGCCGACGACGGCCCGCCGGCGACGACGACCGCCGGGCGGGCGACGACAGAGCCGGCCGGCGTCTCGTGCTACCCTCTGAACACGACCGCCGGCAGTCCTTGTCCGGGCGGCAAGCTGGAGGTGGACCCTTATACTCTGCAGCTCGAGTGTCAGGTGCTGGTGCTTTTTGGGATTTTCAATCCGCCGATGGTGCCCTGCTCCGCCGGCAGCATGCGCGACTTCAACGGCAACTGCCGCCTAGAGCTGTTCCAGAAGTTTCGCACCACTCTCTTTCGGTCCGGCCGGCCAGCAGACACGAGCGTGTGGTCCGACGAATGCGTCTTGACCATCAGCGGCTCGTGTGTCGGCACCGTGCAGACGGCCACTGCCGGAACCGGCCTAGCTGCTGTCGGAGCAGGCCCAGCCACCTCCGCCACCTCCGCCACCTCCGGCACCTCCGGCCGCCCGGCTGTCGCCACCTCCGCCACCTCCGCCACCTCCGGCACCTCCAGCACGGCTCCTGCCACCATCTCCAAGCCACCGCTGCTGTTCAGCTCAGCTGCGGCCCGGTCAGGCCGAAGCCTCGGACGCTGACCGAGGGCGTCCTTGTCGCGACGGCGCAGGAGCTCCGAGCGGGAGTGGTCAGACTGCCTCGCACTCGTAACCACTCAATTTCCGACGAGGAAGCACTCCGGCCAGCAGCAAGAGGTCGTCAGTACAAAACCTCTGTCTTGACAATGCTGCTTCCCCGCCGGATGGGCAGCTACAGTTCGACTTATGAAGCTGACCCCAAGAGTGGCGGTAGATGTGAGGTGTTGGTGAAAAAAACATTTAGGTGCACGTCACCTAGTACTCGCTTTGTGTGATATCAAGCTTTGTCTGTGATATGGTTTGGTGTGAACAATACAAACAAAATCGTGTATGAAATGTACACGAGGCTAATGCTTTTTGTGATGTCATATTGTCGTTACGCCAGAAACACGGACCAATTACGTGCGAGCGAACTCTCTCTTGGTGAAGAAAACTTGCAAATGTATTTTTGATGACACCATGCATATGAGCCAAACAAGGCTGTCGAAAAGCTACGCAATCTGATAGGCAAGCCAGAAGTTAGGCACAAGTTTCTTGGACTAGTAAAAGGTTTTTTTTCATGCACATACATTGAAAATGTACACCTACATCTGCGCCTGGGACGCCATCTGGTCGGAAATCTAGAACTCGGACCTAGCGAGTCTGACTTCGAAAGTAAGCTCGATGATAACAGCTGTATGTCAAATTCAGCAGTCTTCAAACACCAAGTTTTCCGAGCAGTTGACCGCTCTGGTCAATATCGCCAGCCAGCTTCAATTACGATAAGTAATTGGCCCTTTATGATAGCTATGACAAATTCTAATCTGCGTTTAAAAAATAACGTAATCATTTGTGCTCTGATTCCCTGAGCTACGGCTGAAATATGTCAGGAAAGCCAAGAAGCAAGCTTGTCTCCGATGAGCATACTCTGGACGCGTCGCAGTCTTCGGAGTGCTGTAAATAATTGATTCTTTGTTCTTTCTTGCGAGTATGATATTAAAAGACAAGGGCACATCGGCACCTGCCTCCAGTATGGGTGCAGGAACGCACGGACCGCTAGGGTGCAACGCCGTCCATAAATACAGATATTTTACAATACTTTACATCCGCATCACGGCGCCAAGACAGGAAGCAACTGAAAAGAGTCTCGCTTCCCACCCCCCATCTGAAACTCACACGTCCGCCGCTACCGAATTCCACTCCTTGGATCTTACTCAGTTGGAGTACAGCGACATTTACAAATATATGGAGCTGCAGCCGCGTACGGTGCTGCACAGTAGACGCCATTAGAACTGTAAACAATCCGTTTCTAAAATAGAGATAATTTAAGATCTTCGTCAGCGTTAAGATGGAATCGCACCATCTGGAAATGACGCATTTTCATATTTATTCATAATACGTGTACTTCACACCCATAACATAAAAGGTACAAGGGAAAACATTCATCCACAGGATACATACTAGCACTTCCTCCCCAAAATTCTATATTTGCTGGTAATACAATGGTAAATTTGTTGTATCGGAAAACTCTTCACGCCCGCGACATTGTGCCAGATGTGGCCAGATGAGCTAGCTGTTTCTGTGAAGCGAGTACTTTTAACGTGTGTTTTCAAATAGTGGCGCTATTTGAATATGTTGGTTCAGTTTTATATTGAATGTATTACGTCATAGTTACAACTTTCGGAACATTTACATTTACATCTACAGATAAACTATAGATATTAATAATCGGCATTGCATGCAAATGCTTATTAACTACGAAGCGGGCTGTTGTCTACATCGACAGAAACGAGGCTCTCCGTCCGACCAAAAGGCCATACGAACATCGGAAACCGAAGAGTGTGACCAGATCACCTCCAGATATAGATAAATTTCTGACTCTGCCAAACGTGTACGAAAAACTCACAGCAAAAATAAACTCCGTCATAAGATGTATAAAGTTAAGCGAGCGTGTCGCCCGGGCGAACACCACAGCCGTAGCTTACTCGTTAGGTCCGACATCTCCCAGCCTCAATGCTCAGCGGGAACCCGGCGGTGCCTCAGCGTGTTTAGCCGGAGTGGCTGGAAAATGTCACCTATCTGGGCTAGTGCACCGGATTAGTAGTAATATTTATACCGACAGCGACCAACAGGTCAACTACATTGGCGAGACAGCTCGCCCCGATTGGGTACGTTTTAATGAGCATCGACGCGATCCAAAGAAAACAGGACGTTTGACACAACGAGGTGAGGCCATTTTAGAGAAGCCTACAGCAGTAGCAGCATGACTTCTGTCACCGTACCTTTCGCCTCGGATATCATTAAAACATGCAAAGGCCACACTGGGCGCAAAATCATTGACTAAATGTACATTCACGGAATTCAGACCCAAGTCAAATTAACTATTTGTCCTGGCGCTTGGTGACCTGGACGAGTGGAGTGTAATCTCATAGTAAATTATATGTATGTTAACTTTTGGCATTCATGGCAGAACTCTTATGTAATCTTTACGTTTACGGTCACGTACGGCCATTTTTCAATGCATCGCATAATGTCACTTGTTTCAATGTATGCACACATGGGTTGTACCCGAAGTATAATAAGCTTGATCAAGCTTACGAATCATCAGAAGAAAAGTCTTCCTAAAAGTGCGTACTGCGGATTGGAGATATTGTTCAAAGCATTGTTCAAGTGGTCTCTGCATTGCTACTAATCCGCCCGGTCAATGCCAGGCGGGTAACGGCTATCGGGGTTGTGAACCAGTCAGGCGCGCACCCAGGATTTTTCCATGGGGGTGGGGGGGGGGGGGCGGACCGACAATGGCACTTGGCCGGCTCCAAAAAGGCACTTTGCGGTCCGGGGCACACTGGAAGGCTTGTTGACCGGGGGAGGCGTTAAAAAAAATTGGGGGCCAAAAGGGCAGTTTTGGCACAGGCGGGGCACACGAGACAGGTCATTTCTGGGCTAAATTTGGGACATTCCGGCCAAGAGGGCACTTTCGTCTCATTGGGGGCCGGGCCCCCTGGGCCCCCTCCGGTGCGCCTATGGAACCAGTTGTCGCGAAGCGAGACAAACCCTAAACTATGACTGCCAAGCGAAACTTCTCTACATTATGGAGTCTGCCTTATGGAGTGATCTTTTGTAGTAGCTTCCAGAAAAATCTTACGAAGTGGCATAGAAGGTGTTGGAGCTAGATGCGCTCAAATGTGGTTCTGGTACCACTCATCTCAAAATAACTTCTACTCGTCGGAATGCTTACATTTGTCGATTAAGAAATATTGGGGCAAGGTGACACGTGACACCACCTCTTCGACACGATATGTCTTCCAACTCAAATTGCCGGGCCATCGCTGGCAAGAAAGGCCAAGAGTGTCCTTGCAGGCAGGACACCCTGTCAGCAGGTTACAGGTCTACAGCCGATGAGTGGTGGCACACTGCCTTGTAGTCCTGCAGGAGTCACCCCACCAGCAGGTTACAGCTCTACAGCTGATAGTGGTGGCACCCTGTCCTGTGCTTTACAGCTGATGAGTGGTGGCACACTGCCCTGTGCTCTACAGCTGATGAGTGGTGGCACATTGCCCTGTAGTCCTACAGGGAGTCACCCCACCAGCAGGTTACAGCTCTACAGCTGGCGGTTGGTGGTCATCCACTGCTCTCGAGTCCTACAGACCTGCAGATCCGTAGTGGCGCAGCCACCGTCGAGCGGTAGCTGAGCGCTCAACAGCCAAAGCAGCGACTGCCGGCCTACGAACAACATAAATATAACTGGACAGTGTTTATGCAGATCGTTTGGACCACACACCGCGCAATGGCGCGTCTCACCACCGTCTGGGTGGCACATCACGTAATGGCGCGTCTCACCACCGTCTGGGCGACACCACCACGTAATGGCGCGTCTCACCACCGTCTGGGTGGCACATCACGTAATGGCGCGTCTCACCACCGTCTGGGTGGCACATCACGTAATGGCGCGTCTCACCACCGTCTGGGTGGCACATCACGTAATGGCGCGTCTCACCACCGTCTGGGTGGCACATCACGTAATGGCGCGTCTCACCACCGTCTGGGTGGCACATCACGTAATGGCGCGTCTCACCACCGTCTGGGTGGCACATACGCAATGGCGCGTTTCACCACCGTCTGGGTGGCACATACGTAATGGCGCGTCTCACCACCGTCTGGGTGGCACATAACGTAATGGCGCGTCTCACCACCTTGGGCATCACGTAATGGCGCGTCTCACCACCGTCTGGGTGGCACATAACGTAATGGCGCGTCTCACCACCGTCTGGGTGGCACATCACGTAATGGCGCGTTTCCCACCGTCTGGGCGACACCACCACTAATGGCGCGTCTAACCACCGTCTGGGTGGCACATCACGTAATGGCGCGTCTCACCACCGTCTGGGTGGCACATAACGTAATGGCGCGTCTCACCACCGTCTGGGTGGCGCATCACGTAATGGCGCGTCTCACCACCGTCTTGGTGGCACATCACGTATGGGTGTTGTGGGGGTGATACGTAATGGCGCGTCTCACCACCGTCTGGGTGGCGCATCACGTAATGGCGCGTCTCACCACCGTCTGGGCGACACCACCACGTAATGACGGTCTCACCACCGTCTGGGTGGCACATCACGTAATGGCGCGTCTCACCACCGTCTGGGTGGCACATCACGTAATGGCGCGTCTCACCACCGTCTGGGTGGCATACGTAATGACGCATCTCACCACCGTCTGGGTGGCACATAACGTAATGGCGCGTCTCACCACCGTCTGAGTGGCGCATCACGTAATGGCGCGTCTCACCACCGTCTGGGTGGCACATCACGTAATGGCGCGTCTCACCACCGTCTGGGTGGCACATAACGTAATGGCGCGTCTCACCACTGTCTGGGTGGCACATCACGTAATGGCGCGTCTCACCACCGTCTGGGCGACACCACCACGTAATGGCGCGTCTCACCACCGTCTGGGTGGCGCATCACGTAATGGCGCGTCTCACCACCGTCTCAGTGACACATCACGTAATGGCGCGTCTCACCACCGTCTGGGTGGCGCATCACGTAATGGCGCGTCTCACCACCGTCTTGGTGCACATCACGAATGGCGTCTCACCACCGTCTGGGTGGCACATCACTAGTGGCGCGTCTCACCACCGTCTCAGTGGACATCACGTAATGGCGCGTCTCACCACCGTCTGGGTGGCGCATCACGTAATGGCGCGTCTCACCACCGTCTGGGCGACACCACCACGTAATGGCGCGTCTCACCACCGTCTGGGTGGCGCATCACGTAATGGCGCGTCTCACCACCGTCTCAGTGACACATCACGTAATGGCGCGTCTCACCACCGTCTGGGTGGCCATGTTCCTACATACGTAATGGCGCGTCTCACCACCGTCTGAGTGGCGCATCACGTAATGGCGCGTCTCACCACCGTCTGAGTGGCACATCACGTAATGGCGCGTCTCACCACCGTCTGGGTGGCACATCACGTAATGGCGCGTCTCACCACCGTCTGGGTGGCACATCACGTAATGGCGCATCTCACCACCGTCTGGGCGACACCACCACGTAATGGCGCGTCTCACCACCGTCTGAGTGGCACATAACGTAATGGCGCGTCTCACCACTGTCTGGGTGGCACATAACGTAATGGCGCGTCTCACCACCGTCTGGGTGGCGCATCACGTAACGGTGCGTCTCACCACCGTCTGGGTGGCACATCACCTAGTGGCGCGTCTCACCACCGTCTCAGTGGCACATCACGTAATGGCGCGTCTCACCACCGTTGGCCCCCACGTAATGGCGCGTCTCACCACCGTCTGGGTGGCGTACACGAATGGCGCGTCTCACCACCGTCTGGGTGGCGCATCACGTAATGGCGCGTCTCACCACCGTCTCAGTGGCACATCACCTAGTGGCGCGTCTCACCACCGTCTCAGTGGACATCACGTAATGGCGCGTCTCACCACCGTCTGAGTGACACATCACGTAATGGCGCGTCTCACTACCGTCTGAGTGGCGCATCACGTAATGGCGCGTCTCACCACCGTCTGGGTGGCGCATCACGTAACGGTGCGTCTCACCACCGTCGCACAGGAAGCTGCCACTGGCACTGTGAACAGCCTCTCCGGTCCCGAGCCGCCATTTCCTCGCTGGATCTGAGTCGGGAAGTTCTGACGTTCCCAGTCCAGCGATCCGGGCGGAGCCTGTCTGTCGCCAGTATCATGCTATCACACCTGCAGCCAGACACACACAGGTCTAGCGTATCCGACATCCAGGTGTGAAGTTAAATATGGGGTAAAAAAGAATCGATGTAAGGCATAACGAATCGCATCAGGAGAGTCGGTGCCTCACCAAGCCAGGTGAACTCTTGGTAAGAGCATGCAGTCTCGCCTGCACAAATTCTTCTGCCAATTCACACGCGGAACGCGGGTTCGTGACACAGGGCCGAATCGCCCTCCCTGGTATAATGCCGACCTAACACAATGCCGAGCTGTGCAAGAGTATCGTGTGTCAATAGTCAACTGAGTCAACTGAGTACTATCGGCATCATCCGGCGTAAAGCCTGCCGCCCACCGCGCTGTTTGATTGATTATTTTGGCTTAAGGGCCCGCCCACCGCGCTATTGCACCGTGCGATTATCCAGCCGATCCGGGCGGCCGCTCTAGTGGATTCAGCCAGCTGCTCCAGCGGATCCAGGCAGCTGCTCCGGCGGATCCAGGCAGCTGCTCCAGTCGATTCAGACAGATGTTTCAGTCACTCCAGCCAGATGTTCCAGTCGATCCAGCCAGACGTTCAAATCAATCCAGGCAGATGTCCCAGCCGATCGATGCAGCTGTTCCAGTCGATCCAGGCAGAAATTTTGCAACTCGTAAACAACTGACAAAAACGTACGTGCACCACGACCAGATTGGACGGATGCTATTCATGGTCGGCGACCACTGAGAGACAAAGGTACACCGAGTGTGAACAGCGAGTGATACGGAAAGATCGATTCGCTTTTCAGGTTATAAGTAGCCATGACGAGGGGGCTAAGCGGCGGTTGCCCAACTACGCATCACTTTGCACTCGTCCCCCGTGTGCCTCCATCCGATGCTGCTGACGTGACAATGCCAATCATCGCTGGAAGTAATAGTGTGTTTACGCTCAACACACTGTGAGCTACCATAGGGGTGGCGAAGCCTGTAACTGGTCCCAGTGGCATTGCGTGACATTTCAGCCGTGTAGAGGCGGACTGAAAACAACAGACGCAAGCAAACAGTTCGGGCTAAATGGAAGCCAACACTGCAATGCCTTAAGGTGAATGGACACACGCCAACTTCTTGATTATTAAACAGGGTCAGGCTTAACAGTATATGAGAAATATGGTGTTGATTGTGATTAGAAGCAAAAGTTCATGAGGGGAGCGGAGAGAAAAAAGCATGAGTGAATGAGGTATGGTATTTTGGAGAAAAAAGCATGCATTATCGGTGTTCCAATTTTCGGTTCGGCTATAGGTAGAGCTTTAGTACTCAAATTTTCTTGGACCATTCATTAAGTGACGAGTAATTAAACCGTTTCACAATGGAAATCAAGTATATGAAATATACCAGATGTTAGAAACATGCTGGTACGCAGCGGCAGCCACGTAGAAACGAATTCAGTTCAATAGAACCAAACTAGCTTAACCGTCTGTGGTTCAAACGTATAATGTGTGCTCGTAATACAATCCTACAAAGGAGCAAAACGCAGCCATCATCAGCATGGCATGTCGCTGCTCCAGAGGCTCGTCCCCGGCACACTGTTGGAGTAAATGAAAGGCTAGCATGTCAAGAGTGCCTCTAGGATGGAGCCGATGTCCCTCTGATATGAAACCAGTGATAAATTATTCGTGCAATGAGGTGGGATATACCACCTATTGGACAGTGACGAGACATCCTTCCCAAAGAAGTGTCGACATCGTGCCTCTTGATGTGTGTTTATGAAGTCCCCATGCCTTGTTTCTGATGGTGGTTTATGTAAGTATCATTTCCATGCTAACCATTACATATTGTGATACGTAAACATCTTGTATCTAACGCGAATTCAAGTAAAGATATTACGCATCATATGGTCTACTGTGTAATATAATTTGCTGATAGTATGCATTCTTATCATTCTCATCAACATAAGTATCCCTATATTAGGTATGTCCCAAGATAAACGAAAAATTGCACATAGGTATTGTAGGCTATAGGTTCAAAATTTTGTTTGAAGGACTTGAATGCTAAAAGGCGTAAAAAACCTTATGCTCATAATAAAACAAAAATAGATCCAAATTCGCACTGTATATATTTCGTCCACGGGCCTTCCTGAACCTTAGTTGAGGAAGGCCGATGGCCGAAATATACCCAGTGCGAATTTTAATATATTTCTTTGCTTTATTATGAGCATCAGGTTCGGTTACGCACTTTTCTAGCTCACAATCATGCTCAATGCTGCACTGCACCTAGTCAGACTTGAACCATATTTGACCAGTCTGTCCATTGGAGGTCCGGAGAGGCTCAAGCGTGTCGCGGGTACATTAGAACAAACAAGCGCATTGCATGCACTTGATACAGAGCTATATAGATGTAATGATTAGTGCAACGGTAAATAACCAATCACACAGTTCGTGGGCATCGTTTACTATCGACATGCCCAATGTTAGCTCTCATCAATACTGTTATTCCGTCTACCAGCGCTTGAGCTTCGGTGTAGTTCAGTTCCCGGAGACTAGTTCTGGTCCACACTGCCTGCATCACTGCATGGTGTTAGTTCAACCTTAGGCTCATCAGAAGTCAGGTCACCACCACCAAATACTGCTCGGATTTTAGACACTTCCACCTCAACCACCTTTTTGGGCGCTGCATGACCAACGCAGTCGATGCGCCCTTAAATTCCAATAACCAACCAACCTCCACCACCTTACCACCTCCACCAGCATTTGAGCTTCTGGTCAGGCCACCAGCGAACGCTCACCGTTCCCCAACCGGATTACAAGTCAAGACTTAGCCAGTCATTTGTGGTTAAATGTAGACCGACTGTTGCGCTCAGACCGGGCCCAGTTAGTTAGTTATTAGGGCTTAAGGGCGCATCGACTACATTGGTCATGTAGCGCCCTCAGACCGGGCCCACGGCCCACCAGTCGGATCAGACCACAAGGTATCACCTCCTGGTGGAAATGAGTTCAGGTGGAATCGCAGGTCAGCGTTTGGCAGCGGTACTTACGGTGGGCGTGTCCGGGTTCCAGGTCAGGCCAGCAGCTGCCACCAGCCCGGGCAGGGAGAACACACCGTGACTGAGGTCGCCGTCTGACCGCCAGTCAGCCACCACCATTCCAACTCCCATCTGCCACATAAACACACACCGTTACTGGGGTCTCCGTCTGACCGCCAGTCAGCCACCACCATTCCAGCTCCCATCTGCCACATAAACACACACACCGTTACTGAGGTCTACGTCTGACCGCCAGTCAGCCACCACCGTACCAGCTCCCATCTGCCACATAAACACACGCTGGCTGCCACACAACCATATAACGGCTCCCATCTGTCACACAACCACCTTACGGCTCCCATTTGCCACACGACCCACTGCACGACGCCTTGAGGGGTGCGTGAGGGCCCTTCAAAACGGTTGCCTGGAGGACCCCTCAGACCTTTAAGGGGGGGGGGGGTTGCGGCTGCCCGATCGCCTTTGGCTACGCCACTGTTTACACGGTGGTATTCTTTCGCAACGTGGTGTGTGACCACTACAAACGCAGGGTAGGTAGCTAGCCGAAAGTCATCAAGCGAGCACAGAGCAATAGCTAGTTCCGGTGCGTGAGAGGCGCGTGATCGGCATGGCCTAGCAGCGCGCTACTGTCCTTGGTCAGGCTGACGCGGTTAAACAGTGGAGCTAAACGGATGACACTAAAGCCGAACGTCGGCTGGGTGCTGAACTGTCAGTGCTCACAAGACTTCAGGGCACCAACCGATAACCCGTCCCGTCTTTCCTGTCAGATCTTCACCCTGTCTCTGTGGTGACAGAGCCCCCCCCCCCCCTATTCTCCAAACTAAGCGCAGCACGAAGACGAGAGGTGTCATCGGAAAACGCTCGAAGAGTGGGGACAGAAGCCATCCGCAAAATTGCATTCCACAAAATTGACGTCACTATGGGGGCCTGTGTTTTCACGACTGACATGCTTTTTGCTGTTGCAAGATCATTTGGGGGTAGATTTGACGAGCATTTGGAATCCTTATTTGGATCATTATTTGAATCATCACACGTTATTTGGAATCACTTCATGGGCCGAACTTTGTTTATTTTGGCTGCACCAGGCGATTTTTGTGGATACTGACGCAAATTACTGGGGTCCCAGTGCCAATTTGTGGCGTTCCAGTGCGATTTTCAGGCAAAGGTGCGACTTTTCTGGGCCCAAACGCGAGTTATCAGGGCCCGAACGCTAGTTTTCTAGACACCTCAGTCTTAGGCCGATTGAGGGGTCCGCCCAATGGCTCCGCCTCGGTCCAAGGGGAGCTTCTGTCTGAAAAATTCCCGATGAAAGGTGGCGCAAAGCAGGGAGGTACACTCGAGCCTTCCCTGCGGTGCGCCACCTTTCATCGGGGAGGACCCACACATGCCCCATCTGCATCCGTCCCCGCTAGGTACATCAGGCCCAACGGAAAAGACATGCGGTAAGGAAATCCAGATGCCTTTTCTACAGAAACATACCTAGAGCAATAACAAATAATATTGGCACACTATAAGCACGACCGAATATAACACGTGCGGGCAATGAAGATCAACATGTATGTCCAGCGCCAATTACGCTCACACGCAAGGATGACGTCATAGCAGATACGAAAATCTCCTGGCCCTACGAAAACATCCTACGCTCCTAAGCTTCTACGAAAACCTCCTTGTCATTACTAGCAGTTTATCACATAAAAATTGTTTCTTACCTATACTTAAATGCGAATAAAAGTTATCAAATATTCACCAAAGAAGGGGAATTCTCCTCACGAAAGGTGGCGACACCCACACCGCTAACAAACAAACAAAAATCGCGCCCAGACCAGAAACATCGCCCCGGAATCCAACAATAATGAAGACGGGGACCCGAAAATTATATAGTGGTCCTTGAAACCAACCCAAGGCCAGAACATCTCTCCAGAGCCAACAAAGTCTGCATCGGCGCCCAGACACCTAGCATCGGGCCTAAAAAAACTCGTGCCTAGGCCCGAAAGATCGGAATACAACATTTAGATTGCAAATACGAATAAAGATGAGCTTAACAATTTTCAGCACTTCTGCATACCATAGTTACTATTGAAATGAGTGCTTAATGATTGTTGCGGGGGAATTACAAAAAATAAATGACGATGACAGTCGTGATGTGAGGCAATGCCATCTAACCTGAACAGCTTATGCATTGGTGACGTGGTGAAGTGTTCGCTAAGGGTGGGCTAAAGTGGTGGCCGTGGTTCAAGTACGATAACTCCAACACGTATACTTGTTAGATATGCTTCACACTAAGCCGATATTCCGGCTCCGCAAATATGTCACACCAGTCTTTTTTTTAAACGATATCTTTATCAATAGTTGTAAATCTCTTCATGGTACTACTGCATACCATAGCTACTATTCAAATGAGTGCTTAATGATTGTTGCTGGGGAATTACCAAAAGTAAATGACGATGACAGTCACGATGTCAGGCAATGCCAACTAATCTGAACGGTACGTGCGCTGATAACGTGGTGAAGTATTCGTTAAGGTGGGCTAAAGCGGTGGCCGTGGTTCATGTACGATAACTTCAACACGTACATTGTGGATATGGGAATCGAGCCGCCTTCGTGTTTTGCAACACTTTTGATACAAAGTAGATTCCCTTGAAAACAAAGCACATCGTATCGGCAGTCATTGACAGTTTCGGAGATCTGCCGGAATCCTTTTGTGAGATATTCTTCATACCTAGCCGATATGCCACACAAGATATGTTTGGAAAACGATATCTCTATCAATAGTTGCAAATCTCTTTACAGCAGGGTTAAAATGTTGGTTTTTCATTAGGTGTGAGATGTCAAAATGAGCACAGTAGGATGTTGAAATTTGCCATGGAATTAGCATAATTTAAAATGCTTTTGACGTCTTTCAGACACAAGTTTAAGGAAATGTTATATGTGATGTCCTTATGGCTACCTTCATCATTTGTTTTAAGATCCATAATTTAGGAAGAGCTATGTTCAAGATAGGGAGAATAATATCTATGTTGTAAACTGGTATTTTATGCCATATCACATTTTAGGTAATACCTTTACATGAAACTGTATTGTGATATGTCCATGCACTACCACTTATTGGTAGCATGGGCATTATACATATGAATAAGATACTGTTAAAAAGGAGAAACAAAGACTTCTTGGACACACATCAAGGGAAAGATGTCAATACCTGGTATAGAGGGATGTCAATTGAGTGTTCAGAAAGTGGTATATTCCACCCTATTTCACGAAGAATTTATCACTGCTTTACAGGCAATAGTAAGTCACCAAGAGACCACATCGAAAAAGCGCTGGAGGTGCCGGGGTTTGAACCCGGGGCCTCTCACATGCGAAGCGAGCGCTCTACCACTGAGCTACACCCCCACGGCGTCCAGAGGGCGCTGAATGGCCAAACGACAGAAGTATTGACATCAGGCTATCCAATTTTCCTGGCAATTATCCAGAATTGATACAATTTCCTCTGGATTTGATATTCCATGAAGTTTAGAACATCTTTCCTTGGTGCACTTTCAACGAATTCCAACCGTTCGTTCACCCGTTGTTCGTCTGTCTTTGTTCCAATGGTCGTTCGCTCATTTGTTCGCTGAATTGGCCGTTCGTTCACTCATAAACACATCATTAATTTATCTTTAGTTGTTTTTTTTTTGTTGTCGCCATTAATTAACTGCACTCGTTGCATCCCAAGGTAGGTCGGACAGCCATAGCAATCTGGGAAAAAAATGCATGGCTTCTCCATTAAGCATATTTCCGCATGTTTTCTTAACCATCGGGTTGTTTCCAAGTTTTAAATATACACAACTTTCACAGAACATACCTACACCGCCACACACAAGGTCGGGTCGGCGAAAATTAAACCCGACCTCCGCTTCGCTCTTCGGTCGCAGTCAGTTCAGTCACCTATCAGCCTTCGCTCCAACCGATTTCCAACTGCGCTTTGCGTCCAACTCAGCTCAATTGAAGTGATGTTAATACAGGAAATGTAATTTCGCTGTTCCTTTCCAATAATCGTCTATCCGAAACGACGGGGAGCACATACCTTGTTTTCGTCTGCGCAATGACCAATATTTAATCTCCCTTCCCGCTTTTCTGTACGCCAGGCACTACCCCATTGCTAGTGGCTAGACAAAATTGCCAGTATAACGTAAACATTGCACTTGTACCTGGATTAGGCAAGCCCCCTGCACCTCGGTGGGTCCCTTGGCACGGTGCCGATATATCTTCCTGTCTATCTCCTACATCTGGGTTGGGATACAGATATTCATCGGCATTGCACAGGAGTATCCCCGAGGTCTAGAGGTCTTGAATGATCCGGACGTTTGAGGGAAATTCCCATTGGCCGAATAATTAGTCAAAGAATACAAATTAACGATTGTTATAAACCACTGGCGAATAAGGGTGGATCCAGCAATTCATTAACGTATTACATTAAACATTTACATCTTTCCTGTTTGAAAGCTGGGAATACTGAAAATAACCAAAACTGGCTGCTACATTCATTTCACCCGACGCAAAAGTGGCGAATGGCAGTGATGGACAGACAAATCGGTCAGAAAACAAAACAATAGTTTGGAAGGGGTGGCGACGGATTTGTGCTTCAGAGCGCGTCGACTGCGTTGGTCATTTTGCGTCCATATTAAAATTGCACAAACATTCCGTGAATTTCCGAAAATATCTTGAATTCTGATCCAGGAAGTCATTGTGGCCGTCTAAGTCCGCATCTGATTTCATTTTAAATCCCACATTATGAGAAAGTTGGGTTATGCAGTTGCAAATGACGGCCGGAGAGAGGAGCGAGGACGTGCAGCTCCCGTGACTGCGTGGTGATCCACAAGAGCGCAAATCCACAGCTACATTTAAACTAGGAAACAATATAAATGGTGCCTTCCCGTCCTACCGGAACAATCGTCTGCGATAAGGAAACGCCGGGGTTGGGGCGATGGCGCAGATGCCCGGCGTACCTATAGGCAATGTAGCCGTAGCTTGCAGCGACAGTGCCATTTCTTGCATATAATTGTGGTGTTGGTGCACCGTCCTTGCCTGTTCTACGGACAGGGTCGCACATCACGGTGCTCTGGCTAGAGTTAAATACCACCGCCCGGTGGCCCAACTAGCTTTTTGGCGGGATACCAGCGCTGGTAGGTGACTAGTGAAGGCATCCCATTGGCGGTCCTTCATTTTGAGGAACGCGACGTCGGTAAGGATACTGAGTTGGACTGACGTCAACTTAGCCTGTTAAGGGCGCACAAGTTTATCTGAGGGCACTTCGGCTTTCGAGAGACGCACTGTAAGCCAGCAAGGCGCATTTTGAGCAGAAGCAGTGGCGGTGGTGTTTATTGGCTTTACGTCACGTCGACCCTTGAGTCATGCACCGTCGCCAATCTCTCACGCCGATTGGCCACGCGTGAAGAGTAGCGACAAGTGAACCTCGAACCAACAATCTCTCGATTGTGCGACGGGCAACTGACCACCAGACCACTCGTCACTTGAGAGGAAGCAGCGAAATTCCACTTTGCTTCATGACACTTTGAGCTTTAAAGGGTATCCCTAGTGTCCCTAATCTCAGTCTTGGTTACCCAATACGTAACCTGAGCTGGAAAATGGGAACAGCAAACCGTTGAGAGGGCATTCGAATGCTTTAGAAGGGTACTTTGACCTGGATTAGGGGAAACCAAATCTTCTAAGGGCCGAGTCAGGTATCTGGGAGTACTTCGACTTACAAGAGTCATTGCAAAGCCAGCGAGGGGCACTTTGACGGGCGGCAGGAACATTTCACTTTGTTTGTGGATACTTTGAACTATGAAGGCCATACTTGATATTATCAAGCCTCACTCTAGCCACACAATGGGAAACTCGAGCTGCCAAAAGGGCACGGCAAGCCGTCCAAGGAGCATATGAAGGCTTCGGAAAGCCACCTTGTGCTGGATTGTGGAGCAAATTTGCCCATGTATCTAAGTTTATCCGTGAGCAATTTGACTTCTGAGAAAGGCACTGCAACATCAACAAGGAACACTTTGAACAATAGCAGAGGCATTCCACCTTGTTGAGAGGAAATCTGAGCCATGAAACGCATCTCTGATATTTCCAAGCCCCCATCTAGCCGATCAATGGGCAACCAGTGAGCCGTCAAAGAGACATTCAACGGTTTCGGAATGGTACCACGATTTCTCAATTTAAAGCAGCATAACCTGTCCGATGGGCAGAGTGGCATGCAATGGGTGCATCTAATGCTGCGTGAGGGAGGAGGGATATACTTGCTATTGCTCTTCGTCAGGAATAACTTAATTTACTAGAGGGGCACCCTGTCCTAAGAAAATTATGAATTTTCCTCAGTGCCCCCCCCCCAAGTGAAGAAAAATCTTAATGGTCTGAGGGGCACTTAGGAGGGATTTGGGACACTTATCTCTGCAGCTGTCCCATCATAATGCCCTGGTACTCGCCGGCTGTGGTACGAAATTTCTTGTTAGTGCACCGGAAAATCGCTACAAATTCCTTTCCTTGAATACATATTTGAAAGTATTTCAGTGAAAATGTTGTGACGAACGCTGGCTGTTGTCATAATGAAAAAGGTCACCCATTTGTGAGAGGAAGCATAAGGAATTGAAATGCTGCACTACAGCAGAGAACGCTGATGAAAGTTGGCCGCCAGCAGAAGTGCTGCTGCATGCATCTTTATTCAGCAAATATTAAGCATGCTTCATGCAGAAGATATGGATAAACTGATTAAAATCAATTAAAATATATCCATTCTGAGGGGGGTAGGGGGTGGAGAATGACGTGTAATGCTGCACAAAAAAAAGTTATTACAGTCATAAAAGCACAGTGGTCGGGTCAGGTCGGTGTGGCCAGCTGGGCTGCTTAGGTGAACCCTACCATATCAACGGGAGCCTACTTTACTACGAAAAGCTACATATGTGGCTGAGTACACAAATGGGCATATATCCCATTAGACAAAATTGTGCCTCAACATAGCTCGATCACCTGGGACTGGCCCGGTGCGGGGATGGCCTAGTGGTTAAGCTGTTGGGCTATGGGTACCAAAGGTCCCGGGTTCGACACCAGCGCCGCTCGGCACATTTCCCAATCCCACGGCCCACCGGCGAAACAGCGTGGGCGGCGCCATTAGCCGTGAATGTGCATAAAGTGTGTCGTGAACAACCCGATAGACAAAAAACAACAAACAAACTGGGGCTGGTCCCTCCCGCTGCGCCGGTCGTCTCCGAGGCGGGAGACTCCGCCTGAGACTCCAAGGCGGGAGACTCCGCCTGAGTCACATAAAGACATAAAGACATAAAATATTAGTGCAACTATGAGCCACAAGGGCCCTTCTTGGTTGATCTCTGTACACTGAACCAATTGCCCACCAAATCTGTCAATCAGCCCTCCCTGTAATACTGAAAAGCAAGCCCTCTATTCTTATAATAATTGTCTATGCTGTTTTTAAAGATGTTTAATGTGCTGCTACTGACAATGTTTTCTGGCAGCTGGTTCCAGTGTTCTACTACCCTGTTGGTGAAGAAAGTCTGCCTTAACCTTGTTCTGCTTTGGTTAACTTTAATTTTGAATTTATGACCTCTAATTGCATCATTTCTGTTCCATTCAAACATTTCCCCAAGATATCTCCTCTCCAGACCATGGACAAATTTAAAGACATCGATGAGATCTCCTCTCAGCCTTCTATATCTAAGTGAAAACATATTCAATTTCTTCAATTTTTGCTCTATGCCAGGTTGCTTATCCCATTAACAATTTTTGTATTTGCCTCTTTTGCACTCTCTCTCCTTCTCTCTAAAAGCCAACAATCTTGTCTGACTCAGTCACCGAGGCGGGCGGCTGAGTCAGCACGGACCGCCAGCTGCAGCCCCAGGCTGGACCCACGGCGGACGTACCAGCTCGGCGGCGGCGCGGCTGGCGTTCGCCGCGTTCAGCACGGCCGCCTCCGGACAGCCGGCCAGCGAGCTCCAGCAGGCCGTGCCCGATGACGTCATCACCGCCAGGCCGGCCTCGGCCGCCGCCTGGCACGGCTCCGAGAAGTCGTAGTCCGCCTGTGCGCCGCCAGGGAAGACAGCGGTTCATTGTCGAGAAAGTGGCGGAACGTCGGGCCGGTCATAGGACATACGTCCTGTCACATATAACTGACTTTGTGCACCGTTAGTCAGTATGGCACGGTCAGCGGCGCTGTGTCCGGCCGGCCATGGGACATACGTCCTGTCACATGTAACTGACGGCGAGCACAGCCAGTCTCTGTGGCACGGTCGGTGGTGGTGTGTCGGGCCGGTCATAGGACATACGTCCTGTCACATATAACTGACTTTGTGCACCGTTAGTCAGTATGGCACGGTCAGCGGCGCTGTGTCCGGCCGGCCGTAGGACCTACGCCCTGTCACATATAACTGACGGCGTGTACAGCCAGTCTCTGTGGCACGGTCGGTGGTGGTGTGTCGGGCCGGTCATAGGACTGTCACATATAACTGACTCTGTGTACCGTTAGTCAATATGGCACGGTCAGCGGCGCTGTGTCCGGCCGGCCATGGGACATACGTCCTGTCACATGTAACTGACGGCGTGCACAGCCAGTCTCTGTGGCACGGTCGGTGGTGGTGTGTCGGCCGGCCGTAGGACCTACGCCCTGTACTTAACTGACGGCGGTACGCCAGTTCTGTGGCACGGTCGGTGGTGGTGTCGGGCCGGTCATAGGACTGTCACATATAACTGACTCTGTGCACCGTTAGTCAATATGGCACGGTCAGCGGCGCTGTGTCCGGCCGGCCATGGGACATACGTCCTGTCACATGTAACTGACGGCGTGCACAGCCAGTCTCTGTTAGTTAGTTATTTGGGTTTTGGGGCGCTTCGACCATAAAATGCGATCATTTAGCGCCCATAACGGTACAGCCAGTCTCTGTGGCACGGTCGGTGGCGCTGTGTCGGGCCGGTCATAGGACATACGTCCTGTCACATGTCACTGACAGCGTGTGCCGCCTGCCTCTGTGGAACGGTCGGTGGCGAAATGTCGGGCCGGCCGTAGGACATAGTCCTGCCACATATAATTGTACGTAGAGGCACATGGCAACACTACACCACACAAAACCATGCCACGCTGTATGTCACACATCGCATTGGTGAATAACAACAACCAAACATGAGGAAAGATGCTTTTGCACTGGGGGCTTAGAAAAGACAGCAAATGTACGCGCCAAGCGCGGACATTTGCTGTTCGGTGTACCCGTAGTTCCGGCAGGTGGCATATTTTCGGAATAGCCATACCTGAAGATGTGAAGAGGAATTTTCAGGAATTATGTCACATTTTGAAGGTACCATCTTTTAGGATACTACATTCGCATAGGTACATAGGTATTCGCATAGGTTCTATTTAAACATATGGCCGTGGCACCTAATTTTCCTACAAGACAGTAAACTAGTGAAACACCACTTTGTGCAGCATGCACATTGCACATGTTCACGTGACATGCCAGATATAGCTGGAAATAAGGCATGGTGCAACCTGACCGTGACAACATACCATACACATATTAACCACGAATCTATCAATGCAGAACTTAGTTCCTTTTCATTCATCTTTGTTCCGTCACTTGTGACATAGTCACTGAAAACTTCGAAGAAAATCGTGAAACTGCTTTTTAAGAGATGTCATTGCATATTAAAGGGTGTGTTTTACACCCATCCGCTTCCAATTTGAAAGCTGGACTTCTAAGCTCGATTTTTGGATCAAACATGCCTTCCCAGGAGCAGCATTCATGCAGGGCTATGCGAATGCAGGGCTATTCGAAGGCGTGGTTTTCTCCTATCTGAAAATCGATGATTGGCCACCCATATATATTTATCGCTGGTACGTGCTGCATATTTAATCGGTGGCATATTTTGGTGGAGTATGGCAGGAACTAAGTTTCGTCATAGTCAGTGGGTGTGGGGATGGGAAAACTAATAGTACGTGCAATGGCGAGATGGGGTAAAACAATTGTCGTCCTCTCGAGCCATTTTCATAATAGCTATGGCCGAAACATGCCAGGAGCCTGCCAATTCGGATAGTAGAAATCAATATCAGGGGTGTAAATTTATAATATGATTGAGGAGGGGGCTCAAGGAGAATAATCTCGACTTGATCGGCTGTGTGTCAACAGGCCAAAGGGTTAAATGTGTAAATGATTCGGATGCGCCCGAGGTAACTCGAAATATACAGAGAAAGTCCCACCCTCGATTTCACCAAGACCAAAGAACATCGGCTCAGGCACGGAAACTATGTGACGGATATTGGCAGTTGTAGGTGCATTCTTCCCATGCAAAGCCCATGGGCGTTATGCTGAACTTGACAATTATTGTGGATCTGTATGCCTCAACACTGATGGTGGCGAAAGTCATGCCAGACACGTTGCTTAACTCTTCAAATGTGAAAACACGCCGGTAACTTTGACGATAGCGGTGCATCAAAGCGCGCGGGCCGGTTTCGCATCTTGCCGTGAAGTTCGTGGGGGGGGGGCTGGAGGCCGACGTGCAAAATGTCGGATAAGTGGCAAAATAGAGTTGCACAAAACATTGCAAAGCAACAATATTTTGAATACATCAATGTTAGTGACAATGAAATGGTCATCTGAAGGCAAACTAACTTTAATAAATGAACTTCGCACATTTATATACATAAAATAGCATGATAAGCAACCATATTCTTCGCGGATACACTGAGCATCAGGGCATGCTTGATACAGACGCGTATTTCGAAGTTATAGAATGCTATCAAGAACCCAGGAGTTTTCCAGTGTATC
The DNA here is from genome assembly GCA_034440575.1 of Imbricaverruca yamaguchii. Taxonomy (NCBI): domain Eukaryota; kingdom Metazoa; phylum Arthropoda; class Thecostraca; family Neoverrucidae; genus Imbricaverruca; species Imbricaverruca yamaguchii. The sequence continues at coordinate 472,845 of JAOTOL010001660.1, forward strand.
AAGAACACAGAAAGGTGGGATGAGGTGAGGTGAGATGAGATGGGATGGGGAGGAGGTGGAGCAGCTACCAGCTATTCGGGAGGGTGGGTTGGTTGGTTGTTGGTTTTACGACATATCGACCGTTGGGTCATGTAGCGTCGCCAATCTCTCACGCCGATTGGTCGCTGGCGAAGAATAGCGACAGGTGAGACTCGAACCCACAACCTTTCGACTGCGAGACGAGCAACTTACCCCTAGACTACTAGTCCCCTCAGGAGGGTGGGGTGAGGTGGGGAGAGGAGGGAGCAGTTACCAACTCTCCTGGAGTAGGAATATGAACAGCATGCGCTTTTTTTTGTTGCTGCGCAAGTTTAATAAGTCATTAATTCGCTCACTTGGATGATTATGCTCATATTAGGTACTACAAAATTGAACCTCGCGTCACCATCTATAAGCCGTCCTCGAAGCTTCTGTGAAGGCTTCGAGGACGGCTAGTTTGGCTGCTAAAACCTCAGAACTTCGCAAACTGAATATGAAAAACAATACGTTTTCATCAGTCAGGTGCAGCAGAAATGAAGGGAGAGATTGTGAATCCCGACTCAACAGGCGAACAGTCGACGCCATGTGCATACCATGTACTGTCCAGGACTGCCGGCGAACAGCGCAGTTCCGTGTGGCCGATGTGTGGGCGATGTGTGGGCGAAGTATGTACGAGAGTAATCGCGACCACAGGGAAGTCTCCACCCTGCAGTCCTCAGACCCTCGGTAACTGTCAGCCGGCGGGGTCGACAACCGCGTCACATCTCAGCGGGGCTGCTCCAACCCGCGGCTGGTATCTGGCCGACATGCGACAGTCCAACGATCGACAACCGCGTCACATCTCAGCGGGGCTGCTCCAACCCGCGGCTGGTATCTGGCCGACATGCGACAGTCCAACGGCACACTGCACCAAACGATAGAGTGCACGACAACGAGGCAAGCGGTCGTCACTATCGTCTTGTCCTACAGTAACCTCCTCCCTATACCCGCACTCCCAAATGTCCAGTACTTATCCCCATCATTACTACCCTGTAATCCGACCACCGGATGTATCAGAGCTCTCCAAGAATCACTTGCTCTGCAGCCCTCATCCACCAGCTGGACCGTCATCCTCCCACATCCACTAGCCTCCGGTGGTCTCGGCCCGTGCTGCATCCCACCCCTCCCACCCGACGCCGTGCGGTGCCACCCGTACCTCCAGTGGTCTCGGCCCGTGCTGCATCCCACCCCTCCCACCCGGCGCCATGCGGTGCCACCATACCTCCGGTGACGCCGACCACTCTGACCTGGAAGCCGTACTCCACGAGGACGACGTCGGGAGGCAGGAGGTGCTCCCGGCCGCGCACCGAGTTGGCGCAGAGCAGCGGCACCGCTGCGACGGGCAGCGGCAGCAGCGGCCGCAGCGGCACACCCGCGCCGGTGGGAGCGGCACCGGCCAGCAGCGACGTCACGTGCGGACCCAGATGCACGTACCTGGCGCACACACGCGGGTCGGTGGTGGCGGGGATGGCCGAGTGGTTAAGGTGTCGGGCTTGGGTACCAAAGGTCCCGGGTTCGACTCTAGCGTCACTCAGGACATTTCCCAATACCGCGGCCCACCGGCGAAACAGTGTGGGCGGCGCCATTAGCCGTGAATGTGCATAAAGTGTGTCGTGAACCAACCAATAAACAAACAACAAACACACGGGTCGGTGGCGAGGTGAGGCATGCACCCACGCGTGCGCACCCGGCGGAGAGTGCCACGAGTAAGGTGAGGCGTAGACCCAGGTGTATGCGCCTGACAATGCACAGAGGCCAGTGGCGAGGCATGGTGTGAATCCTTGATTGATCATTTGGGCTTAAGGGCGCGCCGACTACAAGGTCATTTAGCGTCCATAACAGTATGGTGTGAATCCACGTGATGTGAGACAAGCACCCGGATGAACAGGTGTGAATATGATACATGAGCCTGAGACGTTAAACGCCGTGTGAAGCCGTACACACAATGGTTCGACTTGAACGAATGGTACAACTTCGGAACGCGACTACCAAACGAGTATCAACTGACCTAACATCTGAGAAGCAGGCGAGAAAGGCGTCCATGTCAGGTCGCGCCGACTGCAGCGCCTCTAACGGCGAGCTCGCAGGCACCTCCAGGGCAGGCACCACCGAGACGCCTCGGTCTGTGCAGTACCGGTCCAGGGAGACCAGCTCACTGCATAGGTACACACCCGGACACGTGTCAAGCAGATCCAAACCAGTGTTACATAGCATCGACACAATATCAGCAGCAGTGTGGCTTCTGGGTTCGATGAACCTGCGCACTGGAGGAGGGGCCAGGGGCGACCACAGTCTCGTCAGCTTTCGGAACTGGTTGACATGCGAAACGGTGCGACGCACTGAAACTTGGTGTACCTTCCCCTTGATAAATTTGCTGTCTTCTATGAAAAGTTGACACCAGGTCATGGCAGGCAACTGACCCAGATCTGATGAAGCATGACCAGCTCTAAAATGGTTTGCTATTTGAAGTTTTTTCTTTTTCAAACGGGAAACATGTGGAGAAATGAATAGGATTAATGGTATTTAATCATGGTAAACGTTGCCTGGGATGACCCTTTCTGAAACAATTCGTGATGCATCATCTAATGACAAAACTGCTCTGAGCTCCGAAACCCCATGATTTGCTCCAGAAAGGGTCATTCCAGATAGCATACATCATTCGTATATACCCCTTAATATGACAAAATGACGCGACGCGCTGCTAGGGACTTCGGGCGGTGGGCACCTGCGTCGAGGGCTTACGGCATGGTGAAGGGCAGCTGAGTGCCGGCGGCGCCGAACCGCTGGAACAGGTGCAGCTGGTTCATCTTCAGGCCGGCCATGCTGTCCACCAGGAAACAGAGCGACTCCTGGCGGCGGCGCGGGCGGGCGGCATCAGGCGCCGACACAAATCAGGCGCCGAATGTGCATCGGGCGGTCATGTTCCGCACGTCCATAGTCTGCGCAGTCCTGCGCTGATTACTTACTAAGACTGGACCGGGTTGGAGCGTCTGTAGGCTGGCCAGGACCGGGCTCGTCGGCCGCCAAAACTGGGCGCGTTTGTATTCTACGCAGCATTGAACCGACCAATCAAGACCGGACTAGACCAGATGGAAGGTCTCGGACAGACCTTTTTATGGTGCAATACCTTGATTGGCGGTGTTGACCAGGGACATCCGTTTACATATGCTTTTGAGGATGCACCGAGTACTGATGTGTCTTTGAAGAGAGATAGCGCTAGCCAGTTTTTGCAGGGGGACAAAACTGACCAGTCTGCCGTATGTGTGGGGTTGGGGTGAGGGTGGAGGTGTGGATGGGGTTGTACTTACCAGTCTGGGTGCATGAGGGAGAGGGCAGCACTGGCCAGTCTGGGTGTATCTGTGTGAGAGGAAGGATAATATCGAGCAGCCCGGATGGGAGGGCAACACTGACCAGTCTGGGTGTTTGTGAGGGGATGGTAGTACTGAGCAGCTGAGGTGGGAGGGTAGTACTGAGCAGCTGAGGTGGGAGGGTAGTACTGAGCAGCTGAGGTGGGAGGGTAGTACTGAGCAGCTGAGGTGGGAGGGTGTACTGGCAGCTGGGTGGGGGGTGTACTGAGCAGTTAAGGTGGGGGGTAGTACTGAGCAGCTGAGGTGTGAGGGTAGTACTGAGCAGCTGAGGTGGGAGGGTAGTACTGAGCAGCTGAGGTGAGAGGGTAGTACTGAGCAGCTGAGGTGGGAGGGTAGTACTGAGCAGCTGAGGTGGGAGGGTAGTACTGAGCAGCTGAGGTGGGAGGGTAGTACTGAGCAGCTGAGGTGGGAGGGTAGTACTGAGCAGCTGAGGTGGGAGGGTAGTACTGAGCAGCTGAGGTGGGAGGGTAGTACTGAGCAGCTGAGGTGGGAGGGTAGTACTAAGCAGCCCGGATGGGATGGCAACACTGACCAGTCTGAGTGTTTGTGAGGGGAGGGTAGTACTGAGCAGCTGAGGTGGCAGAGTAGTACTGACCAGTCTGGGTGTGTGTGAGGGGTAGGGTAGTATTGACCAGTTTGGGTGCATGTGAGGGGAGGGTAGCACTGACCAGCCTGGGTGTATCTGTGTGAGGGGGAGGGTAGTACTGACCAGTCTGGGTGTGTGTGAGGGGGGCAACACTGACCAGTCTGGGTGTGTGTGTGAGGGGGAGGGTAGTACTTACCAGTCTGGGTGCATGCGAGGGGAGGGTAGTACTGACCAGCCTGGGTGTATGTGTGAGGGTGAGGGTAGTACCGAGGAGCCCGGATGTGAGGGCAGCACTGACCAGCAGCATCAGAATGGCATTGGGCATAGTTTGCAGGGCAGTCTCACAGGTTCGTGCAGGGAAACAGTACTAATCAGTCCGAACAAGAGCACAGCCCTGAGCAGCTCGGCCATGCTGCCACTACTGACCAGCTTTGGCAGCCGGCCGTGTGGACTGAGGTCGATGAGAAGGCCGCGCTGCTGCAGGCGGGGCCGGTCGGTCAGCAGCAGCTGCGGGCAGCCGTCGGCTGCGAACAGCCGCAGCAGCTGCAGCAGACTGGTGATGCCGTACCGCAGGCCTGAGAGGTCCCCGCAGCTCACACGAACCTGCCCGCAGCCAAACACCCAGGTGGTGGTACATAGCAGACCTGAGAGGACCCCGCAGCTCAGACGAACCTGCCCGCAGCCAAACACCCAGGTGGTGGCACATAGCGGACCTGGGAGGACCCACAGCTCACAACCTGCACAGCCAAACACCCAGGTGGTGGCACATAGCAGACCTGAGAGGACCCCACAGCTCACACGAACCTGCCCACAGCCAAACACCCAGGTGGTGGTACATAGCAGGCCTGAGAGGACCCCGCAGCTCACACGAACCTGCCCACAGCCAAACACCCAGGTGGTGGTACATAGCAGACCTGAGAGGACCCCGCAGCTCACACGAACCTGCCCACAGCCAAACACCCAGGTGGTGGCACATAGCAGGCCTGAGAGGACCCCGCAGCTCACACGAACCTGCCCACAGCCAAACACCCAGGTGGTGGTACATAGCAGACCTGAGAGGACCCCGCAGCTCAGACGAACCTGCCCGCAGCCAAACACCCAGGTGGTGGTACATAGCGGAGCTGAGAGGACCCCGCAGCTCACACGAACCTGCCCGCAGCCAAACACCCAGGTGGTGGTGCATAGCAGGCCTGAGAGGACCCCGCAGCTCACACGAACCTGCCCACAGCCAAACACCCAGGTGGTGGTACATAGCAGACCTGAGAGGACCCCGCAGCTCACACGAACCTGCCCGCAGCCAAACACCCAGGTGGTGGTACATAGCAGACCTGAGAGGACCCCGCAGCTCACACGAATCTGCCCGCAGCCAAACACCCAGGTGGTGGTACATAGCGGAGCTGAGAGGACCCCGCAGCTCAGACGAATCTGCCCGCAGCCAAACACCCAGGTGGTGGCACATAGCAGACCTGAGAGGACCCCGCAGCTCACACGAACCTGCCCGCAGCCAAACACCCAGGTGGTGGTACATAGCGGACCTGAGAGGACCCCGCAGCTCAGACGAACCTGCCCACAGCCAAACACCCAGGTGGTGGCACATAGCAGGACCTGAGAGGACCCCGCAGCTCACACGAACCTGCCCGCAGCCAAACACCCAGGTGGTGGTACATAGCAGGCCTGAGAGGACCCCGCAGCTCACACGAACCTGTCCACAGCCAAACACCCAGGTGGTGGCACATAGCAGACCTGAGAGGACCCCGCAGCTCACACGAACCTGCCCGCAGCCAAACACCCAGGTGGTGGTACATAGCAGGCCTGAGAGGACCCCGCAGCTCACACGAACCTGTCCACAGCCAAACACCCAGGTGGTGGTGAGAGGACCCCGCAGCTCACACGAACCTGCCCGCAGCCAAACACCCAGGTGGTGGTGCATAGCGGACCTGAGAGGACCCCGCAGCTCACACGAACCTGCCCGCAGCCAAACACCCAGGTGGTGGCACATAGCAGACCTGAGAGGACCCCGCAGCTCACACGAATCTGCCCACAGCCCAACACCGAGACGGTGGTGTACAGTAGAACCTGGGAAGTCATCGTAGCTCGTACGGACACGACCACAACTAAACACCCAGATGACGGGGTATCGCGGGTCCGATCAGCCTCAATAGGCAACTCCGACATGATTCGCAAAATAGCATACAGGACCAAGGTGAGCAGGAAGTATCACGTTAGGCATGGGTGGTATCGATGCGCTTTGCAAACCTGGACGAAAGCGGCGAACCCAACTCGGACCTGGTGGACGCCACTATAAAAGAACACAGTAGACTAGCACACGATAAGGACACCCCACATAATGCTCTGGACGCGCCCATACGTAGTTGCGACGCTAGGAACAAACAGCGACTCATGGACGTTCCAAAAACATAGTGCACTGACACTCATTTTTACAGGTGTCTCTCAGCGCATGCTTAGTGTGTACACGTGCAGCCTAGCCATCCAAGCACATAAATACAACACAACCACCCCAAGTTACTGTTCGATTGCATTGGGTACTTGTTGTGAGTCAACCAGAAACCATAAGGCACTGCAATAACGTGCTAAAACACAACACAAAAGGTGGCCTCACTTGCTTGGCTAGCACAGTCAGACTGTACGACTCCGGGGTGGACATCACCCTGTCAGAGACTGTACAGACAACATTGGCCGGTAGATGGTAGGACGAGCGGCCCTGCACGCCCGCCATCTTGATGGTGTAGCCGAGCGCGGCGAAGTCGGCGCGGTACACGTCCCACGTATCCAGGATCCTGTCGGCAGCCAAGGTGTACACCTCACCGATGGCTCCCGCTCTGGCAGACAACAGGCAGACGGCACTGACTTTAAATGGAATGCATGCAACTATGTGAGCTAAGTTGGCTCAAAGAGAATACCGGAGTTGCGAGGCCGGGCCAGCGCCACAGCTGACGTCAGGCCCTGTCAGCGTCACAACTGATGTCAGGCTGGGTCAGCGCCACAGCTGACGTCAGGCCGGGTCAGCGACACAGCCGTTGTCAGGCTGGGTCAGCGCCACAACTGACGTCAGGCCGGGTCAGCGCCACAGCTGACGTCAGACCGGGTCAGCGCCACAGCCGTTGTCAGGCCGGGTCAGCGCCACAGCTGACGTCAGGCCGGGTCAGCGTCACAGCTGACGTCAGGCCGGGTCAGCGCCACAGCTGACATCAGACCGGGTCAGCGCCACAGCTGACGTAGGCGACACAGCCGTTGCCAGGCCGGGTCAGCGCCACAGCCGTTGCCAGGCCAGGCCGGGTCAGCGCCACACCTGACGTCAGGCCGGGTCAGCGCCACAACTGACGTCAGGCCTGGTCAGCCCTACAGCTGACGTCAGGCCGGGTCAGCACCACAGCTGACGTCAGGCCGGGTCAGCGCCACAGCTGACGTAGGCGCCACAGCCGTCGCCAGGCCGGGTCAGCGCCAGCCGGTGCCGACAGACGAGCCGGGCGCCCACCTGTGCAGGCCGACGGTGGTGCCGCGGCACACGGCCACGGTCAGCGTGTCGGTGGGCACGAACGCGGCGCCGTCCAGCTGCTGCAGCCGACTGGGCTGCGGCCACAGCAGGTGCAGACGACCGTCGGTCACCAGCGACCGCACCGGCCGCACCAGCCCGCCGTACAGCTGGGGGCAGGGGGCCAGTGTCACCAGGGGGACACAGTCAGTGTCACCAGGGGCATGCAGTCCGTGTCACGAGGGGTACACTGTCGGTGTCATAAGGGGTACACAGTCAGATTGGATTGGAGTTTAGGGGCGCGTCAACAGCAAGGGTCATTTTGCTGGTACACAGTCAGTGTCGCCAGGGATACATAGCCGGTGTCACCAGGGAGACAAAGTTGTTCAAAGTTGTCCAAAAAGTTGTCCTCCAGACGAATGCACATGTTCCAACAGTTGTGCATGACACTGACGAGAAAGTTTCAATACCAACATCGAGCATGCAGTCCAGCAATGTGGATCAAGTATGCACATAATCGCAGCGGCGACAGCGCATCAGAGTCCTGCCACCGAGCTGGCTGCTAGCCGACAGGAGCAGGAGCTCGAATGATTCACATGACGTCATGTCGGCGACAGCGCATCAGAGTCCTGCCACCGAGCTGGCTGCTAGCCGACAGGAGCAGGAGCTCGAATGATTCACATGACGTCATGTCGGCGACAGCGCGTCAGAGTCCTGCCACCGAGCTGGCTGCTAGCCGACAGGAGCAGGAGCTCGAATGATTCACATGACGTCATGTCGGCGACAGCGCGTCAGAGTCCTGGCGCTGAACCGGCTGACAGCCGGTAGGCGGGGCGGGGATGGCCGAGTGGTTAAGGTGTCGGGCTATGGGTACCAAAGGTCCCGGGTTCGACTCAAGCGCCACTCGGGACATTTCTCAATCCCGCGGCCCACCGGCGAAACAGTGTGGGCGGCGCCATTAGCCGTGAATGTGCATAAAGTGTGTCGTGAACCAACCAATAAACAAACAGCCGGTAGGCGCATCCTGCATGGCAGCACCCTCGCGTGCCTTAAACATAATCACTATACAAAATGATGCAGCAGGCTTACATGCGACAGCAAGTGGAAAGCAGATTATACCGGGCAGTGTGCGCTCAGCAACGTGGCGCATTTGCGCTGAACTATATCAACTCGATCCGTATGAACTTTGGCCGCCCCAGACCAAATGATGCTGCAGTACTCCAGCACCGACCGGACGTGAGCTTAGTACGACGCCCGTGCAGACGGCTGGTTGAAAGATCTTTCGGTTTGTGCTGTTCTGCTTGAAAATACCGAATTGAAAAACGGTGTCCTGTTGGCATTTTTAACGATGTTGTTGTGTTTATTGTTTGTTTGTTTATTGGTTGGTTCACGACACACTTTATGCACATTCACGGCTAATGGGGCCGCCCACACTGTTTCGCCGGTGGGCCGCGGGATTGGGAAATGTCCTGAGTGGCGCTAGAGTGGAACCCGGGACCTTTGGTACCCATAGCCCGACACCTTAACCACTCGGCCATCCCCGTCCCACGATGTTGTTGTGAGGACCAAACGTTAATTTATAAATGAACATAGCATACACGCACCGAAAGATATTCATATGTTCAATGGCAGTGTTTCCAAGAAAATAGGTAGTTTCAATTTACATTTTTCAGGGTCATTTGAAATTATTTGCACTTATGCGGCTTCAAATTTGATTCCAACTTTGAGACCATCTGCACGGCCTGTGCAAATCATCACGCAAGAACACGAAGAAGGCAGAAGGTAAAATGCTAGAAAGTCTGAAGAAGGTAAAACACGAGGTAAAATGCTACACCACTCCCCACGCCGCGGCCCGCAGAGTCGGTCTGGCGCGGACGCCACACATCCCAGCCCGGAGCGGACGCCACACGTCCCAGCCCGGAGCGGACGCCACACGTCCCAGCCCGGAGCGGACGCCACACGTCCCAGCCCGGAGCGGACGCCACACGTCCCAGCCCGGAGCGGCGCACCAGCACAACGCGTACTTCGCGGCCGGCCGTCACGCCCACACGGCACGCATTCGGCCGGGCCAAAGGTCGGCGCGGCGGCACCCAACGCTGCTGCAGGCAGCGCCTGCCGCCGCCGCAACGCCCGAGGGGTGGCGCGGGTCCTGGGGAAGGACCAGGATTCCCCGGGTCGGAACCATCGACGAAATCACCTCGCCTGCTCCACCCGGGGCCCCGGATGATATGGCGCAACACCCTGCCTATCTGCGGTCGTGACGTACGGCCGCAAGTTGCTGGTACTGGCGGCGCCCGGTGACGTGATTAGCCGTCTAGGTGATTCAGCGGTAAATTGTGACAACATCGGCAGACGTCAGATGGGGGAGGGGTGGATTTGATCAGGAATACCCCAAGTAGTAGAGGAGATTACAACCTGCCTTCTTGAGTACCGAAACAAACTGGTCCAGCCTGAACACTTCCCGTTCACAATTACTCGCTGCTGTCTACCACGTAGTTAGGACGAGAACCACGTCAGTGCTGACTCAGACATGAGAAATTATTTTTGGAGCTTGTGTAGCAAGAGCGTGAGTTGCGCTTGGCGATGCCGTGGAATAGTCGGTGTAGATATAATCTGTTTGCGTGCCTGCATAAATAGAGTTCCATGCTGTGCTTAGAAGTGTTGCCGGATCTGTCGCATCAGATCGCCGCGAGACGAAACCGCTCTGTGCGCATGGTCTGACAGGGGCCACGTGACCCAACAAGCTCCCGTGTACTACCTTTCGAATGACCTTTCCGAGTAATGGAATGAGGGACACTGCTCTGCAATTTGCCGGATTTTAACGCCATGTTTTTTTTGTGAATGCGCAACGTGCATACGACCTTTGCTGCGATAATATCTCACACAGCTAATGCCAAATAGTAATCCCGAACAAACCATGCGGAGTCGTTTGTGTTAATCGTGCTTGTGAAACCCATTCTAGTCATTCAACTTGCCTATTCATACTGGACGCCGCCATCCCAACTGCTGCCGCTGCTCTTACGATTCCCAAGAGCAGCGGCAGCACAAGGTGACGTCACACCATGTCTGTGCCACCCCAAATGCACCGCTCCCGAATCGATGCTGATTCGTGTGCAAGCGTTGCAGCAGACCGCAACCACATCGCGAGCAGGGCTAGGACGGCAGCCGTCTGTTGCTGACCGCAGCTGAGCCGCCTAACCACGCATGACGCGTCCTCGCCGCACGGCACAAGCGCGAGCGCGCGACTCATCAGGCCGGTTGGCCTTTCGACACCGGCTGACAGCCGGCACCGCCTGCCCACCGGTCTGAATCACGATACTCGGACGGGCTGTGCTGTGCACGGCAGTTCACGGTACAGCCGTCAGCCGGATCGGCAATCGGACCGGGCAGACAGCACTTCTAGACTGATGCATCACAGTCGAACGTCACATGAGCATGATGACGACACACCACAACCCCAGGATGCTCCCGCCACCACGCGATTCATGGCACGAACATACAAGATATGCATGGATCTCTATGACCGAAGAGCTATACATGACAATCATAGCACCATTTTTGTTGTTGCTATGCGTGTGTTCGCTGGCAGTAAGAGGTAAAGCAACAACGTCCACCAGTGTACACTGACACAGGTTTTTGAAGATAAACATTCACGCTCCATTTCAAATCCTTGTCCAGGAACGGTTCCGCTCCGACACCCGAAGCTCAATTCGATAATCCAGCACAATCCTACCTGACCTGTAGCGGCGTCGGGGTGACCCAACCATCTTCCAGTGACCTCACCTCGCCCTGCCTGACCAGCGGCAGTGACGGGGTGATCCGGCCATCTGCCAGTGACCTCACCTCGCCCTGCCTGACCTGTAGCGGTGACCCGGTTATCTGCTGGTGACCTTACCTCGTCTTGCCTGACCAGTAGCGGTGACGGGGTGACCCGGTCATCTGCCAGTGACCTCACCTCGCCCTGCCTGACCAGCGGCAGTGACGGGGTGATCCGGTCATCTGCCGGTGACCTCACCTCGCCCTGCCTGACCTGTAGCGGTGACCCGGTTATCTGCCGGTGACCTCACCTCGCCCTGCCTGACCAGCGGCAGTAACGGGGTGACCCGGTCATCCGCCGGTGACCTCACCTCGCCCTACTTGACCTGTAGCGGTGACCAGGTTATCTTCTGGTGACCTCACCTCGCCCTGCCTGACCAGCGGCAGTAACTGGGTGAGCCGGTCATCCGCCGGTGACCTCACCTCGCCCTACTTGACCTGTAGCGGTGACCCGGGCATCTTCCGGTGACCTCCCCCGCCCTGCCTGATCAGCGGTAGTAACTGGGTGAAACGGTTATCTGCCGGTAACGTTACCTAGTCTTGCCTGACCTGTAGTGATGACGGGGTGACCCGGTCATCTACCAGTGACCTCACCTCACCCTGCCTGACCAGTAGCGGTGACCCGACCATCTTCCGGTGACCTCCCTCGCCCTGCCTGACCAGCGGCAGTGACGGGGTGACCCGGTCATCTGCCGGTGACCTCACCTCGTCCTGCCTGACCTGTAGCGGTGACCCGGCCATCTTCCGGTGACCTCACCTAGTCCTGCCTGACCTGTAGCGGTGACCCGGCCATCTTCCGGTGACCTCACCTCGTCCTGCCTGACCTGTAGCGGTGACCCGGCCATCTTCCGGTGACCTCACCTCGTCCTGCCTGACCTGTAGCGGTGACCCGGCCATCTTCCGGTGACCTCACCTCGTCCTGCCTGACCTGTAGCGGTGACCCGGCCATCTTCCGGTGACCTCACCTCGTCCTGCCTGACCAGTAGCGGTGACCCGACCATCTTCCGGTGACCTCCCTCGCCCTGCCTGACCAGCGGCAGTAACGGGGTGACCTGGTCATCCGCCGGTGACCTCACCTTGCCCTGCCTGACCAGTAGCGGTGATCCGGCCAACTGCCGGTGACCTCACCTCGTCCTGCCTGACCTGTAGCGGTGACAGGTTGACCCGGTCACCCGCCGGTGACCTCACCTCGCCCTGCCTGACCAGCGGCAGTAACGGAGTGACCCGGTCACCTGCCGGTGACCTCACCTCGCCCTGCCTGACCAGCGGCGGCGGCGGAGGCGACTCGGCCGTCGGCGACGTCGGCTCCGTGGTGACGTCACTCAGCAGTGACGTCAGCGAGCCGACGCTGTCCAGCCGGGAGACGAGTTTGCGCTGCTCGCCGCCAGAGTGCGTCGTCACGGGCGTCATCGGGGCCGACGAGTGGCGCTCAGACTGTGACACCTGGCGGAGCACGGCCAACACGTCACCTGAGCAGCACAACACAACACACACGTCCAACACAGCCTGACAATGCTGAGGACACATCCTGAAGCCAAATCCTCCACAGAGCAGCACATAGCTGGACGCATTCCAACACTGTCCACCACCGCAACACAACACGCCGCCGGACACACTGACACTGCCTACCACCGCAACACAACACGCGCCGGACACACTGACAATGCCGACCATAGACACCTAGAAACATCGGCAGTCGACGACACTGCCGGGTTACGGCAGCTGTGCCACACAGACAGCTGATGGCACCGCCGGGTTACGGCGGCTGTACCGCACAGACAGCTGATGGCACCGCCGGTTACGGCGGCTGTACCGCACAGACAGCTGATGGCACCGCCGGGTTACGGCGGCTGTGCCACACAGACAGCTGATGGCACCGCCGGGTTACGGCGGCTGTGCCGCACAGACAGCTGATGGCACCGCCGGGTTACGGCAGCTGTGCCACACAGACAGCTGATGGCACCGCCGGGTTACGGCGGCTGTGCCGCACAGACAGCTGATGGCACCGCCGGGTTACGGCAGCTGTGCCACACAGACAGCTGATGGCACCGCCGGTTACGGCGGCTGTACCGCACAGACAGCTGATGGCACCGCCGGGTTACGGCGGCTGTACCGCACAGACAGCTGATGGCACCGCCGGGTTACGGCGGCTGTGCCACACAGACAGCTGATGGCACCGCCGGGTTACGGCAGCTGTGCCACACAGACAGCTGATGGCACCGCCGGGTTACGGCGGCTGTGCCGCACAGACAGCTGATGGCACCGCCGGGTTACGGCAGCTGTACCGCACAGACAGCTGATGGCACCGCCGGGTTACGGCGGCTGTGCCACACAGACAGCTGATGGCACCGCCGGGTTACGGCAGCTGTGCCACACAGACAGCTGATGGCACCGCCGGGCTACGGCGGCTGTGCCGCACAGACAGCTGATGGCACCGCCGGGTTACGGCGGCTGTGCCACACAGACAGCTGATGGCACCGCCGGGTTACGGCAGCTGTGCCACACAGACAGCTGATGGCACCGCCGGGTTACGGCGGCTGTACCGCACAGACAGCTGATGGCACCGCCGGGTTACGGCAGCTGTGCCACACAGACAGCTGATGGCACCGCCGGGTTACGGCAGCTGTGCCACACAGACAGCTGATGGCACCGCCGGGTTACGGCGGCTGTGCCACACAGACAGCTGATGGCACCGCCGGGCGCGGTGGCCAGCCGTAAGCACGATCGGCGCAGACCACGTGGTCCCGGTCTCAATCACGGGCCAGCCAGTCACCGCATTGGTGGTAGCATGTAGTCGACAATTCTGACACCAGATTGGAACATCAGCATCGTCAGACTATGTTGGAAAACACTAACGGGCGCGTTGGACACGCATATGCATATATGCAGTGTGCAGTCTGTTCAAAACGTATGCCAACTAGATTCATTGAACACTTGAGATTGCGTATGTTTTGGGCCTCCGATTTGCGATAACGTATTCATGGCGGAGCCAGTCTTCCCCTATTATTCGAGTATTACGGCTAGTATTGCTGATAAAGAAGGCCTGGCATATATCATGTGCTTCAAGTCGCATTGAAATTGGGAGCGAGTTTCCAAGTCCTATTATAAGTTTGGATCAGATTAAATCTTCAAAATTCCTCGATTGGACGAGATAGCATTGAAGTTGAATTTGTGTTGCCTTTGAGCAAACATACTTCGAAAAAGTACTTTTGTCAATTGCAATGAATTCTTGCAGGCAACATCGGGCCGGCTGGGATTGGTACCTCCGAGATCTGCATAGCTGCCACTGATATTTCCGGATGGCTGTTCCTGGTATCTACCGACACATCTCCAGACCGCTCCCACTGCAGTGGTGTCTCCTGACGCATCTCCAGACCGCTCCCACTGCAGTGGCGTCTCCTGACGCATCTCCAGACCGTTCCCACTGCAGCGGTGTCCCCAGACGCATCTCCAGACCGCTCCCACTGCAGTGGCGTCTCCAGACGCATCTCCAGACCGCTCCCACTGCAGTGGCGTCTCCTAACGCATCTCCAGACCGCTCCCACTGCAGTGGCGTCTCCTGACGCATCTCCAGACCGCTCCCAATGCAGTGGTGTGTCTCCTGACGCATCTCCAGACCGCTCCCACTGCAGTGGTGTGTCTCCTGACGCATCTCCAGACCGCTCCCACTGCAATGGTGTCTCCAGACGCATCTCCAGACCGCTCCCACTGCAATGGTGTCTCCAGACGCATCTCCAGACCGCTCCCACTGCAGTGGTGTGTCTCCTGACGCATCTCCAGACCGCTCCCACTGCAGTGGCGTCTCCTGACACATCTCCAGACCGCTCCCACTGCAGTGGCGTCTCCTGACACATCTCCAGACCGCTCCCACTGCAGTGGTGTCTCCTGACGCATCTCCAGACCGCTCCCACTGCAGTGGCGTCTCCTAACGCATCTCCAGACCGCTCTCATTGCAGTGGTGTCTCCTGACGCATCTCCAGACCGCTCCCACTGCAGTGGCGTCTCCTAACGCATCTCCAGACCGCTCTCATTGCAGTGGTGTCTCCTGACGCATCTCCAGACCGCTCCCACTGCAGTGGCGTCTCCTGACGCATCTCCAGACCGCTCCCACTGCAGTGGCGTCTCCTAACGCATCTCCAGACCGCTCTCATTGCAGTGGTGTCTCCTGACGCATCTCCAGACCGCTCCCACTGCAGCGGTGTCCCCTGACGCATCTCCAGACCGCTCCCACTGCAGTGGCGTCTCCTGCCGCATCTCCTGACCGCTCCCACTGCAGTGGTGTCTCCTGACGCATCTCCAGACCGCTCCCACTGCAGTGGTGTCTCCTGCCCAGCGCATCTCCAGACCGCTCCCACTGCAGTGGTGTCTCCTGACGCATCTCCAGACCGCTCCCACTGCAGTGGTGTCTCCTGACGCATCTCCAGACCGCTCCCACTGCAGTGGTGTCTCCTGACGCATCTCCAGACCGCTCCCACTGCAGTGGTGTCTCCTGACGCATCTCCAGACCGCTCCCACTGCAGTGGTGTCTCCTGACGCATCTCCAGACCGCTCCCACTGCAGTGGTGTCTCCTGACGCATCTCCAGACCGCTCCCACTGCAGTGGTGTCTCCAGACGCATCTCCAGACCGCTCCCACTGCAGTGGTGTGTCTCCTGACGCATCTCCAGACCGCTCCCACTGCAGTGGTGTCTCCTGACGCATCTCCAGACCGCTCCCACTGCAGTGGTGTCTCCTGATGCATCTCCAGACCGCTCCCACTGCAGTGGTCTTGCAGTGGTGTCTCCTGACGCATCTCCAGACCGCTCCACTGCAGTGGTGTCTCCTGACGATCAGACCCCCACTGCAGTGGCGTCTCCCAGACCGCTCACTGCAGTGGGTTCCAGACCGCTCCCACTGCAGTGGTGTCTCCTGACCATCTCCAGACCGCTCCCACTGCGTGGTTCTGACGCATCTCCAGACCGCTCCCACTGCAGTGGTGTCTCCTGACGCATCTCCAGACCGCTCCCACTGCAGTGGTGTCTCCTGACGCATCTCCAGACCGCTCCCACTGCAGTGGTGTCTCCTGACGCATCTCCAGACCGCTCCCACACTCATGCAGTGGTGTCTCCTGACGCATCTCCAGACCGCTCCCACTGCAGTGGTGTCTCCTGACGCATCTCCAGACCGCTCCCACTGCAGTGGTGTCTCCTGACGCATCTCCAGACCGCTCTCATTGCAGTGGTGTCTCCTGACGCATCTCCAGACCGGTCTCCTGACGCATCTCCTGACCGCTCCCACTGCAGTGGTGTCTCCTGACGCATCTCCAGACCGCTCCCACTGCAGTGGTGTCTCCTGACGCATCTCCAGACCGCTCCCACTGCAGTGGTGTCTCCTGACGCATCTCCAGACCGCTCCCACTGCAGTGGTGTCTCCTGACGCATCTCCAGACCGCTCCCACTGCAGTGGTGTCTCCTGACGCATCTCCAGACCGCTCACACTGCAGTGGTGTATGCTGACGCATCTCCAGACCGCTCCTACTGCAGTGGTGTCTCCTGACGCATCTCCAGACCGCTCCCACTGCAGTGGCGTCTCCTAACGCATCTCCAGACCGCTCCCACTGCAGTGGCGTCTCCTGACACATCTCCAGACCGCTCCCACTGCAGTGGTGTCTCCTGACGCATCTCCAGACCGCTTCCATTGCAGTGGTGTCTCCTGAAGCATCTCCAGACCGCTCCCACTGCAGTGGTGTCTCCTGATGCATCTCCAGACCGCACCCACTGCAGTGGTGTCTCCTGACGCATCTCCAGACCGCTCCCACTGCAGTGGTGTGTCTCCTGACGCATCTCCAGACCGCTCCTACTGCAGTGGTGTCTCCTGACGCATCTCCAGACCGCTCACACTGCAGTGGTGTATGCTGATGCATCTCCAGACCGCTCCCACTGCAGTGGTGTCTCCAGAGGCATCTCCAGACCGCTCCCACTGCAGTGGCGTCTCCTAACGCATCTCCAGACCGCTCCCACTGCAGCGGTGTCCCCA
The DNA here is from genome assembly GCA_034440575.1 of Imbricaverruca yamaguchii. NCBI lineage: Eukaryota > Metazoa > Arthropoda > Thecostraca > Neoverrucidae > Imbricaverruca > Imbricaverruca yamaguchii. Next base: position 490,179 of record JAOTOL010001660.1, read on the forward strand.
GACGCATCTCCAGACCGCTCCCACTGCAGTGGCGTCTCCTGACGCATCTCCAGACCGCTCCCACTGCAGCGGTGTCTCCTGACGCATCTTCGGACGCCTTCCACCAAACTGGTGTCTTCCGATTCATCACCGGACAGCTGCTACCGGTGCCTCCGGCCAGTTCGGGCCGGTATCTCGCACCATGGCCATATTAGCTCGCGCGGGAGCCGCTGCATGCCGACTTGGACATGTCCCCGGTGCAGGGCGAGAACAGCGCGCCAGCCGCTGGCCGCCACCACGGTCGCCACATTCCAATGCCCGGAGCATGTTCGCCGGCGCGACGTCGTACAACACGTGCGCCACACGTGGCCAATGTATGGCCTATCACGGAGCACCAGGCGCTGGCGATGGAGTTCATCCGTTGTACAGACCCCCCTCCCCCCTCAGTGCGGCGCAGCGCGGCACGTGCGCCACACTTGGCCAATGTATGGCCTATCACGGAGCACCAGGCGCTGGCGATGGAGTTCTTCCGCTGTGCAGACCCCCTCCCCCCTCAGTGCGGCGCAGCGCGGCACGTGCGCCACACTTGGCCAATGTATGGCCTATCACGGAGCACCAGGCGCTGGCGATGGAGTTCTTCCGCTGTGCAGACCCCCTCCCCCCTCAGTGCGGCGCAGCGCGGCACGTGCGCCACTCTTGGCCAATGTATGGCCGATCACGCAATGTCGGCGGCTGAAGATGGAAATCGTCTGTTGCACAGTTCCCCCTCCCCCCGCCTGGTCGCTTTCTCCGCCTCGGAATCACTCGCCGCCCATACTGATTGCGAGCGACGCATTGCTGGGCGGTGGGAACTTCCGCAAACTTGCTGAATGAATAACATTAGCAAAGGCACCACAGCGTCAGGGGCGGCGGAACGTACGGGTCGCTAGAGCTCTGTGCCCCCCACCCTGCTTGCGCAAGGGGGTACCACACGTTCCTGGTGAGTTCACTGCTTACTCTCCCTAGGTTCAATGCGTTTGAAAGAGAAAAATATAAGCTAAGCGCTGGATCGTGACAGTTAATTATGCAAGTGTGGCTAAAACACATGTTCATAATCGTCCTGGCCATATCTCCAGTATGTTGATTCAAATAAAATTGTTATCGGGTGCACGGCACGCTTCGCCGATATCACTGCCAAAAGTCACTGGAAGTGACCTTGTTTGCGGTATTTGAAGTTGTAGTTGCGGCCACTTTGGTACAGTGCTGGATTCGGCCTATGTGGGCGTGCTGATTGGAAACGAGCATTTCTGCCACTATCGAAAAATTGAACAATCACAGGGTTAAAGTGATAAATCCAGGCCAAATTGTTCGATTTCGGCACATTGTATTACCATTGTCTGCTGCGGCAAATTTTTGTTTAAGCATGCCCTGGGTTCCACGGGGGATCACGAAAGGTACGTCTCCAGGAGAGGTGTTCTCTCAAGAAAGGTCATGTGCGGGATCTGCTATTTCTCTTTCTTTCAACTATAATCCTCTCGCTGAAAAACCTAAGTTCATTATTTAAGTCTGAGGTCACCCAATTGAGTTTTCATCTGGTGGTGCGCCCCCGCCCCCGGGGATGTGGCCACCGGACGATATTGGATATGCTATGCCAACTATTACACTACGTTGCGAAGCATGCCTACATTTTCACGAGGAGCGCTGTCATGAGCTAGTGACCGCATACATCCTGGAGAGCTAGCGCCCAGAAGGGGGCTCAAATTTGCACTAAGTGCGTTAGCTATCTGAAACAGCGCATTTAATTTCAACAGAGGCATTACCTGGCTCCAGGAAGCACTTATTATTTCCTCAAATCCTCTTATTGCCTCAAATCCTCAATAAAGCATGTGGTAGGGCGACACACAACTAAAATAACTCTCCCTAATTGGCCATAGGATAATGTTCCACAATGGCCTAAATTCACGTCGGATTACCTGTATTGAACTAGGAGAAATTATATGGTTCATGTGCACCCCAATACAGAATTGGGTGTCTAACTTTCTTCCTCGACATGACAAGATATTGTCTCCAGACACTTAATGGAATGCTTAAAATCATACGAACCCTTTTATGGTTATGCCCCTTTCACAGAAAGAGTTATCCCAGACAAAGCGTATCATCCCTATAAACCATCTAATATGCATCTGAAAGATTTAAACAAAGTATTATCATCATGCAGCACAACACGAAAATAAGTCAATCGGCATATCAAGGAAGCAAGCGTCCATGTCTACCCCCACCCACAAGCACACACGTGACCAGGAAGCAGCAATGGTGCCACCATTGCTAGTCCACACCCGAGCTTAGAAGCGAACTAATCCAGACGTAATGTCACCGTCCAATGACAAGCACATGCAACTCTTGTGGATGGGGCATCGCGGGGATGCGTGCACGCCTCTGCTGACAGCAAGCCGCTTGGCGGTAGGCCTGACTTCTGCACAGTACACACACACATATGTCTGCTATAAACGAGCTGGCACAAGGAGCCTGTCTCACATACCATAGCATGTGCCACATGCAGCACACGTGCCATAGTACCAAACGAAAAATAGTCGGCCTTCTGGGCGAATCTGGTGTGAGCTCGCATCCGTCAAGTACTGCAGCCAGTCTGTGCAATGGAGCCATGCATCAAACAAGAAGTTCGCCACACAAACATCGAACCATTCGTCACAGTGGCGCCACTGCCGTGTCCAGGACCGCCCGCACCTCCACCGTCCAGTCATGCCCACAGCCGGGTGCCGAAGTGGTGGTGGATTGGAGTTTAGGGGCGCGTCGACATCTAGGGTCATTTTGTGCCCATAACTGGAATGTAATCAATCTACGGTGCTGCTATCATAGCTCACTATCCATCTTCACGGATGGGGGTATATCACGTCAAGGCGAGCTTGTCAAATGAACATAAAAATATTCCCAGACGCAACGGCCTCAGAGTCGTTTCCTATAAGTATACGTAAAGAAGAGTCGGTGTTCAACCGTCCTAAGAATCTGGCGTCGTAGAGGATCTAGCAGTGTACAGCCAACTAAAACATGGTACACGGTAAGCGGGTTAGAACAGCGCGGACATACGGGACGGTCATTACCGGTCAACATACAACTATGTGTTGCAAAGGTATGGCCTATTCTCAACCGACAGAGTATTACTTCTTCCCGACGTTTGGTTCGGTTAGAGGATAGCCATTTTCCTAGTGTCGGTTTTAAAACCTTGACCTTACTACACTTCGAATTCCGGGATCGTCGCCATTATGACCGTATACTTGACAATATAGTAGGGTATATATCTCTCGGAGGGAGCCGTAGATGGACCACACGGCCATTGCTAATGGCGTGCTTGGCGGTTATGTCAACAGCTTCATTTCCGGCGAGTCCAACGTGGCTAAGAGTCCAGCAGAACACTAAAATTATTTCGATGTCATGCAGAGATGTTACTACTTTGATAACCATCCGAACAAGTCGGTTATCCTGGTTAAAGATGTTCAGTGCCTGGAGACTGCTCAGAGAGTCTGTGAAAACCACATGCTTTGTGGACCGGTCTTGGGTGCCGAAGTGACCCAACGTCATCAGCCAATCACAACCTCCTGCCGGTGGTGCAGTGACCCTGCAGCCGGAGTGGTCAGCAATAGTGCTGGCCATATCCTACGCGTTTACACTGACGAGCCCTCATCACCGTCGCACACGCCAGCCTCGCGTTCCCAGCTAACCCGGAGCGACCTCTCAACACCCACGCGCGCGTGACCTCGTTGCGACTAGGCCCGAGGTGTGACGGGTCGGCAGCTGACCTTGGTTGGTTATTGGCTTTACGACGTATTGACTGTTGAGTCATGTAGCGTCGCCAATCTCTCACCTGGTTGGCTCCCCAAACTCCCGGGCACCACTCACCCAGGGATGAGTTCCGCGGTCGACCAAGGGGAGCCGGTATCTGCAGGTAGGCCAGTCCGCTCCCACCAACACCCAATTTTGTTTACGCTCTTTCCAAACCGCGGCAAACGTGGCGCGCGTAATCTCCGCCCGGCAGCTGACCTTGCGTTCGACGGAGTTTCCCGGCGCGCCGTCGCCCTGGCCACGGGACGTCTCGGCGGCCGTCCTGTAGCGCGTCAGCAGAGCCAGCACGTCCGGTCTGTCGGCGGCCAGGTCCACCGGCGACCGCTGCGCGTACTTCCTGCCCGCCAGACGTCGCGTCACGTCACGTCACGACACGTCACGCCGATACACGTCTAGTCTGTCGGCGGCCAGATCCATCGGCGACCGCTGTGTGTACTTCCTGCCCGCCAGACGACACACGTCAAGTCAAGTCACGTCACGTCACGTCACGACACGACACGACACGACACGTCAGGCCGATACACGTCCGGTCTGTCGGCGGCCAGGTCCACCGGCGACCGCTGCGCGTACTTCCTGCCCGCCAGACGTCACGTCACGTCACGTCGATACACGTCATGTCTGTCGGCGGCCAGGTCCACCGGCGACCGCTGCGCGTACTTCCTGCCCGGAAGACGTCACGTCACAACACGCCACGTCACGTCACGTCACGACACGCCGATACACGTCCGGTCTGTCGGCGGCCAGGTCCACCGGCGACCGCTGCGCGTACTTCCTGCCCGGCAGACGTCACGTCACGTCACGTCACGTCACGACACGTCACGTCGATACACGTCATGTCTGTCGGCGGCCAGGTCCACCGGCGACCGCTGCGCGTACTTCCTGCCCGCCAGACGTCACGTCACGTCACGTCACGTCACGACACGTCACGCCGATACACGTCATGTCTGTCGGCGACCAGGTCCACCGGCGACCGCTGCGCGTACTTCCTGCCCGGCAGACGTCACGTCACGTCACGTCACGTCGATACACGTCATGTCTCGTCACGTCCTGTCGGCGGCCAGGTACACCGGCGACCGCTGCGGGTACTTCCTGTCCGCCAGACGTCACGTCACGTCACGTCACGTCACGTCACGCCGATACACGTCATGTCTCGTCACGTCCTGTCGGCGGCCAGGACCACCGGCGACCGCTGCGCGTACTTCCTGCCCGCCAAACGTCACGTCACGTCACGACACGCTATGGCCGGGAGCACATCAGACATTCCCACCAGGACTACGTCACGTCGCGGTAGGAGAGTGCATCGGACATTCCCACCGAGACCACGTCACGTCACGCCACGACAGGAGCGTAAGTAGGATATGCCAGATAATATTACGTCATGCCACGTCGGGACACTACGTGAAACATTCCTCAGACCACGTCATGACACAGCATGAGAGGGCATCGGACATTCCCAGCCAGACCATGTCACGTCACAATACGACATGACAGGACATCAGACATTCCCCTTCAGACCACGTCACGTCGTTCAGAATTACGTCAGTTCGTCGTATTGTTCAAATATCGGCACGGAAAGGCAACTGGTCGGGCCAGGTTCAGCTACAACACCGGCATCTTTACGGCGATAACCCCTAAGAACGAACGTAATCGTCCAGACAAACAGGCTGTGGACTACCATTCACGACACGTAACGACTATCTCCAGAAAAAACATTTCTGATCAGTACTTCAGCCACGTATCTAGGCGACAAGTATGAATGTTTATGTCCAGTAGTCTGTCTGTAATAGTTGCCTACTGCGCAGTAGGCCATGTCGTCGTTCGTCAGATTAAGATTTGGATCTCGGCGGGGTAATTTTTTTGTGCCTTGCTATGTAGTCATGTAAAATAAAAACAAGCATTCCCCAAATTTTGAGTTTCAAATCTATAGAAACGAGGATCTTGTGATGTCTGCAAATTTTGTCTCCAACGCCCCAGGCGAGGGTTGGTTGGAGGTTTTTACACCGTCACCGTTTTTCTCCTAATCAAGTTATAGCTGCCAAACAAAAACGAGCATATTGCCCGTCATCAAAGGAACACGACGGTACCCAGTTTTGAGGCTTGGGGTCAACTGGTGACCTCCCAGGTCAGGTCAATGACCAGAATTAGGCCAAAACATGCATATGTTTTCGTTTGTGGGGGCCGCATGTTAAACATATTAGGGTTTCAGGCACCGGAAATAAATCTGATGGCCCTCTGATGCTTCTCAGATCTAATGGTGTGCCTGCTTTCAGATCTAATGACCGCCTACTTCGTCGTAAAGCTGCTGTGCTGTGAGTGATCACCGGCCAAGCCGCAAGAAATGGCGACTCGCAAGAGAACTCGCTCTGAGTGCAGCACAAGGTTTACGGAGTACTTGGGGACGGGGAAGGAGATGTGTCTGACCGAGCTGCCCACCCTCCGGAACTGCCTTAGGTACGGCATCTACCTGAGGGAGATGAACCCCAAGTACCACTACGCCAGCCGCGAATTCTTTCAGGAAATCGTCATCCAAATCAAGCAGAGGTGGGCCAGTGCTAACTTCAAGTTCCAGCCTCCCGTCATTGCGGCAGACAAGACGATCGTGGAGAGACTGCTCGAGCTGTGGGAGAAAGCCAGCAGAATAGCCAGGAAGCAAGTGACCTCAGAGAAGCAGATCAGTAAGATGGAGGAGCAGCTGGACAGACTTTTTGAAGTCACGAAGTGCCGCTGCCCAATCCTCCCCTATGAAGAGGCCAACTGCCCTGGCTGCCCCATCCCCAGCAACGTCGGGCTTCCGCCCTGCCACATCACCTGCACTTGCCCCAGGGAGCAGGAAATCCCTGCGTTGGAAGTTTCTTTCATGATGGTCCAGAGGCAAAAGATTGGGGGGAAATCTTCATGCATGATAGGTCGTGTGGACAAGAAGGAGAGCAGCAAGCAGGTGTTGGCCTACCAGAGGAAAGAAAGGAAGGAGCAGTCAAAGCAGAGGATGGCGGAGAAGAGAAAAGAAGAAGAAAACCCGAAGAAAGCCACCATGGAAGTTAATCAATTCGTGGAAGAGCTGACGGAGGGGGAACAGATCGAGATGGAAGAGGACGAGGACTGCTACAAGCGTGACCCCAACTTCTCTGCTAGTGCCGCTACCAGCTCCAGCACGCGCAACATGGCCAGCATCAGAAATGTCGCCATGGCCTCAATCCGGTACGGCATGTCCTGCAACGCCACCGCAGCTATCGCCAACGCCGACATGCTCGACTACGGAGTCATTTCCAAAGACGACACCTCAAACGTCATCGACGCCAAGAAAGTCCAGCGCGCGAAGGAGGCGCTCTATAGGGAGCTGCAGGAGAAGGCGGCAATGACGTGCCAGAGGAAGGACATCGCCTGCTTGTACTTCGATGGACGGAAGGACTGGACGCTGAAGTATGAGCAGGTGGAGGGAAGTGACCAGCTCTACCCCTCGTTCCAGAAGGAAGATCACTACTCGGTGGTAGCTGAGCCCGGCGGGGACTACCTCTTTAACTTATCACCTCCGAAGGCAGATGAGACTGCCACCGCCGCCGAGCAGATCGCCAAACGTCTGGTGCAGTGGATGCGGGAACACGGCGTCGACAAGACCATCATGCATATTGGAGGCGACTCAACCAACACCAACAGCGGCATCTGGGGCGGCGTCTTCCAATTCGTGGAGAAGATGCCGGGCAGGTCGCTGAATTGGCTGCTGTGCGGTCTCCACCTCAACGAACTTCCTCTCCGCCACCTGATCATCAACCTGGACGGGCCAACCAGCGGCGACACCGGCTTCACTTGTGAGTACTGTATCATTTACGTCAACATGTGTTGCAAGATTCGAATGTGTTCGAAATGCAAAATTTTGTCATCGACTGCACTGCTCTTTCATCTGTATCACTGAAGGAGATATAGTCCTGTATCACTCATTGTGTATGTATCACTGATTGATATTAGTTTTGTTTTATCTTAAATGCTTTTTTTTGTCCAAGTTGAAGCACTGCTATCATTTGCATTCTAAATAGCCATATCAGCCGTACGCCCTCAAAGTCCCTGTAAATATTTTAAGTAACGTTATTGACTGCCGCATGGCTAACAAGCATCCATTTACGACGACTAACTACCCATTCAAAGATATTTCAGGTCCCCTGGGCAAGGCCCTCGCGACTGCCACCGAGTTGCCAGTCAAGAAGTTTAGCAAGATCACCATCGGGCCAGCCCTGCCGGAGCTGACGGAGGAGGTGAGGGCAGACCTGTCCACCGACCAGCGGTACAGGTACGACATGGTGGCAGCGATCCGCTCCGGGCACGTGACCGACCGCCTCACCAACCTGGACATCGGCCCGGTCAACCATAGCAGGTGGCTGACCACAGCCAACCGCTTCCTCCGGATGTGGGTGGGCCGCCATGGCTTCGCCGGGAAGGAAGCCTGGCACCTCCGGCTCATCTGCGAGTACAGCATCGGGGTGTACTACCCCACGTGGTTCAGGTACAAGATCCGTAACCACTGGATCGAGGGCGCACGGATCTGTCTGCAACAGCTGCAGCTGACTCTCGATCAGGACGAACAGGTGGTCAAGGAGGTGTTCTTCTACCTGGAGTCCAGCGCCTGGTGGGCGCATCCGGAGATGCTCCTGCAGACGCTGCATTACAGCGAGGAGCGGGAGGACCGCTGCTTCGCCGTACAGAAGATCATGAAGGTACGGGAGAAGGAGGCGCTCGGAAGCCGAGGGGAAGAACAAGTCAACATCCGCACCAGGTGCAAGGTGGACCTCAACAAGCAGGCCACAGGCCTGCGGAAACTGATTGTCTGGGATGATGAGCAGATCTCCGAGCCCATCCTCACCTGGGACCTGCCAGCTGCGGTCATCAAGAACTTCGAGTCCACCCCCATCGAAGTAGACTCGATGCCAGTCCACGGACAGAACGTGGAGCGATGTGCCAAAGAGGTGACGGCCGCGTCCAAGGCAGTGCAGGGTTACGCGAGAAGAGACGGCTTCATCATGGCCAGGCTGGCACACAGAAAGCTGACCGGCGGCGTCATGAAGTCCAAGAAGGACCATGCGAAGATATGTTTGTAAGGTCTGGACCTGTGCTCTTTGCTTGTTAGTGTGCTGTACTGTCGGCCGGTTTTGCGCTCCTGGGGCGTGTAAGCATATTGTGCGCGGCCCGTTAGCGGCTCTGTATCGATACGCTATGGCAGCCGGTGCGCGTGCACATGTGAATCACTGTGATGCCACCGACATTTGAACCGTGAAGGTCAGACTGCAAAGGTACTTGTAGAAGCGTATGCTTTTCCTTTGATTCAAAGAATAATAGTATAACTCTGCTCTATTCGGAAAATGATTTGCTTTTGTGATGTTTAGACCTGAGTTAATATACTATGGCTTACGTCCTTTCATGTCGATGTGGTACCTGACCGGATTTGTCCTGACCTGACCTCTGTCGGTGACTGAGAGCGGAAAAGATTAGAAGAAACCTCAGAAGTCGTCAGTTTCTTATCCGGCATGTTGGTGTGGTCCTTCGGTTTGTTCTGTGGTCCTTCAAAGGGTAAAAGCCCGTTTTTTTTTGCCTAATTTGGGTCATTGACCTGACCTGGGAGGTCACCGGTTGACCCCAAGCCTCAAAACTGGGTACCGTCGTGTTCCTTTGATGACGGGCAACATGCTCGTTTTTGTTTGGCAGCTATAACTTGATTAGGAGAGGAACGGTGATGGTGTAAAAACCTCCAACCAACCCTCGCCTGGGGCGTTGGAGACAAAATTTGCAGACATCACAAGATCCTCGTTTCTATAGATTTGAAACTCAAATTTTTGGGAATGTTTGTTTTTATTTTGCATTACTACATAGCAAGGCACAAAAAAATAACCCCGCCGAGATCCAAATCTTAATCTGACGAACGACGACATGGCCTACTGCGCAGGCAAGACACCAAAACGTTGCCACGAAATTCCCGCTTGAAACCAGAATGCCGCTCAGGAATGCCCTCGAGGTACGGACCGGCATCTACCGAGCCGGGACAGCCCACGAATTTCGCCACGCGGCACCGCCAGTGGTGAGCACGGCACGCTGACGGGTACAAAGACGTTGCGATGTTCACGTCAACACAAGTCAGCTGGGGAACTCCGTCTGGACCGGACAGCAGTACACACCAGACGGCGCCTTGGCCCTGACTCAGCACGACTCAGCACTCAGCACCACCACCAATCGGCATAGTATCCGTGGAAACGGACAATATTTCGCTGAGGGAAAACATAATAAGTATTTAGCTTTTGCCTGTGTTACTTGCCGCGATTCGCTTTCATCCTGGTAGGTAAAACGCATCGCTGGGTCATTTTTGCTTCTTTATTGACCTTCAGTCAAAGGGCTACTGTGGCACCACTGTAGATTCCGCCACTCGACCGCCTCGGTATCTTCCAGAGACTGGCCATAAAACAACACTTTTCAGGTCTCGGCCCCTGTACCTGACCTGTACCGGACTAGGACAGACCTGAACTGCGGCTATACCTCATCCCTCTTCGCCCTAAAAGACTCATCGGATTTATTCCACTTAATTTTCCGGTTTGTCTTTTGTCTTAGGGTAAAAATAAGACAAAGAGAACATTAGGATATTTCAGGTTGTCATGAGTATAGGGAATCGGCTACTGCTTGACACGTGGGCCGGAACACTATTTGGGTCCCGATCCGCATCAGAAGAAGCCACAACACCGGGCGGCTTCTGGCCAGGAGAACATCCATGAGTCACCACAAAACAAAACAAAAACCCGTAGTCATCTGGTGGTGAATTGGAGCTTAGGAGCGCGTCGACATCGAGGGTCATTTTGAGCCCATAACTGTATTATACTCAATCTACGGTGCTACTATCATGGCGTATTAATATTCACGGGTGGGAGTATATCACCTCTAGGCGAGCTTGTCGAAGGAAGGTAAAATTATTCCCAGAAGCCACGACATCAGAGTCGTTCCCAATTAGCATACGTAAAGAAGTGTCGGCGTTCAGCAGTCCTAAAACCTGGCGTCTTAGTGGTTCTAACATTGTACAGCCTACTAAAACATGGTACACAGCAAGCGAATTAGAACAGCGTGGGCATAGAGGTCGGTCATCACCAGTCAGCATGTAACTGTGTGTTGCAAAGGTATGGCTTATTCTCAATCGACAGAGTACTACCTCTTCCTGTCGTTTGGTTCGGTGCGAAGATTGCCACTTTCCTGGTGTCGGTTTTAGAACCCCGAGCTTAGTACACTTCGAGTTCCAGGCTCGTTGCCATTCTGACCGTATATTTGACAGCATAGTAGGGTATAGGTCCCTTGGAGGGAGCCGTAGATGGACCACACGGCCATTGCTATTGGCGTCTTTGGCGGTTATGTCCGCAGCTTCATTTCCCGCGAGTCCGACATCGCTAGGAATCCAACAGAAAACGATATTTCTGCCGATGTCACGTAGGGATTTCACGAGTTTGATGATCCTACAAACAAGCCGGTTATCCTGGTTAAAAGTTGTCAATGCGAGGAGACTGCTCAAGGAGTCTGAAAACCACGTGCTTTGTGGACCGGTCTTCCTGTATGAAATAGAGGGCTTGGAGAATCGCATACAATTCTGCGGTAAAAAATCGATGCTTGCGGGGGTAAACAGAAAGATCTTACACTGTGTCGACTGACGTAGGCACATCCAACACCAGATACTGACTTTGAACCGTCTGTGTAAATTCGCGAGAAGTCGTGATATTCTGGGGGGTTTTCAAAGCCAGTATACGGAGTTCCTCCGGGTTTACATGTCCTTTCCTTGAACAGGATAAAGTCACATCAGTTTGCACTGGGACAGCGTGCCATGGGGGAGTGCTCGGCGTAGTAACACGTGCTAAACAACGCGGCCTGATATTGTAGTCACGAAGGATCGAAGCCATGCGAATAGAAAACGGTAATCCACCCTGATGGGCCCTGCGACATGTTCCTGATGTTCTCAAGAATATGCACTGATAGGCTAGATGATTCCGGTTTTGAGCAACATTGCACGCGTATCTCGCGCCCAATAACTTACGGCGCAACGCAAGAGGTGGTTCGTCTATTTCTGCCATTACACTTTGAGCCGGTGAAGTGCGAAAGGCTCCAGTAGCGATGCGAAGAGCTGAATTATGGATGCCATCAAGACAACGCTTGGAGATGGCACACGCTCCGTCATAAATAAAGCATACATAGTCAAGTTTAGAGCGCACGAGAGATCGATACATAAGAAGTAACACATGTCTGTCTGCCACATACGAACACCTGGAGACGGTTTTCATCACTTGCAGTCTTTTTGCGCATTTATGCGCAAGATCGTTGATATGGGTTCTGTATGTTAGTCGACGGTCAATCCAGACACCTAAAAACTTTGCAGCTGGAACCGCATTCCTTGCAACTTTGCAAGCAATGCGGTTCCCATTCATCATAAGCACCGGATCGGTGCAAGGACGTTTGCGGCAGAAGTGAACAGCAACGGTTTTCGATGTTGACATGACAAGGCCCGTTTCGTCACACCAATTCTGCACCTTCCGGAGAGCCAGTTGGAGTTGTCTCTCTACCGTGCGTACAGTACGCGAAGAACACCACACGGCAAAATCATCTACGAATAATGCTTTTCCTATGGAAGCTGGCAGTGAGGAGCCCACGTCGTTGATGGCAATGGCGAACAATACGACACTCAACACACTTCCCTGCGGAACTCCGTCCACTTGCTGGAATGTGCCAGAGAGGAAACCTCCTACCCTGACACCCCATAGTCATCTGCCATCATGTACGCGCCACGAGCACGCGGGTCGACATCGCCAGTATTACGACACCATGAGGTGGGCGCAATGTGGACATAGTTGTCGACGCGCCCTAAAGCCCAAACAACTATCGACACCCCGCGGTCCTGCGGGGTGTCACCGAGCCAGTGACAGGCCTGCTGACCAGACCGCCGCCCACAGGCCAACCACCGCCCGATACACCACCCCACGGACCGGGTAAACACAAGCCAGCGCCACCATCGCTGGTAGTTTTCCATTGTGTGGGTTGGAAACGGCGGGCGGTAGCGGAGCGGGGCGGCAGGCTGCAGGCGGCGGGCGGTGGCGGAGTAGTGGCGGAGCGACGAGCGGTGGACAGTGGACAGTGGACAGTGGACAGTGGACAGCGGACGGTGGACAGTGGACAGTGGACAGTGGACAGTGGACAGTGGACAGTGGACAGTGGACGGTGGACAATGGACAGTGGACAGTGGACAGTGGACGGTGGAGGACAGTAGACAGTAGACAGTGGACAGTGGACAGTGGACAGTGGACAGTGGACAGTGGACAGTAGACGGTGGGCGGTGGACGGTGGACGGTGGACGGTGGACAGTGGACGGTAGACGGTGGACGGTGGACAGTGGACAGTGGACAGCGGACAGTGGACAGTAGACAGTAGACAGTAGACAGTGGACAGTGGACAGTGGACAGTGGACAGTAGACGGTGGGCGGTGGACGGTGGACGGTGGACGGTGGACAGTGGACGGTGACGGTGGACGGTGGACAGTAGACGTGGAGTGGACGTGGACGTGGACAGTGGACAGTAGACGGTGGGCGGTGGACAGTGGACAGTGGACAGTAGACGGTGGACGGTGGACGGTGGACGGTGGACGGTGGACGGTGGACAGTGGACGGTAGACGGTGGACGGTGGACAGTAGACAGTGGACAGTGGACAGTGGACAGTGGACGGTGGACAGTGGACAGTGGACAGTGGACAGTAGACGGTGGGCGGTGGACGGTGGACGGTGGACAGTGGACGGTAGACGGTGGACAGTGGACAGTGGACAGTGGACAGTGGACAGTGGACAGTGGACAGTGGACAGTGGACGGTGGTCGGTGCTCGGTGGGTGGTGGGTGGTGGGCGGTGGACATTCGGATATGACACGACTGGGTGTCAACAGCAAGAACACCAGCATGCATTTTTGTCAGTTACTTTGATGTCAGGAGCTTAACATTGTAAGAATGCTGCTTATAGTCGAGCTATATCTCAGCAAAACACAAACCGGACTGCCTCCGAAGTCTTTCTTCCGCAGCCAACGCCCTGCTTGGCAAGCTGAATCACAAATTGTGGTTATGCATCGACGTTTCTGGACACGTCGACAACGAGTTCAATTCGTAACCATAGGGTTCACCAGCCAAGACTCCTTAGGCATGTAACCGAACTAAAGTATTACATGTTATGTCTCATGCATCACATATAAATGCTGGATTCCGCAGTTTCCATTCTAGGTTTTTCTATCATATAGCATGATGGAAGACTAGCGAAAAATGAGCCGGAAGGAAAATGAAATGAAATGAAGTTGGCAGGTACCCATGTATTACATATTTCCTTCTGGATTATTCCATGAAAGTATTTACAAAAATATTATTGCATAAACACTAGATAATCAATTTATCACGAACAAAAAACAACGGATTCAATAGGTACCAAAACATTAGTTGACATATTCCCAAAGAAGTCCACCACAGCGCAACCAATATATATATTACTACAGCAATATAAGTCAAAACGTGGGCTTTAATAGCATTATTTGCCTCAAATGCTGAGATTCGCACTTCATGCTAAAACCACTACTATCTCCATCAAGTCCTTTACATATTGCTTACTGACAAAACATTCGCACACAAACGCATCAAATAAGGTGCACTTTAAATGAACTGAACATTATTTTGATGATATTTGTATGCTAGAGGAGCGAAGCATCATCCACACTACGGATGCACTAGAAGCTCCACGTGGTCACTATTTGAATGACATTTGTTGGTACGAGTCCAACTGAAGGATTCGTTTCTGAACATGACAACATATGCAGGAAAACATGAGCATCAACAAATAATCTGACGGGATGCTTAACCTGCTCAAAAAGTACACACAACGTTCACGGAAACGACGCGAGAACTATCGGCGTCCAGAGAAGACATTCCATCCAGTATAGCACAAGCGCATTGATCGCGGATGGGCGTACGAGGTCACCGGGTCCACAGTGACCTCGTACACTGAGCTCGGACGGGACGTCCCACATCTGCGGACCGCCGGGTACGTCGGCATTGCCGCCAGCCTTGGGTTGCAGCATATCAAGGTTGGCGACCTGACAAAGTCCTCCGGTTACAGCACATCTGAAGGTTGTCGACCTAACAGCGTCCTCGAATTGCAACACATCAAGGTTGACGACCTAACAGCGTCCTCGAGTTGCAGCACATCTAAAGGTTGTCAGCCTAACGACGTCCTCGGATCGCAGCACATCTAAAGGTTGTCAGCCTAACAGCATCCTCGGATCGCAGCACAAGGTTGTCAACCCAACAATGTTCTCGAGTTGCAGCACATCTGAAGGTTGTCAGCCTAACAGCATCCTCGGATCGCAGCACATCTGAAGGTTGTCAGCCTAACAACATCCTCGGATCGCAGCACAAGGTTGCCGACCTAACAACGTCCTCGGATTGCGTTATACCCGAGGACCGGCGGAACCTTCTGACCGGACCAAACCTCCCAGGGGCGGGGTGCATGCCTGAAGCCGTGGGGGCCGGCTTGATCTGACCTAGTCTCAGCTCCCGTCATGGCGGATCCCGTTACACCAGAGCGGCCGAGTGCATTGTGAAGCCTGGTCACTCAGGGGCCGTCACCCCAGCCAGCGCTGTCAAGATGACCTTTAGCGCCGTTTAGTCACCAGTGAAAAATGCGATTGCAACCGCCATGAGGATCACGGTGAACGTTCGCTTCCACCCGACTCCATATTTGGATGAAAAATGAAAGATCTATGTGTGTAGGAGCGGCATTAAAGTGGGGGCAAAGCCGACCTTTAGGTCATTCTTTCCAGTGAACATCATGTGGATAATGGATAAGATCCGAGGAAGGTGGGAGACATGGCCCCTGCCTCCTTCGCCACATAACCCCAGCCCCAGATTGACGCTCAACTCACCTGAAGCTAAAACTAGTGGAGGAAGCTCGGAACCAAGTTTCGTTAACAAGTCCTTCCTTCCTAGACCAAGTTCCTAGACCAAGTTCCTAGACCAAGAACCAAGTTCCTTCCTTCCTAAGGAAGGAAGGAAGAAAGAACGGTGCCCGGAGGGATGGAACAAACAGTGGGCAGACGCAAATTAAAAGTAACCTGTGCTGTCGCAGCCTACAGTGGCGAACTGAGTGTGGGTTACCGCGCCCTCACACTTTGGTGTTTTGCTAATGAAATCCCGTCATGCGCTACTTGGAATATTCATGTTTAAATAGAACGTAGACTTGATGACTGGTAGAGCACTTAGCATAAGCTTCACTTCTTGTAGGCATACAGCAATTGGGCGGTGTTGGTTGAAGATTGTCTGAAGGTCGTGGAGACTCGCTTCAAAACCTTCACAGTTCCATAGCAAAGATGTTGCCTGGGCGCGATTAGAAGCACTGACTAGAAAAGAAGCGATCAACACATTAGATTCTCTCAGCCAGATTAGCCCAGATGCATTTAAGTTCCAAGTTGAGATAATAAAAAAAAACCGGAAAAATACGTCATAGAAACGACAACGACGCCCGCCAAAAGATCACCAAAAACCAGGGTAGGCGCGCTATCTTACGCCAGATCACTTCCGTGGTGAGGACAATAGTAGTGTAAGAACGCCTACGCCAGCGCCGTGACCGCCACCCGGCATTGTGTCAACACAGACTGGTGCAGCTAGCGCCCCGGACCACTCGGGGCACGGTACAGCGCCCACAGCTGTGACGCTCTGGGCTGCGACACAGCTCCGGTGTTCCGGAACACTCGGGGCACGGTACGGCGCCCACGACAGAGACGCTCTGGGCTGCAACGGAGTGTTCCGGAACACTCGGGGCACGGTACGGCGCCCACGACTGAAACGCTCTGGGCTGCAACGGAGTGTTCCGGAACACTCGGGGCACGGTACGGCGCCCACGACAGAGACGCTCTGGGCTGCAACGGAGTGTTCCGGAACACTCGGGGCACGGTACGGCGCCCACGACTGAAACGCTCTGGGCTGCAACGGAGTGTTCCGGAACACTCGGGGCACGGTACGGCGCCCACGACAGAGACGCTCTGGGCTGCAACGGAGTGTTCCGGAACACTCAGGACACGGCACGGCGCCCACGACTGAGACGCTCTGGGCTGCGACACAGCTCCAGTGCCCCGGAATACTCGGGGCACGGTACGGCGCCCACAGCTATGACGCTCTGGGCTGCGACACAGCTCCAGTGCCCCGGAACACTCGGGGCACGGTACAGCGCCCACGACTGAGACGCACTGGGCTGTGACACAGCTACAGTGTTCCGGAACACTCAGGGCACGGTACGGCGCCCACGACTGAGTTCGGGGGGGGGGGCTTAGGGGCGCATCGACTGCAGTTGTCATGCAGCCACGACTGAGTCGCTCTGGGACTGCGACACAGCTCCAGTGCTCCGGAACACTCGGGGCACGGTACGGCGCCCACGACTGAGACGCTCTGGGCTGCGACACAGCTCTGAGGAACTTGAGACAGCGGCGCTCAGCGCTGGTGCACCTCAAACAAGCGTTGGGAAAATTGGATGTTCCGGAAATGTTGTCATCCAGAACATTATCCTCTCTTTTTTTTCATTTGAAGGTTAAATGGTGCTGTTTGGCAATGAGCTGCGCTGTAACGACGTGCCCAATATTAACTGGGGAGTGCAAACTGATACTATGGTGCCACAGGCACGAAGAACAGGATCCGCCCCGTACTCGATTGTCACAGCATTTTCCTTTCCACATCCAGGATTGCAAAGCACAAATCCAATTTTGCTTCATTCCGCAGTATTTCTAACTGTGGCATTCCGTACAGTGGCGGGGACGAGTGGTCTGGGGGTAAGTTGCTCATCTAACAATCAACAGATTGTGGGTTCGAGTCTCACCTGTCGCTACTCTTCGCCCGCGACCAATCGGCGTGAGAGATTGGCGTCGCTACATGACTCAACGGTCGATGTGTCGTAAAACCAATAACCAACCAACCAACCGTACAGTGGCACACCGTACAGCGACACCAAGTAATGTATCACCCCGCATAGCGACACCCACTGCTGTGGTACCCCATACAGCGACACCCAATACTGCAGAGCCCGGTACGACACCCAGTACTGTGGCACCCCGTACAGCGACACCAAGTACTGTGGCGCAACAGACCACGGCACCCAGTGCTGCTGCACTTCAGACCGCGGCACTGGGTACTGTAGCGATTCGGACCGCGCTGTAGCGACCCGGACCGTCGTATTCAGCACAGCGTTCTCCGTGATGCGTCGTTGTTGTTGTTTGTTTGTTCATTGGTTGGTTCACGACACACTTCTATGCACATTCATGGCTAGTGGCGCCGCCCACACTGTTTCGCCGGTGGGCCGCGGGATTGGGAAATGTCCTGGGTGGCGCTAGAGTCGAACCCGGGACCTTTGGTACCCATAGCCCGACACCTTAACCACTCAGCCATCCTCGCCCCGATGCGTCGTCTTTCAGTTCATTGGAACATGTGGAACAATGACGTTCGCCAGCGGGGCAGGACGGCGGTTCCAGAGCGACCGAACCAATCTTCGGAGCAAGCTTGCGTGAAGGAAAAGCAATCTCAGCAAGCAACCAGCGGCCCATCTCGTTGGCTATGACGTGCTTTGTTATACATCGTCCTTTCAATCCATCGTAACACATGATCCAATGGACTGAAAGTACGACGTGCACAACAGAGAACGCCATATACTAGATTAGCTGTTCTCTGTGCGCCGAGGGAAAATTTCAGCTGTATGTTTGAGAAACAAGAGTCACACCCGGCTCCGGTTCAGCAAGCACCTAATCAACGCTTCGCTCGTGCGCAAACGTGACATCCCTCTCGGTGAACATGTTATAACCGCTGAAAACCAACTTTTGAAAAGCAGCTTCATCATTCTCGTCCTGGCCAGCAGTATGGACGGTGGAGACAGCTCCAAGCAATGTGGATCCTGAACCAACGCCGAACAATACGTCTGGTCCCTGGGCCCTCACATCGTACATGATGTAGCATATTGTTGGAACAAGTTGGAAGACGATTTATCACAGATCGTGCCTGTGAATAAGGCCGGTGGCGTTAAGCTTTCAGCCGGTACGTTGACACGAAATACTTCGCGTGTGCATAGGATCAAGAGCAAGACGAATGGCGAAGGTAAATACCTGCAACAACTGGAATTCAGGCATTGACACCTCGAACTCGGGCACCGAGGCCTGGAATTCAGGCACTGAGACATATTGCATCAGCATCAGGGGAGTCTGAAAGCGTCATTGGATTGGATTGTGATTTTACGACGCACTGAGCAGCTGATGCCATATGGCACCGCCTGTGTCTCACCCTAGCAGGAGGGGCGGGCATCGCGGGGAATCGAACCACGCACCTCTGGCGCGCCAGACGCTCGTCTTAACCACTGATTGGTTGGTCATTGGTTTTACGACACATCGACCGTTGAGTCGTGTAGCGTCGCCAATCTCTCACGCCGATTGGTCGCGGGTGAAGAGTAGCGACAGGCGAGACTCGAACCCACAACCTTTCGGTTGTGAGACAAGCAACTTACCCCTAAGCTACTTGTCCCCTTCTTAACCACTGAGCTTCCGTCGCCCACTGAATGTTGTTGCTGATGGGGTTGGCAAGTAGTCGTAATAAAGTCGGACCGAGCCGTAGCTAGCTTAGGCCGTCACCAGAAGACTCAAATGGTGGCACACTCACCAAAAGGCATGCTTTACAACACAAGAACATTCATATATTTTTTATCAAGCCACATATTGTTACTCACCGAATGGTCAGAATTAAAATGCTGTACTCTCGCTTTGGATAATTGCTACGCCTTACAACAAACATTCAGGATTGCTGCCCGAAGCCAGCTCGGATCGCCAGCATAAACCCAAGTGGCTGGTGTAATAAAGGGTCACCGCACTATCCGGTGGGGTCCACCGCAGGTGAAACGGCTCGCGACAAGGCAACGTGACGCCACGACGGTTTCATCATGAGATTTCCTGCCGCGGGTGGCAAGTACTATCAAAACAAGCTTTGCGACGTGATATCAACAGGACACTCCCGAAAGTCATATCGGTTGACGTAGACAGTGCACTTTAATGCGCATAATAGCCTCCAAGTAGTTTTAGCGATTACCGAGTACTCCGCTGCGGGATTATTTGCGATTCCTGTTGACGTTTATCATATCTTCTAATCGGCATCACAGCCCAAGGAGTGAACAACCTGAGACAACCATCGCACACACTGTTTCAGAGGGTGAAGCAAAAGAACTGCTTGCGCTCGTGTGTTTGTGTGTGCAACACCTACTGAATAACTTCAGAAAGTCCGATCACTGCCATACCACCTGGGAGCTACCCACCCCATTCGGCAGGATCGTCACGTCTCTTCGCACGATAACACTATCTAATCTGGACCAGCAGACCGTGGACCCGGATCCTCGGCCCCCTCGTCACACCTCCCTATGTCATCCAGGTCACCACAGTCCGAGTAATGACCGCTCTGTGGTTCCGGCCAGCAGATTATCGCAGTCTGTGTACTGACCACTCTGCAGCCTCGACCAGGGTGGTGGTGGTGGTGGATTGGAGTTTAAGGGCGCGTCGACATCTAGGGTCATTTTGCGCCCAACCTCGACCAGGGGATCACCACAGTTCGAGTACTGCAACCCTGTCCAGTGAGTCATCACAGCATAAGTACTGACACCTCTATAGCCCTGTCTGGGGAGTCATCACAGTCCGAGTACTGACCTTCCTGTCGTCCTGTAGTCCTGGCCAGGGAGTCATCGCCGTCCGGGTACTGACCCCTCTGCAGCCCTGGTCGGGGGTCATCACTGAACACTGACCTTCATGCCGCTCTGGTCAGGGAGCCATCACAGCCCGAGTACTGAACTTCCTACCGCTCTGGTCAGGGAGTCATCACATTCCGAGTACTGACCTCTCTATCGCTCTAGCCAGGGTGTCATCACAGTCCGGGTACTGACCCCTCTGCCGCCCTGGTCAGCGGTCATCACAATCCGAGTACTGACCCCTCTATCGCTCTAGCCAGGAGTCATCACAGTCCGGGTACTGACCGCTCTACAGCTCTAGCCAGGGGTCATCACAGTCCGGGTACTGACCCCTCTGCCGCCCTGGTCAGCGGTCACCACAGCCGGAGCACTGACCCCTCGGTAGCCCTGGCCAGCGGGTTGCCGCCGTTCAGCAGCAGCTCCTCGATCACGTCCAGCTGGCCGCGCCGTACAGAGTCGTGCAGCGGCGTGGCGCCCTCCGCGTTCACGGCGTTCACGTGCGCGCCCCGATCTGCCCAACAGAGGTGTATCGATCACATACGGCGTTCACGTGCGCGCCCAGATCTGCCCAACAGAGGTGTATCGATCACATACGGCGTTCACGTGAGCGCCCCGATCTGCCCAACACAGGTGTATCGATCACATACGGCGTTCACGTGAGCGCCCCGATCTGCCCAACACAGGTGTATCGATCACATGTCAGGTCAGCCAGGCTGGACGGGCTACATTCCACGTCACCCGGCCGGCACACACGGGTCTATGTCAGGTCATAAAGCTGTGGGGCATGACTCATATGACAGGTCATTCCTGCGGCAGGAGTCACATGTGCAGGCCACTCAATAGCTTACATATCGGTCATATATCAGGAAACCAACCTAGTATACAGGAATTGGTTGGTTGGTTATTTGAGTTTCAGGGCGCGTCGACCAGGTGTAGTCATTTAGCGCCAATCAGGGTCACATGTCAGATTACCCGTTGACATGGGCTATATGCTAGCTTGCTCAACCGGCCGATATACGCCGCATGGCAGTGCATCCAGTTGGCACGCAGTGTCACATGCCGGGTCACTTAATAGCGCACACACAACGTATACCAGGTCATTCGGATCAGGTCGGGTCGTGTTAGGTCAGGGCGGGACCCAGGAACTCCAGCATTGGCAACGCTCCTGCTACCAAGCACCATTCAATGACCGGTAGGTGCAGGATTGGATTGGATTGTGGCTTTACGACGCCCTCGGCAGCTGAGGCCATATGGCGTCGCCTGC
Source organism: Imbricaverruca yamaguchii (assembly GCA_034440575.1). NCBI lineage: Eukaryota > Metazoa > Arthropoda > Thecostraca > Neoverrucidae > Imbricaverruca > Imbricaverruca yamaguchii. The sequence continues at coordinate 512,039 of JAOTOL010001660.1, forward strand.
CTCTCACCCTGGCAGGAAGAGCGGGCATTGCGGGGAATCGAACCCCGTACCTCTGGCTTGCCAGACGCTCAGCTGAACCACTGAGCTAGCGAAGCCCCAACCGGTGGGTGCATTTGAAGGACAGCTGTTAAAGACCCAGGACGACGAAGGTCACTCGGAAGATCAGCGACAGCCACCACGCTCAGTTGTAGAGCGCATATCATCACGAGCACCTTACGCCGTGTGAACATGCAGGGACGCGGCGAGTAAACTGTTGGCGCGCTGTCCACTGCTATACCTGGATCAAAGATCGACTTTCAGGGACTTTAAGGCGCGGCGGCAACATCCGCCATTTTGGACCGATGCTGGCCAATTACGAAATATATGTGCTGTCACACGACTGACATAAAGACATAAAATATCAGTGCAACTATGAGCCACCGGGACCCTTCTTGGTTGCACTCTCGACACTGAACCAGTTGCCCACCAAATCCGTCGATCAGCCCTCCCTGGAATACTGAAAAGCAAGCTCTCTATTCTTATAATGATCGCCTATGCTGTTTTTAAAGGTGTTCGGTGTGCTGCTCCTGACAATGGTTTCTGGCAGCTGATTTCGGTGTTCTACTACCCTGTTAGCGAAGAAAGACTGTCTCAATATCGTCCTGTTGTGATTAACATTAATTTTCAATTGATGATCTCTAACTACATCATATCTGTTAAATTCAAACATTTCCCTGAGGTATACTTGTTCATGACCATGAACAAATTTAAAGACCTTGATGAGATCTCCTCTCGGGCCTTCTATGTCTAAGAGAAAACATATTTGATTTCTTCATTTTTTCCTCAGATCCCAGGTTGCCAGTTATGCCTTTAACCATTTTTGTTGTCCTCTTTTGTACTCTCTCAAAAAGCCAACAACCTTTTTGATAACTAGGGGACCAAGCTAGGACACAGTATTCCGAATGTGGCCTGACATATACACACTAAAGCTTCCTGATGACCTCCTCACTTTTGTATGATACGTTCCCATGTATTGCCTTAATCATTCTTAGAGCTTTCTTCCTGGCCTCTTTGGTCTATTCTGATGCCCCCAGTTTTGGCATGCCAGCGCTTCCTTCAATAGTCTCCAATCACTTCGATGTAGACCGCAAATGGCGCAAGTTTTAGTGTCCACCGAAGAGACACTGTCCAGAGCCGAGTTAGATGGTGCGCAGGTTCGCCAGAGTTGGCATGCTTAGCTTAAACATAGCTGATGCAAGGTGCAGCGAGCGCCAAAATCAACTGCAAATATCCATACCTCGAGCAGAAACCTTTGTACCCGGTGAGGTTATCATCTCCGCATTATACAGACAGGACGCTAACTGGGGGCACCCGCGTTCACGAGGAGCTGGTCATTGGTTTTACGACAAGTCGACCGTTGAGTCATGTAGCGTCGTCAATCTCTCGCGCCGATTGGTTGCCGGCGAAGAGTAGCGACAGGTGAGACTCGAACCCACAACCTTTCGATTATGAGACGGGCAATTTACTCCTAGACTATTCGTCCCCTTCACGAGGCCACCATGTCAACTGATCAAGTGGTTTGTTTCACGATCGTCGTCACAACCACATCAATCCGACGACCGATTCACCAGTAGCATGATTCACCGGTGGCATGAAATCAGGAGAGGCAGAAAATAAAACGTGCAATTGCCATATTTTTCGACATTTTTAGTTGCATTGCTATTTTGAGCAGAAACACAGGGAAAGATCAGAGAATCAAATTAATCATGACAGATTGGTGATAGGAGTGCAATATTATTACCAGTTATATGTCATTTACCATCCAAATCTCGAGATTTGTGGAACATCTGGAAATGCCCAAACATTCGCAAATATGGACATGTGGTCAAGTTTAATGTTGCTCACCGATGCTAGGTATGTACCCGCCAACCCGACCGTGCGAAGGTTAACATGAGAAACGTGGCAAGCGGTCCTGCAGGGGGACCCTGGCAGTGCCTCAGAGGCCTCCACTGTCTATTCCGGGGCCCCTCGGCCCAATCAATGTTCATCACGTGCTCCTTTGTCTACGCAGGGTCCCCTCGTTCGTCAAAGAAGATGCATCGGGGGAAATGCGACCGCCAGGGCCCATCAGCTAATCGGTTTTTGGGCAATCAGCTGCCCTTTGGAGGGGGCATCGGAAAGGAACTGACCTGCTCCAGACGAGTCCCAGGCATATACGGTTGGCAGGGGAGGAGGCAGGTGCTCTTCCTTGTTTTCTGCCGGCTCCCCTGACACTCCACTTCCCTCAGTTAGTCGGCACAGGTTAGTTGGTCACGAGCTTCATGGATCTATACGGCGGCCAAAGGGATGGCGGATACTGGAGTATGCGACCGCGGCTGGCACCAAAGGCGCTTTTTTTTCAAAACGACGCGTGGTAGAAGGCCCATGCAGCTATATTCCCTCCTCCCGCCAAGCTTTTTTGATGGGGCGTTTTTCGCATCTCCTATCCAGGATTAGTTTTCCAATCATTCAATAGATGTCGCTAGTATCGGTCGGTGGTCGCAAACATCAAAGTGCCGCCCGGGAGTTTCCGATCGGTTTACTATTATCCAACGTACAATAATAGCAGCCATTGCAGGGTAACACAGTAAAGACCACCCAGCTGGAACTTGGTAGCAATTCCATAATGCTCTGACGAAATGCAGCTGCTTCCATGGTCAGGTTCACTGGCGGATCCAGCGAGGAGCAATCCCGGTCTCCCCTGAAGCGCTTAAAAGGTGGGGTGTGGGCAGGGTGTCTTTTGGCCTCCAAATCCAACAGCAGTAAACTAAATTAAAATACAGGAACCTTCGCCGACGTTACAATATATCGTCCCGGATGAAAGAATCCCCAATGTTCAACGCATTTTTATACAATTGCTTGGAAGCCCAATATTGTAGCATAGTAGATTCTGACACACATCGAAAGTTCTATGCTGCTCGAGTCCTGCTTACAAATCATGTTGTCATTATTACTTGTAATAGGCCCTTTTCCCAAATAGTGGTCAAAATCCGGTGCTTTTAAACCAAGAATAGTCAGAGGATGGGCACCCTCGACAAACCCGCTCGACCCATCACTTGATACAATTACTAGGCACGCCACTGGAGGAGGGGAGGGGGAGGGCGAAGCCGAAAGCTTCCTCCCCACTGCAGTGGGGAGGCAGACCCCCACTGTCCTAGCCCACCAGTGGTTCTGGTGGGCTAGAACCGCCAGTGGTCAGGTTCAAACCGAACTTTGCTGTACGGACCACTTTTAACCATAGCGGCGAAGTTCTGCAAAAAGTGAGACCCCAAGATCAAACCCTCCTACCTTCTCCGCCGCACTGTGCTCAAACGACTCCCTCCGAAACAACTGACACGCGTCCGTCTAACCGGACGCACGTGTTGGCGGCCGGGCGGCGCAGCGACGGCCCCGGCTCGGTACACATGTGGCCGGGTCAGATGTGCGGTCACACACGTGGTCAGCGCCATCCGCGCCGGCGCGGCGGCGGCGGCGCGCGCCACCGACCGGGCCACCAAAAACGTCCAGGTGACGTCACTGCCGCAAGCCAGCTGTCCGATAAAGTCGACGGCCCGGCCGACCGCCGCCAGTCGGAGCGGCCCGGCAGCGCTCGGTGACACGGTGCAGTGTTGTTCGCGCAACGGCAGCGGTGGTGTCGCTACGTCGGCCACATCCTGAGAGCAGTGCTACCGCAGCTGTGGGCGCACCCTCACCGGTGATATCGCAACGAGAGGCGCAGCTGCAGTGCTACTGCGACCAGGGGCGCACTCGCAGCATTGGCACTGCAGCCACAAAGGAACAGCGGTGGTAACGCAACCAGGGACACAGTCGTAGTAGGCGGCGCTCGTGTCGCTGCCAGGGGCGTAGCTGCAACAGCGGAGCAGCCAACAGTGCAGCGTCGGTGCCACAGCGGCAGCGCGATTCGGCGCCAGCAGCGCCAGCAGCGACAGACGGCGACAGCAGCGACAGCAGCGACAGCAGCACCGGCGCCATGACCGTGCAGATGCGCGAGCAGTGTGAGCTGCTGGCGGAGGTGGGCGCGCCGGACCGGCCGGCCGACTTCCTCAGGAAGTGCATGTGCGTGCTGCACGGCGTGTGCGCCGCCGGCCAGACGACCACGGCTCCGCTGGCCTCGACGGTGCCCAGCCTGCCGCAGGCGGCCGGCCAGCTGGGCGTCGCCGCCTCCAACGCGACCGAGTCGGCCGACGACGACGACGACGACGATGACCGGCCCGAAGACAACCTCATCAACTCCGACGTGTTCATCTACGTCATCGTGTTCATCGTGATCGTCTACTTCCTCACGTTCCTCTACCTGTGCATGAAGAAGCGGCAGCGCGAGGCCGAGGACATCGAGGCGGGCCTCGGTCGGCAGCGTGGAGCGCGCTCCGCCGACCAGGACCGGCCGCCGGCATACGACGAGGTGGTGCACGACGGCGCCCAGGGCGGAGACAAGGCCGCCGAGCCGCCCAGCTACGCCGAGGTGCTGGCGCGCAGCCAACAGCTGGGCAAGCCCGACCAGCCGGCTGACAGCTGACGGCACCAGCTGCCACAGCCGGCCGACAACTGACGGCACCAGCTGCCCACAGCCGGGCGACAGCTGACGGCACCAGCTGCCACAGTTGGCCGACAGCTGACGGCACCAGCTCCCACAGCCGGCCGACAGCTGACGGCATCAGCTGCCACAGCCCGCCGACAGCTGACGGCACCAGCTGCCACAGCCGGCCAACAGCTTATGGCACCAGCTGCCACAGTTGACCGACAGCTGACGGCACCAGCTGCCACAGCCGGCCGACGTCGCCGACAGTTGTGATGGACGTGTGCGAGTGCTCGCGTAAGGACGCCCAACCGGCGAGTCGGTGCTGTGCCAGTGCAACAGAGTGATTGTGGCTCGTGCTTTACACCAACATACCGTATGTACAATACACGTTATTTTGTGTAGCTACCGTGTGGTCGGGGGGTGTGTCGGCCGGTGGGCGTTACAACCGGAAGGTGTCAGGGTGGATGTTACCACCGGAGGACCATAGGATCCGTGAGTGATAGGTCCAGTGAGGGTAGGGCTAGCTTGGCCTGGGTGTATAGGGCTAGCAATGAGGGCTAGCTTCGCCCGATATCTCTAACCTTGAGACGAGGTGACTCGGGTTGGCGCCTCAGCACATTATTCATGCACATGCATTTGCAATTTATCGCATCTGCAATTACTGCTTGCAATTACGCCAGCTAACATGCCATTTGCATTCGCATGGATTTAATAGGGACCCAATGGACCCTATGCATCTACATAAAAGTAGACGATTTGCAGGACGGTTCACAACGTCACCGGTGAGGAAAACGTTCGGTGGCCAGACATGGTACGTTCTGCGGTCCGGTCGGTGAGCATTTGTCCGGTGGCTCCCGGTGTGAACCGGGTCCCGCACGTCAGCGGCCAGGCTGCCGTCGGAGGCCGGTCGGGCTGGGGGTGGGGGCGGGGCCGCCTGTCGCCGTCCCCGCCCCGCCCCGGGGCTCGGGAAAATTGCACCGGGGCACCCAACGAATAATGCTGGGACCCCAAAGATTTGAGTCAAGGGGGGATAATAACAGTAGGCTCATAAAATTCGCGCCGAAGACCGAGAAATCGCGCCGAAACCACCACAGATCGCACTAGGACCACAAGAAATCCCTGTCGGAATCCCTCCAAAATTGCGCGTGGCCCCAAACAAGTACAGTGGGACCAAGACAATTAACGCAGGAGCCGAAAAATCGTGCCAGGCACCGAAATGTACCAACCGGGTTCAAATATCAACCAGACCTCAAAATCATGCGTAACGAGCCACACACATTTGCGTCAGGGGCCCAAATAAGTATAACGGGATACTAACAGCACACCGGGAGCCTGAAAGTACACCGATAGGTTTCGACAAACCGGATCCTGCAAAAAAGCGACGGGACTTTACATTGAGCGATGGGACGACGGCAGGCCCATAAATAAAGGTATCGGAAGCGCTCAAAAACACAACGGAGACCCTCAAAGGGCACCGGAGCGAGAAAACAGGCATGAGGGTAAAAAACAGACCGAAACTCGCAAAACGCGACGTGGTTCCAGTGGCAAGCCGAAGTTCAGGCAAAGAGGATAATTTTCCCCATCCCCTAGAGGTGATAGGTCCCAAAGAATCGGGCCGAGGCTTGGCAAAATTGTGCCGAGGACCCACAAAATGATGCTGAGGATTTTTTTTTTTAAATCGAGCCAGGGCCGAGAAAATATCACTGTGACCCGAACAAAATGAAGCCACAAAGCATGTAGGGACACTGAAAAATCGCTTTGGAGCCCAAAACCTCGCGAAAGAGATCCCAACAGAGCGCGTAGGGAATTGAAGAAGAAAGTGGGGCCCACAAAACCTTGCGGGACACAACAACGCGATGGTCTCGGAGACTGATCTGGAGCCACAATAAATCACACCCAAGTCACCAGGTACAATATGAAAATTTTCTCTAACATGGCAGCGGAATTTCCCTTCTGTCCAAAATTCGGAATGCAAAAAAAATGTATGCGGCCCGGCCGGTAACATTCTGTCGCTCTGAGCACATGTGAACGGAAGTCTTGGGAGAGAACGGGCGAAAACAGCGGCCGCGAGATTTTCAGTAGGAACAACAGGTGCCGTCACGCTGTGGATATCTGATCGATAGTAGCCGTGTCTGGTCAACCGCAGGTATGTCAACGATTTGAAGCCAATGTGTAGTTTATGCAGTTAATTAGCTCGGCCCTCAAAATGTAGACAGTAGTTTAGTGATCAGTGTAGCATCCACTAGCTCGCCGCCCAGGATCAAAATGTATCGATCCACTGGCCGCCACTAGCACCCTGGCGCCGCCTTCACAGCACACCGCCCCTCTGGTCACGTCTCCCCCTCCCCTGCTGCCCAGACATCAGTGTAGCATCGATCCACTAGCCGCCACTAGCACGCTGGCGCTGCCTTCACAGCACGCCGACCCCTGGTCACGTCTCCCCGCCCCCCCCTTGCTGCCCAGACATCAATGTAGTATCGATCCACTGGCCGCCACTAGCACGCTGGCGCCGCCTTCACGGCACGCCGCCTCTCTGGTCACGTCTACTACACGGCTCTGGTGTCCCCCGGGCAGGTCAGGAAGCATGACCATGGCGTCTCCCGGGCAGGGCACATAGCACGACCCTGGTGTCTATCGGCCAAGGTATGGAGGATAACCCTGGAGTCTCCCGGAGAGGGTAGGCAGCACGACCATGACGCATTCCTGACACGACAAGGAGCATGATCGCGGCCTCTCCCGGGCAGGGTATGGAACCTGTTCATGACGTCTCCCGGAGAGGGTGGGGAGCATGACCATGACGCATTCTTGACACGACAAGGACCATGATCGTGGCCTCTCCCGGGCAGGGTGTAGAACCTGTTCATGACGTCTCCCGGACAAGACACACAGCAAAGCCCAAGCGTCTCCAGGTAGCCGGAGTTGTTCATCACGCGACTGGACAGCTTTGGCAGCAGTCATTACCATGGATTAGGTGAGAATATGAGGGTGCGTTCGGATTTGTTCGCCAGGTAACCGGATAGGCTTAGCTGCAGCTGCTCAGCTCTGTTTGTACCACCAATTCATACTGTGTGAATTGGTGGTATTACTGTTGTATTACCTTACTTCTTATTGTGGTATTACCCTACTTCTAATTGTGGTATTACCTTACTTCTTATTGTGGTATTACCTTACCTCTTATTGTGTTACTGTTGTGCAGTGTTTCTGCACAACAGTAACCTTATGGTATTACCTTACTTCTTATTGTGGTATCTAGATCCGACACCAAGCCGACGTGCGCCATGCGGGCCCTGAGCCGGGCCATACGACCACGCTGCACCGCGACGCTCAACATAAACACGCGCCGAACACGAACGCGACACGGGACGACTGGTGCCTGCGCCAAATACAATCCGTGGGTGCAAACCCAGCTCCGTGCCAGATCCAGTGCGCAGAAACGGAACGGTACGCTTCACAGAAAGGTTCCGTTTCGAGGCTGCGCGATCTGCTTTTGTGTGGCGCAACCTAAACATTGGTGTCGAACGCTGAGATAGAGCATATCGTCGTGGAGCAGTGTTCAGGGTTCAACACGCCGCCAGAGTGATGTACGAGTGGCGCTTGGCGGGTGTACTATCACCCTCCTGGACCTCATGTTATCATCACACAGTTATGTACCACTGGCGTAATATGGGAGTATTGTCGTCCCTATGGACTTCGTGTATAGAGTATTGTTGTCCTCACGGACTGCGTGTATAGAGTATTGTTGTCCTCACGGACTGCGTGTATAGAGTATTGTTGTCCTCACGGACTGCGTGTATAGAGTATTGCTGTCCCCACGGACTGCGTGTACAGAATATTGTTGTCCTCACGGACTGCGTGTATAGAGTATTGCTGTCCTCACGGACTGCGTGTACAGAATATTGTTGTCCTCACGGACTGCGTGTATAGAGTATTGCTGTCCTCACGGACTGCGTGTACAGAATATTGTTGTCCTCACGGACTGCGTGTATAGAGTATTGCTGTCCTCACGGACTGCGTGGACAGAGTATTGTTGTCCTCACGGACTGCGTGTATAGAGTATTGTTGTCCTCACGGACTGCGTGTATATAGTATTGTTGTCCTCACGGACTGCGTGTATAGAGTATTGCTGTCCTCACGGACTGCGTGTATATAGTATTGTTGTCCTCACGGACCGCGTGTATAGAGTATTGTTGTCCTCACGGACTGCGTGTATAGAGTATTGCTGTCCTCACGGACTGCGTGTACATAATATTGTTGTCCTCACGGACTGCGTGTATAGAGTATTGCTGTCCTCACGGACTGCGTGGACAGAATATTGTTGTCCTCACGGACTGCGTGTATAGAGTATTGCTGTCCTCACGGACTGCGTGTACATATTGTTGTCCTCATGGACTGCGTGTATAGAGTATTGCTGTCCTCACGGACTGCGTGTATAGAGTATTGTTGTCCTCACGGACTGCGTGTATAGAGTATTGCTGTCCTCACGGACTGCGTGTACATAATATTGTTGTCCTCATGGACCGCGTGTATAGAGTATTGCTGTCCTCACGGACTGCGTGGACAGAATATTGTTGTCCTCACGGACTGCGTGTATAGAGTATTGCTGTCCTCACGGACTGCGTGTATAGAGTATTGCTGTCCTCACGGACTGCGTGTATATAGTATTGTTGTCCTCACGGACTGCGTGTACATAATATTGTTGTCCTCACGGACTGCGTGTATACAGTATTGTTGTCCTCACGGACTGCGTGTATAGAGTATTGATGTCCTCACGGACGGCGTGTATAGAGTATTGTTGTCCTCACGGACTGCGTGTATAGAGTATTGATGTCCTCACGGACTGCGTGTACAGAATATTGTTGTCCTCACGGACTGCGTGTATAGAGTTTGGCCTCACGGACTGCGTGTCAATATTGTTGTCCTCACGGACTGCGTGTATAGAGTATTGTGTCCTCACGGACGCGTGGACAGAATATTGTTGTCCTCACGGACTGCGTGTATAGAGTATTGATGTCCTCACGGACTGCGTGTACAGAATATTGTTGTCCTCACGGACTGCGTGTATAGAGTATTGCTGTCCTCACGGACTGCGTGTACATAATATTGTTGTCCTCACGGACTGCGTGTATAGAGTATTGCTGTCCTCACGGACTGCGTGGACAGAATATTGTTGTCCTCACGGACTGCGTGTATAGAGTATTGCTGTCCTCACGGACTGCGTGGACAGAATATTGTTGTCCTCACGGACTGCGTGTATAGAGTATTGCTGTCCTCACGGACTGCGTGTACATAATATTGTTGTCCTCACGGACCGCGTGTATAGAGTATTGTCCATGTGGAACTCGTGTATACAGCATCGGCGTTACTATGGACATCGTGTATAGAAAATTGTCGCCCCTATGGGCCAGGTGTTATCATCACGAAGTGCACCTAATTTGACGAGAGTTAGTTCAGATATTTTCTATCATATTGAATACCTGAACTTGGTACAGCATAATATAATATAGGCAAAAACTGAGACACGAGCGTCTGGACAATACCAAACATGGACAACAGCAATCAGTTACTGGGGTGTTACTTGGCTACTTACAGGCGGAATCAATGCCAAAGAAGCAAGGGTTCGAACTGAAACCACTCTGTATGCCTTTCGTGAACAGATGTTCCCATAGGCGCAGGATAAATTACGTATCATATCATAAGAATAGCATGCGTTGTTGTATGGAAATTACGTGGGGAAGTATTGAATTTGCCCAGGAGGCCACATAATGTGACAGACCTATTGGACGCCATGCTGTTTCGAAAGCATTTAGAAGCCCCTCAGATACAAATTGATACTTGTCGGGGCACGACACCCATGGGAGCATCTACCTTTCAATGTCCCAACACACAATACGATAATAGTTTGCATTACTGCTATGGGATTTGGATAGAACTAGTGTTAAATCTGATTGCAATGCCGGATTGCACATTTCCCCATCGTCCAAACAACATTTCCCCAGCTTGTATTTGCACATCGGCCGGAACTTGTGGAATCTATCCGAGAAGATTGGACGCCTTGTCGGAAGTTGTCCTCATCCCCTCCCCTCCCTGAAACCGATCGCCTGGAGCTGCCATTAAACCTATCTACCGCTATCAACAACCATGGGTTCAAGACCCTCAACAAACATGGTGCTTACCTGTCCATGGGCGGCGACAGGAAGGGAGGTGGGACACTAGGGGCATGAGCTCTTCTCACATGTAATGGTGGTTCCCCTCTGGCCAGTAAAGGAGCCCTTTGGGAAGTGCACCTAATCCCCTCCCCCCCCCCCATTCAACGAATTTGTCTGCCGAAGGCTCCCTTCCGAGGAAGGAAATGTGCTCTGCCCCATGCACATTCCTGAATCCGCCCCTATACCTATCCAACTATTATCCATTTCACACGGGCACAGTTAGATCAACACTGGATGGAGGGTAACCCATGATGCCCGTAAAGCCCTTACTGACCGGGGGTGGGGGTGGGGCGTCGATGTGCTGGTAGCAATATCAGCACGTTAACGATACGTTTCATTCCAGCGGGATGTGCAGCCAATTAAATTATTATTGGCCTAGTGATGGCTATTTGTGGTTAGGTTACATCCGGTTCCGAGTACTAGATCATAACGGCTTATTGGGCACACCCAGCAGTTTTTGAACGGAAATCCTGCGACGGGAAAGGTTGATGAACACCGAATGAGCGCTTCAAAGTTACCCAAACTAGTGCTCGATCAATACCGAATAATTCAACGTCCTTGGCCAGACCAACCTTGTACCATGTGGATGGTGGAATTACATACACTACCATGATTGAGTTGCTTGCTGCACCCCGTTAAGCACCAGGCATGCATGACGCATGAGGTTATTCTTGGGAAAATTAAAATCCGATCTTTTAGCAAGTAAAGGTAGAAGAACGTATTCCATAGAAAGTACGTTAAAGCCTATGAACGTCTCGTGTTCTGTTTGGCAAATTTTTAGACATGCTTTTCAAATATTTACTGACATATGGTGATGAATCGAATGCAAGGTATTTTTGCACGTTCATTGCTCATCACTAACATGGATTCATGCATAATTGAGCCTCAATATCCGCATCGTATTACTGCGTAAAGGAGTAGGACATTGGTATGGAATAACAGAGAAATGCATTCCATTTGAATTCATTGTCTTCTGCACATTATTGGCGTTGCCTTTCATTCGTAAATTAGATCCGTGGTTAGGTGTCAGTTAGGTGTCAAAAGCACGTATCTATGTTTCTACATTTTCCAGTTAAGTTCTGTCTCACTTTGTTTTCGCTCGATAGCAATTACTCGAAAATTTTAAAACGTGCATGTTTACAAAGTCAGCTGGCTATTGATTATTTGGGCTTAAGAGCGCACCGACTACGAGGCCATTTAGCGCCCATAAAGTCAGCTGGTTGATATGATTCGCTAGGCATTATACGGCTTTGCGCGCGATCTTCGGCACCACAACAGGCTGGTTTGTGATATGTATGGGAATTATTTGAGGATATTCCAAAATGTGTTTGGTGTGAAAAAAATGAGGGATGCTTCTATATTCAATATAATGATATACATAATGTCTATGGTGAATAATGAAATTTATTGTCGCTTGGACACTTCACGAGTAGCTTGGTAGGGGAAGACTGGGTAGCATCGCCCTAGGTGAAATACCATCCATTTCTTTCCCTAAAATAATCTAGCCAAAGGAAGATTAGCTGACTGTCTTCCCGATTCCAGGTACTACACGAACCGCACAGAAGAGGAAAACTTTTTGAAGGAACAGGTTTTCTAGTAATAATATTGCATTATCCATTTTCTTAGCATACTATTATAAGAACAAACCGTTTTATCCATGTCTTTTGGTCTCAAAAAGCATGATTACTAAGTCCAGCGTGTCTATGATTACCGTTGTAGTGTCTATAATTGAGAGCAGGTAAAGTTTTAACACCAATATGCTCGCTACAAAATCGTTTCAGTTGTCAATCATCGAGCAATCGAGGTGACGCCGCCCACCTTGACGGAGATATCTCGCACCAGTCGCTCGGAATAAGGGTGGGGGACTTGGCAATGTGACCCTCCCATGGTGACGTGGCACCACTCTGGCCGGAAAAGGCGTCCCTCCGGCAGGCTTCAATGACCACCTCCTCACCCGCTTCTAGGATTCGTTTTCTTAAAGCCCAGGACGCCCCTCTCAGAGGATTAAGTGTTCTCATGAAATGGAAAACACCTCAGGGTTGGTTGGTTATTGGTTTTACGACACATCGACCGTTGAGTCATGCAGCGTCGCCAATCTCTCACGCAGATTGGTCGCGGGCGAAGAGTAGCGGCAGGTGAGATTCGAACCCACAACCTTTCGATTGCGAGACGAGCATCTTACTCTCAGGCTACTCGTCCCAGAAAACACCTCAGGGTAATTTCCTCCAGTCAGTGTTCACGAGTTCACCCACCGATCCTCACCAGCTCAACGAATTTTCCACCGAATGCGCTACTGCAGGAACTTCCACAGTAGCGCCCATCCGAGAAAATGGCGCTCGTCCAGATGACTATCACATCCTCTTTAGGATCGTCGACGTGAGCAATTACCCGCATTCAATTTTCCTCACTCAATACGGCAAAAAGGATCGCGGAAATCGACCAGACCTGAGGCCAGTAAACTTCAGCATCGATTACAATCTAGAGAGAGCGGAGTTATTAACGAAAAAACGGCATGTTCTGATTTTGACATTACCACATTGCAACTACTCCGAATGACAGTTCTTCGAAAATTTTAGAGCATTGCTCTGTTCGGCCCATCAAAGGCTGATGACCTTTGATGATCTTGGCTTGAAACCGAAAGACCGATATATGCAAAACACATGCATAAAAGGGGGCAAATGTTTCGTATCTCTGTATCTACTCATTTTGCCACAATTCCTCAAATCCATGAGGAGATGAGGCTCTGAAGAGCCCGTCCCCCTATATCCTGGTCCGGAGAGAGTTGTATTTCTACAATATTTCGATTGTGAGACGGGTAACTTACCCTTAGACTACACACCCACCTCTCAAAGGTAATTAGTCCCTCAACGAATTTCATGAGCCATCCAGTGATTCATGCAGCTAAACACGCCTTGTTAAATCGAAGACGAATAGTAATTTATAAATAGTTATCCAAGACTTCGTTGGCATAAAATGAGCCTGCCACAAAAAGTTGTATGTCTTTAAATGGTAAGCAAAACTTCGGTAAATGCATAGGCAGCATTATCCGGTGGGCAAGAAATCAGATCTCGCATACTTGCTCCGAACTAATTAGTTATTGTTAGGAAACAAACCCAAGAAGCCAAAGGTCCACATGAACGTTTCAACAGCAGGTTCATCTTGTGTAGCGCTCTACAATAAAAAAATCCGAAAATGCTTAGAGAGTCGGCCCTACCCCGGGTTCCCATACACGCATGTAGAAAAGATATCAAATATATCGATAACAGAAAGCTATGTTATACGTCAAATTGCACCCAACTATACGCATCTGACAGCACTGAGCGCACGGATGTCCGCGTCAATGTGTGCATTACACAAATAATCAAGTAACCCATTCGTTTACTGAAGGTGATGTATCTAGAATGATCTATGCTGCTAAATATCTATGCTGAGCATTGCTCTGTCTCTGTATGCCACTCATAACTGCAGCCGATAAACACAGATGGCTCAATGCATTCAGCCCACGGTTTGCGCGCAGTCCGGTGTTGTTTTCCGGTCTTAGCTGGAGAATACTGTGCACATGCACCCTAGAGCAGATTGACTAGGCGGACTGCATACTTCACGCCAGCATACCCTATAATTGTTCCAAAAACCGAAGGTCTCTGTGGCTGCACTTCCGGATTTCAGACAGAAAGCAGAAAGAATGTTCCAGCACGCGAAGCTCAGCAGCGTGTAGGGTGACCGGAATGCTCGTGGGAACCCAAACGTGTCTCCTGTCCGAGTAAGCGTCAGCTCGCTCGGACTTCGACTTGGCTGGCAGCCAACCTGCAGACAATGCATACCTGATGCCTACACATTGCGTGCAATGCCTGCACGGTATGCAGGCCTGTTGCGTCAGCCTCAACTCTGGGAGGCCGTGGCATTTCTGGACCAGTGTGGATACGGGCCAATATCAACAGATGATCATGAACCGAAGCTTAACGCGGCAGTAACCAGGGGGGAGCGATGGCAGGGCGCAATGGTCCCTCATGTCGAACATTTGCGATAACCTGAAAACGCGTTGAGACAGCTCAAATAAATTTTCAAAAGCTATGAATTGATCAATTCTACGCCTTTTGCCAGAGTAATATGTCGTTGTTTTGTTTTTATGCTTTACTTTGAAATTCCGGAATATCAGAGTTCTTTATATATATAATGATAGAAAGGCACTCGGAAACATTTCACCTGGATTCAAAATTTGGAGACCAGAAATGACTGTTCAAGACATGACTATTGAAGCATTTTTGCACCAAAGATTAAGCATTTATCGATGTTGTCAGTAATGCCAGTGGTGGTGGTGTCAGTAATGCCAGTGGTGGTGGTGTCAGTAATGTCAGTGGTGGTAGTGACGCTCCACACGAGCTGATACACACATTTTGTGTTTCCTATTTGTATGTTCGATACATGCATGGTGTGCAATGGTATGTACCTGCATGCATAGCCAGTAAACAAAGAATGCATTGTTCTTACCATCACTGTAATTTGTACACGACTGCATGCCCCAGATCTTTTGAATGCCCATTTATTCATTTAAATCGGGTTGCTAGTTCTTGAGCTATGCATTTTTGAGACAGTTGACCAGGCACCGCCTGATTTTGCTGCCTCTGCCCGCTCACCGCATCAGGTGAAACCTGCAAAACTGCACACATGACAGATATATGTGGCACGTACGAATAACACAACAATTCGATAATCTAGCTTCTCTTTGCAAACTAAGATATACGTATGCATTTACCGATTATTCAACAAGGTCGTCGATTTGAGCTTGACCTTGCATGGCTTATGATCAAACAACAGCGCCTGCTCACGTGTCTGACACTTGAAATCACGGCTAAGCACTCCCACTTTATGTTTAGATGTCCAAATATGAAAAGCAATGGTGGATATTTCAGCTCTCATTTTGACTGCACTTGACCTTGCGGTCCTACGACTTGGTGCGGCACGCATGACATCGGGTACCTGCCCATGCAGCGTGCCTAATCAGTGTGCAATGACCTGACACCATGAAATAAACATTTGAGGACAACACGGTGTCGAGAGCCACATTTTATAGTACTTCACATTTTGAAGCTTTGGCCCGGACATATGACCCTGACATGGGCTTAAAACAATTTCTGAAATGTTCTGAAATCGCACACCTCCGCGCCATTGATATAGATTTTTTTTTTATCGGCTCATCCATTCTTGAGATAAGCATGGTAGGATATTATCCCTCTCCTCCAGTCAATGATGTGCGGCTGAGAAACCAGGTCAGCGGCGGGTTAGAGCTTCGTGGCCGACATGACCCAGCCGCTATCTGAACAACCCTGCCTCGGAGGAGGGCGGTTAAGTGGGTGTCGACAGCGCTGGTCGCATGCGCACCCGTTCCATGTGCGGCGCGAGCGCCGCGGTCCGCGATGAGTCTTGGCTGCGCACAAGGCACCCGACAGAAGAGTGCGTCCTTGAGAACTGGTTTGCCTACGTGGTGGATCGCTTGATGCCAGGCTGCATGCTGCAAATGTCCAAACCTGGCATGACTCGCTTGTCTTTTGATCATATCCGGAACAGGTCTAGCGCTAGTCGGGAATGTTCGCACGACGAGACTGCATCGTACATTGGCCCGGCCAGCGGCTGCCACTGGCCAGCCCAACAGGTGCTGCCCCGAACTATCACAGACCTGCCCCATGGGTGCTGCCCCGAACTATCACGGACCTGCCCAACAGGTGCTGCCCCGAACTATCACAGACCTGCCCCATGGGTGCTGCCCCGAACTGGCACGGACCAGCCCAACAGGTGCTGCCCCGAACTGGCACGGACCAGCCCAATAGGTGCTGTCACAGACCAGCCCAATAGGTGCTGTCCCGAACTGTCACAGACCAGCCCAATAGGTGCTGTCCCGAACTGTCACGGACCAGCCCAATAGGTGCTGTCCCGAACTGGCACGGACCAGCCCAATAGGTGCTGTCACAGACCAGCCCAATAGGTGCTGTCCCGAACTGTCACGGACCAGCCCAATAGGTGCTGTCCCGAACTGGCACGGACCAGCACAATAGGTGCTGTCCCGAACTGTCACGGACCAGCCCAATAGGTGCTGCCCCGAACTATCACGGACCTGCCCAATGGGTGTTGGCCCGAACTGTCACGGACCAGCCCAACAGGTGCTGTCCCGAACTGTCACGGACCAGCCCAATAGGTGCTGCCCCGAACTGCCACGGACCAGCCCAGCAGGTGCTGCCCCTAACTGCCACGGACCAGCCCAACAGGTACTGTCACGGACCAGTCCCATAGGTGCTGCCCCGAACTGTCACGGACCAGCCCAGCAGGTGCTGCCTGGAACTGCCACGGACCAGCCCAGCAGGTGCTGCCCCGAACTGCATGGAGAAAATACTTCGTAAACCGCCAATTCCGACCATGGCAAGTATTTACATTTCATGATTGGAGGAAAATCGGGGAAGGGGAGAAGAAATAGTCATGACAACTTGAGACGATGTTCCTAGTTTTGGCACCCAGCCACACGAATATCAGTTGATGATTTCTACGTTGATTCGTTTAGCATACTCTGCATACTCTGATAATTAGCATACTCTGATATATACTTAGCATACTCTGATAATACTCTGGAAAGTATTATATTCGGATGACAAACTAAAGGGCAACGCTGGTTATCCAGCATCGTCACAGCCCAACTCTCCTCAGCCCGTGTGAAGATTACGAAAACATTATTCACCCTTTTGTTCATCCACAAGCATGCAACGATCCAACATTCGGTCTACGGAAACCTTCGCGGTAGTAGTCCTCATACGACCCCGCGACTGGCCAACTGTTGCGGCATTGTGCCAACTAGCGTCGCCATGGATTTCGGATGCTCGGAATGACAGCCCTTTTAGATCGATTATATCCATACAAGACCACAGACATAATTTTAAACTAACAAAGATCGACAAAGAGGACAATACAGGAGCAGTGGCAGTGGCGGTGAGGGCACCACCCGTGCCGGTGTTAGCGACACAACGCTACAGGGCGACCACAATTCACTGTTGTTGTTGTTTATTGGTTGGTTCACAACACACTTTATGCACGTTCACGGCTAATGGCGCCGCCCACACTGTTTCGCCGGTGGGCCGCGGGATTGGGAAATATCCTGAGTGGCGCTGGAGTCGAACCCGGGACCTTTGGTACCCATAGCTCGACACCTTAACCACTCGGCCATCCCCGCCCCGACACAATTCACGGTCCGGTCCAACTGTTCAGTGAGTACACCCGACCTAGGCACCAGTGACCTTCCTGTCAGTGACGTCGGGACACCACACCAGCCAGTCGGTGCGGCACGTCTGTCCGACTGGGCCGGCGTGCTTGCGGCTGAGTCGTGTGCTTTATCGCAAGGCCGTATACGTCTTAGGCTGCCTTCCACTGCGCATGAATCAATATTGCATCAACAAACGTGATCCTAGGTGTCTTTGTGTAGTATTAGGGCTATGGAGATGCGTCTATAAATGGGTTGGGTTAGGCTGTTTCTGTGTGTAGTTTTGCATTATTCTTCATTATACATCATCACCCCACCAAACAGCCCTTTCAACACATCCTATATTTTGTTCAAGGATATACATCAGTGATATATATATATATATATATATATATATATATATATATATATATATATATATATATATATACATACATATATAAATAGCCAAAATGACTTCACATAATTTTGAATGGTTTGATATTCCTTTCGTGGTGAAATGGTTGTTTTTTTACATGCCACAACTTTACCTTCAATTGCTGATATATTGAAAAGTTCTCAGTTCCAATAGAAGTAATTAACAACTTGATTGGAATCATATCACAAAACAACCGAAAACAAATTAGCACTTGAGCTTTTTATGCACACATTCCGATATTGTGATACATCAGCGAAGCTTGGACAAAAACTGCATGTACCTATCCAGTATCTAACTTTTTCATCACAGGAATGAAAAACGCGGAAATTCGCACGTGATAAACCAGTGCAAAGCCCTCTTAAAGGTCTGTTTACGACGAGGCGGAAACCCGGCAGACTCAGAGACCAGGCAGAACCGAGCGAAACCGAACAGAATCGAGCGGAACCCGACGTCGGCGACGGCCGCACCCCTGACGTCACAGAATAAATGAATGACGTGCAATATATAATGCCTCGGGCGGGGGGGGGGGCGCGGGGGGGGACAGGCAATATAGTGGGCGTGGATGTGCTTGTTGTCTACCGCCCTTTTTGGGGGGGGGGGGGGGGGGACACGACCGGCGCGCCGCCGAATGGCTGGCTAGCACGGTCGTGGAGGAGAAAGACTATGTGCTTAATTACAATGCAGTCGATAAAAAAGTACCAGCCGTGCTCCTGAAGAGGCGAGGAGACCGGCGCGCAGGTAGGAGTGGTGGAGAGCACCTCCGCAGCACGGCCTGGTGTAAGCCCCTGAGGGTCGGAGGAAGGGGGAACGTGGGGGGGGGCGATACCACTCGTGGCCGCCTGACGAGCCACCTGCCTGTCTTGGGTGGCTGCGCTCACGCGTATTTGAAGCGGCGAGCCAACGCGCTGACGAGTGGATGGGATGATGAGGTGACTGCCCAGCTGCGGGCGATGGTCGCTGAGACGTCGCGCGAAGGACTGACGGAGGGGGGGAGATGAAGCCATCTGTCGAAGCTCGCTCGCGCTCGAGCCGCGCTGGAGGTGGACGGCGAGGTTGTCGAAGACGGATGGCTGCGCCCAAGCGAGAGCGCGCATATCAACATGGCCGAACTGGATGCCTGATTCGCGGTAAAATCTGGCCGTCAGCTGGAGCATGCAGAAACTGTATGACTGCGCTTGGCTAACGGACATGCTGTCGGGTGCGTCGCGCCTGAGAACAAAAGCTGCCAGTGAAATGCTGATCCGCCGACGGCTGGAAATAGTGAAGAACATCGTGACTGAGTATGGCCTGCAGCTGGACGTCCAGTTCGTCCCGTCGGCCGAAAACGGGCTGATGCACTGACCAGGGTGCCGAAGTGGCTGGCGTCAGCTGGCAACCTGCCAGTGTGTGGAGCCGCTGCTGCACCGCCGGAGCTGCCAGACCGGCGTCTCCAGGAACCGCAACCCCCGCTCCCCAATGGGGGGGTCCCCCCCCGTGGCGGTCTGCCGGTGCCGCAACCGGCTGGGGATGCGGGGGGGCGGGGGGGTGTTAAGAAGAAAAAAAAAAAAAACACGACCGGCGCGCCGCCGGAAACACGGGTACCAGCCGTGCTCCCTGAGGCGAGGAGACCGGGGGGAGGGGAAAGGTAGCCAGATCTACCAGACCAGAGCCGCGTCACGTCAAATGTGGCCGCGTCACGCCGACTGAACACTTGCAATCACTGGAAACGATGATACCAGGCTGGGCACCAGTGACTCGGCCACGTGAAGAACACCGGGCAATCTTTATAGTTTAGCGTGGACGCCAATGTCGAACAAAAAGTATGGAGGAACGATCACACGTTGATAGCATGGCCCTAGTGAAAGTCTAGACAACCAAACTATGACAACACACTTATCAATGGCACGTGCCCGCAAAGCCCATGAAACCCATTCTTCTAGCTTGCCACAATAAGTGGAATGGCAAGAATATCGGCGGAAATCGCTGTTGGAAACGCAAAACGTCCTCACTGAGATATAGCCTTAGCATACACACGTGCTGACCACATCGCGTAGGGAAGTTCAGTCACATGTTCGCAATACGTCATTCGGTGGAATTCCCCATGTGTGACACGGAGCAGAGTAGCACGGATATGACGCTGTATCACTGATAATATGAACACACATCCTTCCGGTGTGAGTCAGGTGACTTGAGTCGCACAATGCACCCGTACAGATCACCAAGAATCTTATTGGTGCAGTCCTGCTAATGAGGGCACAGCATCCCATACATGGCACTTCGTTCCAGAGTCAGGCAATTGCAGCTTTGCACGGTATTCTGCCGATTGGCTTTGGACGAAATGCATCAGTCCACTTATCATGTTGAGTCCACGATGCGATACTCCACGTTCGTCTCTTGTCCATGACCACCCGGCTGCCACGTCTTCCACCCGACCGGAACGGCCGGACCCCTCAGGCGAGACAGCCAGCAGGAGCTGCGGCTGACGTACTATGCGACGTAACACAATTGCCATTGCGACAGCTGATGCGTTGTGAGCCCGCACGGACGCTGATGATGCGGTCATGATGATGCGGTTATGATGATGCACTGGTGCGCATCACTGCAGATCAAGGTGCACGATAATCGAGTGTGGAGAAAGACGCTGTATCATTCTGGCCTTGAGGGGTGGTATGGGTGGCAGTCGGCAGCATGCCCGACACGGGTAGCAGGGGACTGTGACGGTCAGACGGCAGCGCTTCGTCGATAGTTGACAGGTGGCAGCAGGCCCGGTACGGGCGTCAGGACTGTGGAGGACCGGGGGGGACTGTGACGGTCAGACGGCAGTGCCTCGTCGATAGTTGACAGGTGGCAGCAGGCCCGGCACGGGTAGCAGGGGACTGTGACGGTCAGACGGCAGCGCCTCGTCGATAGTTGACAGGTGGCAGCAGGCCCGTCACGGGTAGCAGGGGACTGTGGAGGACCCGGCACGGGTAGCAGGAGACGGTGACGGTCAGACGGCATTGCCTCGCCGATGGTTGACAGTCGGCAGCATGCCCGACACGGGTAGCAGGGGACGGTAACGGTCAGACGGCAGTGCCTCGTCGGCAGCCTCTGGAAGAGGCCGCCGGCAGTATCTCATTGCGCAGCTCGTAACCAACGCCAGGCAATCAGTAAATAAGATAGCCGGCACGTCTGGAGATGGTCCGTCCGGAGGCGTTTACATGGAGCATGCCGAATGTATGGAGAAGATCAGCTTGGAGCCAATAGATGCCCAGACATGATGTTTGTTCGAGACATGCCGACGTGGGCTTCTCTGAATGATGTTGGTAAGTCAGCACACTGGGCCTCCAGAAATGCATTGGGTCGGTGTTGGTCGGTAGGGCACGGCTGACTCAGACGAGAGGCTACCGTCGGGTGCACAGCTGCCCAGCCTACCTCCGGCCACACAGCTGTCAGACCTTCTATCGAGTATATAACTGCCCGGCCTACCTCCGGCTAAATAGCTGTCCAGGCTACCTCCGACTACATAGCTGATCGATCTACCTCGGGTCACGCAGCTGTCCGGTCTACCGCCGGGTATATACCTGCCCAGCCTACCTCGGGTCACGCACCTGTCCGGTCTACCGCCGGCCACACAGCTGTCAGGCCTTCTATCGAGTATATAACTGCCCGGCCTGCCTCCGGCTAAATAGCTATCCGGGCTACCTCCGACTAAATAGCTGACCGACCTACCTCGGGTCACGCAGCTGTCCGGTCTACCGCTGGGTATATACCTGTCCGGTCTACCGCCGGCCACACAGCTGTCCGGCCCCCGGGTACACAGGTGTCCAGCCCGGCGCCAGTACTGGACACCAATCAATACCCCTGCCGTGAGCCTCGCACTCACGGTGGGCGGGTGGACCGAGCGATGAAGCTCTTGCCCACCAGATCAGCATGCCGGCCTGAGGCTGGCCTCTGCACAACCTGCCGCGGTGGCCGCTGATGCAGTCTCGGAATCCCATTCACGAACGGAAACACGGCAGTCGGCACGAGAACCAACCACACAACAGCCGACATCGAAAGGCCTCACACCAGGTGTCGCAGCAGCAACAGCAGCACCGAACCAGCATGACAGGGCTGTCGGCACAGGCCCTGACCGACCTGACCCGTTGGTTGGTTATTGGCTTTACGGCACATCGACCGTTGGGTCATGTAGCGTCGCCAATCTCTCCTGCCGATTGGTCGCGGGCGAAGAGTAGCGACAGGTGAGACTCGAACCCACAACCTTTAGATTGTGAGACGAGCAACTTACCCCCAGACTACTCGTCCCCCCTGACCATACCGGACACCCTCGGCAGCAGCGGGCCAGTGTGACAGGGTTGTCGACACAGACCCTGACCATACCGGAAGCAGACCAGTGTGACAGGACTGTCACACTGGCCGCGGGTAGACTCGGCAAAGGCCGTCGATTGTGAGATTAGAACCCACAATCTTGCGGTCAAGAGTCCGACGCTCTGCCAACTGAGCTGCCGTGGCCCCTGTGGTGGGGTTGTCGACACAGGCTCTGGTCATATCGGGTAGAGGCGCAGCGGCGCAGCGGCGCAGCGGCGGAGCGGCGCAGCGGCGGAGCGGTGCAGCAGCGGGCAGCGGTGCAGCAGCGGGCAGCGGTGCAGCAGCGGGCAGCGGTGCAGCAGCGGGCAGGCGACAGCAGAGTCGGGTTGCGTCAGCACCGCCAGTTCGGACGCACCCGTTCGGTTACCGGCCCCCTGTGCCGCCGCCAAGGCCACGTGCCTCGCAGCAACTGTCGTGTTTCAGCGACGACATGCACACTGTCGTATTCCGTGGGCGATCTTCGGTGCAATCGAAGGTCACTACACCGTACGTTACCGAAAAATAGAGTATAGCACCACTGTCCTGCTGTACTTGCCACGATACGTTTCGCCGCCTCCGTGCGACTGTATCTATGGCAGAATGTCAAAGGAGCAGAATGTTCAGTACATGGGTGGATAATTGCGTACATTTCCAGCGGTGCTTTTCCATTCCTTACGACAGGCCTGAAGATCTTCCGGGGTGATTTCCAATACGCAGGGGCTGATGCAGGAATTGCCGTGAGTAAGGTGGGGTGGGGATTTGTCTGGAGGGCCGCCATTTCTTCGGACGAACTCCTCTGGTATAATTTTACACGGACCACCGCCATCACTGCGGCTGTCTTAATCATGCACGGTCCGGTGCTCGCAATGTTCTCAGGCTTTGTCGAATGACTGCGAAAAACGCTGCCTTTACATCTTCACTCGCACCGCCTCAAGGAATGGCACATTAAATTTGTCAAGTTCACGACGCCTTTCCCCCAAGTACCATGGAAGAAATGAAATGCCTACGAAGTCTGTGAAGTACACTAATCATCGCTAAAGAGGAAGCGGCATCTGCAAGTATTACAACCTGCTGTCTCCCTCCCTCCTCACATTCAGAAGCGGCACCCCACAGTCGAGCCGGCTGATGCAGCCGGTAATTTCCTGCCCCGGGCTGTCACGAGCCAAGTCAGAGCTAGCACGTGTCAGCTCGGGTCTGATGTCCCGCCGCGACTCACTTGACTCACTCGTGCAGAATCGTGACTAGTGCACAAGCGCACTAGTCCGTGCGAATGTAAAACCGATCCATGATCTTCAATGCGTTTATATTTGTATCGCTTAGTAAGTAACGCAAACAGGGTACATTGAGAAGCGTATATAAAAGTGGTAAGAAAAGGAGCCGAGCATGATTGAAAGAGTAATTTAGTTTCATGGTTGTACAAAATATGCTGGGCTGTATGCTGTAGCTAAAATACAAAATGGGCTGTATGCTAGTGTCGTCGATTCCACATCTCTGAACTCGATTTAAAATAAATTGGATGTACTTTGCACACCATGATTAGCAGTATGAATATGTGAGTTGGATGTCATTCAGCTGATATCCTGCGTGACAGCTGATCCAGACCACGCTGGCGCAGTGACGCGGTGCGTGTTCTGGCGGCTTATTCTGTGCTCTGATGCAATGACTGGTTGGCTGAGTGACCTCGATGGACCACAATGACTTGCGTGACGTATGCGCATTTTCTGGGTTTATTTCTGACGTACGTATCATTATCAGACGATTGCCACCGGCTAAGGAGAAGTTGCCTAGGTGTAAGTTGCACGTATCACAATCGAAATATTGTGGGTTCGGGTTTAACCTGTCGCTACTCTTCGCCCACTACCAATCGGCGTGAGAGATTGGCGACGCTACATGACTCGACGGTCGTCACTCACGCCGTGTCGTGCATATATGATCTCGATGTTACACGTATTGCATAACGGCACTTCATGTTGTTGTGCAATACGTCCAATTGTCCTTAACCACCTTCCTCCCGGTCCTGCAGCCTCACACCGGGAGACAAAGGCCAAACGATGAAAAGTGCAGGGCTTGAAGTCACTAGCGTCACGCTATTACGACAAGATAAGGTAAACTCGATGTGTTCCCTTCTTTGCACATCGCCTTCAGTCACATTTGCGCCTAACATTTACCACGCGGCCAGCGTCACGGCCCCGCGGTCTGGTGCCGAGGCAGAGCCGGTCAGTGGTTACCTCAGGATCGCTGGTGGTGCAGACGGCCACGATACACCACTGCACCAGCGACAATCATGGCAGCAAACAGGGGACACAACCGAAGGTGAGACGCCGACTATCAACATGAGTGAAGGTTAGGCGCCGGTTAAGGACATGAGTGAAGGTTAGGCGCCGGTTAAGGACATGAGTGAAGGTTAGGCGCCGGTTAAGGACATGAGTGAAGGTTAGGCGCGGGTTAAGGACATGAGTGAAGGTTAGGCGCCGGTTAAGGACATGAGTGAAGGTTAGGCGCCGGTTAAGGACATGAGTTGAAGGTTAGGCGCCGGCTAAGGACATGAGTGAAGGTTAGGCGCCGGCCATGAATATCAATGAAGACCAGGAGCCGACTACGGACTTGAGAAGCTGGTGCAGTTAGTAGGAGCAATCACCAGCTAGCTGTTGCCTGCAGAAGCATTCATGAGCTAGCTGTGGGCAGAAGGATGCCAGTATATGTCAGAGGAGTGCATAAACCCTGGAGGAACAGCTCATATTCCGACATTATCAATTAACTTAGATTGCTACATCCCACACAAGCCGACGGAACGCGTCGGTGGCAGAGCGCCACAATCTGCAGTAGGGTGCACCGGACCAGTACCATATAGGAATTGCTCGCTACTGCAATTTCCGCCGCTGCAATTGTGCATTGCTTAACAAAAGCCGTATCGCACAGGTTCATACCGGGTCACTCATTGTATGTGCCAACACAGTCCCCGTATGCGTAGGCTGCGCTGACTCCTGTTGCCGTCCAAACTCGCTGATTTAGTTATGCCATCCTGGGCTAAGCTGACTTTTTGACCCGATCAGCATGTACACGCGCCTTCGTGCCCACTGCGTTTACTTGTGGTATGGAACACACGTGACAGCTACAGCTCTTGGAGAGCGCGATGACGCACGTCCTGCGCAATCGAGATGACGTCACTGCTCGCACAGACTGCGGGACGGAAGCGTTCCGATAACACTGACGCTTCTAGCGGCAAATGACAGGCATCAGCCGTGTGGGCTGTTCCTGCCTTATCTACTTAGTTCTGTCTAGGCTGGTGAGCCGCCACTTCTCAGACGGCTCCCGAACATAACTTCTGTACTATCACTCCGAGGGAGGAAGACAAACATGCGACATCGATGCCAGCACCCAGCTTTTACAGAGGTACGTGAACGCATTGGGTGTACATCATGACAATCGCATCATGCACACGACAATCGCATTCGCTTCGCTTGCCGGCGGGCAGTGATGGGCAGCCATTGTCACTTGCTGGCGGGTGGGCAGTGATGGGCAGCCATTGTCACTTGCTGGCGGGCGGGCAGTGAAGGGCAGCCATTGTCACTTGCTGGCGGGCGGGCAGTGAAGGGCAGCCATTGTCACTTGTCGGTGGGGAGTGTTGAAATCCGGTGATTCAGAAATGATGGTGGCAGATTTGGCCCCATCGACAGGGCAGCTAAGTTGGTCAGTAATTATTCTTTAAAAATAAAATAAAATAGTATCTCACTGACAAACATAGTGGTCCGTGGACTTTTTCAAAAATTGGAGTCTGCGACAATTCCAAATCAGTTTGCCCACCCCCATCGCAAATCCTAGGCAGGCCACTACCACGGCATGATATGATTTGACCTGTTGATGGCCCTGATCCCCCGCAATGGACTCAGCAGCCCCGGTCCACCACAGTGGAAGGTGTACTCCGCGACCCCGGCCGCCACAGTGGACGACGTGCTCTGCGACCCTGGCCCGCCACAGTGGACGGTGTGTACTTCACGGCCCTAGTCCGCCATAGTGGACGGTGTGCTCCGCGGCCCTGGTTCGCCACAGTGTACTTCATGGTTGGAGAAAACGGGCTTTTCCTGGATGTTTTCCATCCGTAACATTATCCTCTTCACAAAATTATTATCAGTGTTTTCCATTTGGACGTTTAATGTGTTATTCGACAATGAATTTCCCTGTGGTAAAGTGCTCCAGATTCACTGGAAACTGCAAAATGATATTCTGATGTCACAGGTGTGAATGAAGATATCCTCCCCGACCCTGAACTCGCCCAATCACAACTTTGGCTTCGCCCCTCCTTAATGTTAGACGCCAAGGAAATACTTTCACCGATTGTCGTCACAGTTCAGGTCTGCTATGCTCCGATACTCCATCAAGGCCGGTGCGTTTTAGCCTGCATCTAATCGCTGAAACAATATTATTTAAGCCGGTGTGTGCTTGTTGGTGTGTGGAGTGAGGGAAAGGCGCTGACGGTGACGATGACGATATATCCGAGCCCACTGTATGAAACTGCAGTCACATGCTATTACTCAGAGTTGTTATGTTGGAATGTACTGTGTACCACTCTTTTAATTATGTGACTTCACCAGTTACTGGACAATTTTCCTCGTTCGTGAGGAAGCTGAATAAACATAAGCATACACATCATGGAATACAAACTCAGAATTTCTGAGATCTGAAAATATAGTGTGCGAAATCCGATGAGTTTTTGGTGGGTGGGGGTACGTGTGTTCGCACTTCGCCCCCCTCCCAATGTTTTTAAAAATCGACACCCCTGGCAGCCATTGTCTCTTACCGGTGGGCAAGTCACAATGGCTGCTGTCTGGCTGCTGGGGGGGGGTTCTCAGGCTGGGAAACCACCGGGTGACGCACTCCACTGGTGTGACGTCACGACCGCCAGGCGACGTTCCACGTTGACCACGTCGGCGCGTGAGCCTTGTTGTTTGCTTGTTGTTGGTTTTACGACACATCGACCGTTGAGTCGTGTAGCGTCGCCAATCTCTCACGCTGATTGGTCGCGGGCGAAGAGTAGCGACGAGTGAGCGCGTGAGCCTCGTCGGAACATCAGCACCAGAGTCACACTCATTCGAAACCGTGATAGGTATGTGAAATACCTACAGGCAAGCTAGAACAATATCACGATGGGCACCTATGAAAGAAGGACCAATGTCGGGACGGACCAGAACAATATCAGGGTGCGGCAGGGTTCATGCTGGGTCCACTATCATATGGCATGACCTATTAGCTACACATAACGTTTGCAGAGCGACTGCCGAAGAATTACAATATCATGTGTCAACTGTTAACACCTACACAAGAGTATCATCTTCGTACCTCGTGGAATGCGGGACACCTCCAGCATGCAGAGCCCACAACAAAAGCTTACCTTTGCGTCCATCGAAATATATCGGGAAGCAATCTCTTCCCATGTCAAACTGCACGAGGGGAGTGCTAAGCTCGTCACGTGTCCCAATTACATCGGGAAGCAATCTCTTCCCATGTCAAACTGCACGGGAAGGGCGGGCTAATATCGTTATGTGTCTCAACTCTATCAGGAAGCAATCTCTACCCGTATCAAACTCCACGGGGGCTAATCCAGTCACGTGTCCCAACCCAATTCAGCAGTAATCTTTTGCCGCATCAAACTGCGCAGATGGCTAATCTCGTCCTGTATCCCAACCCTATCGGGAAGTAATCTTCTTCCGTGTCAAAATGCACCGAGGACTAATCTCATCCTGTATCCCAACCCTATCGGGAAGTAATCTTCTTCCGTGTCAAAATGCACCGAGGACTAATCTCATCCTGTATCCCAACCCTATCGGGAAGTAATCTTCTTCCGTGTTAAAATGCACGGAGGACTAATCTCATCCTATGGCCAGACTTTATCGGGGGGTTGGGGTGCAACCTCATCCCGTGTCAAGTTGCACGGTGGGGCTAATATCGTACTGTGTCCGACTTTATCGGGAGTGGGGTATGATCTCCTGCTGCATACTCTATACAGGGGAGCTCATTCTCAGTCGAGAACCCACTGGAAAGCTATGTCGTCCTCAGTTCAACCACAGGGGGCGCGCGACCCTGTCAAACTACATCTGAGAGCGACATTGCACGTGTCTAAACAACCCGTGAGCCACGTTTACATGGGATGGGGATGGCAGAGTGGTTAAGGTGTTGAGCTCTGGACACAAAGATACGGGTTCACCACTCGCACCACTCGGAACATTTCCCAATCTCGCGGCCCACCGGCGAAACAGTGTGGGCGGCGCCATTAGCCGTGCTCGTGCATAAAGTGTGTCGAGAACCATCCAATACAACAATCATCAAACATAAGCCACGCTTCCACAATGAAAACCTACCACAAATCGACCCCACATCTGCCAAGCTACCAAGTGGTAACTCTATCTTCCGAAAATCGTCACCAAAGAGGACGATTGCCATCAGATCAGCCGCATGATGAAGCACTGTTCAGAGCCGGGCGGACGACCGTCACCCACTAGAAATGCTACACTACCACAGTGGGCACTGGACGTCACGCCTCTGACGGGGCACTGGACGTCACACCTCTGGATGGTGCCGCAGTAGCGCCACACCCACCACCCACCGCACAGTAGGCACTGGACGTCACACCTCTGACGGGGCACTGGACGTCACACCTCTGGATGGTGCCGCAGTAGCGCCACACCCACCACCCACCGCACAGTAGGCACTGGACGTCACACCTCTGACGGAGCACTGGACGTCACACCTCTGGATGGTGCCGCAGTAGCGCCACACCCACCACCCACCGCACAGTAGGCACTGGACGTCACACCTCTGACGTAGCACTGGACGTCACACCTCTGGATGGTGCCACAGTGGCGCCACACCCACCACCCACCGCACAGTAGGCACTGGACGTCACACCTCTGACGTAGCACTGGACGTCACACCTCTGGATGGTGCCACAGTGGCGCCACACCCACCACCCAGTCCACAGTGACCACTGGACGTCACACCTCTGGATGGTGCCACAGTAGCGCCACACTCACCACCCAGCCCCCATTGACTGCAGGGCTTGTCGGCACAACAGTGCGTGCCACACTGCTCGTGAAACCGTCGACAAGCGCCAACAATCTCCTCACCAGTGGATAACTCGACAGCAATTAGGCGTGCCTTGGCTGTAGGAGAACAAGCTCTAAATAATTAAATAATTAAAGGTGCTCACCGGCCCGGTCCGATGTTGACATTGGCGATGTTCTTCAAGCATTGCGGGTGCACGAGCACTCCACACGTGTACACCTCTCCACTCACGCTGGCCGTGCGCCGGTCAGAATTGCTGCCACTGTCCGGCCGGCGGTGTGCGTCCATTCCAGCCGAGGCAGCCGATGCGGCCACGGACGGCCCGGGGCCAGCCACCCGCCCGCCCGGGTCCTCGTCAGCCCGGTCACGTCACAGCCGCGCCGAGAACCAACAATTGGCGCGACACGTGCAGGCGCCGGCGGCCCGGCCGCCAGCTGAGCCGCAGTGATGCAAACGACCGGCTGGCCGACCACATCAGCGGGCGGTGTGCATACAGTCGTGGCCTGTTGGGTGTTGATGCAAGTAGAAGCGTTGCACTTTTGTCGTTAGGCTTTTTGGGCACATCAACTGCACTGGTCAGGGTCTCGTCAAGCATAGTCACTGGTGGACTACTTGGTCCACCAGTGCTCCAAAGTGGTCCACCCGTGACGGGAAATTGGTCCACCAGTGGCAAATGCCAGAAATTGAGTTATTTTCAGTTGGTGTTTGGTTCAAACCAACAGACAAATGTTATTCACAAGTGTGACCGAAATATCTTACACTTTGCATCTCTACAGGGAAAAAAATTGTACTTTGTAGCAATTTTCCTTTTTAGGGAATGTGGTAGCTCTCCTTTTAGAGACTTCAGTCACAGCCCCTGGCGCCTGAACAGAGCCAGCCTGGTCCGTCACAGCCCCTACCACCTGATCAGAGCCAGCCTGGTCCGTCACAGCTCCTGCCACCTGACCAGAGCCAGCCTGGTCCGTCACAGCCCCTGCCACCTGATCAGAGCCAGCCTGGCCCGTCATCCGGGCCGCCTCCTGATCCAGATCTTGCCACCGATAAGGGTACGTGGTACAAAGGGGCCAAACTCCAGCTGAACTGGCTGACAGATAACTTCCCATGCTTGAAAGTGACTAAGGTGACGTCAGGAAAACGTCAGAGATCTGTAGTGACGTGCCAGACATGTAAAGACCAGATGCATGTCGTACAGAAGGCCTCGGTGAATGAGCGCGTGTACATCGCCAATGGAATCATCGTCCATGGTAAGGATCGGCTGCAGTTAGTGGTGGATCACTTGAAGGGACCCGTCCATGAAGCAGCCTCTCAAGCCAAGCGTCTCACTGAGCAATGGCAAGCTCAAGAAGCAGACCATCCGCGGGTGAACATTCTGAGCAAGCACCGAGCGGATTTCGTAGAGCTGCTGGTACACCTCGCCACAGACGTCTACAATGATTCGCTGTTGAAAACCCCACGTGCCTGGTCGTGGCCCGCAAGATCGCTGGCGGTTCTACACAGTCAGCGAGTGATGACGATGATGGTTGAGTCGACTCCGTACACACCAACACAACCTCCGCCATCTACACTCTCACACCGGTCGCCGGACATTTACCGAGAGATGCTAGAGATTATCAGTGACCTGAAGGTCAAGAAGCTCGGTCATGTCATGTCAGAGTGCGTGGCCTACAGCGGTCAGGTTGACGGGTCGGTGGATCGCCAGGCGATTGATAATAAGTTCATCACCGCGCGTCTCATCCGGGGGGACGACGGTGGTCTTCGGGCCGTCATTCTTGGGGTCGAGGAGCCTGAGGGCTCAGGTGCTACTGACCTGGAAGCCGTAAACAACGGCTTGAAGCGATGTGGGGCGCCTTCTCGACAAGCTCGTTGGTATGACCACTGACGGAGAAACAGCGAACACCGGCCGACACGGGGGGTTGTGGCGCCTCCTAGCTGATTACGCGCAGCGCCAACTGCTCACATTCTGGTGTGCACGTCACAGATCAGACCTCGCGATGAAGAGCGTCGATAATACTGTGAAGGAGATCCAGCATTGGAAGGGAGACCTCCGCGCCGTGGCGACATTCTTCAGAGTGCCGGGAAAGAGGAATGTACGCCTGAAGAAACACGGTGGCACGGTGGCCTTTCCAGCGTTTTTCAACGTCCGTTTCTCGCAACATCTCCTCGCCCTCATCACAGCCGTGCTGAAGAACCTGCCAGTATGCCGCGTCGTCTGGGAGGAGATAAGCCAGTCAGGGAGTGAGGAGAGCAAAGCATCGAGGGCAAAAGCGCGCGGATTCCTGCACCGCTGAGAAAAAAAGGGGAAGGTTGGTGCGTCTCACTCACCTGATGGGGGATGTAAGCCGAAGTTATCACCCACCTCCAGAAGAGACTTCAACGCAGCGACATCATCCTCCCCCAGGCGCTCGAGGCGCGCGACAGCGCCAACATGCAACTAACGGTGATGACCCATGGCAACCTCCTGGGAGGTCGAAAGGAACAGGCCTTAAACAAGAGCAGAGAGTGGGAAGATCTGAGTCCGAGAAGGCGTTTCCCAAACGAGAATGTCACGTTTGAGCGCGATTTCAAGGCCGTCAGAGAAAAGGTTTTGCAGAGCGCAATTAACTTCGTCGGTCAGCGTCTCGACTTTGGACAGAGGAAGTGATCCAAGAGCATGAATCGGATGATGAGGGCTCAGACCGCCGAAGAGTTTATCCGTGCCGGGGAGAGCGTGGTCAGCGACCTGTTCCTCGATAAGGCGACAGAGTTTTCTCTGAACGTCTGCGACAGGTGGCCGGCCATGCAAGCGTTAGGCGGCGCAGAGCACTCGGACGACAGGAAACTGCGAACCATGCTGAAAGCATCAACCGGCGTTTGCAAGCAGGTGCTGGCTGCTTTCATCACGCTCACGCCCCACAGCATGGCCACAGAACGTGCTGTCTCTCGCTACAATAACCTACGTTCATACAACAGGCTCAGCATGAAGAACGACCGGGTGAATGCCCGTCTGATCACCGCTCTCAACGGTGTCGGCACGGCTCATTACGATCCTCGCCCAGAGGTGCGTGTCTACCTTGAGGCAAGGGGGCGGCGCATGCGGGTGCCAGATGCAACCACCCACCAGAAGCGTGAGTTTGTCACGAAGTTCTTCCGGGCAACAGGGCACGTGTGGGTACTCAGTCATGAGATAATCCAGATGGTACAAAGATCGTGATGTGATTCTGATGGTTGTAAATACTGAATCGTCACTGTGATGCTTGACCAAAGTTATCGCGCGCGTTTGCTAGTTGGCACTATGCGAGTTTAGAATCCATCCAGGCAATGCGACAAGTCGCGTATTTGCACCCGTTGAACCCGTCGCAGCGGCATACTCAGCCTTGTGTGCCTTGTGATAATAGCTTTACGCTTAGATGCGGCGAGCCACGAACGGTGGCGCGCGCCTCTCCTAGTCGTTGACGGCGTGGATTTTGTGATAGTAACCCGGAGGATGCTCAAACTCGGAGAGAACGCGTTGTTTAGAAGCTGATGGCTGGGTATTGTAGACATGTATGCGTGAAATCTCCTGTGTACCCTACTGATCTCACATTGTTAACCCGGAGGCAGTAGGGACGATGTCCTTTTCGGTCAGTTTGTTCCTTGTACTCAGTCGTAAAGCGGCGGTCGGCGCTCAATGAGAACCATTACCGTGTTGTACTGTATCGTAACGTGAATAGTACCGAGTACCCTTATTGTACCTTGTTTTTTCCAAAATGAAACAAGCTGAAATCTGACAGTAATGTTTGATGAAAATTCACATGTAGGTAAGCCATTAGGTTCTGCGAGACAGCTACATGCTACTTTTATATCGTTCAGTGCATATTTACCTCGAAAATAAAAATTAGTACACTCAGTCAAACATGCGAAATTTGGCCTTTTCATTCATTGTTTAACCTGCACTATATAGTTGGCATTGACTTCTTCAAGACATATCCTGTCAGAGCCAGTGGCGTCTTCACCAAGGGTGCCGTGACATCCATAAAAAAGTAATCCTGACCGGATTAGGAGCACAGGATTATCATTCAGCCTTAACACAACATACCCATATATAGCGCTGATGCGGCATGATTATGAGAGGCCTTGGATATTGGGTATAAACGCACCGGCAGAAGGCCTCGCATTGGTACAGGATGCTCGTCTTGGTTGTAGGAGGCCCATAGGTAGGAATGGAGGCCCCTAAAACATGGAGGGCCCTTGGCCAAAGTGGTCCACCAGTCAAAATTCCTTAGACGAAGCCCTGGCACTGGTTATACAGCGAACTTTGCCATACAAGATGTAACAATAAGAGGTAATGGTATGGGATAAATAATGAAGTATCAATGGGAATTATGTCCAATTTGAAACATAACTTTTGTATCACTGCACAATGTGTGATGTAATTGCAGCATAATCACAAAAACACAATATGTATGCCGTATAGCATTCTTTATCAGTGGGTTTTGTATCAATCCACAAGGAATAACTTAAAGGTAAGATAATCACAAAGCATAATAAGTATTACGCACAACTTCGTGTATCGGTCAATTTAATTATATAGCAAATAGTGAAACGCGCTTTTTGGCGGCAATGTGCATAGCAAACAAGTCTCCCGAACATTCGGTACGATGAGGTGCAAATTCCGCATTTGCATCTCCCAGCATGACTGTTGATGCGAGTCTATGAGAGGACATGCCTACTAATTTGACATATTGAAACCTTAGCGGGCAAAATAATACAACACATCCACTGCGTGGTTTGCCATTTGTAGCTGATTTGTAACTGGAAACCGCGGCCATGGACTCGCCAGGCCGCGGGTGGCAGGGAGCGAGTGTAGAGTGAGGCAGGAGGTGGTTCTGCTGGCTCGGGCTGGATTTCACAATCGCGACACACTAACCGCCTATTGTTCAGGAGGTGGTGCACGTCATAAAAAGTCTGATGTGGCGTGCAAAGCGGCATTTTTGCCAGTAGCACACAAGCCGGCAGTTTGGCAAATACAGCACGTGAGTCGCGCTCTGTTGCCCCACGGTGACCAGGGTCGCCATGTGTCGGCACTTTACATACCGTTTGTGTGTACTGTCCGTTACCCCAGATGTAGGTCATGTCGAACGCTACGCGACCAAATGAACTTGACCCCATTATCGTGGCACGTTTTGGACACAGACCATATCAGAAAACAAACACGCAAAGACGCTCAACCTGGGATCCAATTTGCGGAGACAGCATGTGGGAAGTGCAGCCGTACCAGAAATAGTAAGCAACAAGCGCCTACGGCACTTGTTCGCTGAATATTAAATAATCATAATTTTGGAAAATGTACGAGGAAAAATTGAAAAACCAGAAAAATTTAGAAAAGCTATCCTAGTGACGGCACGGTAAATTCGCTGAGCATAAATGGCGATTGTAGCTTCACTGTGGCGTTGTTTTTGAGTGAATCACTCAATTGGTTCGCAAACTATCCCGGTTTAGATAAGTCTACAACTTAACGAAACCTATATTCACCTAACCTGATCTAACCCAACCTAATTTACCCCCATACGCTCTCGGAAACTAAGGAAGCTAAAAGCACAAACGGTGCATTGGCAGGGTACATTACGGCTGCAATTAACTTGCTTCAGCAAAAATTACGTGATCACACGCAAATGCCTTCAGGGTCAAATAAGGTCGGAATCGACGGCCGCACCACGCCGCCTTTCCACTCCATCGACGAAACCTTCGTGACCTTGAACGCTCGGCCGCTCGGCGACCAGCTGGTGGACCGGCGTACTTCCTATATTTATGTAGTTGTATATTGTTGCAATGCCTGCTTTATACAGTAGGTCAGCCGCAGTTCCTATATTTGCCAACGGATGTCGAAATTTGTGCATTGCATAGGCTGTCCTTATCAATGTGTTACAAAGCCACAAGATTGCATGACTTTATCGCCGCTCGTTTATGAGACATCGTCGAAAAGCATGAGGAGTAAGCGGATTTCGACCACCCGCCATGACAATCACGAAAACGCCCCCAACCCTCACCCCCGTCGGCATAAATGAAGCCGACGTCATTCATAAATTTTCACACTACAAATTTTATGTTTTACTGGCATATAATCCTACTCATAGGTAACCAATCGCGCATAGGCAAGTCATTTGAACACCTGGTCAAATTCCTAAATCTGGTCGTAATCCTCAGTGGAGCAAACCTGTTCCTAGCAATCTTGAGTACCACCCATCACCCAAGGTGGAGGATGGGTGGTAGTTTTTTCCGAAGTATTGTCCTAATCATTCTTCTTTTTTTTAGTCGAGGGGATGTACTCGGACCTCTCAAAGGGTGCCGATCCTCCACCTGAAGGGAGTCTAATTTATCTCAGAGAGACGTCAACCCCTCTCCATGTGGCAGAGAGTGGGCTCGCGCCGAAAATTGTGGTGGCGGTGCGCACCTCAGTCTTCTGTAGGTGATGCAAAACTAAGGAAGGGGTGATTGGTATTCACGCTGACGTACCGTTTTCAAACCATGGGACGCCGTTTCCCAAGTTTAGCGGAGGCGTATTGTAAATCCTTCCCCTGGACACGCTAGAAGATGTTGGTGAAATATCGATGTCACTGCCGGTCAAGTAAAGCTTCCCAGAACGGCATACCACCAACAGCAGTCCCACTGCAGACGTAAAATATCCAGCACATTCGGATGCGACACACCGCAGTCGTTTCGCGCACCCACACACCACGTCCTACGCCGAGCGATTCAATCGACCCGGTGTCGCTAGGTCAACTGGAGGTGTGTGCCAGGCGCCACGTCGTATTTGTTCGGGTAGATCAATCCGGAGAGCCGTGTGGCAGTCACGTGGTCGTCACGTGGTCGTCACGTCACGTCACGTCACGTCACGTCACGTCACGTCACGTCACGTCATGTCATGTCACGTCATGTCACGTCACGTCATGTCACGTCACGTCACGTCGTACGTCCGTCGTACGTCACGTACGTCACGTCACGTCACGTATGTACGTCACGTCACGTAGGTCGTACGTCACGTCATGTCACGTCATGTCACGTCACGTCACGTCACGTCGTCACGTCACGTCACGTCACGTCACGTCACGTCACGTCATGTCATGTCACGTCATGTCACGTCATGTCACGTCACGTCACGTCACGTCACGTCACGTCACGTCACGTCACGCCACTGAGACGGCAGTCACACCAGTCTTTCTCAGCGGGGTGCTCCATGTGTTGCACTGTGGCGGGCCGTCAAGCGAACGGGATCTGATTGTGGCAAGAGCTGACTAATGGCACTGCCAGCAAACGTGCACCACACAACTCGGCAGTAATGTTTGCACGGATAAAACAGCGACTACGCAGAGCGGGCTCATATCACATAGGCTGATGGCCTTGGTGATATGAAAGAGTGCACGTCACATCCGTAAACTCGTGTGAACCTCAGAGCCTGCGTACAGGTGTTACTTCTACAGTTGCAAAAATACGCCAGCAGAAGTGTCTGAATGCACGGCCCATCGTGAAACACACTCTGGTCATTACAGGTATTGCCACGCAGCTTCCCGAAATACCATAGTGTTTTTTTTTCGGCTTTATGAATTTTCTTGATTCATTCGCAGAAAGTGTTGATTTCACAGCCTATTCAGTGTCTTTCGCTTACTGCACAAGTATACTTCCGACAGAATTTCAGTAGCGCTTAAGAAACATTTTGAATGGTGGTGGTTATTGGTTTTACGACACGTCGACCGTTGAGTCATTCAACGTCCCCAATCTCTCACGCCGATTGATCGCAGGCGACGAGTAGCGACAGGTGAGACTCGAAACCACAATTTTTCGATTGTGAGGCGAGCAACTGTACCCCTAAACTACTCTTCCCCTGATATTTCGAAAGGTGTTAGTTTATTTCGGAATAGTTGCATGCGTCCAACGCCTAGCCAGTTCCTTCGCATCAAGCACGATACATGCGTGGTAACCGGGGTATGAAGGCACAGGAACGCACCGTCCCAAACGATTTTCACCTCCGATGGGCTTGCCCAGCCTTATGCATGGTTATAAATTGTTTGCAATACGTACATTTACGATATAAATAGCCCAACGTCATCCACAACTACTACATATCAAGGAATATTATACATAGTTCGTGCGACATAATGATGCGTTCAACATGAGTAAAACATAACACACCACGACTTGCGCATGTGACTTTCGCACACCTTCACGTGCGCAAGTGAAGGAGGACCCGCATACCCTACTATTCAATAGCAGGACAGTTTGTGGACGGGAAACGTGTCCGCTGACTGGTCCAAACAACACATTGGCTGTTTAACACGTCCGCTGACCGGCCCAGGCAACACATTGGCTGTTTAACACGTCCGCTGACCGGCCCTGACAACACATTGGCTGTTGAACACGTCCGCTGATTGGCCCGGACAACACATCGGCTCTTGAACACGTCCGCTGATTGGCCCTGACAACACATCGGCTGTTTAACACATCCGCTGACCGGCCCAGCCAACACATCGGCTGTTTAACACGTCCGCTGACCGGCC
The DNA here is from genome assembly GCA_034440575.1 of Imbricaverruca yamaguchii. Taxonomy (NCBI): domain Eukaryota; kingdom Metazoa; phylum Arthropoda; class Thecostraca; family Neoverrucidae; genus Imbricaverruca; species Imbricaverruca yamaguchii. The sequence goes on from JAOTOL010001660.1 coordinate 550,317, forward strand.
CAGCCAACACATCGGCTGTTTAACACGTCCGCTGACCGGCCCAGCCAACACATCGGCTGTTTAACACGTCCGCTGACCGGCCCAGGCAACACATCGGCTGTTTAACACGTCCGCTGACCGGCCCAGGCAACACATCGGCTGTTTAACACGTCCGCTGACCGGCCCAGGCAACACATCGGCTGTTTAACACGTCAGTTGACTGGCCCGGACAACACATCGGCTGTTTAACACGCGACAGACCACGCGACAGTCCACGTGTCAGCTGACTACGCCAGACAGCACAGCGGCTGTTTAACACGCGACGGACCACGCGACAGTCCACGTGTCAGCTGACTACGCCAGACAGCACAGCGGCTGTTTAACACGTGACGGACCACGTGTCAGCTGACTACGCCAGACAGCACGGCGGCTGTTTAACACGCGACGGACGGTTGGCGGACGCCCGCTCGCATAACACGCACCGGAGGCCAAGGCGGACTCCCCGTCCCTCTAACGTCTCAGAAGCTGCTGAAGCTAGAAGCACGACATTTGGAGGCGTGACTGAAGTGAACTCGCTCCAGTATAAATTCGATGGCTTTAGATCGATGCCCTCAAGGACACATGAGATCGAGGTAGGCCATGCAGCAGCATTACTACACCGCAGCACCAACGAAACCTCAGTGACCTTGAACTCCCAGCGGCCGGTCGGTCGACTTTGCACACACGCGGTTCCTACTTTACCAACCGATTTAATATTTTTTTGCACTACATATGTTTGAACTAATTAATTTTTAACAGTCACGATATTCATTATAAAATCCCGTCCGGTTTCTGAGATACCGTCGAAAAACAGGAGGGATGGGCGGACACCTCTCCCTTTCCAATGTGAGTGCTAAACAGAATATGAAAGAACGGATTAAGTTGATTATGCAATGCATCCATACGGATATCCAGTATCCAGTCGTTTATCCTTGCTGAGCCCATCTCTCGAAGAAAATAAACCACATACAGAACTAGATGTCAAGGTCGGCTATCGACGAAATGGGGAACACGTCCTCCCTCGCTCATCTCGAGAATTGACACCCTTTGATAGTCAAGGTCGTTGAAATCCGACTGATGTGAAGTCTTCTATTCTCAGCTAAAACAAACCAAACGTCCACCTCTGCGGTACTTGTCCCTCATCAGAATTCGTGACTGTCCATACCGTATGCGGAAATGGAAATAGGGAATGGGGAAGGCACAAGGGCTATATAGAGAACTTTGAAGCTCTCCACTTTCCCGATCTGTAACGCTCAGGGCCAACATGGGAGTCAATGAGGATCAAGCCATTTGGCGATATGATAGCCCACTGCCCTTGGGGAGCAGGGGCGGCGGAAATTCGTTTCGCAAAGGGGAAAACTCATTTAGACTGATTATTTAAGGGAGGGATCGGTCGTACTTAAGACATCAGGCGTGGATCATCGGCGCATCCACCATAGCTTGCAGAACGGCCCTTGGGAACCTGCCCAGTGCCCACCCATGTCCGAGACGCACAGACTTGGAGCGAAGTTGGAGTCGTTATGAACCGGTCGATATAGCCACTTTTGAAGCAGTTCCATAATTAAACATTGCTGATTTATAGACCCCGGTCGCAGATACGAACCTATAGACTCAGGCCGTGGACCAGAGCACATACCCAGTCCTTGGACCCGAACATATAGATCCAGTCCGTGAAACCGAACCTAGAGGCCTAGACCGTAGACCTGAGCACAACGTACCGACCGACCGTAACCCCGGGCCTATAGATCCAGACCGTAAGCCCGGGCCTATAGACCCAGACCGTAAACCCGTGCCTATAGACCCATTCCGTGAGCCTGGACAGGTACAATAGGACAGTGGACCCGTGCCTATACATATATAGGATACGGGCCCGGGTTGGACACCTGGACCGTGAACCCATGTCAGAATATCAGGCCGTGTGAAAGCAGCTGTAAAGCATGGCTATACATGCACAGCGTACATCCAAACCTGCGAATCTAGACTCACGGCGAGGCTCTGCGGTCGGCCTCCGGCTGCAAAGCTGACCGCACTGCTCCCACGGAGCTGGCCATAAGTGATCAGTGGAACCGCCGGTCACTCCATCACTCCAGCACAACCCTCGACAGCTCCATTCCTCCCACGTAACCGGACACAATCAGAGCCGAGAACTCGCGGCCGCACCATTGCACAGTGTGATATCTCAAGGAACAAAACTGGCCATAAATGCATTTATCGGCTATTTTTTAATGCCGTATTTCTGGCGCCATTGTGTCAGCAAGTGATTGAAGCATACCAAGTCACAGTTTTTCTGAAAATTTTCACAAGATTTGATATAGTAATAAGTCAATGAACATGGACGGATGTTGTCGCAGTTTGACGATTGATAAAGGCAAGCTGCATTCCGAAAACCTGGAAAAGTGAGATATTAAATGACAGCTGAGAACATTCTCATTGCGTGAAGCAATTCAAAAAGGCATAGACCAATCTGCAATATGCTACTTGTTATCAAACAATCAGTAATTGCAATAGTCGTTCAACTTTTTAGCACCTCAAAGTTCAAATGAGGTTTAAAAAAACGCATAACAGCGCACAACCAGAGACCAATCCCAATGAAATCAGCGATCCCTTGACTGTATGTGCCGCACGATTCAGCCGCACCTATCTGCTCCAACACTGACAGTGATCAATTGTATCGCGGCAGGCCGCGGTGCGGTGCGGTGGCTAGCCCGGGCGGCACGGAGAAGCCCGAGCCGGACGCTGCGACGCACCGGCTGCGAGGTGTTTTGACCGGGTAACCTGATCCAGCGGTTGCTGTGCCAGACAAATCCCCTAACTGACTTCTTCGCCAATGCATTGGCGAAGAAAGAAAAACCTTCGCCGCGCCTATTAACACGTCCTGGGAATGATGCGCGCACTCTAGCTCTGGTTCGAGCGCGGCGTCGCCATATGTGCGCACTCGCTAGGTTCCCTGAGGCTACATACAAGTCCTGTACAGTTAGCTGTCTTGTTTGAAACATTAGTGAACAGTGAAATAAGCAAACGACATGCAACCATACAGAGCATTCACAAGTTATTTTTGCAAGAATTAACATAATTTATCCTTCATCGCTTTCCAACATTTCCAATTTCCAACATATTGCCAAACATGGTAACCTAAGACTGATATGTGCTACCTACGGTGGTTAAAATACGTCAAATTCAATTTAGACGCTCCCAGATGTGAATGGCCATTGTTAAGGGGCCGAAAGAGAACATAAAACTCACTGTCGTCTTGAGTTAGTATTTGGCCATTTTCAGGTCGTCAATTCTCAACTGTTGTTGAAATTTAATGGGGGGATCCTGCAACGCTAAAACACGAATGCATCGTGTGACAGGCATCACCGATATCCTGCATTCTAATGTCGGGGAATATGCTTATACGTATGGACCAGTTCAGTAAATACCAGTATTGTTACCTCGTTGCCTCTCTGCTCTGCTATAACCTGCTTTCTTCGGGTCAGAGGTTCGAAAGGAAGCGGGTGCCACGAAGCGGGGACGTCCCATACTTTTTTTGTCCATATTAATTAATTCAGCTGTCACAGCATGTGCTATCCGAAAATGTATGCATCTCCTACTCCCCCCCCCCGAATTAAATATGCTATGTAGTTGTCTTGCAGCAGTGAAAACAAAAAAAAAAAGGAACTAACAAACATGTAACAAGAAAACAAACATAACATTCCATTTCTTTTCCGTCACGTTTTCGTACTATTACTCAGAAAAATGACACCCGACACCAATGTAGTGCTTAGACTACATAGCTGCAATCCAGATTTAACATGAATGTTCCACTATACTGGATATACACCTCAACGGTGCAAAAGATGACGCATCACAATTCATGGCTTCTTCGACGTAATGAAATGCCGTTTGAGATCGGGTCCATACCTATTCGTTTAACATCAACTGGATCGGATAGATAATGGCATTGTATAAGCAGTTGACGTTCATTGGAGGTGAGCAAGCCCAGGCCAGGCCTGTGCCAGTCGGGGCCAGGTACGAGTGGCCTCCGAGAGATACCGCGCCGTCAGTCCGTCGGCAGGGTACGAGCGATCCCCGGATATACCGCACCAGTCGGCCGGGTACGGGTGACCCAGTCGGCCGGGTACGAGTGACGCAGTCGGCCGGGTACGGGTGACCCAGTCGGCCGGGTACGAGTGACCCAGTCAGCCGGGTACGGGTGACCCAGTCGGCCGGGTACGGGTGACGCAGTCGGCCGGGTACGAGTGACGCAGTCGGCCGGGTACGAGTGACCCAGTCAGCCGGGTACGAGTGACCTCCCGGAGATACCGCACCAGTCGGCCGGGCACAAGTGACCCCCGGAGACACCGCGCCGTTATGTGAGCGGCTCGCCGGCAGGCGGTGGACCGTCGCGCTACATCAGCAGACCGGCACCGTCTCGCCGCACGACCCGACCCGCCTTCCGGCCACGACGACGCCGTCGCAGCGGGCCTAGGGGCCGGCCGCCTCGCTCCGTCACACACGAACACCGCACTACAGGCCATCCTGTCCCCTCGCCAGGGCCCCGCGGATTGGATTGTGGCTTTACGACGCCCTCAGCAGCTGAGGCCATACAGCGTCGCCTGCCTCTCACCCTGGCAGGAAGGGCGGGCATCGCGGGGAATCGAACCCCGTACCTCTGGCTTGCCAGACGCTCAGCTTAACAACTGAGCTACCGACGCCCCCCCCCAGGGCCCCGCATGCCAGCTGTGACGCTCCCCACGTCTGGCGTGGGGACGAGCCGCACAACCGCTGAGCTCTTCAGAGGGGCTCGGTGGTGGTGGTTACCGGGCTTCACCGCACGTCAGCTGTTTCGGGTCGCATGGCGTCGCCAATCATTCGCGCCAGGTTGTCGCCGGCGCCGAGTGCCGACAGGTGGCACTCGAACCCATAACTTCTCGGCTGAGTGACGGTGCTGGTGGTGGATTGGAGTTTAAGGGCGCATCGACATCTAGGGTCATTTTACGCCCATAACTGGGGCTGAGAGACGGGTGCGTCGCGCATGACCGCTCGTCCCCTCCCCCACCAGAGGTTCACTTGAGGTCCTACACCCTCAACGGTGTTATACCTCCCAATGGTGCCCCACCCAGGCTCTCCAACACCGGCTGAGATAATTACCTTCGTGGGGGAAATACACCTTTTCCGTATACTACTCCCCGCACCACTCCTGGACAAATATAAAACAGGTCCCTCCTCCTAATGTTCACCAGAGCTCGACCCTCCTTTAATAGCCAAATTTGTTTAATGGTGTTATATGCGTCAGGCCCTCCCACATTTCTTAAGGTCACTAACTTGCGCACTGCTCAACTGTTCAGCATCGTGCTCCGAAGCTCCGGCCGTGCCCCCTGCCCGCATGTCGCATTCCGTGAAGCATTCAGGCATCCCCTAGCGTGCAGGCACGGCCTAAGGCTATCTATCTGGCTTTGTCTATCCGGCCGCCCCTGGAGCGGTCTGCAGCATGCTAAGTGGCCCTATCCTTCGGTACCCCAGCAACAAAGCCGTCCAGTATAAATTCGGGGTTCGGCTGTCTCAGCGATCAGTCCACAGGCACAGCGCTTGCGCCTCCACGATCAGCACACGGTCACAAGGTCGCGTCTGCTGCGGGACTCACGAAGGGGGCCAAATTTCCGCCATTCAACTGGATCGAAGTCGCCTCAAGATCAACAGCACGCCAAGGCGACGGTGGTGGTTACTGGTCACGACACGTCGACCGTTGAGTCATGCAGCGTCGCCAATCTCTCACGCCGACTGGTCGCGGGCCAAGAGTAGTGACGGATGAGACTCGAAACCACAATCTTTTGATTGTGAGACGGGCAACTTATTTATTTATTTATTTCGCAATACATGCCCTCCACGTGCAGCGGCTGTTACGGACGTACCGGGGCGGGGCAACTTAGACTGCTCATCCCTAGACTACTCTAGACTACCCCTAGACTACTCATCCCCCACCGGCGACGACAGACCAGTGGAATCAGACATCACACACATCAGTGCAGGTGATCTGCACGGTTCACAACTTGTCGCCAGCAGCAGTTGCGATGGCCGACTCGTCACAAGGCTGCGGAACACACCGACATCAATATGTAACCGACTCGTGTTCGACCTGGTCGCTGCTCGCCGAATTGTTTTTGTCAGCACAAATCATAGCCTGCAACGCGGCAGGCAAGCCGTTAAAAATAAACCACACCACATCCCAGCCCACGCTGCTGAGCGTCACTGCATTCACCCGGCAAACACGACGATGCTCTGAAAACTGCCCAGCCGCCCGTGTTGTTCCATCGCCACACGTGTCCGACTGCATCCACGCACAAAGAACGGCGAGCCGCGAAGGGCTCGGACATGGCATCCGACGTCAGTACCACGGCCACCTGACCCGCCGCGGTCGACCGGGCACGGATCTCACCACAACGGGCCTGACGCCTGTCACGAGACGCCGTCAGGCGGCGAGCCGAAGCCGGCGGCCGACCGGGCCACACCAGCCAGTGTCACGCCGCGTCGGCAGACCGGCACCATCTCACCACGCCGCCCATCGTCCGGTCACGACTGCACCATCCCAGCGGGAATCGTCAGTGGCCGCACGCGACCGGCAAAGGTGCGCGCAGGGCCGCGCCTCGACACACCCGTCTGCTGCACACGGCACGGCGCTGACGTCACCACGCCCACCTCCTGACAGACGGGCGCGCACGATTTGATTGGCCCGGACGGCTCGACCGGCGGCGCCGCACAACTGCTGGGGAAGTGACTCGTTGGGAGGCGGCAGTTGCATGACCTCGACCGGGGCGGGGCAGCGGCCGGGCCCGGGGTGACTGGCCGTACAGCCTCGTACGGCCAGTCACCGATACGCACCGCCGAATACCGCCAAATACCGATGCGATCGATACGTACCGCCAAACAGAACATGGCCGTACAGCTTCGTACAGGATACATACCACGAAGCAGAACATGGGTGTACGGTCTCGTACAGGGTACGTACCGCCAAACATAACATGGACATAACATTTGGTAGAAAGGAAGCTGTCAGCTGAACTATGAGCTGTGACTTGAGAGAACGGCAAAAATACGCAAGCGTTGCGTTAGGCAGCTGGAGAACATTAATCTACACATGAACGCATCGAAGCTTCAAGAATGCGTTCAGGTGCACGAGTAACGTTCGCAGAGTGCGGTGGTCAGTAACGTGATCAAAGTTGTATTATGAGATGGGTAAAAACGAGCAAAGCAATTCAAAATATGAACTTGAGCACGCTGCAACTGCCGGCCGACAAAAAAAAAAACATCGGCAAAAGAACAATTGTTTGCTAACGACTAGGTAAACTAATCCTTCTGACCATCTTCAACTACGTCAGGGAAGTAACCGATTACTATTGTTATTATAATTATTATAATATACCTTGATGCATAATTATGGCTAAATATAATCATTATTTTTATGTATCATGATTCAATAGCATTCAGCCTTAATTATTTTGTACATTAAATATATAAATATTACTACAATCAGAATACATATTATTGATAGCCTAGTTCATTTGTTAAGTATTTGCACAAAAATGCGCTGGCCTGCATTGGTCTCCCCTGTCCTGATGAGACGGGGCTCGGGTCGCCTCGCGCGCTCGCATGTTGGCTGTGTCAGTTGGGAAGTGGTCGGGGAGATAAGGCCGGGGACGAGCTGCCGGGGCGGCCGTGTCAGTGTATTCAAGGCACGTCAAACTCTCCAGTCAAAATGTAAACGTTCAACTGTAATTGATGGATCTGATTTCTTGATGAACGTAAGAAAGCACTAGTTATGCCTATATTCGAGGCAGGAGAACATCATAAATCCATAAACTATCGACCTATATCGTGACTCCCAATAATGTTCAAAATCGTATAAAGAATATTACAATCCTACATATTACCATATTTAGCACTAACTAATACACTAAGTTCGTTTCAGTTTGGCTTCAGAAAAACAATCATAGCACACACATGCCCATTACGCATATAAATAATGAAGTGCCTAAGTCTGTTAAACACAAATATTTTTATGCATTCTAAATGGACTTGAAAAGGGCTTTTGACACAGTTGGATGATTGCAGGATATATCACCAGAGGGTGTTCATCACACCCGTCCGATATCGACTAAAACGGGTTCATGTGGTTAACGATCGTCCAGATTACGATTATTATTTTTCTGGGCATCAAAGGTCATGAGTCGATGTCATGAGTCGGTCGTCGATATTTTGGGACCACAGAGGAAGTGCATATAGAAATGTGGAGTGAGAGGAGGGTGACGGTGACGTTCAGGATATAGATGACGTTGACGATGGCGATGGACCCGAATCCATTGTATGACACTGTGGTCGCACGCTATGACTCACAGCTGTTAGGTTGATATGTACTGTGCATTGCTCTTTTGTTTATGTGGCTTCACCTGTTACTGGACGATTTTCCCGTTGGTGAAGATGCTGAATAAACATAAACATACACATCGTCAAATACAACTTAGAATTATTGAGGTCTGAAAATATAGTCGGCGAAATCCGATGAGTTTTTCGGGGTGGGGGAGGGGAGGAGGTCTAATACACTTCGGCCCCTCCAATGTTTTTTCAAAAAGTCGACACCACTGAGCTATTGTATTGCACATTTCGTGCCGCGTGCATGTCCAGCCGTTTCGGCATCTTCCTGCTCGGGTGCAGCCTACGAATGTCGTTGGACCCGTAAATAAAACCGAGCCACTTTCAGGGTGGGAATTTTGGGCCTCTCCTGGAGTATGGAGACCTAAGGACATCTTATTCTCCAGGATTGTGACTGCAAATGTTGAACTTTTTTATTCTCCGAATGAAGCGTGCCAATTTATGGATGACATTTTGCTTCCAGGATCTCAGTACAGCTCCAACAATGCAGTTGCAGTTTCCAGTCCATCATACAAATTAGAAGCCTGGACAACAGAACAGAAGAGTATGGCATAGCAGGTCATAAGGCATGAAATGCAGGTTGCAGTCAATTGCCCAGGAATCATATCATGTTATATCAGAATACCTACAAGTTTGTGGTGGTTGTTTCGATTGCATTGTGCATGTGTCAAACAAACTATGTCCTGGCTCAGTCTAAGCCCCAATCAAGGCCGAACTCGCGGGGGTTACTCAGGTAATCGTTGGTGTGCACGATGCCTCCAAATCCGAACGAAACAAAAGCATCGACATAGCATAGAAACAATAGAGAACAAAATAATGTAAATTTCGGAACTAGTTATTACCTCAGCCAATTACTCTCCAGGATATTTTCACACTGGCAGGACGGCGGCCCAGCACAATCACTCTGTAACCACAGATGAATCGTCATTCGGCTTGCGCCAATCTCGTCTCATTCTAAATAACAAAGATATGAGGTATTAGGTTTTCGTATGTCTTCAGAATTCTGTCGAAATGACGCTTCAGAAGGAAATATTGGAATGTACCACGATTCTTCTTCATAATTCCGGGAAATACATGAGGGATTAGGTTTTCGTATGTCTTCAGAATTCTGTCGAAATGACGCTTCAGAAGAAAATATTGGAATGTACCACGATTCTTCTTCATAATTCCGGGAAATACTGGCGTTACACCAGAAAATCTCCATTACGAAACCTCTCGTTTTGCTGCCATACCTTGCGACCATAGTGGAACTCGAAATATGCACAACGACGTCATATACTCGCATATCGGACCCGAGGTCCTGTTCTCCAGCCGCATTCCAATCGGAGACTACCGGAGAACGTAATTCTGGACATCTCAGACAGTTTTAAGTAATTCTGTTAATTTCATGAAATAGAGCATTCAATTTCGAATTGAAATGCATAAAATAGCACCAGATAGCGAACTTCATTGATGGCAGAAGACCTATTTTTGGGAGCCATGTAAATGCTTAAAAAAATGCAAAAGACCTTGGGTTACTTTGGTATGAATTCCACCTCAATTCGCAAAACTACAGTAACCCATCAAGAGAAAAGTATCTGAATAGTAGTTTTATCGCTTCAGCAACTGCAGTAACTGTGCATGTACGGAGTTATTACGTTCTCCGGGCCATTTATGGTCACAATTAGACGTCATTTAAAATAGTTACGAAAAATCTATCATTTCATCATTTGACCACCCTTGGATACGTCGCCGTTAGGACAGGACAATATCCGTACTAGAGTAGGAGAATTAACAAATTATTGGGACGGTCTCGCCCGATTCATGTTTTGATCTAGGATAAAGACAACGTAATTTCATGATTAGGAACATATATCTTCAGTGTATTGATTCCTATATAACTGAAGAAAAAAGGTAACACCGTATTGACGTATGAATTCCTGTTAAAGGCGACAGGAATTGAGGTCAAGCAGCGGTCTTGAAATTGTGTAAATATTGCAGTCATGTTTACACAGCGACCACACTTTGACCGCGCGTTTCGCCTCGCTGCTTTGTCCCCTTCCCTTTGCGGGGAAATCTTTGTCTCGATTGGTTGGGTATACTCGGGTTGAGACAAAGTTTTGAGAGCTTTCCGGAGAAAAACCTAGTAAGTGCGAGTGAATTAAGTGGGCGTAATTGAAGTGACTTAGGGTCCAGTAAAGGGATGTAAGTATGCTTGTAAGTAAGCGGCTTGTACGCTTTTCAGCAATCATCTTTTTTTGGGGGGATTCGACACCAGTAGCTTTGTGTTTTTTTAGGGGGGGGGTGGGGTCTGAGGCCATTTTTTTTCTCCGACTCCATGGGCAGGAATATCTTCTTTTTCTTGGAGGGCTCCGATACAAATTTTTTATTCTCCGACTCCAGGTCAGCGAACCACTTTTCCCACGCTGGCCACTTTCCTGTCCAAATTCAGTGCAGGGACGTGTCTGACCGCAGCGGCCTCCACCAACATCCAAAAAGGCCATCAGTTGGTCACGACAGAGGAATTGAGCAGGATAACTCAGGCTCACGTGTCAACAGGCCCCAGTGACACGAGAAGACAATACCGTGACCATATCCTGCAAGACACCGTAAACCGTTATATCGCTTCAATTTTTTTAAAATCCAAATGTGACCTATGTGAGCTTACATAACATGTTGATGGCCTTGTTTTTTATTTGAACAAAATGCTCCCAAGCACTCCCATATCGAATACCTTCTATAATTCACACCTTAAGCTTCACCTAAAGGGCGGATCGCTGCTTTGTGCGTGACCATAGTGATCCCTTATGCAATTGCACATGATATAACCATACATATCATCAAAGATTCTAAACTGAGACCCATATCCTCCACTTCTGCAATAGACACAAATCAATTATATCGAGGTCAAGTCACTGACCCACATGTAACCATTTTGACCTTTGCCATTCTTGACAACATGACCACTGTGATCTATGGTCGAGTAGCTTTTATATGGCATCCATATCGGCTATGCTCCTAGTCACGTAAAATACTGCTATTTGGAGCTTGTGGCAGGCCCTCACAATTGTCATTTGCGGTACATGACCGATTCCGCACAAGGAAAGCAACACAAGTCAATGAAACAATGGAATTGGATTGTCGCCTGCCTCTCACCCTGGCAGGAATGGCGGGCACCACGGGAAATTTAACCCCCGACCTCTGGCATGCCAGGCATACAGCTGAACCACTGTGCTACCGACTCCACAATAATTACGTGTAGATCGCAGCATAATAAAACTGAACATTCAGTTAAATTTCTGCTCACGTTTTGATGTTAGTGAATGACATGCAAGGATTGAGTATCAAAACGTAAAGCAGGACAAAAAACCTACCAGGACCAGCAGGATTCTGCTACCAGTAATAACACCTACTTTCCATCTCCTTTCTTTCTTACTCCCATGCAACATCAGGTAGCTTCACCTTAGTATTTACTCTTGGATGCATTGATTTGATGTTGATGTCATTAATTTAAATGGTAACATATTTGGAAAAGTTGAGCTCGCATGAAAACCTAACTTTTCTAATTTGATTTAAAATGAAGCTCAATGTCCATATGAATGCACACACATCTTGTTGCATATATCGGAGCACAAGAGACCTGAATTTTCTTGAGCCACTCTCACGTGGCGCTGACTTCTATGTTCCCAGGACAACGTCCTTGAACGTCGTATCCGATGACACTGGCGCGGATAAGGTCAATGTACTGAATAGGGTGGGAGCGGAACATGCAAATGTGCGTCCAGAAATGCGCCTTGGCCGTGGATCGTTCGTACTGTTGTTGGCTGAACGTGCTGTGTCCGTTCACCCCCGAGCTGGTGCTAATCGGAGCATAGCGAAAGCATCAACTTCTAGCATGTTACTTACATCTGGCCACGTATTAGGCACCCACTGCTACCCGATCGAACAACACTGCACTTGTGACCACCTGAACTAATCGTCCGACACCTGTGACCATCTGAGCTAACGTCGCGACACCTATAGCGGCCAGGCTTAACATCGGGCCACCTGTGACCACCTGAGCTGACGTCGCGACACTCGTGGCGGCCAGATTTGGCATCGGGCCACCTGTGGCCACCTGAGCTGACGTCGCGACACTCGTGGAGGCCAGGTTTGACATCGGGCCACCTGTGGCCACCTGAGCTGACGTCACGACACCCGTGGCGGCCAGATTTGACATCTGAGCACCTGTGACCACAGACAGACAGGACGGGCGGGCTCAGCGACCGCCGAGCGCGCAGTCCGGTATTCATCGTACGCCTGCGCGTCACCGGCGGCACTGGGATCGCAAAGGTCGGCCAACGGCGCCGGCCAAGGACAGCCCGGCGCCCACCAATGGCAGCTCCAGGCAACGGCGAATAGCCTGGCTGGCGCGGTGACGGAGAATGGGCGCGCCTCGCCGCTCAAGGCAGCCGACCTTTGGTCGGCGGTGCGCCTGGAGCTGAAACGTGTGGTTCAATCGCCCCGCCAGAGAGCCGAGCCATCGCCTGAGCTGGTCCGATCACCCCGCCCGAGAGCCGAGCCGTCGCCTGAGCCGGTCCGGTCACCCCGCCCGAGAGCCGAGCCATCAAGTGAGCCGGTCTGATCACCCCGCCAGAGAGCCGAGCCATCACGTGAGCCGGTCCGATCACTCCGCCAGAGAGCCGAGCCATCACGTGAGCCGGTCTGATCACCCCGCTAGAGAGCCGAGCCATCACCTGAGCCGGTCTGATCACCCCGCCAGAGAGCCGAGCCATCACGTGAGCCGGTCCGATCACCCCGCCAGAGAGCCGAGCCATCACCTGAGCCGGCCCGATCACTCCGCCAGAGAGCCGAGCCATCACGTGAGCCGGTCTGATCACCCCGCTAGAGAGCCGAGCCATCACCTGAGCCGGCCCGATCACCCCGCCAGAGCCGAGCCATCACGTGAGCCGGTCTGATCACCCCGCCAGAGAGCCGAGCCGTCGCCTGAGTCGCCCCGATCACCCCGCCAGAGAGCCGAACAATGTGTTCGAAGCAAGTTGGTTCCAGCTCGCTTGCTCCGGGGCTGCTCCACTCTCCGGGGCTGCTCCATCTGACCGACACTCTCCGACCGAACGGTCAATGTTCGACACATTCGACATTCGACATTCGAAACATTGGACCCGATGGCCTTCACGGCGCGTGGCTCGATCCAGTCGAAGCGCGTCAGCCAACGGCGGGGCGACCTGACCAACGTCGGGGAAACCAGGGCGTCAGCAGCTCAGTGACTAAGCTGGACGTCTGGTGTGCCGAAGGTATAGGGTCACATTCCCGGCGGTGCTGGCCCTTCCTGCCAGGATGTCGGTAGTTTAGTGAGTAAGATGAACGACTGGCATGTCAGTCATAAGGTTCGATTCTCAGAGATGCCGCATCTTTCTGCCAGGATGAGGGGCAGGTGATGTCATATGGACTTTGCCGTTGAGTACGCCGAAAAGCCACGACAAAGAAACAAGAAATCAACGTCGGGACGACCAGTTTGTCCGTCAGGAAGTGCTAAGAATATCCGCCAGTTCAGTGCGGTCACCTGTTGGATCTGGCACCCTCAGTGTGCCCACCCCAGCACCCCATCCACCGGGAATACCCACCGTCTTCCAGTTCCGTGCGGCCGCCTGTTGAATATGCACCGTCAGACTGGCTCTCAGTGTGCCCACCCCAGCACCCTATCCACCGGGAATACCCACCGTCTTCCAGTTCCGTGCGCCGCCTGTTGAATATGCACCGTCAGACTGGCTCTCAGTGTGCCCATCCCAGCACCCTATCCACTGGGAATACCCACCGTCTTCCAGTTCCGTGCGGCCGCCTGTTGGGACCACACTTGCTGGTCCGCCAAGTGTTAGTGTTACAGCATCTCATCTGTCGGGAATACCTACTGCTGGCCCAGCATGGTCACTGCTTTGTTCTGCTCAGACGCTCTACCAGCATCAGATCTGCTGAGCACATTCCTTGTCCCTTTCCTCTCACATGGGCATTTCAAGTCCCCTCCTTCAGACAGCAAATCGACGTCCCGCCGACGGACCTCTGCCACAGTAAGTTACAGATGGGGTCGGCTGAAAGTCATATAATATGCCATAGGAAATGTGGGAAGTGTACCCAATAAAATGTACAACTTTGATGGCTAGTCGAGTTTTTGGTCGCTCTGGTTAGCGAAATTATGGAGTTTATCACAGTCACATATGGCCTTTGACGTGTTTGAAAGAATTGTACAAGCTGTAAGCCGTATTTTCGCAATTTCGACTCGAACTGGAAGAACATCAGTTGCTACCTGTGGTAGCGTGAATATACGCGATATTGAAATTACCTCTGTGCTCATGCAAGGACGAAGTGTAGCTGGTATAATTGTATATAGAACACCGAAACTCGTAAATCAGGACTATTGTTCACTAGCTTCACCTCCACGGTAATCCCTTGCCATGACTTCCACCCTTATCGACACGGCAGACTGCCCGGTAGGATAAAACATCAACAGTGATATTCAGATCTATATTTACGATATGATTGCTACTCATGATAAAGGAAGTATATCGCTTCCAGTTGGATATTACTACAAGTCTAGTTTCTCTACATCTAGCCATAAAATGAATTCGGCAAGGCGAGAAAATTTGCGACACTTCCGACGTGTCGGCTTCGAACGCACATACATCCCTGATTATGGAGATATGCGAGTTTATCTTCATACAGTTGCGTATTCTGATACGTTGTTCGAAAGACTAACTCTATGTTTTTCTTCACCCTTTTCCCAACCCTTGACGTTCACAACTCCAGAGTGACTGGTGCAGTCATCTATTGACCTCTAGCTGTGCTTTTCGGAGTTAGACAATGTGTTTGTGGCTTCAAGCATTCTGTTCATACATCAATGGTATGTGCTTGGTGCTGCAATATACGTGACTAGCTGTGTTGACAAGGGTGTGGTGACGTCACTAATTACCGCCGACACCTCGAAAACATTTGATAGCGTCGAGCACGGCCTCCTGAAGAAACTAGAGTGGAACATCGATGGTCAGTGGTTACCCGCATGACTCAGCAATCGCATGCATTATGTTCAGCATTCGAACAGTCTCCCTTGTGTACAAAATCCGGGATACAAAAAAATAGATGTAGGTGGGAGGAGCGCCGCCGGTAGAAGCCTCCGGAGACCGCCTGGCGGCGCTAGTGGCGCGGCCATGTTGACCGGTTTGAAAATTCCGCCCGATGCCGCTCCCATGGATGTTGTGGCCGTGTGGCAGCTTTGTCTGAAACTAGGCTTGGTTCTAAAGGTGAGGAAAACATACCTCTTCCATTTGCCAGAGTTGGCAAGGAGCAAGAGGTCATAGCTCTGACATGAATATGGGCTGAAGATCACGCTTTACTGCTCATTCTGATTTCATGTATAAATTTCACGTGACCAGACGTATTCAATAAACGTAATACGTGTCAAACAGCGACCACGAGTATGCTAGGCTCGTCCATTCTACATGTCATAATGTATGCAAGGAACATGCAATGCTGGCTTGTTGCTAGCAGTGCAATGCAGGCTGGCAAATTCCATACCAATTATCATTCCAACCACTGCAGAGTTGCAACTTGGTACATATGGCAAATGCGCATCAGTGTTATACAAGCAATATATAGGGATCGGCGCTGCTCTTGTGAGTGCCCTTTCCTTCCGTTGGTGAAAAATTATCACACCAGAATACCGCTTGTGAAAAATGCAAGGTCATAAACACAACTAGAGGACTACAATAGCCCATGCGCACCAGACAAGGCATCGGGGGCACACGTTTCCAAAGATATTGGTGGGTGCAAGTCGCAAATTTTACCATAACATGAGAGTTTTATAAACCGAGACAACAGTCGTAAATCATGCTCGTGAATGGGGGTAGAATGTACCTTACAATTTCCTAAAGCGTTCTTGTTAGTTCACAACCAATCCCAGATGGTGCACAAATCTAGTTTACGAGTGTATTCAAGGGGGGCCAGGTCACATTGGGGTTGAAAATTACCGTTTCAGAACCTGAATATATAGTTTTAGCATGACCAGCCCCCCACCTGAACAATTTGCATTTTCAACATGACTTTTATTCAACATAAATTGAAGGTGTACTACCTAAAAAAGAACGACAATAAAACATGGCAAACTTTGTTCACCGACAGTCAACCGCGAATAAAACTATCAGTGTGCTCCTGTTTGCATGTGCGCGTACACATATATATAAAGATTCACACCTGCAAGACATAAGAAACCACAATTTCGTTATGGTCGCTCGTACTTTTCAGCATTATCACAGGCCCTACATCAGCTGACACTTCGCTTCCCTGATGCCCTTCACTTCTGATTCACTAGCAAGCTCCCCAGCAGCAGCCGAAACACACACGTCCTCACTGAATGTTCATGCAACATGTCACGCTTGACGCAATTAACGTGTGCCTCCAGCCCGACCATCTTATTCATGTTTCAAGTGACTGTTGCACACACGAACCAGACGAGCAAGGGCAAATTGCGAAAATAAACACGCTCCAAAAAAACTGGGCATCACCTCGCTCGGGCACAGTTCCCAACCCAACTCCGTCTCTGGTAAAATATGAATCGCTCAAGGTGGGTCTCTGAAGAGGGACAGAAAGCCGGGCACTCTACTCTTCTCTGTCCCTGCCTGCCTCCCGGTCGAAGACTAAACGACAGGCGGGGAACTCGCAGCAACTACATCACAAGGGATCTCGACGCAGTCACTCCACCCCCGAACCAAGAGAAGCCAATAGACAACCAGTAGACCACCCTGCTCTCCAGCACCGTCGCAAACCATCATCGCCATGCCACACGGTTGAGAATATATGGGGTCGGAAGAGGATACGACCGACGCCCGGTGAAACGTACCTGAAACCTGGGGAAGTCTCCTGGAGAGCTGCATCAATTTAAGAGCGGCAGGGTCAGGAAGGTACCGTTCGGTTGTTCCGAGTTTAGGGGCGCATCGACTGCGTCGGTCATATAGCGCCCAAGATACCGTTCGGCAGCTGGCTGATCCTAACTAGTCCAAGCAGCTACATTTATGCAAAATTGATCAAGGGAACGACCAAAGATATGCACACCCAGCACACACGAACATGACAAGCGTTGCACTTGTGTGGGAGATGCTGACTTAGTATATGCTTCTTGGGAGAAAGCCGCATTTTATATTTCAAAACCGAGAAGCGCATCGCCCTCCAAAAAATAAACAACTGCACTCGCCAGAAGCGGTGGGGGTCACGAAGACTCGAAGGTCGGGCACTCCGTCAAAAGTTTTGTTCCCAGGTGTTGGATGAGGATGCCGTTTTTTTTGCTCAAAATATTACAGAAAATCAATTAGGTGTACCAGGGTTCTTCAGGCATTGCCTGTCTTACAACTCAAGGGAGCGGATCCCAAAAATAAATCAATAATGTGCTGAACGAGTATATTCATATCCGTGACGATAAAGTGCAGCTTCGCAATGGCCGTTGTCTTGGGCGCTCGAGGACCACAATATTAGTCTTAGTTTAGTCTGCTGACATGGCCCTCTCCCTCTCTGTCACTCTGTTGTTCGCTAGGGAACCAGCAGCCACATTCCCATGAATGCAGGGATATCACGCAATCCAGATAAAAAGTACATTTTGTGTTAGCGGTGGGGAAAATATATCTATAGTGTCATACACTCCGCGGGGACTAAAAACGTCCAGTATTTGCAATGTTTCTAAAGAAGATTTTAAGTCGCTGCTTGTATCGCTTGGTAAAAGTTGAAAAAATAGGAGCTTTCGTCGGTCTACCGACAATGGCACGCTGGAGGAACCGACTTGTAGCGTCAATTAGGAGTTGTTCAGAAGGCATCAATGAATTCACCATCCTTCTATTTGAGTTTTAATATCACTTTTATTAAGATGCATACCATGTCCAGAGCACCAAAAAGAGAGAATCATCCATAGCAATTGAAAATTCGAGAATTTGTTTACTGATTAGATTTCGTACCTTGAAAATTCGTAAAATAAGTGGTGTTATTACGTATTAAAAATGCATGTAATTCTACATACTTTTCACTATCAAAATCATCCGATAAAGTACGTCTGCTTCCATCAAAGACATAACATTTTTGAATGGGTGCGAGGATGGCTGGCATTATATTCAGGATTACGTTGTAAAATAAGCTAATTCGGACATGTTACTGACCAGTTTCTACATAAAAAGGCGTAACATACTGTATGGAAAATAAGTCTGCTTTAATATGGACACCGGTAATCGTTTATTGAAGGAGACACGATGAGATATGTTGTGACATCAAATATGGTACATAAGATACGAACATTGTGACCCGACCGGAAAGTGTAGTAAGACAGTCAGTATGACCAAGCGGGCTACTGCATATTCAACACCGGAATACACTCATCAAAATTTGGATGTCAAAGTTTGATCAAATCCAAATCAGACTTTGAAAGGACATTACACACTAATCTAATGCATGCAAAAGCTATTTGTTTCATTTTTTACCCTTGATAAAATTACTTCATTACGTTGGCCAATCAAACATATCGTCATGAGTTCGTGAACTCATCAAACATTCCAACACCAAGACTGAGAAGTGTACATGCAACACTACCTGTAATTCAGGAGCTGGATTGGAGTCACATTTTGGAAACATAAACTTGGGGATCAAATTCCAATGATCATCAATCATCCAAACGCGGAGGACAATCTTCTTCCCGGTTATGTCACCAGAAACTTCCTGTTTGGATTCTCAGCGAGTTTTCTAAATTTGCTTCAACGAGTAATGCGTTGCAGTCGTCAAACTGCACCATTGAATTCAACCGATCCGCGAGGAAAGGGAAGTGATGATTTTCCGGATAATAAAATGTTATGAACGATGGAATTTTCCACTAAACCATTATCCCAACGCAATTCAGAAGGCAACCGATATCGCCGCTATCATCATACGCTGATATTCGGAGATCGCTTCTGTGCCACTGACGACGTGCTGTTGCCTCCCAACCGACCGGCCCGAGTTCACGCCCCGACCTGGCTTCACGCGACATCGGCGCCGGACTCACCCGTCAGGCACGAGATCATGTCGCGGCTGCCAAAGTTGGCAGCCCAGTGGAGCGGCGTGTTCCGGCTCAGTGCGCTGTCCCAGGTATTGATGCCGAGACCAGCAGCCAGCAACTGACACACACGTCCCTCGCTGCCGACAGGTAAACACTGTCAGGACCCTTCACAGCAGCTGACACGCATGCTCCTCTCTGTCAACAAGTAAGCACTGTCAGGCCCTACATCAGCTGACACTTCGCTTCCCTGATGTCCTTCACTTCTGATTCACTAGCAAGCTCCCCAGCAGCAGCTGAAACACACACGTCCTCACTGCCGACAGGTAGACACTGCCGACAGTAGACACTGCGAATATCCCAAACATCAGCTGACAGACACCTCACTGCTGACAGGTAGACACTGCGAGGATCCCCAACATCAGCTGACAGACACCTCACTGCTGACAGGTAGACACTGCGAGGATCCCCAACATCAGCTAACAGACACCTCACTGCCGACAGGTAGACACTGCGAGGCTCCCCAACATCAGCTGACAGACACCTCACTGCCGACAGGTAGACACTGCGAGGCTCCCCAACATCAGCTGACAGACACCTCACTGCCGACAGGTAGACACTGCTGACAGGTAGACACTGCGAGGATCCCCAACATCAGCTGACAGACACCTCACTGCCGACAGGTAGACACTGCGAGGATCCCCAACATCAGCTGACACACACCTCACTGCCGACAGGTAGACACTGCGAGGCTCCCCAACATCAGCTGACACACACCTCACTGCCGACAGGCAGACACTGCGAGGCTCCCCAGCATCAGCTGACACACACCTCACTGCCGACAGGTAGACACTGCGAGGATCCCCAACATCAGCTGACAGACACCTCACTGCCGACAGGTAGACACTGCTGACAGGTAGACACTGCGAGGATCCCCAACATCAGCTGACAGACACCTCACTGCCGACAGGTAGACACTGCTGACAGGTAGACACTGCGAGGATCCCCAACATCAGCTGACAGACACCTCACTGCCGACAGGTAGACACTGCGAGGATCCCCAACATCAGCTGACACACACCTCACTGCCGACAGGTAGACACTGCGAGGCTCCCCAACATCAGCTGACACACACCTCACTGCCGACAGGCAGACACTGCGAGGCTCCCCAGCATCAGCTGACACACACCTCACTGCCGACAGGTAGACACTGGCAGGCCCCACAGCAGGAGCTGACACACACCTCACTGCCGACAGGTAGACACTGCGAGGATCCCCAACATCAGCTGACACACACCTCACTGCCGAAAGGTAGACACTGCGAGGCTCCCCAACATCAGCTGATACACACCTCACTGCCGACAGGTAGACACTGCGAGGATCCCCAACATCAGCTGACAGACACCTCATTGCTGACAGGTAGACACTGCGAGGCTCCCCAACATCAGCTGACACACACCTCACTGCCGACAGGTAGACACTGTCAGGCTCCCCAGCAGGAGCTGAAACACACCTCACTGCCGACAGGTAGACACTGGCAGGCCCCACAGCAGGAGCTGACACACACGCCCATCGCTGTCGACAGGCAAACAGTGTCAGCTTCTGGACTGATTAAAAAAAAATCAGCTGACAGTTTACCGGAAAACCACTACTGGAACTCGCTGCACGGCAAAGGGTGGATCGCGAGCATGCAATACGCCAGAATGATTGGATCGCGATTGTGTGACATATTCGCCTTTTAAGCAGTGTAAGCTGCTTAGCACCCCAACGTCTTGTCCACGAAATCCGCTGTGCCGTGTCGCCATCAATATCGGTATCGATCCGTCGCCACGGAGCCCAGCAACATAGCAGCCGTAAACCTTCGACCAAGCACTTTGCGACTAGAACCCACAGAACTAGCCACCAACCTACGACGAACCGACTTGGACACGCCCCCAACCTGACAGTACAACAGCGCACACGACAACACCGCAACGCAACAGCTACACCGGCTGTTATTGCGCGGGCACCTGGCTGGCTGACTGGCCATCGGGGCCCGGCGCTGTGCCGAACACGGCACGACCGGCCGCACTCACTTGGACTGCGCGGTGGCCTTGAACAGCTCGTCCGTGTAGACGCTGCGCATGGTGTCGGACTTGCTGAGGTGGACGGGCGTGTCGCCCGCCTCGTTCTGCACGCCCGGGTCGGCGCCGGCGTACAGCAGCGCGCGCACCACGTCGGGTCGGCCGAGCCGCGTGGCCAGGTGCAGCAGCGTGCCGTCGGGCGTCCAAAGGCCGGACAGCACGCGCTGCTTGGTCACCTGCTCGGCGTCGGCCCGCTCACCTGGCGACATGGGTGGTCAATGGTGGACAGTACCCGCTGCCTGGTCACCTGCTCGGCGTCGGCCCGCTCACCTGGCGACATGGGGCGGTCAATGGCGGACAGTACGCGCTGCTTGGTCACCTGCTCGGCGTCGGCCCGCTCACCTGGCGACGTGGGGTGGTCAATGGCGGACAGTACGCGCTGCTTGGTCACCTGCTCGGCGTCGGCCCGGTCACCTGGCGATAGGCGGTGCACAATGTCTGGCGGCGAGGATGCTCGTGGAAATTATCATCACTCAAACATGCACTTAATACGTTAGCTTTTAAGGTTCTAAGGCCCATGCACTTAATATGTAAGAATATGGCATTGCTAAATCATATCTTTAGAGGATTGTAATCTGATTCAGAACCATGGAAGCATTTAAATCAAATAAACGTTGGTGAATATGAACAGTAGAGAATTATCAGTGAAGCCTGGGCATCAAGGTAACAATAGCACATTGGGGTACATTTCCAGCTGAGATAAACTTAACAGTCATTTTATAATACTGCTTCCTTGTGAGAAAACACAGGCTGAAATTTCATGGAACTTTGAAACCATATAGAGGTGCCTCAAGCCAGTTGAAATTATGCAGGAACTATGGAATGCACTGCAGTAATTTAGTGGCATCACGTTGGCTTTTGCCGTGCACACGTCGTCATGTCATCTGCTCACCTCAGTTAGGCATTATATTGTGTTAAGCATCCCTACATATGCTTACTACTGCTGCTACTGCGTTACTTACTCGCAGCCATGCCATTTGCAACATCAAACTCAGGATTTCAGAATATGATTATAACCTTGATGTGGGTGCCTGGTGAGGGGTGTCATGACGAGTGTGGCTGAAAAGGCTGATTCTACCATACATATCGATTTTAAAACGGACCTGATGGCGAGCGTGTCGCTTTATGAAAATGACTGGGATGATTTAAATGCCCGAAGGTATACGACGCATTGCATGTGCGCGGGACCATGAAAAACGCGCACTAAGCACATACACACGGAGAATGTTAGTACACATGTGTTGATCATACACATTTATAATTCGCATCACTCGACCGCGAAGATATCCAGCACGTCAAATATTAATGTTGCCGCAGTACCAAAAGGTGAGCACTGAGCAGGAGGATCATGTTCACTATTTCGTATTTTCTATTATGTTTCTTTTTGCGAATATGCTGAGCCGGGCTTCTTGGCTGAACTCGGATTACACGACTCCATTGCCCACAAACCGTCAAATCCATCCACCCACCGATCGGAGCTACCACCGTGGGGGTGAGAGGGACGCCCCTGCCACCCCTCCCCAGGTCAATGCATTCCGGAGATCGGCCGGCATAGTTGAGGAAGACCCCTCTGCGACTTAAAACAGCCATTTCCTTACTTTAGACCAGGATGCCGTCTTATGAAGTCGGTTGGCGGGCCCCGGGGACTGATTCGTGGGCGTAGCCAAGAACTTCCCCAGAGGAAGGGGACTCCTAGGATTTAGACCACCGTACTCATTGTCGCAATCGGAAAATTAGAGAGTAATCTTGAAGCTTGGACATCATCAAAAGTAGGTATCTAAAGCGAACGATGCACATGCTTTACGCAGTTCTTCACTGTTTGTTGTTTGCTTGTTTATTGGTGGGTTCACGACACACTTTATGCACATTCACGGCCAATGGCGCCGCCCACACTGTTCCGCCGGTGGGCCGCGGGATTGGGAAATGTCCTGAGTGGCGCTAGAGTCGAACCCGGGACCTTTGGCACCCATAGCCCGACACCTTAACCACTCGGCCATCCCCGCCCCGCAGTTCTTCGCTGACACCATAGACTGTCCCAAGGCCAGATGGCCCATCTCCAGCTTCAGAGAGCAACCCACCAAACTAATGCGATCCCTCAGAATTAAGACGGCTGCTCTCCAACTTCAGGTGACTCCTCTCTGACTGAGACGACCCCTGTCCGACCTCAGGCAGCCATCCTCCTACTATAAACGGCCCTTTCTTACGCTAGATGGGACCTCTCCGAATTCAGACAATTTCAGGGAGAAGAAGAAAGAGTCTTGGGTTCATTTATGAGGCATTCAACTGCAAAATTACATACAGTCGTCAACCTCTCAAGCCGATTGGTTGCGGGTGGACTCGGCAATCTCGTCAGTTGTAGGATCCGTCCTCATAATCATATCATCCAGAGTTCAACGCCCAACCGACTGAGCTATTGCGACGCCCATTTGATTTCATTTCAGGTCAGGTCACTTACTCATGCCTCAGAAGGCCTCAGCCTCTTTCATCAGGCTACAGTTGGCTGCAGAAGTCCATTCTCTGACATTTCCAACAGCAAATAAGGAACCTCAAATGTAGGCAGGGTCGTCCAGGCCAACAGATCAACATTTAGCTATTTATGACGCCATAGTTTCGCGACCTGAGATGACCCTTAAAGAATGATTGCGAGGAGAGACGGACATTTCATCAGTCTACAGGTACCAAAACTGTGGGCAGCTCAGATTATTTGTTTGCAAATTACGGGCACAAAATTTGTAAATAGATATTAACTCTCCAGAAAAGCAGTTGATAAATAGAGAGATGCAACAAGAGTGTGTTCCCCGCGCAGTACGAAAGTGAGGCATCATGACAACATGAGCTGCATGCATCTCAAAAAGAGCACATAATAAATCACACCACTACTCCGCATGTGTGTCTTACATTGTTCACAGGCGTCTATCAATGCCCTCAGTATGTCAGTTCGTCCTGCCTCTATAGCAGAACGGATGTTTCCTATGGCTTCTTCTAGCATCCTGGGTAGTCTGCAGCACAACTCAGCTTGGTTTCAGCACTTCAAATGTGTGTGCAATGCATAGGTAGAAGGTTGATGGAGATCAAAATAATGGTATATATGTTGTTCTTGATAGACTCAAATATATTGAAATAACCACAGAAAGTATCTGTAATAACAAGTCAGGTAGGTTAATGGGGTGCATATTAGTTTTCACACTTAAACAGTGTCATTTGAAACATAATTACACACTCAGCCTCTCGTTTCACTCTGCTTCACCTGATGGTAGCAAGATATAGATTACTCATGCTATGCATAACTTCCTGACAGAACACACTTATATTCATTATTATCTCATATGAGGGATACATTCATCAGTGTAACTTAAATGACAGACAAGTACCTACCCAAGTAGGAAATCAATACATATTGGTAGCAAGACACTCTTATCCCAGGGAGGATACAGATGATTTCATATTATGTCTGAGAATAAATGCTACCACAATATGTAATCTATACTGCACATGTTATGGTCTTCAACATTGCCATTTCCTTTTAAGAGGAGGAACAACATTCCAATGTCAACAGGCAGGTTGTACAGAGATGTTTTGCCCCCATGACACATGGATTGAGGATTGAGACAAGGCAGTTTTGCACAGGCAATTTGCTCTCCCATCTAGATGCTCTAGATCCATCCAAGTCATTCTTGTCTTTAACTAAAACCTTCCATATATGAACTAAAAATGCACATTATACAGCATTTAACACCAATAAGAATTGGGTCCAATCAATATTGGCAGCTTTTCATTGTCACCACCAACCAACATGACACTGATTGTCTCTTAGTGGGGGAAAAGAAAACTATGTTAGACAGTATTTTTACTTGGTATATTAATTTTTATTAGAACTATATTAGACAGTATATTGTTTTTATTAAAACTATATTAGACAGTATATTAATTTTACAACACTGGCCATTGGGTCATGCAGCATAACCAATCTGGCATGCTGATTGGCCATGAAGGCATTCCACAGTAACTCAACCGAAAATTTTCCAATTTGCCGTCCCACCATTTTTGATTTTCTTGAAAAGTTGTGTACCGAAGGTTTCAATGGCGAACAATTAACTTATGGTGAACAAAAAAATTGCACCCAAAAAATATTTCCCAAGGTAGTCCTTGCAAATTTCCCAAGGTCAGTGAGGAGGCCTGACTTTGACGACCCATAACTCCGAGGCTAAGGGAACTATTTCAATGAACTTTTTTTGGTTGAATTAGGATGAATCAAGGAACAAGTTGGCTATCTCGGATTTTCGATTTTCAATTTATTAGGTCACGCGACTCCGTGACCTAGTTTTTGCGTCGTGACCTTGACCTTTTGGATGCTGAAATCCAAACTTTCGTGTGATGAGCATTTGAGCCCCATTCATGCCTTTTCATATGTATAAATAAAAACGTGGGTTCGACAGCAAAAAGCACTTTTGGGGCTTACAATGTTGATACAGCACCCTGTTTTGGACCCGTGGCCGCCGACAACTTCGCATCTAGTTGGCATACGGTGTCGAAATGGTCCAGAGTGGCCCCTGATGACGAAACCTGTCAGTTGGTTTCTGCTACACTGACATCAGGTCACAAGGTCACATGACATTGGGCGTTCAAGGTCATCTGAGGTCACGAACACGTTTATGGCTATAACTTTTCCCTTAATAACTTTGCTATCGACACTGCTGTGTGTGATTCAGACAATCGTGACTGCATGATGGGTGAGTGTTATGAGTGTCCCAGCGAGGAAGGTGTGATGAACATGTTGAACATACTAGTCGAAGAGCGAGGCAATGACGACGTTGACAGTGAGGAAGAGGTCCACCACAAGCGGTGGGACAGCACTGACCGCTGCACGCTCCAAGAAATCGTCGCAAGCCAGGGCGAGTCCATCGAGAAGCTGAGCTCCGCCATAGTGAAGCTGACAAGTCATCACTTCGAGGCAAAGGCTCAGTCAACGCACTTCAAGCATCTGAAGGAGACAGTTAAAGACGGCGAAGTTATTGTCCAAGGAGACTTTGCCGAGAAATTCTCCTTCGTGGTGCAAGATGCCGCCCAAGGTTTTCACTGGGACGCAGCGCAGAGCACCGTGCACCCGTTCGTGGTGTACTGGCGCCAAGACGGAGAGCAGCAACACCCGAGCTTCTGCGTGATACCTTACGCCACAAAGCATACAACTAGCATTTTGCACGCCTTCCTGCCCCAAATGGTACCAGCAATAAAGGAGGAGATTCCAGGGCTCATAAAAATCCATTACTTCACGGACGGGTGCGCTGCGCAACACAAAAACAAGTACAGCTTCGCGAATATGTCCTATCATGACATCGACTTCCCCGGTGTGACATGTTAGTGACACTTTTTCGCCACGTCCCACGGGAAGGGAGCGTGCGATGGCATAGGCGGCACCGTGAAACGCGCCACGTGCCTCGAGAGCCTGCGGCGCCCGGTAAAAGATCAAATCCTCACACCAGAGGACATGTACTGATTTCTCGCCGGGCACCTTGTGACAAAGATCAAGTTTTTCTACGTCACAAAAAAGGAAGTGCAGAAGCCGAGCAGGAGCTGAATGGCCACTTCACCAAAGCCGTGCCGATCAAAGGAACAAGAAAGCACCACAGGTTCTGCCCTGTGAGTCAGAAAATAATGCGGATCCACGTCCTCTCGGAAGACAAGACTGGCATGCATGTCAAGGTGTTGAAATGATATGTTGGTGTGTTGGTGTCGTATTATATCGATAGGAATATGCCTATAGGCACCTGCCATTTTGCGTATAATCATGCAATCAGTACAAGTACACAAGGTCGTCAAACATGTTAAACACCTAATGTCAATGTCACCCTATGACCTGATAGCAGTATAACAGGCACCAACCGACAGGTTTCGTCGTCGAGAGACACTCTGGACAATTTCGAAACTGTATGCCAAATAAATGCGAAGTTATTGACAGACAGGGGGCCAACCAGCATGTTATGTCAGCATTGTGATGCCCAAAAGTACTTCCTACAGGTTGAACCAAACGTTTTGTATTCATTTATTTGAAATGGCCTCAATGGGGCTCAAATCATCATCAGATGAAAGTTATAATTTCAGCAGCCAAAAGGTCAAGGTCACGCCGCAAAAGCTAGGTCACGAGTTCACGTGACCTAATAAATTGAAAATCGAAAATCCGAGATAGCCAACTTGTTCCTTGATTCATCCCAATGCAATAAAACAAGTTCAATGAAACAGCTCTCTTAACCTTGGAGTTATGGGTCGCCAAAGTTAGGCCTCCTCACTGACCTTGGGAAAATTGCCAAGACTGTATCTTGGGAAATATCTTTGGGGAATTCTTTTCCATCATAAATGAATTGTTCGTCCTTGAAAGTCCAGGTGCACAACTTTTCAAGAAAATACAAATGGTTGGACGGCACCCACCAGTTGAGTTACCATGGAATGCCTCCATGGGTAAAGAGTAGCAACAGGTGAGACTCATACCCACAATTTCTTGATTGTGAGACAGGCAACTCACCCCAGGACTTCTCATCCCAGGAGTGTTTTGGTATGATTTTCTTGAAGCTACTTCATATTCCAAAACCCCAATATGTGGCAAGTACCAAAATATGCTAGGGATGAGCATTCCATACTATTTATGGGCTGCATTGTGAATATTTTTGTATTTGTGGGCTGTGAGCATGTTGGGATTATCAGGCATAAACTTGGTTAACATTGATTAATAATACTTTTGTAATCATTATATCTACTGTTGCTCAGGAAATTGGCTCATAACCCAATCCTTCCCTAATTTAACTATAGTGCCACTTTGTAATCTGGCAGCCATACTTCTGCTGAGATACGATATAGCCGAGCATGGTCTCCTCATACATCAGAATGTCACTGCAAAGCCTCACATAAAGCAAGCACACCTGGCATCATGATCAGCATCAATTGGATTATATCAGTAAGTGTAATTCTCAGAACAAATGCAAATAACAACATAGTATTTACAAACAGCACTACTGAAATATGTGAAATTAAGCTTTCAAATACCAGCAAATGATATATTTATTGCTCACATGGAGCCTGCACTCATCACTATGAGCTCTATCCATGGCTGCCAGATGACAACTTTAATGTAATGGTTATATTAGCAAGGGGTATGCTGAAATCATTTCCAAGGTAGCAGCAAACTGAATGATGACAAATGAATGCTTTACAGATGCAAACCAAGCTGAAGCATTTACACATGCCAAACTTGGCATGCTCACACTGCCAAACAATAAATATTATCACCACAATTTATGGGTAGGATGCTCATACACCATCTGATGTTTGATTGCTGCTAAGGTATAAGAGCATGGGTTTTGGAATACAAAAGTTGGAATAAAATTAGGCAAAAACACCCCATCTAACATCTTTTCTCACACAGTAAGAAACAAGCAGCTATTGATCAGAATGTAATAATTGACTTAAGCAAATTAGATAAGGCATACTTACCTACCTACATACCTACACCAAAATGAATTATGTAGAATATAGGTAGGTATGTTCTTAGTTCATATCTCAAATAATTATGGTCGACCCAAGAAAAACGTTATTCACTTCTTGAATATATTCAATGGCTTGTCAATCAGTTAACTTCCTATCCGCCTATTGAACACCTGCAATCATACTTATCGGTCATGATACATTCCTGGTCCCTTTCAGAACCCATGACCTATGTGAACCACCATGACCATGCAAAGTTCTACCACCCATGACGAAGCAGGTGTAAAATCGAATATACAGGCCTACACATGATCATCACAATTATATGGATTTAAAATGCACACCCATATATTAATAAGCTGTTTAACAGCAACGAATAATAAGCACACACTTCTCGATGTCAACAAAACTTTAAATGGCGCACATGAGACAATATAATATAGATAAACAAGTAATCGGTTGTGAAGGGAAGAAGTAAATGACACAAACAACATATAATACTCATGTAGCAGCAGATTTTTCGACAGATGTACTGTGTGAGGGATAATTTGTCAATATGCTATCAGTTTCTCTACACATTCTTAATGTCTCAAGACACATTTAGGTGGAGGGTATGTTATTACATCACCGCATGTGTGATGACCTTGAATATTACGAAGTACCTTCTGATCATTACTGGTACTGATTAAAAGTTGGAGGTTGTCGGAGTTTATTTCGGTCCAGGTCGTTCTGGCTGTTGCTATCCAGGAGTGATTTGTGTGAGTGTGTTAATATTTCCTGGTGTTGTTTGCGCGCGCATTGTGCGTTTGTGTATGGTCTTTGAGGTGTTGATGGGTCGCGTATTGGTGAGGCTCCGCAGCGGGACGATAGTATCTGTTTCTAAAGGTCGTCACGCCCATTCCCCTAAACCACGGCATCAAATTTCATGAACTTTTCACTAGTCGATCCAGTGTGGCCAATTTACCTACTTTGTACTGAGTGTCGTGGCGCTCGCTCTTTCCTCATGTGCCAGGTTGCTTATGCCATTAACAATTTTTTTAGCCCTCTTTTGTACTCTCTCCAAAACCCAACAATCTTTTTCATGTCTAGGAGACCAAGCTTGAATGCAGTATTCCAAATGTGGCCTGACATATGCACAGTAAAGCTTCCTGATGACTTCCTCACTTCTGTATGATACATTCTTATTTATTTCCCCAAGCATTCTCAGTGCCTTCTTCCTGGCTTCCTTAGTCTGTTCTGATGCCCCTAATTTTGTGTTTAGAACAACACCTAAATCCTTTTGTTGAGTCACTGATAGCACTTGGCCACCCATCAAGTATGGAGCCTTCATATGCTGCTTACCTACATGCATGATTTTGCACTTATCAAAATTAAATTTCATTTGCCATTCTTCAGACCACTTCACAAGTTCGTCTAAGTCTTTTTGCAGCAAGATATGCTCATCTGGACCTGTTATTGCTCTAAAGACCTTCAAATCATCTGCAGACTTCAAAACTGTTGGCTGGTGTGTTGGCCTGTGTCAGCCCCCCTCCCCCTGTACTGCCAGATCAGAATTTTCCCTTATGTGTCACATGTCACCTGGCAGTTGGCATGGAAATGCTGTGGATGTGACACCGTGGTGAATGTGCCTGTCATTGGTAACACTGATCACTGTGTAAATTACCCCATTAAACTGGAATTCCTAGGTTGTGTCATGGGGTAGTTAAATGCAAGCTCTGTTTTTATAGAGCCACCACAGCAATTTAACTGTATTTCTATGGTCGGTGTGTTGGCCTATGTTAGCTTCTCCTGCACTGCCAAATCAGACTTTAACCCTATGTGTCATGTTTGCAACTGCTACATTGTGTATCCTTTCAGAACACACCTCCAGCATGGGGAATAGAAACTCAGTCACCCTGCAACCAGAAGAGGTGGAAAGAATGCAAAATGAAACTGGCTGTAAGTCTTCCATGTGATTTGTGTGGTTCATTCATTCAGCCTTAGATGCTCAAATTGGTTTCATCCAGGCATCTGCAAAACTCACTGAGATACATTTTAGTAACTATCAGTGGATGTTTGAGGTGTAGCAATGTATTAATCACATTGAAAAAGTGTAAGCCAGTGCAGCCTTCATCTACAGTATTCTGGTGTTTCACTATGTTCTATTGTTATGCTATGTTCAGTGGCAAAATAATTATGACTATGCCATGTTCAGTGGCACAATAATTATGACTATGCCATGTTCAGTGGTACAATAATTGTGATAATAATGACTGAATGCTCCTTGTAATCTATTATTATCTTTTGCTCCATTCATTATATTCAATCAAGATGACTAACCAAGCTCGGTGGCAGTCTCGCCCAGCCAGATCGAGCGACTGTACAGTCGGTTCACCACACTGGACAAGTTCGGCAATGGCACCCTGTCCAGGGAGGACTTGCTGCGCATACCTGAACTGGCCATCAACCCCCTCGGGGACCGCATCGTGCACGCCTTTTTCCGTGACGCCGAGGACGAGGCCGTGAGTTACGAGGACTGCGAACCCGTGAGTGACAACGACGAGGCTAATGATAGCCTGATGTAGACGAAGCTTGCGACCAGCTAGCTCTGGTGGAGGCTGACGGTGGCCGGTGGGGTCGGACGTGACCGCTGGGTCTGCTGGGGCGCAGTGGTGACTGGCTCGCCATGGTGAATGGTAAGCAGACGACGTGGTCGATGGCTTGTCCATGACTGATGACTAACGGCCAATTTGCTAATGCAGAACATGGCTGGTCTGGCTTTTGACCCGAACCTGAGCTTGGACCTAGCCATCAACAATAAACGATAACGACAGTAGACAGAGGCACTCCTGGGATGTGAAGCGAGCTCACCGAGCGGGAAAGCGAAGGATCATGGTTGCTGAGACCGAACAGCACCTGCCAGAAATATCCAAACTCCTGATTGAGCATACAGGCACCATCCATAAAGCCTATCCCCACCTCACCACCCATTCGACTGCAGCATGCCCACGTAGTATTCAGCGGCTTGAAACTGGCAGGAACTTTTTTGGTTCTTGACAGCAGTAGCCTAAGGTCTCGACTCAGGTATTGGCACGACCAGCGATGCCTTCACTGTTGCCCCTGCCGAACAGGGTAGCGACAACAGCGGTGTTGGTTCCGGCAGCCATCTTATTTCAGCACCGTGTTTTAATGCCATATCGCTTTAACTACGTCCTTTGTAAACGATTCAACAATGGAACTGCAGAGGTCTTAGGGCTGAATTTATAGAACCTCACGTCTGTAGCTAGGAAGCACCTTACCCAGTAGCCATATGTATCCAAGTCATGAAAACGGCTCCAAATTATAGCTTCAATATTTAGAGCAATATGCTTCCGAAACGATCCTGCAGTTGACACCGTGGCACGCGGCGGCTGCCTTTCATCAGTCCATCACAATAAGTTGTGTGGCAGTTGGCGCTGCACGCCATACTCCAGGATAGGCCTCTTTGCTGCACAAAGGTCTCTGTGCTGGTCATGTTTGGGTCGCATGAGTTTTTCCTGCCATTGTCATCCACAGTTCCTGTCGTGAGGATCTCCGACGCGCCCGCGACGTGGTGGCTGTCCGTCAGAAGCCCCATGCATCGGTCACATGGCGAGGCCTCGAACCGTAACGTCATCAAGTATTTCTTAGCTGCATTGCAGACTCATGGAGACTCAAACGATGCATAATTGAATAGTAAGACTTGTGATTGTACACCTTTATGGACACCAGCTTAATGACTTCGATAAGAATTAGGATGTAACTCCCTCAAAGTATGACGGAAAATGCGTAAATATTGTTAAGCCATCGTTACCACAACTTTCAGCTACCGTAGGATATTGTTTGAGTCGAGTCTCTTCCCAACAATGAATATAGACAAAGCTAGAATGCTCATAAATCAGAGCGTACAAACTCTCACTGAACCGCATAACATCCACCCAAAGTTTCTTTATCCCACATACCACAAGAATCTATAGCACACTTCTAGAATCAATTTGCTCCCACCCTTCTTATAATGCCTTTGAGGATGACCTCATGAAAGCTGATTGTCGGTGTAGCCCCACCGGGATAGGGTATGGGAGCAATACGGGAGTCTTAGCGAGCTATGGCTTGCAGCACAACATTATCTGAACCTATTCGATATATTTTACCTTTAAACTGCATTTTTGAATGTCTACTCTCATCGCGTGCCACATTTAGTCACGTACAGCTTCGTGCTCAAGCTCAGCACTGGTGCAAAGTAGACCTTTCATTTTCCCAACGTTTCCCATCCAGGGAGTAAAATCGGACACAGGGCGAAGCTAGCACATGTGCTGGAGCATGTAGTGCGAATCTATCCGTTAACTGGGTAACGTTTATATGAATTAATGTCCTGTAGTTTTTTAAGGTACCAAGCGAGGACAAAATCAACGATGGCATAGAAACAAAATGGTAACATGGTAGGCAAAAATGCAGGTAAAAGTGCAGGCAAAAGATGGTCTTGATAATTTAGTTAGATGCAATCTGCATCTGCCAGCCAGCCAGCCAGGTTGTCATCGCGCTGGTGCCAAGAATCGAGCAGCGTCACAATTGTGCTGTGTGACGTGCGGGCAGCACGGAGTGCCCTGGTTTCTCCGTCCTTCACGCTATGCCCCAGAGAACAGATTATAGTAAATACAGTCATGTTTGAGCATGACAAGATAAGAAAAAAACATGTTGCGATATGCGATACTAACGGTGAAGCTTCCAGTATAATATAATTTCCAAAGCAAAAGGCGACTTCCAAGTCTTCCAATCACAGAAGCCATGGATGCCGAAATGTCAGACCTTGAAAAATAATATAATCATTGTTATGCTCGCTTTGCGCTCGCTCGGTCACGCTGCTATGCGAAATATGAACTCCAAATTAGATACCTATTAATTTACAAGAGGGGAGTCAGGTCGCAATACCCAGGTCGTACTGAGTATTTGAGAAGAAAAGAAAAAACATTGTCCAGCTACCCCGGCCCCTCCCCTACTTAGCTTTCAAGTGCAATTTTGGTAACGTGGACCATACCGAAATTTGACCAGACGCATTCGGATTCCACGCATGCTTACATACACTCCAAAAAATATATTATCCTCACTGTATATGTGAGCACGTTATTAAGAACTCACTCCATATACACACTCCATTCTTCGCTGTCCACTGTTCTGTCACGCCAGAATTAACATATTCTGAGACATCTGACACATAATGAGCACGATTTTGCCAGATTGCACAATGATGACAGCTAAATACAGTTATATTTTGGAGTAGCCCTATGGCTGGCGTCGGTGACGAGATAGCGCGCTGTTTTACGACGTGTCTTCATGCCAGACGGCATGTGGTGGTGGGCGAGCGATCAGTCACGCAGCTTGGCCGCCCAAAGCTGTTGTCGATCATTGGCAGTTAGACATCCTCACGGCAGGCCAGAGAGGCGCGGCGGTTGTGTATGTGTGTGGTGGTGGCGGGCCGAGGCGTGCGCGTGCACTGTTAGGCTCCTGCGCTGTTGTGCTGTATTCGCTGTCGATTCATGTGATTTATGTGCCACGATAGCTGGAAACGCCTGCCCCAGTCCTCCATTGCTGACATGCTTCCCTGTTTTCTTTTGACACTAAAAATCGTTCAAACAATAACAGTAGCACCACGAGTCCCACGATGGTTAACATTTTGCTTCTGATACGTTTATTTTCTTGTCTATCCCGATATATGTGCTTGTTGGGCCTATGTGAGTATGCTATATATATTTTTTTAAACGTTTTCGAGGCAGCTTTCGGCATTGGAAAGATTGTTCCCCCCACACCCGATCAATTTAGTGATGATTTATGTAATGCATGGTGATGCATGTACATACAGGCTTTGGTGTGTTCTCTCACACGAGCATAAGGCGCTGATAGGGGCGCTTAACTAGCGATGTGTTCTCTCACACGAGCATAAGGCGCTGATGGGACGTTGAATGAGCGATGTGTTCTCGGATGCAAGCATAAGGCGCTGAACGAGGGAGGGCAAGTGTGCAAAGCCCAATGCGGTCGAATATTCGTGTATATTGGTCATATGCATATTGTCTTGAGTCTTTACATAGTCGCACCCCTTCCGAAGGTATGCAGGGCTCGATTAGTTTCGGGTGAAATGCATTCACCGAATGTCTTTACTGAGGCAGAAGCAAAAAGCGTCACACCACAATTGGGTCTGTAATCGAGACCTTGGACTGCAAACCAGGCACTTCAGCTTATGATCACCCGGGGAGTATGACTGCGTCGGCTGTATGGTAAACTGCCCGCGAGCAGGAGGGTCGCCGCCAACACCTTTGAACAAATATCGAGGGTGCTCCAGGATAAACATTGTAATGTACTGGAGGTTTGTGAATCGAAGAATGAAAAAGCAGATCTGGCTGGGTGACGAAAGTATAGCTCGAAATGCTGGGTTACAATGCAGTACGCCGTTGAAAGTTGCCCTCGAGAGGAAAGTCTACTCGAATCATTTTTTGGGGCATAGATTAAGAACACTTCTTGAAAAACACATGGTAATAATTGGCAAAAGTCACACTTAGTGGAACGCATCTGACTACGGTTTCAAAAACAGAAAGATAAGGGAAGATAAGGTAGATAAGGGCTTCGCCCTCGCTCGAAATGGTGCTCACAACACGCATCTTTGACGTGCCCTGTTGGGCGCTAAATGACCTTGTAGTCGGCGCGCCCTTAAGCCCAAATAATCAATGACGTGCCCCATGACACCGTGACCCATCGGGTGGCTGGTGGCGATACGGGTGATATGCTCTAACACCACGACCCCACCCTGCCCGCAGATCAACTTCCTACAGTTCCTCAAGACGCTGGCGATCTTCCGGCCGATCCGCAAGGGTCGCGAGACGCGCTACAACTCGCGCGAGCAGAAGTTGCAGTTCGCGTTCCGCATGTACGACCTGGACGGGGACGACGTGATCTCGCGAGAGGAGCTGCTCTGCGTGCTTCACATGATGGTCGGCGCCAATATCAGGTCCGTGGCGCTACTGCTGTTTCCGCTGTGCGGTATTT
Organism: Imbricaverruca yamaguchii; assembly: GCA_034440575.1. Classification (NCBI taxonomy): domain Eukaryota; kingdom Metazoa; phylum Arthropoda; class Thecostraca; family Neoverrucidae; genus Imbricaverruca; species Imbricaverruca yamaguchii. The sequence continues at coordinate 586,404 of JAOTOL010001660.1, forward strand.
ACTGGGGCCGAATATTTGTGTACGAAGTTTTTTATGGCTGGCCTGGACGACGTAGCCGACGTGCTCGATCGGTGTCAATAGCAATCAGAGGTATGGAAATAATGCATCGGGAATGTGACGTAGATATGAGCACTTCTCTGGAAAGCCCAGTGGTCTGGAGCTTTCCTATCCTATGGTTCAGACACTCGCATGGGTGGTGAGAGATCTCGGCCATGACAACCGGCAGGTGTGCATACGGTGGCACCGCTGATCGTTTGCGTTGGCCGGTGGCGGCCGCGAGTATCTGGATACGATATGACACGAGGCACGTATTGGCATGGCTGAATCATCTGCGACTCGAGCCTGCATAGCTTTCTCTGTGCTCAGCCGGTAACCTTTCCATCGCGTGACTACCTAAACTGTCCAGACAGAACTGAATTCAGATTCGACTAGTCCCTTCCGGCCCATGATTCGACTTAGAGCCGAGCCACCGATCAGACTTCTGACCCCGCGGCCATTTAGTGTGTACGGGTCGCGGCGCTACGTGGTAAACCAAGCAAACTTACAGCACTCGCAGCCATTTGGTGTGTGTGGGTCGCGGCGCTACAGGGTAAACCAAGCAAACTTACAGCACTCGCAGCCATTTAGTGTGTGCGGGTCGCGGCGCTACAGGGTAAACCAAGCAAACTTACAGCACTCGCAGCCATTTAGTGTGTGCGGGTCGCGGCGCTACAGGGTAAACCAAGCAAACTTACAGCACTCGCAGCCATTTAGTGTGTGCGGGTCGCGGCGCTACAGGGTAAACCAAGCAAACTTACAACACTCGCAGCCATTTGGCGTGAGGATAGCGGCGCTGTGTGGTAAACTAAGGTGATTTACAGAACTCGCAGCCGTTTGGCGTGATGATAGCGGCGCCGCATGGTAAACCGAGTGGGCTGCTGGCTACCCACGGTCTTCAGCGTGAGAATAGCAGCGTTTTGTGGTAAACAGAACGGATTTCCGGCTATCCGTAGTCATTTGACATGTGAGTGTAGCGGCGCTTCATGGTAAGCAAGCTGAGTGCTTTTAATTTGTTCCAGCAAGAAGTAAATACACGTGGTAATGCATTTAAATCAAACTCTGACTTATACCCATATATAGTACTAGTGGCATACACTTCTAGATATTGTAGTGGTACTTCTCAACCTTTATAGTGAAACTTCCAGACTTCTTTCCTCGATTTTGTTCTAACCGTTTGGTTTGTTTTTGTTTTGACGGTTTTGGCCTTAATGGCGGCGAACTGAAAAGAACACGAATGTTTGACAAACGTTTGACCAGACGCTTGTCATTGAAAGACAAATGTTTGACAAATGTCCACGTTTTTATAGTTACTTGGCATTTGCCATATTGCCATTTATCGCGATGCTATCTTGCATACATCTACATCTTGGCAGCGACCCCTTCGTGGAAAATTGATTAGATAGGTCAGGTACGGCAGGTGTCGCGTGCCGTGTAGGAATCTACCTCACCGTCATCAGGGATGGATCAGCCATGGTGGGGGTCATGAATTTCTCAGGCGCGGTGACAGAGCCAGGCCGTCTGATGCACGGACGCTGGTCGATGTCGGCACCGTCGCCGCTATCAGCCGCCCGATACACTGCCTGAAGCCGCCTGTCGACGTGAGCCGGCGCTGGCGCTGCGTGACGCCATGTCCGGCGACGCTCGTGTGGTGTGTCGGCGCTGTATGTCGGCGGTGAACGTGACGTGTTCTGCTGCCGACACGTCTGCACAGCTCGGCTAGCGCGACGTTTCGCGGCGCAGAGACGTGAGGCTCCCTCAGGACGGCCGCCGTGCGGCCATGACTCGGCGTGCCAACAACTGTGAACTATTAACGACTGTTTGCGTTACGGTGTGAAAACGTTGGCCTGTAGACACCGCGCTCTGAATGTCTGAGCCCCGAAAATCGTGAAACGTGTAGGTAAGGCTCATTGTCTAATTTGTACTCGGGAACTGATATTAGACATCCGGCTTATATTGCTGGGGGGTTTGTAGTACACATATTGTATCGTACGGTGTGCAATATCAGCCATGTCCGGGCGGCACGTTGCACGTGCGTGGTGTGTGACGGGCCGTGACGTGTTTCAGTGACGAGCAGCTGGCCAGCATAGCAGACCGTACGATACGCGAGGTGGACCAGGACAGCGACGACGCCATCAGCTTCGAAGAGTTCTCCACGGCCCTCAAGCGCACCGAGGTCGAGGGCAAGATGTCGATTCGCTACCTGAACTGAGCCGCCGCTCTCGCCGAACGTCATTCCCCGCTTGTGGTCTTGGACTGGACCCGGATCCTCCGGTTGAGAATTTGGTCGGCCCCTGTACTGCCCTCCCCCGACCGGAGAGTATTTTTATACGGCGTAGAGGCGGGGCGCCAGGCCCCTCCTATTTATTGCATATTGGGGCGTCACAACTGCGCACAACCGGCCGGTAGTGATCGGCTGTCTGCACTTTTGCACACTACGTAGCCGACGCAGCCGAGAAGTTCGCACGGTACCGACGGCGCCGGTCACCCGCCCAGCCGCTCTGTCGCCAAATCGTGATGCATACGATCACTAGGTGACATGAACTGTTTAGGGGCGGACTATGTCTTCTTACGGTGAACTGATTTATAGATGAGTGAAATATGCGTGCATAATAGTGTAGCAATATGTATTCGTACTGGTGTTGGAGCCAGAATGCATGGCGAGGTGAGCCCAGACAGAGGAAGATAAAATCTATCAATAAACGGCAATACATCAGCATTTGCGTCCCACACCCAAAATCAGCAAAGCATACGACTGCGTCCACGCAGGCAGAGCAGTGGACTGCTCGCGCTGCGAGCTGTCCGGCCTCGATACTCCGGATGAGTTGCTCACACACATCTCAGTGCAGCGGCCCTCAGCCATCACCCGTCCCGCATCAACCTTGGCATTAACCTCAACAGCCGGTCAGCTTCGGTGTGGTTCGCACAGAGCCGCACACACGCACCAAGTCGGTCCCGAGGAGCACCTGCTGGGCCGTCGTTAGGCCTGGGAGGACACGGCCAGTCTCTTGAGGTGATCCATGAACACCTGCAGACTGACGTCATCGGTGAGCACCGGGGCTCCGCCCTCCTGCGGAAACGGCACTCGTTAAGCCACTCCCCGGCTCGTTACAGCGGGCGCATTCAGGATGGAAAACATCGGCTACAACCGCCCACACTCCACAGTCTGTACAGGCGCAGGATGCAGAGTGCGCTTTACGACCCATGAGAAGGGGGATGGGATAAGGCGTTTCGATCCTTTGCCAGCGGGTGGTGGTTCTCGTGTCATGTTACTGGGTTATCTACAGTAAGGTACTGCACCGTTAAAGACCCCTGACAACGAATGATGCTACTCGTGGTTGTACGGTTACGAGCATTTCAATAACGGCACAGCATACAAACATAGACTGACAAAAACTTCGAACCGGAGTCTCCATCGGATGCAGTTCCAGGGAACACTTGTTCCCCTTCAGCATGTGCGTCCCGACACTGGTCCAACCTTGTCATTCAGCCCGTCGCACCCATCATCCCACATTGGGCCGGTGCTATCCACATCCGTGCAGCATCCACCACAACATGACTGTCACACGTCCACCACCACACGGCTTCCATACATCCACAACCACGCCGGCTGTCGCACATCCACCACCACGCCGGCTGTCGCACATCCACAACCACGCCGGCTGTCGCACATCCACAACCACGCCGGCTGTCGCACATCCACCACCAGGCCGTCTGTCGCAAATCCACCACCACGCCGGCTGTCGCACATCCACCACCACTCCGACTGTCGCACATCCACCACCATGCCGACTGTCGCACATCCACCACCACGCCGGCTGTCGCACATCCACCACCAGGCCAGCTGTCGCACATCCACCACCACGCCGACTGTCGCACATCCACCACCACGCCGGCTGTCGCACATCCACCACCAGGCCGTCTGTCGCAAATCCACCACCACGCCGGCTGTCGCACATCCACCACCACGCCGACTGTCGCACATCCGCCACCAGGCCGACTGTCGCACATCCACCACCAGGCCGACTGTCGCACATCCACCACCACGCCGGCTGTCGCACATCCACCACCAGGCCGTCTGCCGCACATTTACCACCAGGCCGGCTGTCGCACATCTGCCACCACCACGCCGGCCGCCATGCCACCTGTACGGTGTGCTTACCGCGGTAGTGCCAGCCCAGTAGATTCATTCTGCATCATTGCTGGGCAGTTGTCGGTTTCTGAATTTTATGAGCGTTTTCCAATTACTTCATTCATGGCGAGTTCATCAGTGCCACACTATTATTGAAAACAATCTCAGGGGCCAGTGATCAGGTCTAAAAATAACTATAATTTGGAGCTCAAATGGGAACCGGATAACTCGTGGGAATCAATTCGAGACTACACATTTTCGTTGATGTTTCGACAGGACACGTCAATTAAAACCAAAACAGAGGACCGCACAATCCACAGTTTCATAGTTTGATTTTTCACGCCACGTATTTCGACCATTTCAAGTCGATGTATGCCAGCAATTTTAACCCTGTTGCGGTACAGCATCCCACCCCCTCTGTGGTTCTTCGTCTGCCGTTCCCTGACGCTTCGTGACAGGAGCGTGAAACTGGTGACTCGCTCCACTCCTTTTTTTCTACTTCGTGTCAAAGTTTTAGTTCCGTAACTAAGTCAGTGGTAGCTCCAGGAGCGAATATTTGGAGGCATCTTCGACGGATTTCAACGAAAGCTTAGATACGGCACATGAGTTAATATTTTCATTGTTTTGCTGTTCAAGTGAATATAACTTAGAATGAAGCTGGTCATACACCTTACTTGCCCGCTGAAACCTTATGTTAAGCCTAGCCATGTTGGATGGCTACATGTGACCGGTTTTCTAAAAGAGATATCATTTGCATTACCATCGGAAAGTTTGGAGGGCACGATGAATACTGGAGAGAAAGAAAAACTAGCAATGCGTCACTAGCAGTCGCAAAATCAGAAGACTCCCAATGACGGAACGAAAGATGATGGCGACGACGAAGGTGACGAAAGATATTCTGTGCGTACCCCATTCGGATCACTGCAAATAATGGCGCGACGAGGATGACTCCCAATGGCGGATGAGGGGAGGGGGAGAGGATTCAGGACAAACGATTATAGTCAATCGCACGTAGTGGTGGAGCAGGCTTTCCCAATGACCGATCATTGTAGTAGCCTTCACACTGAGGCCTCTCGGGATCCTCCGTGCGATTCCCTGGCGACGTTTCTGTTAAAAATATCACGCTAAGTACCGATATTCTGGAACAATGACAACACAATAGATATGTGTGGCACTGACTGCAAAGAAATACTACCCACAAATAACAGATTATACACAGCCCCTTTAGGCTTCTGGCTACGCCATTGGCCGTTTCGCATGTGTATGTATAGATATTAAATGGTGTGTTGAGTCATTAAGAGTGATCTATGCTCACACATGCCAAATTTTACTGATGTAGTATACAACAGTCTGAGATAGTTTTTGTCGATTATCCCCACCCCACACTGTTTTGCCTCACAACTTTGCCATTGGAAAATCGACATTTTAGCATCCAAAAGGTGTAGATTACCCTAGTAGAATTCGTTTCAGCTTCAGTGTTTAAATCGGCCCAGTACATTTCGAAATATCTGGGTGGAATCCGCCCCTCTACAGATTCAGGCCTAAGCGAGCCTTGCTGTATGACGTCGCTATGACGTCGCTTTGACCTAGTGCCATCAGCAGACGTCGCTATGACCTCGTACCATCAACAAGATCGAACCAATTGATTACACTTTGATAGCACTACATTTTTGTCAGAGTCCGATTGCGTACTACTACTCTCTTCCCACTACGAATAACCAATGGCTTATCATTTTTTCAGTATCAAGTACCCGCTAAGGATGATGAGCAGATGAAATGGTCTGATTTATTGTTTCAGACTTTACGGGAGGAAATTGCGTGGGTAAATGAAAAATGTACACAAATAGCAAAATGATTAGGCGATGGTTTCAGTTTCGCAGACCAATAGTGATAATCTGACTATTCTCGCGCATAAAAAGCATCATAGAGGTCACACTAACGTTATGCCACCATTCTATTTGATAAAATTAACAAATTGTGAAGCCCCATGAGCGACCCATGCCATTTCTTGTTTAACATAAATATGTGTTACGTGGCTTCAATTCAACCAACTAACGGGAAAAACTTTTGAAACCGACATTTCAACAATGGTGCAAAACGAACTTACCTACGGCCCAGGGGAACGTATCTCAAAATCGCTGCATGCACCTCCTGCTCCGATAGGCGAACACCGACACATCACAACGCAAACGAAAGGAGGAAGGCACCCACCACCAGCAGAGCGGAGGCCAGAGCGTGGCCACAACCGTCACCGGACAGGTAGCCGGAAGCCGGAACCGAACACTTTCCCAGAGCAGTGGCCAGCAATGGTCGAAGCTGTGACCGGAGTCCTGGTCCTCGGCCAGCACTGGTCGAGCAGTGATAGGAGCACCGACCAGAATAGTGGCCGGATCCCTGACTAGAGCAGTGATTGGAACCCTGGCAAGCCAATGATCAGAACCATAGCCAGAGAAGTGATCGGAACCTTGGTCAGAACAGTGATCGGAACCTTGGCCAGAACAGTGATCGGAGCCATGACCAGAGCAGTGATCCGAGCCCTGGCCAGAGCAGTGATCTCAACCCTGACCAGAACACCGCTCTGAACCCTGGTCAGAGCAGCGATCACGCCATGACCAAAGCCGTACCTAGTCACCGGAGCCATTACCAGTCATGACGAGAACGTGACCCGAAAATGGCCTGAATATGCCCTGAACTTCGACCACAACTGCGACCACAACCATGAACCGAACCGCAGTGAGACCACAGGCAGCCCGCATCTGGCGTGCGGTGGCTGCCGGAGTCATCCGAGAGAGAACAGATGGACAGAGAGAGCGCGCGCATGCAGTCGCCCCACCACAGCCAGACATATGAAGAGATAGAGAGCGATACTATACCCCGGATGAGCTGACGTTCACCTCCTGTGGAGACGGGGTGGCGCCGTTAATGGTGCGTCACACGCCTGTTAATCTGTGCCCAGCCCAACAGCACAGAAGCGCTCCTACCGACATCACCGCCACCGACACCTCATCGAGCTGGCAGTGAACACCACACACTAGACACGGCCAACAGTGTGTTATTAGCTACAGATACTTCACAATCAAGATCAGTTCGCAGACGCGTGAGTAATTTGTTCCGATCCGAAGCTGATGATAAGCCAGCTTCAAAACTGCTGACCCAGTCGTACTTTGACGCTGATCGATACGCGAAGCACCCGACAGTTTCCGATCACTGGCGCTGAGCATCTACCGACGGAACGACAACACAACACCCGCACACATAAACACATCTTCCCGAGCCACACTCCGACCAGTCTAGCCAAGCGCACAGTGAAAAGCACGGTGCAAGCCTACTGCAGCTGGGGCGCCACGGATGGGCGGCCTGGCCACAACTGTGACGTGCTGTACCAGCTCGCCGTCTGACCTTGGCTCCACGTCGGCAGCCGCCTCGCAACCACTGACCTGACCGCCGTAGGCGTACATGTTGTTGTGAGTCTGCGACGGGTTGACCTTGTGCAGCAGGAAGCGTGCCTGTCGGGCGAAATCCAGTGTCGTAGCCAGCGTGTGAACCCGAGTTGCCAACGTAACTCCGGGTTCGCCGTCAACTGTATGTTATACCTGAGCGGTACCCATTAGCACTAATAAAACATAGCTGACATGACTTTCATTTGCCGCTTGTACGCTCTAAAGTGATGCTGGGTTGTGCGCAAACCTAGAATCATGTTGACACAATTGCGTACAAGATGCATCATGTGCCATCCGACATCTGTATTACATCTTGAACAACGAAATTAGATGACGCCCATTAACATCTGACGCTCAAGTAAAGGCGAACTGGCACACATTGGTTCTCTACCACCCGCTGGAAACGGCCCAGAACCACCTGAATGTCAGCAGCGCCGCCATGAATCTGAAGGTTGACGGGCCGATGCTTGGTGACCCGCCCACCCGACAGGCAAGCGTCACAGTCGTCACGCAACCACATCTCCGCGCAGGGTTGTACAAATAGGCTGTTCATGGATTTTTGTCATACAGAACGACATCCTTTCCTTATAAGTATCCACTTCAATTGCATCGTTTGGAGGTTGAATGATGCTGACGATGAACTGATTTATGACGAAGTGCTCAAGATCCACTTAAATGTACGAACTCATATTCTGATCAAATAGGTCTAAAAGAATAACGTCCTCTCCGCATTGATTACGACACATTTTGCTCCCAACTTTTAGGTTCCTCCCCACGCACAAATCCCACCCTGTCCCCGCATGCCCGTGTCACAGACCCTGCGACCTCGGGTGCCGATCACGGCCAGTGATGAATTGTTCGCGAAATGGGGTGGAATATACCACTTACTGAGCACTGAATCGACAATTCCCAATGGAGTATCGACATCGTACTTCTTGGTATGTGTTCGTGAAGTCTTCATTTTTCATTTCTAATCGTATCCAGTTTACAAGTATCATGTTTGTGCTCGCCCTAACGGATCTGGGATCGTGCTAACGAACATCCCGTAGCGCAGTTCCAGATTAATGAATTTTCTGTGGTGTGCTGTGTTACATGATGCCGGTTTATAGCATGGGTGTTTGCATCCCTATCGTTAATATTGGTGCCACCAAATTAGATACCTCTCAAAAAATGCAAAGCGGGACCAATGATGTGTACGTAATTGCCTGAAAACTGGGTTTTCAGGACCTGACAATGATTCAATAGCATTATTTCCATGGCGATACCAACATCGTGCTGTTTCAACATGCCACACCTAACGAGAGATCACTATTTTAACAATGATCGCGGCCGTCTCGCCATGAAGACAGAGCTGATGAGCAAAGCACCATTGACTACGAGCTGCAGTGTGTCTCAGCTCAAACGACACGTCCACCTCCCATTTATACCCATGTACGAGTGTCTCGCTCACCCGAAAATGTCTTCCTTGTCTGTGTATGTCATTCAAGACCACTCTTGCCCGTGATCGTCTGCGAGATCCCATACTGATCTCAATGTCACGCCCACCTAAACTTGATGTTCACCCAAGTGGCCTCTCGTGTATGTTCCCAGTTAGTTAGTTATTAGGGCTTTAGGGCGCATCGACTACATTGGTCATGCAGCGCCCATAACAATACAATGTATTTACACGTCGATATATCGCACATGCAAGTTAGCCAACCTTGCAGAATATTAGTCGACACAACGAATCGTACATGAAATAAAGCATGGCAACGTTCAACATTTTCAACGTGGCGCATATATTACGGAAAATGATATTTCAGCGAGGTAGTCGAATAGTCGCCCCGATTGAACAATATCCGAGTCGTTGTCTAGTGCATGTTCCCAACTCACCTGTGAGTGTCCCTGCTCGGTGTCGATGTACCGTGGCATCGGGAAGCGCGTCTGCAGGATCTCCTGGGCGTCGTCGATAGGCGCCTCCAGCAGCTGTTTGAAGTTCTCGTACTCGGGCAGATCTTGGTATTTGGCCGCCCGCCACTGCGCAATCGTCTGGAACGCAGACAGGCTCATATGCACATCGGGAACACAGTCGCGTACTACCATATATAGATGGCAAGATTAGTGATGGCCGCCGGTACGGCTTGGCAGAACCGAGGATAGCTCCTGATCCGGATGTGGAGGTTGGAATATATTCGTGCTGGATACAGATTGTGTTGAAACCATGATGAGGGCCTTCTAGGGCTCAGAAGAATTAACGAGGGCCGGGAAACAAATAATCGAGACCCGAAAACTGGCGTCGGAACCAGAAATCGTGCTGTGGACCCGAAAGCTCCCTTTGGAGCCCCGAAAACTTGTATCTGGGCCGAAAAAAATTGCACCTGAACCCTGACAAATTGCGCCGGATCCTTCATAAATTGCATTGTGCCCACAACAACCACACAACCACACGGAGGATCTAAATAAATATTCCACTGTTCTTAAAGCCACGGGAAACATGACAACCTATGGGAGCCCTCCAAAATGCAATTTGCTCCGGAACAAAAGCGACTGAGCGTTGCAATATAAGCAATCGTTAAATAAACACGCTGGGAGCCCTAAAGTGCACACCGGAGATCCTCAAAATGAGCTCGAACCCTCAAAACACACGGTTGCCGCAAAGCTGGCAGTGTGGGTCTCCACCAAACTTTCAGAATTGCAGAACACCTTGCATACATCAACGTTCAAAGGGGTATCCGGATTCCTTTTCCACCAGAACAGGTGAGAATGATAATTTGGCTTGAATTCATCAAATTTTCCCACCGCAGCAGGATACCAAACACTCCATGACGTCAAATACGTCACAAGACCATCGTCGGGCGGCAACTATCAAAACCTAAGAGGCCTGGCCAGAAACTGCAGAATTGCATGAAGTGTGGCGAATGCGACGAACGCACGAGGTGAGTGCACAATTGTACGAATCCTGTCGTAGTAACAACCTGGCATGATTGAATGTTGTGTGGAATCGTAAAATGTTGCATTTTAAAGTTATTTGTGCAAGTGTAAGCTTAGCAGTGTCAAGCGACTTATCATGAGATAACTGGTCGGTTAGTTGGGCTTAGGGGCGCATCGACTGCTTCGGTCATACAGCGACAATATCACGAGATAACTGCCACGCATACATACATACAACGCAAACGGAACGGACAGCGCCCTCCCCGCATCGCACCTCGCCGTGGAAGATGAGAATCTGGAAGAAGGTGTCCATCAGCAGGATGCGATCCGGCTGGATGCTGCTGGTGTCCAGCAGCACCGGCTCGGGCGGCCCGTTGAAGCTGTAGCTGTAGAGGATCGGCTGGATCATGATCAGACTCTGGGTCAGGTCCTCGCGCATCAGCATGTGCCTGCAACACGTCAGAGCACATCGGCGGCCGTCAGCACCACGCCGGTCGTCGGCGGCCACAGCACGATGTCCACGCACAGCGGCCACAGCACAGCCGCCAGACCGGCTTCTCCGGACTGGCCTGGTGTCTGTGTCGGCCGCACAGCGCGTGCAGCCGATAGCCAGTCACCACTGCGGACTGGTCCCGGCGAACAGCACAACTGCCGAGTACGTGAAGCAAAGGTGGAGCCATATATTCGCAACACATTCCTAAAACGCACAACAGAGGTGACCTAGGTGCAGTGAAATTCGACCGAATACGGTCATCAGTTAGCATGTACGATTGTTTGCATTTAATGGAGTCCGGTCTCAGGAGCTACATCTCGAGTTATCAATTCATCTCCACTCACATGACTCCCCATTATGGGGGCCAAATTCATGCCACAGGTAGCATTTGGAATCCAGATAAATCTGACATCTTTAACACACAACCGGAGGTAAGTTGACTCCTTTCTCTGTCCCGTGGGGCTGGCTTGGATGATTGTGTCCGTTCAATAAGAATACAACTACAGATTGAAATGGCAACAACGACTGATAGCACTGTCAACAGGTCACGTCAAAGATGTGACTAGTTTGGTCATGTTGACCTGGGACGCACCGGTAGAAGCTGGTCTCGTCGGGAGAGTTGTTGAACACCTGCAGGAACGGCGAGCGGCGCAGGTGGAACATGAACTGCGGATACAGGCTGAAGTTGTCCGACAGCCGGAAGCTGTTGGCGTCGTCCTTGTTGTACTCGCCGAACTTCTGCACCAGCCTGATCAGCATGCGGTCAACCTGGCAGCCGAGCCAACCGTCTGGTCAGGCGTGGGTCACACCACGTGTCAGCTCGGGCTTCAGATCCATCACGGAGAAGCTGCCCCACCGCCCGCTGTAATTGGCCCACCATCCCAGAGTTAGCTGATTTACCATTGCAGGGCGCAACAGTCACCCAGGGATAACAGACCAGCCACATGGAGTTAACTCACCTATCTGAGGACGTCATATGGGTCTCTGAGGACGTCAGATCCACTCTGAGGACGTCAGATCCACTCTGAGGACGTCGCGGCCGTCGGCACTCTCCCTCACCACACGGCCATCGGACCCATCACCCAGGGATAACAGACCAGCCACACGGTGGTAACTGACCCATCTGAGGACGTCAGATCCACTCTGAGGACGTCAGATCCACTCTCTGTCCGCCACACGGCCATCCGACCCATCACCCAGGGGTAACAGACCAGCCACACGGTGGTAACTGACCCATCTGAGGACGTCAGATCCACTCTTCCCCCGCCACACGGCCATCCGACCCATCACCCAGGGGTAACAGACCAGCCGCACGGTGGTAACTGACCCATCTGAGGAAGTCGCGGCCGTCGGCGCTCTCCGCCCGCCACACGGCCATCCGACCCATCACCCAGGGGTAACAGACCAGCCACACGGTGGTAACTGACCCATCTGAGGACGTCGCGGCCGTCGGCGCTCTCCGCCCGCCACACGGCCATGCGACCCATCGTCACGGCAGCCGCCTCCGAGTCGAACCCGGCAGAGATGTGCGGCATGCCGGTGGTGGCGTCCGCCCAGCTGCGAAAACGTGACGTCAGTGTGACGTCATTGTGTCCGGCACTGGCCGGTGCCGACTGCCGCCGCCGCAGTGGCACCAGACCAGAATCTAACGCTTAGCAAAAATTGCGCCATTTCTCTACAGGTGATACGTGGCTTTATCAGAACTTCCGTGTGTCTGCTGTCCCCCCTATCGCAGCGAAGTGTTCATGTGATTAACTGCATTTCAAGAATCCGCAAATGACTGCATCCACTAAGCTACAGACAATCCATATCAAAACACCAATGCACACCAACAAATTAACTGTTTATAACAACTCAACAAGAACCCCGCTAAACTGGATTAGTAGGATGTACTTGGACTCACTTTCTGGCGATGGTCGTGACCCGAACCCTCTTTTGGCCGCTGGAGTGTTGGTATTGCGTGATAAACTGGACACAGCCACGACCGCCCTGAGGGATTGGTGCTCCGTGCTGCGCCACAGGGACACCGGTTACGGTACTGGGACACCGGTCATTGTACTGGGACACCGTTCACGGTACTGGGACACCGGTCACGGTACTGGGACACCGGTCACAGTACTGGGACACCGGTCACGATACTGGGACACCGGTCATTGTACTGGGACACCGGTCACAGTACTGGGACACCGGTCACGGTACCGGAACACCGTTGACGGTGCAAACAACAGTCATTGTACTGCTACCGAAACTGGAACACTGCTGAAATAAAACGTGCTCCAGCAACATTTGCCACATGTGGGAAACATGTAGGGAACATCAGCATGCAAAGTATGGAACTTGAAATTCAATTAACGATGCAAACACTAATCTTCGAAGCCTGAATGTCAGATGACGATACCTATAATAACGGGGCACAAGTAGCATTCACAGTATATCGATGGACAGTGCCAGCCTAACCAAACTGTTGGCCAGTTCCGACGCCACGACAGCTGACGAACAATCGCTGATGTTCTGCTGCAATGTTTACGACATATCGGGACAGCTTAGTATTGAGCCGTGCGCTGCACCCGACCCACTGTCCGGCTC